>CAKKXW010000001.1:32129099-32150193 GCA_920937365.1 Sphaerophoria rueppellii | reverse complement strand
ATTGCACTTACGTCCCTTCTTTCTAAGGTCATGGAAACGCTGATAAACTATCAGCTCAAGAAATATCTCGAAGACCGAAAGCTTCTTAATGACCGGCAGTACGGTTCTCGCAGCAACAGGTCCACTGGTGATTTGATGGTTTATCTCACCGAACAGTGGAACAAATCTTTACATCGTTTTGGAGAAAGTAAGATTGTTGCACTTGATATTTCAAAGGCATTTGATAAAGTCTGGCATCTTGCTCTTTTATCGAAAATGCGTGCCTTCGGTATCGACGAATCCCTTCTTCGTTGGATTAGAAACTTTCTTTCGAATCGCTCAATACAAGTTGTATTGGACGGGTTCAAGTCTGAAACCCACAATATAAATGATGGTGTGCCCCAGGGCTCCGTTTTGTCTCCGACCCTCTTTCTCATTTTTATTAATGATCTCTTGCCTGTTACTTCTAATCCAATAAATTGTTTCGCTGACGATAGTACCCTTAGCTTCTCATATTCGTTTCCAGATTCACATCCCTCCTCTTCGGTTGTGGATCTGCAACGGCAAAATATGATAAGCTCATTAAACTCTGACTTAAACAGCATTGTATGGGGAATTGAAAACCGTGTAGAGTTTAATGCTTCGAAAACTCAATGCTGTCTAGTTTCGTTGAAGCGAGATATACCCCCTCTGCCACTGTCCATGAGTGGCACTTGCATCAATGAGACCGAACATCTCGAGATTCTCGGTATGTGCATCACTGACCACCTCTTGTGGTCCGAGCCCATACGCGATGTCGCCAAAAATGCCGCAAGATGTTTGGTTTTCTTAAGACGGTGCAAGAAATTTTTCTCCCCGTCTGATCTGGCTATTATCTATAAAACCTATATCCGTCCAAAGCTTGAGTACAATTCCCACCTTTGGGCTGGTGCTCCAGCTACTTACTTAAGCCTCTTGGACGGAATACAAAAAAGAGCTGTAAGAATGATTGGTGATAGAGAGATCACTGATGCATTCGCTTCTTTAGACCACCGTCATAACGAAGCGTGTCTCTCCTTGTTCTATCGCTACTTTTACGGTAATTGCTCTAGTGGAATAGCCAGTTGCATTCCTCCCCTCAAACAATTCGCCCGTAATACTCGCGCTTCTAGGAATGCTCATCAGTTTACCCTTGAGCCCAACTTCGGACGTACTCTCAAGTATAGAGAATCAGTTTTTAGCCGTACTACGCTTATGTGGAACTCTCTTCCATACTCTGTCTTTCAATGTTCAAGAATTTAAGACCAATGTACATCGAAACCTCCTTTCCAACCCCTTCTCTTCTTCCTAATGCACTCACTGTGCCTCTGGCATAAAAAGGGTATAAAAATCCCTTGAGTGGGTGCAAATTATAAAAAAAAGAAAAAAAAGGACGCTTAGCTACTTCAGAACGATCTTAACAAATTCTTCGCCTGGTGTAAAGCAAATCTGTTGGAGCTTAATTTAACAAATGCCAAGCCATATTTTTTTCCAGAAGGAGATTTCCATTACCTCATTTATTCTATTAATGAACTAGGACAACTCTGTGATACTCAATGTGAATCAATCATCAACAAGGCTAATTCCAAGCGGTTTATCAAGCGATGGTCTAAGAAATTTAATGATCCTTACGTTACAAAATCATTGTATATGACTTTTGTTCGACCTCTTCTAAAATACTCTTCCCAGGTCTGATGTCATCACAACCAAGTTCACATTAAGCGTATTGAAGCAGTTTTATTGTATCTGCAGTACGTGGTTTATGTCGGGTTGATGCTTTTGACCTCTCTCCTTATCGAGGATCGCCTTAAATTACTGGACATGGATCCTTTATACTTGCGAAAGGGCAACGCTGAGAAATATTTTTATATTTAAATTTAATAATCGTTCCATTCCACAATATAGACAGCTCTCCCTGTATTTAGACATAATAAAATAATACGAGTATGAGAACGGTGTACGAATCTATTCATGGCTTATAACTACTAATAAAATTCGTAAGTTCTAGTAATATTTTCGTACTATTTATGAAATGAAATAACGGCTAACCAAAATATATTTTTTTGTTTTTTGAAAATGATTGGTACATTATATGTTTTCAATGTTTATTAAAATAAATATATCCAAAAGTTATCAAGAATAAAAAAAAATGTAATACTAATGGAGGTTCAGCATCAAATTTGTTTCTTAAATAAAATATCTTTCTCAAACGGTAGTACGATATTCAGCGTTATTCATAATATTCTGATCAAAATTATCAAGTTTGGGTTCAATTCAACAACAAGGATTCCAAAAATTACCTCACAAATTTCAATTCAATCACAAAATTAATTTTCAATAAAGCCATATCCTTGAAAAAGTGAAAAAGAAAAGCAAACAAACAAAAATTAAAAAGCTTCAAAATAATAAATAATAAAGTACACAGGTATTTTGCCTTACTCTTTATTTTTTCTGAACAAAAAAAAAGAAATAAATAATAAAAAAAAGTCGTTTAAAAAAAAAGAATCTTCCAAATTGCCTGAGTTTGACAAGCTTCTAAAACTCAAACAAGAAAAAAAAACAACCTTAATATTTTTGTTTAAAATTTTTGAAAAAGTAATTAAAAACATGTGTCGGCTGGAATTTTCACCCATTCCACCATAAAACAACAACCCGAAGGTAAAAGAAAACAAAAATTATTTCAATACATCATAATCCACCCTAAAAAAAAAAAAAAATCTTATCCTTCAATGCTCTTGAGGCATGGCATATTGAATAAACGACAACTTCTCCCAAGATATTTTCTAAGCAGTATCTTTCGGTTAAAGTAGATGAGAACATACATATTATACGAGCATAATACCATCAACCAGAAAAATTCTCAGCAAATTGTTTAAATAAGTGTTAAATTTCTGGTATTCAACAGGAGTGACTGTGATTTTTGGCTCATTAAGGCAAAGTGTATTCAAAGCTTTCCAACAACGAAAAAAAAGGAAACAAATGGTTAAGAGTGAAAAAGTTGGAAAAAGGGAAAACTCTGTTGCGAAGCGTAGCATGAAAGCCCTTTCAAACTTTTTCTAATTATTTATTCTTTTCTCATGTGGCAAAACTTTTTTTCTTTTGTGAGTCAATTTCAAGTTAAATTATTGTTGTTTGGTTGGTATATTTATTTCAGACACATATCAAGCCAAAAATAGGGTACACTCGGGCAAGAATGTGCTAGTTAAAAAATTTATATCTCGATTCTCGAACACTTTTTGGTTTGACATCCCATTCGCCATTACATCATTATAGAAAACTCAAGCGAAACACTAATTAATATCTCCCCCAGACAACCCTTTTCAAAGTTTTCGCCAACATTACGACTTTCTTTACATTTTGCTTTGCAACCCACATCTGACACACGACACCACACACGCATTCTAGACATTATAATCTATAAATTTTGTTTTATGATGGAATTTAATGCCACAAATATTCTTATCTCTCGAATTTAATTTCTCTATCTCGAACCAGATTGAAATGCGGCGAAATTGTGGCAATAAAATTGTGGAAGAGGACGAAGAATGCGATTGTGGAACTTTCGAAGAATGCGCTCTGGATCCTTGCTGTGATGGAATAACCTGCAAATTGAAAACAGAAGCCCAATGTGCAACCGGAATGTGTTGTGATAAGTGTCGGGTAAGTACATACACATATCGACTGTACGTCTTTGAATGAAAAAAAAAAATATGTGTGTTCACAGCTCCGCCCAAAGGACTTCATCTGTCGAGATTCCATTACCGAATGCGATCTGCCCGAATATTGTGATGGTGATAATGGCCATTGTCCGGTCGATGTCTACAAAAAAAACGGATCACCATGCGGTCATACAAAAGCAGGAACATCCGGTGCGTATATAACATCAAATAATAGCTTTAAGGACTTCCATATAGATAAAAAAAATATAATAGTCTTAAGCGAGTTTGAGTTCGAGTTGGTAATTCAGCTAATTGAAGTGGACACAGGGAAGGACAGAAGATTGCATTGAAACGCATTTTTCTCCCGTTCTGTCTGTGATGCTAAATCTGTACTATCATCCATGTGTCTGCATTTTGTTATACAATAAGTAGAACAGAGCAAAAATGACAGCAAAAAAAATCATTCTTAATTAAATCGTAGAGAGCTTCTAGCAGGATTTTGCTTGGCACGGTCAGGATCGAGATAGTTTCAGTTCAAAGGACATGGATGCGCTGTGCGTTTTTTGTTTGCTTTACTCGCTCTCCTGGGGGCGATTAACGACCCCTCATAGAGTCACCCAAGACCACGAGTTCGGAAAAAGGGTAAAGTAACTATGTGTGTGTGTGTGTGATCAAGTCTTTGCGACAACGATGACTACGACAGATATGTAGTTAAAAGCAAAGTGAAGCTAACAACATCAAGCTGGTCCAATGGGGATGGGGTTGAAAGTTTCGTATCCCTTGGCCATGTGAATTCGATGATTGGATGGTTACGGTGTGGTTGGTTTATATGGAATAGATAGGCTCCCAAAGGAAAATTGTTGTTTAAAGCAGGCAAAATATGTCCAAACGCTAACACAGGCACAAGCACAAGAGATAATGGGATTCCATTTATAATGACTATTTCTTGCACAACGCCTAGTAGCCAGTTATCTTTTGTCAGTTTCCTTAACTATGCACATATAGAAGATTGGGCATAGGGTACCTGGCATTATTGTAAGAGAGCTCGCTTATGGCGTGCTTGGCTTAATTAGACTCAATTAGGGTTTGTCCAAAAAACAAAGTGTTATATGTTGTGGCAAGACATTTTGAACTAAGCCTTTTTTTTCTGTTTGTGTTTCTATGGATCCTTTGATACTGCTTTGCTGATTTAATGGGTTTAGTAAAAGCTACGGGGTAGGAACTTTAAAATTCATTTATGTGCGGGATTAAACTTTTTGAGATGAATTGAACACAGATGAATGGATTCATAAGAGAAGGGCTATCTAGGGGTTTGCTTTTAAGTCATATGGTGTGGACATCATTGAACCATTTCTTGTCGGAAATGAGTCACAAAAAAAAACAATCTTTGCTTAAAAACGTGGATTTTAACGACCTTTTTTCATGCAAGATGGAGCGTCTTTCCCAGAATCAATGTTTTTGGTAAACCAACGGTTCTTCAGTCCGACAACATCCAAGAAATTCGTAAGCTTCATCCTAAAATCATTAGGATAGTCTTAGGAACTTGAAATGCCAGCCGAGGCAAAACGAAAATAACCGATACGTTTAACCTTTAAAATGAAAAAAAACCGTCTCCTTAAACTCATAGTTTAATACGGCTTTAAGGAAGATTCGTCTCGTTTGCTTCGACGGGATGATAGAAACATTCAACAATAAAAAATCGACTCAAGTCAAATGTGGTAAGAAGACTTCACACTTGAGAAAAAAAGAAAATAAATAGTAAAAATCTTAAGCTTGAAGACAAGCAAACAACGAAAGAGCAAAAATAAGAAAATTGCAGGATGAGATGACGTCGCGTCATCAGTTGGCTGGCGCGGTAACACGCAAAACACCGAGAGACATACAAAAAAAATGAAACTTCCACTACCACAGAAAAACCGAACAAAAACTGTCTGCATCTATTTTTGTCTTGAAACTAATTTCAATTCCTGAATACAAAAAATAGACAGAAAGATTTCAACTTAAAAAAATCCTTATAAGAGCTTCTTTGAGGAGCTTAAGTCTTAGCATAGATAAACTTTTAAAACAAAGTTCATTTGAAGTTCATAATGTTGTAATGGTTGCGGCTTCTGTAAAAAGAGGGCTTTTACACAATTTCATTCGCTATTAATGAAGTTGTACTCTACTTGTTCTCGAGACCAAGAATGAAAGGATGAGGAAAGTAAGAAAAAAAATCACAGTTCAGTTCTGATGAGAATAATATTCTCAGAAAAAGAAAAAATTGAAACAGATATAAAAATAATTGAGGATAATGAAATAACCTTACTGTGAATCACTGTGAGGCTTGTAGTGAAAAGAGCCTCGAGAGGGCTCTTCCGCTATAGAATAAGTAAGAAAACATTAAGGTAAACTAGAGGGAGCAGACGCATGGCTACATTATTTGTGGAGCTGACTCATAGAGATGAAATTTCTTAATGAGCAAAATTAAAGTAGAACATTTCTATATAAATAGAATTAATAAGATGTTTATTTCAACTTTTGTAGCCATTGCATTGAAAGAGTATTAGAGAGACACTGTTTCAAAATAAAAACATACTATAAATAACAATTTTAATAATGATATTATAATATTTTGTATTTTATTTAATTATTTTTAAATTATTCATTATTTATAAAACTTAATGAATTATGGTTTATGCTGGAACTTAAGGCTTTGAATTTTCCAAACAAGCGATTGGCTTTTAGAATTATTTGAACGAAGAATTTTAATGCTTCGTTCTCCATGATTCTCAGCGCTTGGAGTATCATAAAATGTCTGTTTTTGAAAAAGGGTTTAGCTCAAAAGAGCTGTTAGAAATGTCGAATAAAAATAACAGATTTTGATCTACTCCATTCCCATAACTTTGTGTCACGAAAAGGAGTAGATTCTCATGAGAAAAGGTAGGATCTTGTGTGGTGCAATGATAAATAGAGTCCCTCCGATCGGCCGGTGCCGCACGGCACATTCGGTTTGGCATGACGTCAACATTAAATTTTTAGTTTGGGCGGTGCCGAACTAAAATATTTGATCTCTCAAGATATTATTGATGTGGAATCAGCTTTTATGTTTTGCAATTGAATATTCTTCAAATTAAGAGTGCCGAGGGAGATTTTGTTATAGCAGCGGCAGCCCATCTGGAATTCCAGTTGGATATATTCATCTACGGCGCTGTCGTCGCCCTGAAGATTTTGGATTCGACCGAGTCTGATTAAAATTAACAGAAAAGAAAAAGAAAACACACGAGCTGTCAACGAATTAGTGAAAAGATCGGTTTCTCATCAGCCCATCTACATTTTGTATAATTCGGGTCGGCTTTCCGTCATCGGATCCATTGAACTTCGGTTTGAATTCGGTTCGGTTCGGGCTGGCTTTCGGCACGAATCAAATGCCGATCAAAACGTCCAGACATATTAGGCATAGTATGGATACGCCTTTAAGATGTAACTCTAAAAGTAAATAATAAGAGATGTTATTTTGAATAGCCCGCTATTTCGGTAGCTGTCACTTCTTAAGCTGTCATTTTTTGACATTTGACAAGTAGAAACTACGCCATTAATAAAAATGGAACGATACACGCTTCAACAACGCAAAGAAATTATTAAAATTCACTATAAAAATGGTGAAAATTTGGCAGAGACGGTTCGTAAAACTAAAACATGTTTGGGTTGTCGTGAAGCACCTTATCGGACCGTAATACAGAAATTGGTGGACAAATTCGAGCTGTTGGGACAAGTTATTGATGTGAAAAATAAAACCCGTGCTCAAGAACAACTGAGAATGTTGCTGTTGTAGCCCAAAGTGTTGAAGAAAACCCAGGTTTGTCCATTCCTCGTCGTTCTCTGGAATTATGCATTTCACAAACGGCAAAATGGCCGGAATTCCGGAATTGGATAGTATTGATCTGGACAAAGTTTACTTTCAACAAAAGGGCACTACGTGCCACACAAGCAATGAAACCATCGAACTTTTACGGGAAAAGTTTCCGGACCGTGTTATCTCTCGAAGAGGTGATCACAATTGGCCAACGAGATCTTATGATTTAACACATTGCGACTTCTTCCTTTGGAGCAACGTGAAAGATAAGGTGTATGCCAATAGCCCAGCGTCGATTCAAGACCTCAAAGATGGAATTCGTGAGGCTATCGAATAGGGCAGCCATTTGGTTATGGAAAATTACATGAAAAGGATATGGTCCTGTAAGCGTGATCGTGGCGGCCATTTGGCTGATGTTGTGTTTCATTATTAACAACATACCTTCCTCTTTATAATGAAATAAACATCCGATCATTTATCTCAAAAAATGTAATTTTTCTTTGAATATCAAAAGAACACCTCTTATTGGAAAACCCTTTATTTTCCAATTTTCGAGGCTTTATTTTTTTCTTGCAAAACACGTTCTGGCGATTTTTGATTATTCGATCGATCAGGCGATTCCTCCATGAGTTCGTTAGCAGCCTCTATCTCTTTGCTTTGCAGTATAACCTAAGTTGGGCTCGACTGTTGGCCATTCTTGAAAGCGCAAGCATAGTTATAGACTATGTGAGGAATGGAACTGGCTGATTCCAGTAAAACAGTTTGATACTTATATATTGTGTAGTCTAAAACGCTCTGTTTTGAATACTGTCCAAGAGACATAGGTACGGGAGCACCAATAATGGCCAGAAGAAAGGGAAAGACAATCCTTGCATCCTTAGACTTAATCGAGCTTATCATATTTGAAAGCTGAGTTTCACATTCGTATTGTAATCAGCGAGTGGCTTAGAAGTTTCAGACAATAGATCAATAGTTAAAATGCGAAAGAGTGTAGGAAGTAATACGGAGCCCTGTGGGACACACTAACTTGTGGAGTTGGTTTTTCTGAGTAAATAATGATAGGGTCAGATACTGCATGCTTTTCTTAGTCAACACAATACCTGAAACATTTTTCTAATGAACCCAATGTTTTTCTTAGAGATCTACATGAAAGAGCTGAGTTCTTAAAATTTAAATAGGCCATTTCTCACAGAATATTATTGAACACCCTCATCTATTATTAGGCTTAAACGTCAAACTATTTCTTTTTTTTTCGAAAATACCTTAAGTTCTAGCTGTTCTCTTCTAACATGAACTAGAAACAAACCTAAAATTATGTCTCTTAAAATGTCAACAAACTGAAAGTACCCATTTATCAAACTCGTCTACGTCTCGCCATAAACTCTTCTCCATAAAACTCTTAGAGAAACTTTTGACGCCCAGAAATGTGTTCCCTATGGTCAGAAGCAGTACCTTCTCACGCATAATAATCCTTAATGTCATATTCAAATGAAATAAATGTAAGCCAAAAATACACGAACAAAAAAGATTATATTTGGAAACCACAAAACAATATCAAAACAAAAAAGTCGTATTCATGTTTACTAGTCATATAACTTTGAAGCATGAAGTCCACAAAAAGTACTTCCAACTGTTATGTATGTATTTTTTTTATTTTACAGGTTATTGCTTTCAAGGCGACTGTCCAACGTTAAGTCTACAATGTGAGGGCATATGGGGGTATGGCGGTTCGGCGGCCGATCGTCAGTGTTATGAACAGTTCAATTCGAAAGGATCCATAAATGGTCATTGTGGACGAGATGCCAACGAACATTACATTAAATGTGACCCAGAGTAAGTTAAAAGTGTCTTTATTTTTTTGTTTGTATTATTGTTATTATTATTTTTATTATGAGAGAGAGTCCTTCCTCATTATCCTTGAAGTCCAGTTTTATCTTCTCTGAAACTGCAAACGACTATATAAGAATTTTAATTCACATCGACCGGAAGTGTTTTTTTTTTCTCTCACTCTCTCTCTCTCTCTGTCTTTATTTCGTTTTTGACTTTAACACAAGAACAGACACAAACAGAAACACCCACACACACACTTTTAGAACAAAAATGTTATTCTTTACCTTTAAAAACTGTCAACATGGCAAAGTTGGTGTCTTGTGTCACAACCATATCGGAAAAGTTTACTTCAAATTGAGCTCTTCGTTTTTCTTTTACCTCCTGACAAAAAAAAAAAAAAAATGTGAGTGAAAATTTCCAGGATATGAAAAGGGGGTTGCTGTCAAGAAAGCAATTACTGTGATGGACAATCTTATATTTCTAAAAAAGATTTACCTTAGCGTTGGCTGGCTGTGTGGAAAATTTTAGAGTGGTTTGAAACGAAGACTGAAAATGAGAGGTGAACGTTTACTGTTAAGAGTCAAAAGGTATAACATTTTATGTTGGTTACAGTGTGGCTCACTGAATTCAATGCACTCTTAATTAATTAATATGTTTTTTTTAATGGTATATGCTTAATGTAGATTTTCTCGAAGTTCAGAGAACTGAAAATCTAAATTCGTTCATCTGATTCATGTCTGACGATTATCATTTTTGAAAGTGAATATTTTGTAAAGGTCACAACGTTACATATCTTTATTGTAAAACAAATTGCAAACATTAAAAGAACTTCATAATTTTCGGATAAAAGCAAAATATCCAATTTCAGTTTTCTCAGAATTCGAGGTTGACGAAAGGCAAGAAGCTTAAATGACTTGACACTTGCTGGAGTTCAATAGAAGTCGTTAAAATTTTTGAAGGAACTATTCTGTTGTGTAGATTTTTTTCCAAAAAAATGCAAAAAGTCCAGAATTTTCGCACTGAAAATCCGGAAATTTGTTCTTTATTTTAAAAACATAAATTCATTAGTTTGACCAACAACCAAGGACACACCACTCAATCGCACAGTATATTTTAAATCTCTTATTCTGTTGTGGTATTATTTACACTTTTCAGAGCTTAAATACCTATGTTTTTCTTTTTTTTTACAGAAATGTTCAATGTGGCACATTGCAATGCAAGGAAGGTGAACGACAGCCAATTAATGATGGTATTGATCAGCTTTATTCACGGACCATTATATCGATCAAGGGAGTCGAATACGAATGCAAGTAAGTGCGATTCAGATTTTATAAAACTTCTTTGTACTTTATTCTCCATAAACATTAAAAGTAAATGTACATTGAAACTTTTAATTGCAATTTCACTAGTTTTCAGACTTTTTTTACTAACGACAAAGTTTAAGAACTTTTATTGTATAAAAATACTATCTTAACTGCATCCTTATTAAGTGTTAAGGCCTTCAAGCTCTTTTTTAACCTATATGCTCTGGCTTGAAAAGCTGCTGTTTGCAACTTGATTCATTTAATGGTATGAGCATCCATTGCTCAAATTAAGTCAGTTTTCAATAGGTTCCTTGTTTCAATTCTGCAAGTCGAAATATAAAAAAAAACATTTGGGATTTAAGTAACATATTATGGTTACTTTTCGAATCTAAATTTCGAAAGACGAAACCAAAAACCGGAATAAGTAAATAACAAATTGAAAAATGGCTATCGGAAACTAAGAACAGAAAATAGTGTTCTGTAAACAGTAAATCGGAAATTTAAGACCGGAATTCGAAAAATCCGTAGTTCTTGTGGCGTAATGACCACGCGCGTTGACCAGTTGTAGGGCTTCGCGATATTCGATAAAAATATCGGTACCGTATCGTATCGAAGGTCGATCCGATAATCGACATTATATCCTGCACCTGCGATGCCGATATCGATACGATAAATGTGTTTATAAAATTGTCGATATTATCGTATCGCCGATAAGCACTGGCCGATAAATATCGAATATATCGTATCGACTGAAAGAATTCTATTTTGACACTGCGTGCCCAACATTCGAATTTTCTTTCAATAGCATTTACTAATAAATAGTAGTTTACTTGCAGTAATAAACATATTGATTGTTTTTTTACGCGTTCGCTCGTGCTTTCATTGTCTATCGTTTCGTGTAAGAACCCGATGAACATCGATACTAGAAGATTCGATTCGAGACATGTTAGTAACCGGTTGATTATCATTTCATATAATAGGTGGTTGAAAGGTTGTCTTTATCTATAGTCATATATATATATAATTACACCTATAAAAATAAAGTCTTTTAAGGGTTGCAATATCAAGCCTTAACAAGAAAAACAAACTACTCGAAAAGGTTCACCGTTCTATATTTTTTCTTAGAACGGTGCGTGATGGGATTGTGAGCTTTCAACAAATGTCAATTTAAAATTGGGGGTTTGGATAGTCTATCATCAAATAAAATAAATTTTGAATAGCTTGCGTTTCACTTTTTGCCTCGCTTTAATAGTAATGAACATTTTTTCTTATTTCGATATTTTATCGAGTATCGTATCGGTATCGTATCGAATTCGATAACGATACGATAAATTTGTCTTAAAATTATCGCCGATATCGATAAGATACGATAAAATAATTTGTTATTCGATACGATACCGATACAATCGAAAAATATCGATATCGTATCGTATCGTAAATTCAAATGGTTCTCGTGTCTAAAAAGTTTGCACAGAACTGATAAAGCTTCCAAGAGTACAACTTGTCATGAAAAAGTACTGAGTCCACACATTTTTTTAGACACACTCAAAAAAGAGTGCAAGCCTAAGACCTTCGTTCTTCAAGGTTGTCATATAAGTTGTACAACTCGGTTCAAATGAGCTAACTTATTTCACCAAATCTGTTTAACAACTGAACAAAAGCTATTAAAAGAATAATAGTTTTGCCTGCACAAGAGTAATATTCGATTTCATTCAAAATTTTACCGCATTTCCCCGAAAACACTTTAAAATCGGAAAAAATGAGAATCTTAATCCGTCAAATTCTTTTCCACACACCGATGAAATTTGACAAATAACGGCTCAATAGAGAGATCAGATAAGAATCTAGGTTGCCAGATGGATATTTCGTTATAAATGTTACCGGATAACCCCGAAAACTTTTTTAGAAAATACTAATGACAATTGACAATTATTAGATAACTGCCTTAACTAAAAGTAAAATCAAAAAAACTTTAAAAATTAGAAGTAACTCAGTTTTATTTTAATTCGATTGCCGAATTAGCTAACCCAAGTTTAAAAAAAAAAAAAAAATTAAACTGAGTTAACTCGAGTTATCACTTTACCCATCATTTGTTTGATGTAACTGCTAGTCGTTATCCAATTTGTGTATACATTTGAGAAATGTCATCAAAATCGATCCAGCCGTTTATTAGGAGATTAAGAAGCAGTTATTGTATGTATTTGAACGTCAAAAAAACGTGTGAAGAAACAATTTTGGTATCCAGGGCCCTATTGCACTAACAAGTTTTCACTTTGAAACTTTGTAAAATAGCAAATTAAAAGTAAAAAGTGTTTCACGAAAAATGAAAAGCTCCAGACTTTTCACTTTGCAATTTTTTATGTTCTTGCAAAGTGAAAAGTGTGGGCGTTTCCTAAAATGTAGCTTTTTAGGCATGTTCATGCCTAAGGTTAGTCTATAGTTCGACAACTTAGGAGTTAGGACTTTCAGTTCAATATGAACCATGCTTTAAATTTGTGACCCAAAAAAATTTACACTATTCAAGACTCCATCGATGTCATATGGCCATTTAAGTGACTTAAAAACTACTTGTAATTCACTTTTAGTTATTTAAAGACACAGGCAAAGTCAAAAACAACAGAAGTAGCCAACCTTATCTAACAAAAACATTAGTGCTTGACACGCGATATTACTTGGATGAGTACTTCTTCATCTTTGACATTCAGAACAAAAAGTGCCAACTACACAACTTAATTTGGGTTTTTGGCCAAACTTTTATCCAAGGTTACAAATGAACAACAACTTTCTGTTTGCGTTTCTGTCAATATTCAAAGATAAGAAAATTAATTCGCTTAGCTACACATTACAAAGAATTCACATATATACACAGGGGCTTTCCGACAACATGTTTCTAAAAACTTATCAATAATCTAATTATTGCTCTGATGTGTCTTCTTCTTGTTCATAAAAACTAACTTTAACCATTTTTCTTCTTATTGGGACTCGAGAGAGAGAGAGTATAGTATCTATTAGATGACTACGACTTTTATCTTCAACTTTGTAGCCCTCTCTAAGTATGATAATTGATTTTGTTACTATACTCATTTCTTCTTCTTTTAACTTTAACAACAACAGGGCAACAAGCGGTCAAGTGGGCTCTAATGAATATCCAGAACATGGTCTCGTTAAGGATGGCACCCCATGTGGAGATAATTTGATTTGTGTGAATCAAACGTGCGTTAGTCTATTTCCACACATAGACCAGACCAAGTGTCCAGTCAACAAACAAGGA
The DNA here is from genome assembly GCA_920937365.1 of Sphaerophoria rueppellii. NCBI lineage: Eukaryota > Metazoa > Arthropoda > Insecta > Diptera > Syrphidae > Sphaerophoria > Sphaerophoria rueppellii. The sequence goes on along the minus strand of CAKKXW010000001.1, from coordinate 32,136,300 downwards.
CAAGAATGCTCTGATCATGGGGTAAGTAATAAACATATACATACTCGTATATAGATATCAATTCCAACTTTATATCTCTGTGTGAGTGATAATATTGAATGGCAGTTGAAAATAGTGTTACTCTGAGTGTCCTACTTTTCTTTTAAATGTGGGTTACCGGTTACTTAAGACACAAAAACGCTATTATAGGACATTGGAAGGAGTTCTTGTTAGCGCTTTGTTTTTGTATTTTCTTTTAATGAATTTTTATTATTCAAGAACACCCTTTAACAATTAATTTTACTAAATGACTGCAAAATCGAATGGATTGTTAAATATTCACAGACCCAGACAAACTCATATCGAAATGAACTTTATGCTTCATGGACTTTTCGTGTACTTAATTGAATTAATGGTCAATTTGCCAAATAGTTTCAAAAGTTTTCAAACAATTTGATTGAACATTTTCTTGGACAAATTAATTCCAGAGAATGGGAAAGTACACAACTTTGTGGTATTTTGCTCGTGCTTGGCCTTGCTGTCAGAACCGCAACACTGACTCTTTAAATGGGGCTACGAATTCAAAACATAAATAGTTGGGATAAAAGAAATTATGAGTTTATTTGTGTTTTCTCTAATTTTAGATTTAAGAAGGGTCGAAAACTTTTCCATCGGGCAAAATTTAATTAAACAGAAACAATAATTGTAAGCTCATGAACTAGAAAGGGATCTTCTTATTAATTTTAGTTGAAATAAAAAAATGATAAATAAGTTCCAATATTAAACATTTAACCCTCTTAGGTGTGCACGAATACAAATCGTTGTTTCTGTGATATGGGTTGGGGAGGAATGGATTGCAGCTTAATTGTGATACTGACAACACCAATGCCAACACAAGCCTTACCAACACCTGAAAACACAATTAAAATGGAAAAGAAAGAAACGCCATATGGTAAGATCAATATTATATTGTTTTCTTTTTAGTGAAACTTTCATAAAAAAAAGTCTAGCAAGCTTCAAGACAAGAGCAATTTTCAGTCAAATGTAATTTTGTCATTTACTATATTTATTCATTTATTTTAAAAGTTTTATATTTAATTGATATATGACAATGGTAATCTAAGAAAAGTTAAGCTCCTTAAGAAATGTTATTTAAGAGAAATGTATTTACATATGAGTATCTTTTGTAAATATCAAAAACAAAATATTCTCCTCATTTAAAATGCTCTTATCATTCTTATAAGGTTAAAACGAATTCACAAAAAAAATATATTCGTATGGTTAATTTGTAACTTATTGCATGAGGTCAGAATGTTCAAAAATTAAAGCAAGGTAAACATTTTGCAAGTGCTTTTTGACTGTAAAATAACTATTTTCCTAATCTAATTTTTATTATTTAAACTATGTCAATAAAGGAGTTTAAGAATAAAGTAGGCACTTAATTCGAGCCACAGGTTAAGAGAAGCGGATTTGCTAATGTAAAATGTATGTAGATGTACCAATGCATTTCCGCTTCTCCAATAAGATAATACTAAAAAATACTAAAACTTAAAAGTTATTCCCTCAGTCAAAAGAAATGCTATTGTGACAAATCTCGACGACATATGAGGTCCTTGGCATTTTAAACTTAAGAATTAGCTAATACCTTATTGCATAAGGTATTAAAAACATGTATTTAAACAAAATTTTAAAATCCGGCTTTTCAAGTTTTAATCAGTTCCAGAGAAATCTTGCAGTTTGGTGGCCTTTCAAGTAGGTACCAACTCTCAACTCAAACTTTTAATTTATTCACTAGATCCATCAAATATTCAACACCCAAGAGAGCCTGAGATAGTTCCACCATCTATTCAATTTTTAATCAAATTCTTTATATACCGAGTCCCAAGTCGGTCTTAGTAATCCAATTTCTATTTGTAAAGTTCTTTATTTGTACTTAGTTTAATCTTAAAAATATACATATATTTCTAAAGTTGTATTTTTTTTTTATATTCAGCGCGATCAAATCTTTTAAGGAAAAAAAGTTTGTTAAAATAATAGTTAGGGGCTTGAGATTTTGTTTAAACAAACAACATCTTTCAATCACTTACATATGCCCAATTTTACAAAGTATTTTTAAATATTTAACATGCTTTTAAGCCGTGAAATGAGATTTTTTGGTTTCACCAAGCATTTTTTTTTTAGTAAACAAGCTTTTAAACAATTTTTAAATGCCCATTTTTGGCTCTTTAAGTTTTAAAAGTTTCATTGAATATTTAAAAAATTGAATATAATGCTTTATCATTTTTTCTTAAACAATTTTCATAAGGAAGTCAATTTTGACAAACATTTCCCTGAAATTTCCCATTTTAAGTTGGTGAAACTAAAAAGTTTCAAGGATCTAATAACATTTAAACAAATTTTTGCTAAAAGTGCTTTTAATGTAACAGTTTTTTTCGATTGTTTTTTATACATTTCTTCTATAGAATTTTTTATACATAACTTTGCAAGAATTTAAGGCAACGTCCTTTTTTTTCATGAATTTGACCTAGTGTTCTAAAACTGACTTATCAATTTTAAGCCATTCTCTTTCTCAGAGCTTCCTTAAGCTCTCCTACGGATCCGTTGCTGTTTCCTTCTCCATACATTCTCCTGTCTTTGATTTCTCAAAGATTCTGTAACAAACTGCTGTGCAGCACTTAAGCATAATCCGAACTGTTGGTTTTTGATGAGTAAATCGAATTTCCAAGCAATCAATGCCCACACATGTTACTTACTTAAGGTGGCGCTACAGTCCGTTGTGGACTTGGGCCTCAATCAACAGTCTCCGCCAGCTAGCTCGGTCCTTAGCTAGTCATCTCCAGTTTTGCACTCCAAGTAGATTGAGGTCCTCTTCCACTTGAGTGCGCCACCTGAGTCGCGGTCTTCCTCTCCTCCTACGTCCCCCGGAATAGTGTCGAAGGCTTTCCGGGCCATCTGAGTCTCTGGACCTTGACCCTTCTGGCTAGGTCCATGTCGTTGTACAACCCACACAATACAATGTACAATGCACACGGGGCCAAAGATGACCCGAAGAACTTTCCTCTCGAAACAGTCTAAGGCACTTTCATCCGATTTTGTCAGGGTCCATGCTTCTGCACTATACAGCAGGACTAGGATGATGAGTGTGTTGTACAGTTTTACCTTAGTTGCTCGAGAGAGGGCTTTTCCACTCAATTGCTTTCTAAGCCCAAAGAAACAGCGATTAGCAAGAGTTATTCTTCGTCTGATCTCGGCTGGTGTTATTGCCCGTGTTTATAGCGGAGCCTAGGTAGACAAACTCCTCTAATACCTCCAAGTTATACGCGTCTATTGTGACGTCGGTGTTGGGTGTCCTTCCTCGAAGACAGCATATACTTCGTTTTTCCCTCATTTACCGCTAAACCCATTTTTGCCGCTTCTGTCTCAATTCTCACAAAGGTGCCATTGACATCACGCTGTGTTCTTCCCATTATATCAATATCATCGGCGTACGCGAGAAGTTGAACAGATTTTTGAAGATAGTGCCTCTGGTGTTGACGTTGGAGTTCTGCACTATCTTCTCAAGAACGATGCTAAAGAAATCGCACGACAGTGCATCGCCTTGTCTGAATCCTCTTTTTGACGTCGAAAGATTCCAACCTTGATGGAGCAGCGTGAGTTCTCCATCGCCAAAACTAGACATAGCTTTGTACAGTTCGTCTCTGTAGATGCTGTCATACGCGGCCTTAAAATCGATGAAAAGGTGGTGGGTATCGATTTGGAGTTCATAGGTCTTTTCCAGGATCTGCCGCAACGTGAAAATTTGGTCGATGGTTGACTTTTCTGGCCTGAAGCCACATTGATAAGGACCAAACAGATTGTTGACGAAAGGCTTCAGACGTTCACATATTACGGCAGAGAGGATGTTGTAGGCGATGTTTAGTAGACTTATTCCTCTTTCAGGATCGGGCAAACAATGCTGAGGTTCCACTCATCGGGCATGCATTCCTCTGACCATATCTTACAGATGATTTGGTGCATGCTCCTATCTAGCTCGTCGCCTGCTGCTTTGAACAACTCAGCAGCTAGTCCATCTGCTCCAGCGGCTTTGTTGGATTTCAGCCGTGATATTGCTGTTTGCCCATACATGTACGTGGAGTTTTTATTGGAAAAAATGGTAAAATTAAGAAATTACATCAATTTTCCTCAAAAATGTTCGATTACTGGGGATGTTCGGTAACAGGTTCCACTACCCTAATAATAAATAAATTGAATATTTATGTAAAGTTTTCTTCAATTTTTTTTTAGTTAGTCGCGTTGCAATGCGCGCAGGGTACAGCTAGTTATAAATAAATAAAATAGAAAGAGAAAATTCGGTTTTGTCATGCCTAGATCCAAGAACCGAAGAACACCTGGACCAAATACAATATTTTCTTCTGTGGTTTCGTTTGCCATAACAATGCCAAAGTTTAGAATAGAAGAAATGGAATTCGGAAAACTATGACGAGGCAGTTAGCACTGCAGACTCACATTTTCCCTGTAACTCAATTTCGCGACAAAACATGGCACAAAGGTCAAAAATCCAACACATTTAAAAAAAAAAAAAACGTGGTCAAAGTCTTAGCAACGAAACAAATTATTCGAAACTAAAGACAACAGACTCTAAATCTGCATTGAGTCCAAAAATATGGGCATGGCAATTTGTGTTTATAGAAAATGGTTCGTTGATGCAGTATAGCTTTCGAAATCGTTGTATCTTGTATAGTTTCCTTATTATATTGTTAACCCTACTCATTATGACAAAACAATTCTGTTAAAGAAACAAAATTTGAAAACTGCTTACCTACACTCATTAACTATCGAGATTTGTCACATTTGTATCTCTACATTTAAATCTACTATGCATTTATGATATAATCGTGAAACATACTACAGTGAAACGGTAGTTTTGTGAAATTGAATTTCAATAAAAATATTGTTTGATCGTGTCCTACATAAACTATAAAACATTTTTATTTTCTGATTGCATGTTCAAAAGCTTTACGCAAAAAAAATTACAAATCACCCTTTTATAAATATGTAAATACAAAAAAATACTTTTGTATTGTTTACCCTTATATTTTTAAAATTCTATTATTTCACTCAACAATTTTGTATGACAGCAAATTTAACTTACAAAATGTTAATATATTAATCCAACCGATAAAAAAAAAAAACACAACGACAAAAAATAAATTTTCCAGGAACCAAAAATAAAGATAGAATCAGCACATTAACAATGGTCATCATATTAACGGTTATCGTGAAGTGTGTCTTCATTAGTTTTGCAACTTTGGCGGTTTGTTACAGGTAGAGTACCAAGCAATAATTTTTTTAACACATTTTGTTTTGTATATCAACACAATAATAAAAAAAGAACAAACACCAATTTAAAAAAATCTGCGAACAAAATCAATTGGAAACATTTTACTGAAAAAAAGAAGAAAAATGCACAAAATATATGAAAAAATATGTTTTTCTTAAATGGTTAAATTTTTTATGTTAATTTTTTTTTTATTGGACTTTATTTTCGTGTAAAATCTTGGTGTTGTTTATGTGTTTAACAATAAGTCTGTGTGATTACAATTAATTATTGTAAGTATTGCTTGGTTTTCTGTCTTAAACAATAAATACTTTGTGTCATATTTTTTAATAAAACTGTAAATATTTCGAGTAAGAGTCTAAACATACTATCTGTATTTTATCTTTTTATTTTACTGGTGTGAATTATTTAACTAAATTTAATTTTATTAATATTTTTTTATTTCTTTGGATTTCCATCTTTCGAGGCAGTCTATACCACGCGTCAAACAAATGTCTTTGTTTCAAACAAATTCTTTCATTCTGGCGAACATTTCAAATAATTTCGAAACATTTTTTTAAACAAATTTCAAGTTATATTTATTTTTCAACCCACGCAGAAAAAAAAAATTAAACACATCCCATTTCCATGCATGTTGTTGAAATAACTAAATAAATTACAACTTCAAATGCAGCACCAAATGAAAAAAAAAACCAACAACGGATTACCATTGTCATAAATTATTTTTTTTAACTGCAATTCAATTAATTCAAAATTAAAAAAGAGAATATTGGCTAACGAAAAAGAATAGTTATTTTATATGAATTTAAGTTAAAATTAAAAAAAAAACCTAATGTTAAATATTTTGTTTAAATAATTTTATATATTTCCAAATATCCTGCTGCTGCTTTTCAATGGATTTTGTCAACTTAAACATACAAAAAATCATAACAACAAAATGGTATTGTTCTTCGATGTTATAATCAAAACAAAAAAATCTTCATCCTCTTCATTTTTATCATCAACCACACAAATTCTTATAAAATCATTGAAAAAAATCATTCTTTGAAATAATAAAAAAAAAAAATATTACTCGTATAGAGAACTACCACGGCTCAAATACAGTGTTCTTAGTTGGTGTACTAATGTCAGTTGTTGGGTTCGTTTTTGTAACATTCACCTTGATGGCACTGTGCTACAGGTCAGTTGTAGTACATAGAAACTTCTCCCTGTGTCTGAGGTTAGTTGAAAAGAAGTAATGAAAAACGATTGTTTTTATTTTTTTCCAAAAAAAAAGAGAAACAAAACTCAAGAAGAAAGAAAATTAGACAAAAAAAAAGAGAATTACAAGAGATGAAAAACTGAAAGAAAAACTCACAAGTAAACAATGACATTTATTTGTTTTTTATTTTTACTTTTTATTTAATTTTCTAATTTTTTTTAACACTATAAACACAACACACTTTAATGTAAGAAGATGTAAAAAAACACACACACGAACAAAAAGACACAAAATTAATAATTTATTTTTTATTTATTTATAAAAAAGACAAAAACAGACTTTCAACAGAAATCAACACACACACAACTCCTCAACACACATACACAAACAAATGCACACTCACTCATTCACTTACAAAATTTAAGTAAATAAATTATTTTATTCACCATTTTAAATTCTTTGTGCACCCTATTTTTTTTTTTTTTTTTTTCAAAACCAACTCCTCAACACACACACACACACAACTAAAGACAACTTTCAGACAAAAACAGAAAAAATATTTATTTATTTTTTATTTAATAATTAAAACACAGAAAAACAAGCACACACACAAAAAAATGTAGAAGAATGTAATTTCACACAACACAAATATCACAATTTTTTTTAATCTTTTAATTTATTTT
>CAKKXW010000001.1:32115004-32128526 GCA_920937365.1 Sphaerophoria rueppellii | reverse complement strand
CAATTTTTTTTTTTTTTAATTTACTCAACCCATAAAAAACTACAAATTTTGACATTAAGAAATTAATCCACACGTACAGCAACCTTACAACTTAAAAAAAAAAAATAAAACAAAAATCGTGACTCAAAAAATTATTTCGACATCAGCAAGCAGAGAGAAGAGAATAAAAACTGACAAATTTTTTATAATTGATATTATTAAAAATTTACAAAAAAAGAATTTTTTTTGAAAAAAAAGAAATTTTTCATTACTACTTTTGTCGTCATTGTGACTGTTAACTGCTATGTGAATAGTTTTGGTAAAAAAACAAGAATCTAGAAATCCCTCAAAAAAAAAAGAAAAACTCAATTTATATTTTTTGTTTGATTTACTTAACAAAACATAGATAGACAAAAAAATGAAATCAATAATTGAACAATTAGTACGATTTTATAAATACAAAAAAAAAACTCACAGCGATTTAGTGTGATATGAGAAAAAAAAAAACAACAGTTTTGATTCAAGTTTTAATCAAAACATCTTTTTATGATACATTTAATTTGTTTTTCACTTACATAGATTTAGTCAGATTTTAAGTTTCGTTTTTGTTTAACTTTTTTTTTGTTTGTATTATTTTATTTTCATAAAAAGGTAAGTTTTTTTTTTAATGTGAAAGCCATTTATTTTTTTAAAAAGTAAATCGCATTATCATCAATTTTTCGCAATGAACAAAAAAATACTGTTAAATTTTGAGAGTCAAGCATTATGTATGTTATTTATTGATAGAGAAGATGTTAATTTGCGGAACATTGTAGCGGAAAAATTACAAAGAGTTTTCTTTAAGCTAGGCGTCCGTCAATCAGTAGGTCAAGAAAATGTAAATAAAAAAAAAAAATGGGTCTTGTGCATACTTCTTTTTAAAAATGCATTAAAAAGGACAAAATTAACTTTGTTTAATATCCTGTGGCTTTTTATTAAGAGCATATATAAGTACATTTTGCTTATAAAGGGTTTTTCAATAGGAACGCTACAAAACGCAAAAACCGTTTTGGATATCAATGAAATTCTTCATTCCTGTGAAAGTACATTTGATGCCATTATGTATGGAACTCGATTTCTTTTGCATGGCCACCACGGGCACGCTTGCAGAAGTCCAGACGCTGAACCCAATTTTCAACGGTTTTCAAGCATAAATCGGCCGATACTGCTGCAATTTCACGTTCGATATTCGTACGAAGTTCATCAATCTGGCTTGTTGGCATAAACTATAGATTTGACGTAGCCCCACAGGAAGTCGTCTAACGGCGTTAAATCGCATGAACGAGGCGCTCATCGAACTTCGTTCTCAATAATTCGATTGTTTGGCCCGCTGTGTGACATGTGGCAGCGTCCTGTTGAAACTACATATCGTCCAAGTCCATATCATCCAATTCATTCCAAAAATAATCGGTTAGCATTGAGCGGTAGCGATTCCCATTCACAGTAACGTGCCGGTCTTGATCATCACGGAAGAAGTACGGCCCAATGACACCACCAGCATGTAAACCGACAGTGATTTTTTCGGGATGTAATGGTGCCTCGTGAAGCACATGTGGATTGCTGCCTCACCAATAACGCATATTTTGCTTATTGACGAAGCCATCCAGCCAGAAATAAGCCTCATCGCTGAAGATGATTTTTCGATGAAAATCCGGATCATTTTCAAGTTGTTGCTCAGCCCAATTCACGAACATACGACGCTTCTGGTGATCAAGCGGATTCAGTTCTTGCGTCAATTTGATCTTGTAAGGATGTAGGCCAAGATCTTTTCGCGAAGTTCGCCACAACGACGTCACAGAGATGCCCAACGCTTGAGAACGACGTGTGAGAGGCTGATTTGGGTCTTCCGCAATTGATGCGTTAGCGGCAGCAATATTCTCGACACTACGGGCATTTTTTTGTCTCACTGGCACGGGAACATTTTGTACTGAGCTTGTGGATTCAAATTTTTCCACTAGACGCTCAATTGTTGATCTGGCAGGACGATTATGACGACCATAAATTGTACGTAGCGCTCTTAAAGTGTTGACCACTGACTCCGAATTTCGGTAGTAAATTTTAATAATTTCGACTCGTTGTTGGATCGTATACCTCTCCATGATGAAATGGCAAACCTTATTGAAGAGAAATTTTAAGAGAGCGGAAAAAAATATGGCGCCGTTTGCTGTCCCTATCGGTCTACTTTTGTAGCGTCCCTATTGAAACACCCTTTTGAATAAAATGTTGTTCATTTTACTACAATGACTGGCCTTGCAGTAGCGTGTCACTCTGACTTTCGAAGAAAATGTTTATGAATTCAGGCACATAGATTGCTCGGATGACACAGCTTTATGTATTTTAAACCCTTTGACGACACGGTTCGGTTCAACAAAAAAAAAAGTCTGAATCAATTGAAAGAATAAGGTCGTCTATATCTATAACAATCTTTAATTTGATTGAACAACACCTTTTATTGAAATGTTGCAATTGCCACCAAACCCGAACAGCGGCCATTAAGTTTGTTAATTTAGTTAGATAAACATGCGGTCGTACTCTTATGACCGAAAAGTGTAGTAATAACTTTGCGGATGGCCCAGTGATAATGATAAGTCAAATATCAAGCTTGTGTGAGAATTGTTGAATTCTTGAGAACAGAATTCAGCCAAATCTACTTTTTAAAAATCTATTGTTTGGGCTACTCAGTTCTCATTAAGTGTTCCATATTTCCTGTTTTCGTATCTCCTAAAGTGACCGTTTTCAGTCCGTTTAGGTATGATTCCGACTTTCTTCAATATATCGACGTAGTAAAATCTATTTTGCGTCAAACTGCTCTGTGATTTAAAAAGATGTCAGTAGATGCCAACCCTGTAATTACAAACAATGATAAAATATAAAAATATCAGCTACGAAAACCCCAGTCATCTACCAAGTTCTGTATTTTGCTTTCAGATTCTCCTCATCATATGAGCCGGAACATTAAGCTTTTCACTTTAAAGGGCGCATTCTTCTTAGAAGTTGAACTTCAACTTTTCTGGCTAGAACTGTGTCACATGTACTACATGTTCATGAGACAGAATTTTCACGGCTTGTTTTTTATGGATTCTGCACACTGGATAATAGGCGACTATATCAATCTTGTGTTGATTCTTCTTTCCATTGGCTAACACAACCCTACCAATGCTGGAAGAGTTCGCAGGCATAATGTCTTTGATGACTCCTTTACATCTTCTGGCCTAATCAATTAGGCTTGGTGTTCCCTTCTTTGCCGTTGCGACTTTAAGGAGCTTTAGTGACTGGGTTCCCTGTTTTATGAACTTTCGTAGTAGTTTAAGAGCTATGAGCATACAATTTTCCCTCTTCGTTTGCTACCATCCATTTTTGAAACATTTGCCTGTTAACTTTCCGTCTTCGTACTTGGATGGTTTCTTATTGTCGGTAGATTTGGAACTTTAATCAATAACAGCCATATTAATAAGAAGCACCTTTTCCACTATCCATAACAGCCATAATAATAAAAAAGCCTATTCCACAGGTTAACTAACCCAAAGAATAACTTTTAATCTATCTGATGAACAGACAGAGAAACAGTTGTTTGTTGTTGTTTTTTACATTTGTTTTATTGCTTTCCTCAACCAAACTCGACGTAAGAATAAGTGAGTAAACGTCAGTTAAGAGAAATTTAATTTTGTTCCTAGGATTTTCCACTTTTTCCACAAATTAATTAAATTAATTGTATTAACTGTAAGACATCTTATAAGTGAAAACTGAAGAAACAATGCGATTTTCTTTTACAGATTTTTTTTATTTACATTTTTACAAATTTAACTCCTACTTCTTTTGTTTATGGTTTTTTGAATGTGTGTGTTAAGAAAAAATGCAGAACGGACCGGGGAGCTTAACTATAGCACGCGTGATTTACTTTTTTTGTTTGTTTTAACTTGTATTTATTATTTTTAATTTTTTAATAACTCTTTAGATATTAGAATTGAATGAACAAAACAAAACAGAAAAAATTCTAAGATAAAAAGAAAACTAAACGCACTAAATGAATTAACAAATACTAAACAAAATAAGAAAACATTATTCATATAAAGAATTTCTAAAAAAAAAAAATAACATTTACTATACTGGCTTTGAGTTCGTGCTGGTGCTTTGTACGGGATCACATTGCTACACAATACCATTATACAGACATCAAACACAAGAAAATTTGGTTTTGTTTGTGTATTGTGTATGGTCAACACATGGCAATATGTAGAACATGGCATATACACAAATATATCGACTATGTACTATATTTGTCATGTGAAAACGTCAAACGAGTTAGAAAAAAAGAAAACATTCTCTTAAAGTTAAAAAATAGTGAAACAAATTATATAGAAAAAACTACACTTCATACTCGTCGTCGCATCAAATCGTACCGCTCTATTTAACAACACATATGCGAGCAAAGTAGTCCTTATCGTTATCACCAATCAAAATGGAAAACATCACGCACCGTAAAACATTATTTTACCATCAATCATTTTTCATCGCTAACATTCACTTTGTATATATATTTATTTTATACAAACTAAGCAACTAGAGAATACCATCTGTTTCATCGCAATAGTGATGTGATGTTTAAGAAAAAAAAAAATAAATAAATAAACAAATAAAAACGTCTGTTGAACATCGCATTCAAGGAACTGGTATTCGGTGTACTGAATATTGTGTATATTATGGTTTTTAATTAATATTGCTTGCTTACATGCGTTATGAATTGCATGTTTGTGTGTTGTAACATAAAAAACAAAGTTGTAACGCTATATATTTTATTACGTTGTAAGTCAAAAGAATAAGCTGTGATTTGATAAATTGTTTGCAGGACATTTTTTGTAATTAAATTATTAAAAGCTTAATTTTAAAGATTATTTCAGTGGGTAGATGAGATATTAAATGATGGTTTAATGTTTTTTTTTTCAGTAAATATTTTGTAGATAATTTTTCGCAAAATGAATTTTTTGAACTTGTCTCCAAGAAAATTTTCTCAGGCTCGGAGGTAAAAATATTTGAGTTATATTACCTAACTAACAAGAAACAGAAAAATCATTGCACTCTGGGAGTGCTAGCAAATGAATGTCCTGATAACACAGTGGCGGATCCACGGGGGGGGGGGGGTTCAGGTCAGGACCCCCCCCCTGGGATCATATACTTTCAAATTTTATGCTTTTATTGGGCCTGTTTTTGAAGTTGAAACACAAAGTTATTAATAAAAATTCGTAATTTATTGAATGTTTTACACAAATTTTAATTTATTTTCGAATAATAAATGCAATAGAAGATAATTACGAAGAAGATAATTACGAAAATATCAATATGACTGATCAAGAAAAAATATATGATCCACAAACGATTCTAGTCACTCTTAAATTTTCGAGGCTTTTCAAAAAACTTTCTGAGAATTTCGTCTTCAGTCAAAGTTATGCGATGATGAATGTTCAAAAATGAGAGACCATTGAGACGCTCTTGACCCATCGTGTTTCTCAGATAATCTTTCATTCTCCTCAAAGTCAAAAATGATCGTTCTGGAGTTGCTGTGGTCACAGGTATCACCGCCAAACCTCGTAGGATTTTGTTGACGTTTTTGAAAGTTCTGCCATATATGATCTGCAAAAATTCCTTCTATTTAGATTTTCAATATTATTATTATATATTTTACTATGTTCCAAATTACACCAAAATAATCTTACTTAATTAATTGTCAATAAGTCGTCTATTAGTGATTTTTCTCTGATTCTTTTAAATTAAAAATTTTGTTTTGCAATTAAATAGAAAATAAATGATAATCTATTAGTGTTATAATCAATCAGATTTTTTGGTACAATATATGAGAAACCTGGCATTATTTTTTAGCCAAACATGATCTTAATTTGGGAGATACTCACTGCCAATGCATCAAGTGCATTTTCGATGTTTTGATTGCAGATCCGTTGTCTCCACATGTTGACTCCTAAAATGAAATTACTCTCGGAACAATCCAGTATTTCTTCGTAAAATTGGTAAAGGCTTGTACATTTCTTCTCGTCGAATTCTTGTTTGAGGAATAACTGTCCAAAACTTTGAAAAACTGTTTTGTGTTTTTCGAACCGACTCTGAAGATGAGAAATGTAGGTGCCGAGAAATGGGATGTAAAATGCGATTTTGTAATACTCTTCAACTGCTTTCGCTTCAACGTTGCAACGATTTTTTTGTCGACTGCATCGACGAGGCATTTTCATTTCAATCTCGTACTCCGAACAAATTGCAGAAATTTTTTGATAAGCAATGTGGAAGCATGAATCCACGTTTTCACAAGGAAGAAAATAAAATGAAAGAAAATGAAACTTGCGGGATCTAGGGAGTGAAACGTTAGTCAGTTTCCGATCTCCTTTTGTCTCTGACTTGAAAAGAGATTTTTCTCACTTGAAATTATACTAACCACTTGTCAACTTCGGCATGTTTACACACTGCGTGTTGAAAGAAACAAAGAAATAATTAAAATACGCTCAAACACGCTCATAGATGGCGCAAATATCAACGGAAAAACTTAAAGAAAAATCGCACGGCGCTGTCATCGCGAGTAGGTTGGCGCGCAGTTTGAATTTGCGAACAAACTATATGCACTGCCATAACGACTGGACAGCACCAATGGCTGTATACAGGTCACAATAACCGTGTTATAGGGTTATTGTGACCTGTATATACGTGGTAATTATGCATATATCTCAAGAAAAAAATGTCTACCCCCCTCCCCCCCCCTTAAACAAATTTTGGACCCCAACTTATCAAAATCCTTGATCCGCCACTGTGATGACATGAACACCTCTTGTCATGTTGACAGTTGACAGCGGCTGTATTATGTACATTATGGCTAAGGCTTTGTCCACACAGCACATAATATAAAAAAAATATCCAATGATAGAGACTTAAAATAATTAAAAGCGCAAAATTTAAGTCCGCCTTCTATAAAGGATTTAAAGCGATACTTAGTTAGCATCGTATTGACTTAAGAAAGGTGGGCAATTTTTTTCAGCACATTAAACATTTTTTAGTAAACTTATTACTAATATCTTACTAGAACCATTTTATTAAGAAATGTAAAATTGACGCAGCTCAAAAAGTGACAGTTCATTCAAAAACACTAAACAAACTTAGCTTTCAAGAAAAAAATGATACTCATTCTCCAAATGTCATACTTACTTATCCGGCTCCCAATCCATGAAGGATCTCAGCACTCAGCCTGAGATACTGCAGCCTTCCATCGTGAGCGGTCCCCCGCATGCACTCTTCAGTTGCCGAAACCAAGCTCTCTGGCATCCGCAGTCACTTGACCCTTGTATCGTAGGCTCGGTCTTTCTTGCCGTCTCGAACCTGGGGGCTGGGATGAGAAGACTTCCTTGGCTGGAGCATTGTTGTCCATTCGCTCGATGTGGCTAGGCCACTGTAGACGTATTTTCTTGGCCTATTGGACTACATCCACATCTTGGTACAGCGCATACAGTTCACGGTTGAACCTTCTTCTCCATTCGCAATCGTCGTATACGGGACCGAAAATCCGTCGAAGAAATTTTCTTTCGAAAGTGCCCAGTATCAATTCCCCTTTTTTTACTTATCATCCAGCACTCAGCGCCGTAGAATAGGACTGGTAAAATCAGAATTTTGTATAACAGACACGGTGATGTCGATATGTCGTCCACATAGCCTAGGAGCTGGGTGGATTTGTTGAAGATAGTGATTTCCGTGCTCACACCTGCCTTGCGCACTATCTGCCTCAGGACTATGTTGAAGAAGTCGCATGACAGCGCATCTCGCATCATGTTTCCAACAAATCGGATGAGCTTTTACCCATTTGTACACTGCACTGCGTTTTGTTTAGCGTCATGCAATATAGGTGGATCAGTTTGTTGGAATCCAAAATTCAGACAACGCCATCATAAGCTCTTGGCGGTGGATGCTATCATAAGAAGCTTTGATGTCTGTGAAAATATCGTGGGTTTCGAATTGAAATTCGGTGGTCTTTTCCAGGATCTGCCTCAGTGTGAATATTTGGTCCATCGTTGTTCTGCCTGGCCTTAAGGCACACTGGTACGTGCCGTTGCAGAACGGTTTAAGACGCTAACACAGTACGTTGAGTAGGATTTTTTTTTATGCAACATTAAGCAGCGATACACCACGGTAGTTTCTGCATGACATAGGATCGCTTTTTTGCAAAATTATATATATGGAGCTTATCAACCAGTGGGTGGGCTTGCATTTTTCCTCACACACTTTGTTGATGACCTGGTGCATGTGGTTTCCAAATGTCATTTTCAGAATAAATCAAAATAGCGAAAGTTGTGTATTCAAGCAGTAAGAATGTGAATGAAGCTTAAAGTCGGTGCGACGACTTATTTTGATACGAAACAAATTTTTAACTGAGCATTACAAATTAGTACTATCTAAAATCATGTCAAAGCTGTTGTTGTCCTGTTCCAGGGCCTTCTTCTTATCTATCTCTCTTCTATCTTCTATATTTATATAAAAATCAATTTCCGTTAGTTATGGCGTTTTTAATTTGCAATCTTATGGAAAATGGACACGATTGGTGTTATGAGCAAAATTCATTTTTCCAATGTGTTACCTTTTATACAAATTCTTAGTGAAATAAATTTGGTTTTAAAAAATTAAAACAAGCTTCCCCGAATATCGTTGCTTTGCAAGTCATCAAAATTCAAATCATCTTCAAATTTTCAAAACCATTCGAGAAGGTTTCGTTTGTTTGTTAATTACGTAAGATAAAAAATGTGAGAATGCATATTAACCTATGGACCTGATTTCCTCCATATTATCAATGTCATGACATATCTTCAGTTTTATCTAACTAAAATAGGTACGCATCCAGATCCAGAGAGCTTGCAAATTTCAAAGCTATCATTTATTATATACATTAGAAAAAAAATTGTTTCAATAGGCCCACACCTCAAATACATATGTATCTTTTGAGTCGTTACCCCGACTTATTAAATACAACTCTTTACTTTTGTTCTTCAAAACAGAAGGCATTGGACATTCACAAGAAACATTTTTTTTTTCGTTGATGAAACAATGTTTGTCGGGTCAGCTAGTTACACATATAAAAAGCTTGCAATCTCAGGTACGTTCAAAATACAACAACAAAGTAAAGCTCAGCAAAGACTCACTCAAATAAAAAAACATTTTAAGTTTTTTTTTTCGAATAGTAACCTATTTAATTTTGATTTAGTATTTTACTAAAACATTTAAAATTTTGCGCTATAACTATTATCATCGCTCCTTAATAAACAATTTTGAAATTAATAACTAGTAATTTTGAGGTATTCATCGAATTATCTGCACAAGTTTTGACATACCTTAACTTTTTTAATTTCGGCATAAGAAAAATCGTTGCATCTAAACAAGGTATTTCAGCTACCACAAGGGACTGTCCCGTTCATAACGAACGAAAAAATAATTATCTAACCATCCTCGTCACACATATTACAATACCCATGATCAGCAAACGGACGCCATCTACCTATATTTTGTAGAGAGTGTGGAGTTTCGACCAAAAGGCTACATTGAATTTACGTCAACTCCAAATTTTCAAGAAAAATTCTCGCACCACATTTGACAAAAAATATAGTCGATAGTAAATAAATTCATCTAAAAAGATCGAAAAATCAAACCATTTTTGCATGATCTCTTATATCTGTTCATTAAAAAAACGATCAAACAGCCATAAAAAAGTAAATCTGGTAGCACTATTTTCGTTCAAAAAACCGCTGTAATACAGAATTTAACAGATCTACTACTACCTTTGTATATGGAATTTATAGTAGTTGCAGCCTCGTGAATCGACGACAGCGACGTCCGGAACGCGATACAGAACTAAAATCTTGTATATAGAAAAACTGACAGCGCCAAGACGGGACGACTGTCCAACCAAAAATTCTCGAGGGTGAAAATACTATAAATTCCATATACAATGCTACTACTTCCTTGCACTACTCTTGCAAGAATGTCATTCAACCGCAAAAAAATCTACCTTTTTTCAAGACAATTTACTCTTTTTTTCGATTTTTCTGACAGCCCTGAATTGAGCCACTTCCTTTTTTAAAACAGAAATTTTAAGAAACACCAAATGCTGAGAATCATGGAGAACGAATCTATATTAATGATCTTTCAAATTATTCCATACAAGCAATTGCTTTGTTGTGAAATCAGTGCATATTTTTTACTTTAAACCTTAATTTCCAATGCAAAAGAAAAGGCTCTATCGTTTGAAATGCAAAGTGGTACGCCAGCCCATCATCTCTTTAATAAGCTCGTATATTTAGTCTTATTATAAATTAAGATAAACCATAACTACGCCTAAAAGATTTGAAAGGCCCTTAGTTACGACTTGATTATGTTCCATTTGCTGAAGTATAAAAGTTATGTTTGCGAAAATACTTTATTTGATATTTGATTTATATCTACAATCTACATGTTTAGAGGGTTAAAGTACTCACTAGTCGGTGGACAGGTGTTGTCACTGTCGTTACACTTCAAACTTTACTTGAACTAAAGAAGCGACCTATTCATAGAATATTAAAACCACAAAATACGTTCGTTACGTACGTACGTATTTCCAAACACGTACGTGGTTTCATATAAATCAACAGGATAGTTAAAAAAGTTGCTTGAGAAAAAAGTGTGGAAGGAAAGCATGTGCGGCTTTTCGATGTTGTTCCTAAACAAAAACAGGAAGAGAGTTGAAGGGAAGTTAATAGAATTGCAAGTATCTGTTACGGTTTTGATATGAAAAGATGTTTGTTTCTATTGAAACACACAAAACTTCATAATGTTCATAATACCAAAGTATAAACATTTTTTTGGACACGTTATACTACCCAAACTCAAAATAGTTGGTCTAACACCATTTTTATACCGAAGAATGCTTTTAATGAATTAAAGTCATGACCAATTTTTTGCCTGTTCAAACTCAATAGTATGAAAGAGGTGTAGTATTTTAGAATGCGTCAGCGAAAAACAACAACTGAGAGTATTTATGACGGTAAAAATATAAACTAAAAAATTTCTTAAAAGTTGGTCCGCTCTGTACTGCATGCAAAATAGTTAGTCTAGAACTATTCTTGAGCTCTCTTTTCTAACGGTACTAAAATATGGACACAAATTGTTGTTGTTAGGCATGCATATTTGTTTTTCCTTAAGTTTCTTTCAGTAAGTTGTTAACCATGGTGCGTGGCGTTGCAATTGCTCAAGATCTTTGAATTTCAATATAATTAAGGCATTCGAATCAGGCTTATCAAGTTATAGAATTGCTAAACATTTTAGTTTGCCGACATCTTCAGTGCAAAACATAATAACGAGGTTTAAAAATGCTGAAGTTCGTTGAAGTTCGAAAAAAAAAAAGTTGAAGTTCGAAAAAACCGGACATCCTCCCATTGCAAATCCTCGCGATTGTTTGTGTTAAAAAAAATATATATATTTAAGAAAATCGACGGCAATCAGCAGCTGCTCTAAATTGAGAATAGAACGCTGGAATAATCCAAAATGTGTGGAAGCACATGTAGAAGGACAATGAAAAAACTTGGATAAAGTTTGTACAAGGTTTGCATAGAAACGAACGTCTTTAACTTATCAAAAGTTGAAGATTTTCGTTTAATTCAGGCAAAAGAAATACCATTTTTGATGTCGAGGCATTAGAAAAGACAACTCGAGTGGGTCAGAAGCCATAGAAACTGGACTTTGAATCAATGGCGAACAGTTTTTTGGAGTGACCAGTCCCAATTTGAGATTTGTTTTGATGATGAACGCATTCAAAATTCGAAAGAAGCATTCCATAAAGACTGCCTTCAACAAACTGTAAAGTACCCAGCCAGCATCGTATGGGGATGGATGTCAGGACGAAGTGTTTGAAGATTATTTTTTGTTGGTGGTACAATTAATGCTAAAAAATACCAAAATATCATTGAAGAACAACTTATTCCATCCATACCTCAACTTCAATCCCCTAAAGGACGATAAATCTTTCAGCAGGATGGTTCTTTTTGCCATAAGGCCATAGGCTACGATGTTTTGGTTATCTGCTGAAGCCATTCCTTTATTGGAGTGGCCTTCCAGCTGCCCAGACCTTTCGCCTATTGAAACGATTTGGCACAAAATGAAAATTTCCGGCAAAAAATCTTCAAGACCTTAAAACTAAACTTGCAGATATCTGGGATTGTATCATTCTCTTCTGAAGTATGTCAGAAATAGGTAGACACTATGCCTCGGCGTATTCATGCAGTGATCAAGCGAAAAGGTGACGTTACAGTGTTACACCATTTTAAATTTAAAGGCCAACTATTTTGCTAACCAGTGTGCATACTGTATATTAAGTGCCGTATTTTTTCTGTATACACCACTGTTAAATATTTTGAAGTACTTAAAAATGTTAATTTGTTTACTGTTCTTACTTTTATTGGTATACATTTTTATTTATTATACAAAAAATATTTTTATTTCAAAACAAAAAGCGCTTGGTAGACCAACAATTTTGGATTTGGGCGTTTATATATATAAATTGTTCATTGCTCAATGAAAAATGTTCACAAAGCAATAAACTACTTATTTTAATTTAATTTAATAAAATTATATGAAAAGAATTTATATGATTATGAAAAATTTCATAGTTTTATGAAAACTTTTCATTGTGTTTTACGTACTTTAACGAAAATGTTTCATAAAAAAAACAAAAGATATTCGTAGAATATGATTCAGTTAGTTGTGAAAATATTAATTGAAATCCCGAAATCTGATCCAGGACTGAAAATAAAAAGTATGAAGCATTTTCATTAAAGTATCAAACTTTTATATTACGAAATTACGAAACCTTTCGTTGATTCAATGTAAATTACATTGGGACAGTGCAAAAACTTCTTATGGAGCGAATTCATATTCAGTGCATGTTTCTAAGAATTATTTGTAATTACTGCCCTATTCAATTAAGGAACAACAGGTTCTCGAATGATTTTTATCTCATTTTTTATGTCAAATCGGATCAAATTTTGCATTAACTCATCTTTAGAATTTTATAAGACATCGTGTTCCTTAAAACAGTTCTGTAAGCTTAAGCACAATTTAAAGAAAAAATGCTGGTATTTGACTGTCAAATCTAAAAAAATGGTTGTCGATCGGCTCTCTGATTGCAATCAAAGTTAATGAAAGACTGAAATTAAAAAAGACTGAATCCCAAAGTATTCTGCAAGGAAATTAAAAATATTCTTTTGACTCAACGAACAAAATATTTTAACGCAAACTTAAAACTTGTGTAATGTTGAATGTGATCTATGTCTGTATTGTAATTGAGTGTATAAATGTTTTCTCTGTGCTACTTCAACTGTCTGTATGTATAAATGTTTGATCAATTTTCTTTGGCATTTCTATCATTATTGCGTACTTCATTATGTGTATATTTAAAAAAAAAAAAGCATTACATACTTCATAAATATACATAACATAG
>CAKKXW010000001.1:32080304-32099795 GCA_920937365.1 Sphaerophoria rueppellii | reverse complement strand
AATAAAGTTAATGAAAAAACACATCGTCCACATAACAACATTTACACAAAACACAATATATAACCCATTAATGTAATAACACAAAAATTAATCCACATATTTTTAATTTTTAATATAAGATTTTTTTTTTTTTTGTTCGCAAAAACAAAAACATTTGATTATTTACAATTTTTCTAAACAAACTCATTTTTATTAAATTTTCATAAAACATTTCTCATCGAAACAAAAACAAAACCAATTTAAAAAATATAAAAAATAATTCAAACAAATTGTTTATAAAATCAAACAAAAAAATATAAAAATAAAAAAATAATTTAAAATAAACAAAAACCAAAAAAAAAATAATAAACAAAAACAAAACCAAAAATCAAATGAAAAACCTCCCCGCAATAAATCAGGAGGAAGACAACCACTTTGAAATATGATCCGCCATATTCGAAAAAGCCCATTGCCAAGACCTATAGTGCGACTGGAAATGCAGCAAATCATCATTCGGTGGAAGAGGTTTCATTGGATGGATCTAGCAAGTTGATGTATCAAAATCAAACCGGATTTAGGTAAGAGGCACATTTCAGAAAAAAAAAAACATTAAATGAGCTAAATTTCCAAAAAAAAAAAATCTTTCAGAGATCACAAGACTCCCCAGGTTAGACGTTTGACCGGAAGTAGTGAAGAAGATCAAGCTCATTCAGGTAAGATTTCCTTTAAATGTTAAAACTCATATGACCTCTTAGATGATACATTTTCATATTATTAACAAACGTTTCTAGTCTCATAGTTTTCATTGCGTGTTTTTCCCCGAAAAACTAAAATAAATAAAATAAGTGTTCGCTTTTGCTTAACCTTTAAAACAAATGTCCCAAATTAGTATCGAGTCATTCCTCCTAAAAATTACAATAATTTGTAGTTCCATGGAAAATCATGCATTGAAAAAAAAATATTTGAAACCCCCGAAGAGAAAAAAAAAAAATCCCAATCCATAAAATTTCAGAAAAAGGCATACTCAAAAAGCATGGCTACGGAATCGTCCTCGGCGACCAAGCCAACAAATGGGAAGACGGTCAATCGGACAACTTGGAACTAATAGCCCAACAAGATGGCACTCTAGCATCAGCGGCATCTGGCGCAGCAGTGTCTGAAGTTGAGCGCACACTCAAAAGCCTCAATGGTTATCACGAAGACATTTTGGAAGCACTACGCAATGCGGCTTCCCATCGTGGCACTGGCGCTGGCAATACACCCGTTGGCAGTGGCAGTCTCAGTGAAGAAATGTTGCGCAAAACACTCCAAGAGTGCTCAACGTCACAGCACAGCTATGGCGAATACAAGCGCAGCAGCTCCAAATCCGGTTCAAAGGAGAACATCTGCGACATAAATCAACCGCATACGGTGCTGGTGGAGGGCCCTCAAACCGGTGCCATTTTGCATCATCATCGATCGCAGCACCATCTGCCTGCCGAGGAAGATGATGCTCCAGCGACCGGACCGTTACGAATAAGAAATCTAGAAGATTTAATACGACAATTAGAACATCATTCGGTTAGGCATATGAGTCCAAGTGGCTCTGAAGATAATCGAATGTCGGAAACGGAAGCCGATCGCCATTATAGATTAGATAGTTCCGCTGCTTGTAGTGAATCCTCGCAAGGGTTAGTTATTTTTCTACATAAATGTATTAACTATTTGTCTTTGTGAATGTGTGTTTGCTTCGCATACATATGTATTTTGTTTTTTTATTTTTTTATGAAATTTTGCCATGAATTAAAAAAAAAACACAAAAATCCATATATCAAATTTTTACAGCTCCAACCAACAATTAGCACAATCACAGAAAACTGCAACAATACATCCGTCTTACAGCAGAAGCTGTCGCCCGCGCTCCGACGAGGAAAGTCGCTTCGTTTATGGAAGGTATAGGCATCCAACAACTAGTAGACACCCTCATCAATCACACTCACCTCATGCTTTTGGCCACCATACGCATCATTCTCATGCCCATGGCCATGCCACACATGGCCCACACTCATCACATCATTCGTCGCATACGCATCTGCATCAAGATGATGAGGGCATCTACGAGAGTGCCGATCATCATGATAGGACCGTAGATGCCCGGATTGATCGTGAAACTCCCGATAGTGAGAGGTAGGTCCCCTTCAGTCACCAATATCCCGGCTAGTGATAATCTCGTTAAAATTAAATTTGTTATTATTTTCGAACAAACAAAGTTTTATTAAGTTCCCCGTTTAAAATTAACATTTTTGTTGTAATCCCTTAACAAAAAAAAAAAAATTAAATATTGTTATTGTATAGTAATGTGTTTTGTGCATTATGTTGAACTGACTTCAAGTTGGCTGAAAGTTTACGTAAAAAACAATAAACAATGTTGAAGTGCGTTGCTTTCCAAAATTATGTACCAAATAGAATTTTGTTTAGTTACCCTTGATTGTAAGCCTTGTTTTATAGTTTTTTTTTCCCTTTTGTAAAATCTTTTTTTCTGGAAAGTAGAACCTCAAAGTGTGAAACCCTTTTGTTTTAAGTAATAAGGAGAAATGAAATTAAAATTTAAAAATCACTAAGGAACTCAAAAGTATTAAATATATGGGAACTTAAACTATGAAATTTTTTGTTGAAATTTGGATCATTTACGCGCATGTATGCAATATTTTTGTATGTTATCATATTTAAGAACATTCGTCTTCGAACAAAATAAGAACAAACAAAATTTTCAGTTTCCTCTGGCGTTGACTTAAGCAATTTCAGACCAAGGCTCGCAATTAACTTTTTTTCAACTTAAACATAGCGAAAAATAAGTCCAAACATTTGTAGTTTTAGAATACCAACCATAGCCCAAAATACATGCCACTTTCTTAGGCATAGTTTATTTTTTAAATTAAAAAAAGGGGACATGACTTCAAATGAAAAAAAGCAAAAAGCATGTAGAATACTTATGTATATGTTCAAGTCCTTTGAACAAAATTTTGCTTTTCTTTTCTTTTGGCCAATAAGAAGTATCGTTTCTGAGCTATACGGAAGATAGTGAAATGTTTCAATGTCTCATAAATATACCTCTGTAAGTAAAATAGATCATAATGCTTTTTCCAATTAAAACAACTCATTTATTAGATTATTCTGATATAATTTCTTGAACCGAATGTGGTTGAACGCAGGAATTGAAACAAAGTTATGTGGTGTTATGAGATTGAGAATCACTTAAACCCTTCCCGAATAAGCCCGAATCTTGTTATTCGAATGAACTTAAAAATTAGAAATATTGTAAACAAACGGGGTTGATATTAAAAGACTGAAAACCATATGACCGCAAACCGAAAGCCATATGATCGTAAGATACTTTCCCGCACTACTTTTGCTGCTATTTTGCAGCTACGTAAACAACTATTTAGGGATGCTTATGCTTCCACCACTTCTCACAATTTTTTTTTAAATGGAAATCGACCAAACGTACGGTTTAGGCTGTAAATGTAAGACAGAGTATGTGGAAGATATCAGCGGACCCAAGTTTCTTCTTCCTTATCAGACACAATTTTGAATTTAAGAATTTTTGTAATTTTTTCATTGAAAATTGTCAACGTATGCATACATACCTTATATTTCAACCAAACATAGAAAACTCACCCTAGTTACTCCGCGAATTCGTAAGGTTTTTATTCGAATTTAAGAAAAAAAAAACTGTATCAATAGGGATCAGATTAAGAACAGTTGATAAATGCTTATTTTAAGAATAGAAACAAAGTTTATTAATTCCTATTCATAAGAACACGTCTTACTTCTGTTTTAAAAATCAGTTGAAGTTTGTATTGCAAATTAAAACTTAAATAATGACGTCAAAGAAATTCTTCAAATTGCAAACTTTTTTCGATGCTGGCTTTCAGAAATCAAACATAAACTAAAACAAACAAACGAACACAATTTAGCCCAATTCGACCAAAATTATAAAAAACAAAAACGAAAAATAATTTTTTTTTCATTTTAAATTATCATTCAAGTCATTTAATTGATAATATTCAAGTTATTAAGTAGAAAATTGTTTGTGTGCATGAGCTGGCCAAATTTTCATTAACCTAAAAGTCCATTCCTGGCATGAATTAATTGAACAGAATGAAGATAGCCAGATTTTATATGAAAAAGTTAAAAATGTGATTGTAAGAAAAAATAGTTGTAATAAATGTTAGAAGCATGTTTATTTATTTATGTTTGACCGATCATAAGAAGTGTATTATCGTTGAAAACTAACAAAAAAAAAAACCTATTAACATTGTAATAAGTATTGACGTATTCAACATTTTTATCGATGATTAAAAAATATTCATTTAAAAACAAATCTAACTATTATTTTCTTTACTAAAAAAATCTTTGCTAAGACTCTTACTTGGTTCTCCTTATTACTTAAAGCACACTTAATTAGTTCCTATTTCTTATGTTTGCCAAAAGTTCCCAATCATATTCATCAATCATTATAAACAAAATATACCAAATTTCATAACGAAAAATATGAAAAAAAAGTATGTACACAAAATTTCATACAACAAACAAAACAAACCATTAAGAAATAACATCACATCCGCTCGTTCGACTAAGTTGCATTGAAAACGCTTTAAAGGTACTTTTTGTAAAAATCTAATTTTTGGTTAAGGCTTGGCTTTATTTGTTGCTAACATAAACATAATTTTTATTTTTATTTTTTTAACGAACATTTTCATTGAAAACAAGAGTATCTCGGCAAAAAAATTATCTATTCGTTTTTTTTTCAATTTTTTTTTTAAATTTTGATCCTTGTGATTGTTTTCTGGGTTGTTGGTTTGTTTGGCTTTGGTTTTATAATTTTTCTTGTATCGTTGTTCCTGTTATGATTATTATTTTCTAGTGATGACTTTATTCAAGCTCAACAACAGTTAGCCCGGTGGGCGAGTGAGGATGTAGTATCCGTCGTGGTATTGGACCATCAACAAGGCACAATGTCGGATTCCCAACAACCCGGCGTCGGACAATTGTCAACGGCCTCAACGAGTTCCGTTATCCACCACCACGGCGAGCCATCATCAATGGGGGCGGCAAATGGCTTAAGTGTAAGTCAGAGGGACTTTTACCCATCACCACCATCGACCGAAACGGAGAGCAGCGGCAGTGTCATACAACCACAATCGAGACGCGCCCACATAGAAACAAATCAAATAGGAGACGGACAATTAATGGAGAATGGACGTTATCCTGAATACAAACACTGATAATAACTGTTTGGGGTCAATATATCCGCCCCTTATGTCGTGTGATGATTTTTAACTAACATATATTATATTTTAAATTTATTTTCAAAAACACTTACAGTCTCACACACATCCATACTATTGAACATTCAATTTTATATTCCAAAAAGACAACAAAAAAAATAATACACACTTCTTTAAAAAAAAAAATACATTGCGAAAATTGAAGAGGCAACACAAACATGACGAATTGCAATTTAGCTTTTAAGTTTAGGCAAATAAAATTCAAAACTTGACATAATACTTAATTGCACAACAAAGTTAATGTTTATAAATATTTCAATTCAAAACAAAAGGCTTTAGATATGTTCACAAATTAAAAACAAAAACATTACCAATAAGCCTGTATATGTATAGAACTAACTAAAAAAAATAGTTATTAATTTTTAAAAAATATATAAATATTATAAACCCCACAAGAGTTATATCTATGGACAAAAAAAAGAAAAAGCAAAAGCCATTTTATCGTCGTTTCGAAATCATTGGGCGTTTTTTTTACGTAAATAGAAATAAAAAAAGTGAGAAACAAAATAATTTTAATATAAAGTCAATTTCGTATAGAACATAAATGTATAATGAAAATGTTTAACAAAAACCCTATAATGTTAAATGATGACTTTAAAAACAATAACTGTGAGATAAAAAAAAATTAAAACAGTAAAAAAAAAAATAGAAAATTTACCTTAAGTAACATAGGGAGATTTTAAACAAATTAATAAATTCTTACCGAAAGAATTTAAACTAAAAACAAAAATCAAAGCCTAAAGTGTGTATAATTTCCAAAAAAAAAAAAATAAATAAGAAAAAGTGTTAACATTAATTTAAATGGTAATGATAATTATTATTGTGAACCAAATTGGTTCGCCTTTTTGAATCTGAGAGATAAAGAGAATTATGTAAATAAATATATATATATATATGTTTAGGTTTAGTCTAAATCTAGATAAAAGTCAAACAATTTTCCTTTAAATTTTTAATTTATAAATGTAATGATGTAATGTATTCATAATAATACAAAAAAAACAACAACAAATAGAGAAATTGATCGATTTTAAAAATTTGATCATGTTATTAACACTCAATATTAGGTATCGCTAGTACTAATTATTATTAAAAAATAGGTGATGCAGGAATTTAATATTTAAAAACAAAAAAAAAAACTTTATGAAAATAGTACGACCCTCGATAAATAGAAAATTTCGTTTCCTAGTTAGATGGCAGCGTTTAATTTTTTTGTGTTCGAATGAATAATTTTAGTTTGGAGATGTTGAGCACGCTTGGTCGTTCTTAAAAACAAAAAAAAAAAATAGAAAACATACTTCTGAGAATATTTTTGTTAATCCCAAAGTAGAATATTTTTACAAAGAAGGTATAGGAAGGAACAAGGATCGCGACAACAAAAATGTCATAATAAATGAACTTTAATACCAAAGCAACAACTTAAGGTGTCTAAAAGGGCCCATACACAGGACTCTTGTCTGCACACCGATGTTTGTCAGCGCAAACTAGTGCTGTCTGTGGGTTGGTGTGCGCAACGAATTTGATGTCAGATACCGTGTGGGAGCTTAGTGTCCAGTCTACCGTAGACTGTCAAGCTGAAGTTTTGTCACTTTTCTGCTTCGCGCTATATTTGATATAGATCATGAGTTCATGATTCGTCTCCGGAATCGTCCCTCTTCACAAACGGGCCCTTCTTCTCCGTAGAATTTTTCTTTCAAACTTAGCTAAGAGTGCGTTTGTCAAAACAGAGTACCTACCCAATTTCGGATGTGCTAGCAAGAACAGTGAAGGCTAAAGCCTTATATAGAAAACTAGCCGACTGAACCTGCGAACCTCGTCTCGCCACCTTTCAGAGCAAGTCCAAAATACTTATAATTAACAAAGATATTGTCCAAATGCAACGTGCTTGGCTTGTTTTTTCGAAAATGAAACATAGCCTATGTCACTTGATAATAGTGTAGCTTGTCAACGGTAAAAGAATTTTTTAAATCGGTCCAATAGTTTCGGAGGCTATTCATTTCAAACAAACAAACAAAAAATCAAACCTTACCTCTTTATAATATTAGTATAGATGTAAGGAAGTTATAGTCAGATTTTTCGATTTTTTCGGTTGGATGTTACCAGCCACCCACCCGCATATTTCTTCTGGCATATTCTTAAAGGCTGTTAGTACTGACCAACGGTAAATGGATAAAAACTTTACTTCCTTGAGAGTTGTTCTTCTTCTGAAAACGTTTTCAGCATACGGGCACATGAAAAAAGTACAGCTTTTTGGTTCATTCTTAAAATTCTAACAGGCATTCTGTGTAAGCCAATAATTTGTTCGACTTGATGAAGATAACCCACAGTTACGGCTCCCGGATAGCTTTCTTCAGGTCATAACTGGAGTACCTTAATTTCGCTTGTACCGTTGGAAGTGTTTAGCAATCTATACCTATCAGTAGGTATAGCGGCGCTTGGCAGTGTGAAAATTTTGCGGTTTTACATTATATTAGTTTATTTTGGATGCCAAAAACTCATATGGCTTTGCAAAGTTATACTCTGAATATGGTATCGTAGCGGTCATCAATCTGTAACGTCTATAAGTAGATGGTATTTGCCCGTTGTGGTTTCTGCTAGTGGGGTTATTCAGTCGTTGGAAGGAACTCAACCACATTTAACCTCTATAGTTGTCATGCTCTGAGATATCTCCTTTTTTATGAATTGGACGTATAATGGATGTCGCCAGTATTCCAATTTAATTAGTTAACTGATGGTTCGAGTTGATCTGTTTGATGGGCACCTGCGGCTTTCTTGTCCTTAAGTCGATTGAATGACATTTTGAGTTTTTTTCAATGCACGATCGTCTGTTTGTATCTAGTTTAGGAGATTTTATATCTTCGATAAGCTGACCATTTGGCAGTAAATTCATTGAAATACACCGTTAAGTTTGCAAATCCAATCAGCTCGAGTTGAACAATCAACTAGGTTTTCCAAATCGGTTCGGCAACTCCGTTTGGCTAATTGCATTTCCCCGAAAATTGATCATAGAAACATTTAAAAAGCGGAAAAAATGAGATTTTAAAACATCAAAATCTGTGCCATCCGCTGATAAAAATTGAATGTTAATGGTTCAATAGAGAGACTATGCACATCTAGTTTGCCAGAGCCCAGAGGGATATTTCGTTCTAAGGGTTACCAGATTACGTTAAAAACTGTAATTGTTCAATCCGTCAGAAGAAACTGAACTTGTTTTTTTTATTATTTATATTTTGTAATTAAATTAAATTAATTTTGTTCTTTATTAACAAAAAAAAAAAAAACAGAGAAAAGTGTTGATTCATTGTTTTCCATCAAATAGATTTTATGAAATTAAGCGAATTATTAATGTGAACTTACTTTTTTATTCAAATTTGTTAATCCAAATAATCCCACAAATCACAGAACTATTTATTTTCAATAGAAACAAATTCATTTGGTATTGTGTACTATTTAGTTAAAAAATTTAGAATACACTTATTCTGTTTGTATAATCTTGTAATATATTTGAATGTAAATAAATTAACCCTAACCACTAGACAACTTGTACAGATAAAATTCTAAAACTAAAACAAATTCTGTTAATGGTGTATATCAAAGGAAAATTAAAAAAATGTTCGTTTAAATTGTAAGTTTAGGTATTAAACAAATAAAACAATTCACATAACAAAAACAAATATCATTATAAGCATCAACAAAAATAGACCTCTATACTATTTGACGAAATAAAAGTATTCCACAGTAAAAAAAAATTAATAAAAACAAAATAAAACTACAAATTTTGTTAATTAATTTAAAAAAAAAATGAATAAACAAAAATCACATATTCCACAAAACAAGCAAAAACAACAAACAAAATACTTTTCTTCAAATTAAATAATTAAAGGCAAAATGAAACCAAAACATCAGCATTTTCATAAAACAAACAAACAAAGTAAATAAATAAACATTTAAAAAAAACATATGAAACTAACCTATCTGTCTATCTGTGTATATAGAAATACCTTAATTCATACTTTTTATACCAAAAACAAAAATTGGATGAAACATAACAAAATAAATAAGAAACAAAAATAACAAAAATCATCTCCCACTAATAAACTAATGCCAAATTAACAAGACGCCATATTTTTCATAAGAATTTTTTCATTCATTAACAAAAAAAAAAAAGAACAACAATTTCTAGAAACCAATTGAATAATTTAATGAAATCTTTTTTCAGATTGAAACGTCATATCAGGTGATTTTTTTGTATTAAACCAATTTGTTATTTTCTTTTTTATTTAATTTTCAATTTTTTATTTACATATTTTTATTATTATTTTATTTTTTACTATGAAATAGGTGGTTAGACAAAATGATAGAACATAAAAAATAAGGGACAAACCTCAGACACCTCGTGGAGAATAAATAAAATGTTAGACAATTTTTTATAAATTCAATTTTAGTATATTTTAAATGCAGAAAAAAAAAATCAATTTGTAGCTTAAATTTTTTTTAAATTTCAAATAAAAGAATCGAGAGAGAAATAAAATTCCTTTTTAATTTTCTTTTTTATTGTTTCAGATATTATCGCTAAGTAAAAAATTGAGACAGACTGACAGACGAGAGACAACGTCGTCGTCTTCTTTATGATAGTAAAAATTAAATTTGAAACAAAAAAAATTGATGAACAATTTAAAGAAAGAAAACAGTGATGTAATGTATAGCTGAAAAATTATTTATTGCTTACAAAATTTGGTATATAATTTGGATGACCAGTTGCATGTTTTTTTTTTTTAGATAAACTTATAATTGGTTTTAAATAGTAAATCTATAGTTATTTTTTCTTATAGCAGCTATTTAGAGCCCAATTTTGTAATGAATTTTCTTTATTATCTGTTAATTCTCTTCAAACGTTCTTATAGTTGTATTTTGTCTCTATAAGAGACTTATAATCAATTTGTATCGTTAATCTGCAAGACTCAGTTGAATTTAATAAAAAAAAAAAAGGTAGACATTTAAAGCTTTCTGACAAACAAAAATCGCATGTTTAAAAACAAAATGCAAAGTTTACAGTCGAACTAATTATAATTTTTTTTTCAATGATTAATTTTACTGTACCTACATGCAAAACAAACATACAGATTCGTTTATTATTTAAGAAGCAATGAGTTCTTCACCATATCAGTGACGGTGATCATCAAATAAATTTTGTTTTAATCACCCCTTCTTCTGGAACAAGAAAAATACATTTTTAGCAAGGACCTTCGAAAAGAAGGTTGAGGATGGTGCTGAGACAATGCATACTTTTCGAACATCTGAGATTTTGACTACGATATGGAGCCTAAACTTCAATGCAGAAAAATGAAATGCTCTTTCGATTGTTGTTCAACCATTTTGAAGGCTTTACAAACATTTATTTGAGAGTAAGCAATGTCAGCGTCGTTCGCAACAGTTGAAACCTTATTTACCGAAGTAACAATTAGCTGCGTACTGCAAGGCTCTTTGACACCTTCTTTCAATAAATTTCATCAAAACCTACAGTGGAAGCAAATACTAAACAAATTTTAAGACAGCCTTGCAACAACTGGTTGAGGGAAGGTTTAGATTTTCACAATAAAATAAGGAAGTCTTATGCAAGCTAATTTGTATTCGCAGTTACTTTCTTAAATCAACGCTATGGACAAACAAGTTTTTGTTACTTGTAAAATGAAGTCTTATGCAAAGGATCAAAAGTCTTTTATTTACAAACAAACGTTTTGAATCAATATTATCATAAGGAAATGTTTTGCAAACTAAGTTTTTATGATTTTTACGAACATGTAACGTCATCATCATTTTATTGAACCAATGCAATATGTAGAGGCAGTGTTTGATTTTCTTGGAATGACATTTTTGACTCCGTTTTATAAACAACATGTAAAATAAAATCAAGATCCACAAGTACTCCTCGTTGAAGCACAGTTTTTTTTTTTCAAGATTCAGAGTTATTCTCTTAAATAACATAATTGGATCTTTCAATGACCAGACAGTGTGGCCTAAATCCACATTGAAATGTGCTGAATGAATGAATGTCTCATTTTTGACATTTCTTTTAAATAAAAATTGCTATTCCGAGAAGCGCTATTAGACATGTGATCACATGAGTGTGTTCCAATCGGGCTCAAATTGACGTCTTTTTTGTTCTCTTTCCCACTCATTTGCAAGAAAAATCACCTCACCTCGCAGATTCTTTCTTGAAAATGAGTTGTATTGTAAAGTGAGAAAATAAGACGTCAATTTGAGTCCAGGTGAAGCGCACCTTTGTATAACTATTACTAGTATTATCAGGACTGACGATTTCAATTTTCTTTGCTTCCTTAAAAATGATTGCTTAATACAAACTTTGCAAAAAAAATGGCTTTCTTTGCTGTAACTAGGTGACGCTAGAGTCGAATTCCAGGTCGATTATACCTGTCAAATATATATACTAAGAAGCGCACTCATGTGAATATCGTCTTAAGGCCCAACTATAAATGCTGAAATGAACTTAAGCTTATGTCAAAAAACCGGAAGAAAATCTCCTTAAGTTAGCAAAAGAATTAGACTTGGCCTTCTCTACTTCAACTCGCTTCAACTTGAACGAAAAACGAACGTTGCTTAAGTACATTTTGGTTTGCTCATAGGGTTCGTGTATATTCGCTGGTTCACTTAACCGTGCTGGCGTGAACAAAATTGCAATTTTACGCTGCATAAAATTTTGTGCATGACATTAAGCAGAAATAAGCCTCAAAACAGTATTTCAAAGGCAGAATTTCGAATTTCGATTATTTCGTATGAAATGTATAAGAAAAAATCTATTTTTGCGGAAAAAAAAGTTTGGGCATTGACAAACTTGTTGTTATTTCAAATAAAAAGTACATTTTTTACAAATTTATTTTCTCATTTAAAAACAAAAATAAAAATACTCGTTAATAAATTAACTGTTGATAGCAACGCACCATACTTTGTTCTTTTTCAAAAGAAAATTTAATTAAAAAATTTATTCATTCAAGTTATGCTGATTTCTCGCTTGATCCTGAGTACCTACTTCTTCAATATATTTTGATACTCTTAGATTCGCAGAAACTGGTTACATACATATATTCTTAAATTTTTTTTTTTGTTCTCTTATTTCCTTGTTGTTTATTTAAGAATAGATAAAAATATTGACAGTGTAAAATGGAGCAGCTTCAAAGTTTCAGAAGAAAATACAAAAATACCAAAGCCTCGTACAATTCTAAATTTTATTCAATTTTGCAACGCCAATCATGTTTCTGAAAAAAAAAAATGTAAAGTTGTTAAAAAATAAATATATACACACATATATATAAATTGATAAACATACATTTAGTTTTGTATGGTTGAGAATAATAAATTAATATTAAACTGTAAATACATGTATTCTCATTTTATTTAACTAATTTCACATTTTTATATTGTTAATCCAATTTATTTATTTTTACTTTATTTTTTTTCGTTTACAAAAATTCACCTGGTATCTTGGCAAATAAAATTTTAAAAAATAAAAATAAAATTCCACGTGCATAAACTCTCCTTTTTTTTTCTTTTATTCGAAAGTAAAACAAATTCACTGTTTAAGAAAATATTGAACATGACAAACAAATATCACTTTAAAATCAATTCACGATAAAAAAAGGATGAATTATAAGAAAAAAAGGAATACACAACTTAATCACAAAAACAAACAAAAAATAAGTAACTGCAAATTCAACAGTAAGATTATTGAGCTTAAAATATTAATAATAAAAACAAAATAAAACATTAATTGAAATTTAACAACCCGTAAAATAAAAATCACATAACAATAAAACTTACATATAACAAAAAATAGAAATAAATGAAATATTGAAAGAAATAGTTAGACTTTTTGAATTAAGTACACTTATCTAATAAACAAACAAAAATAAAATAAGAAAACCCAAAAATTCGAATGCGGTAAAATTTAAAAATAATTAAAAAAATATATATATACCTATATATAATATTCCCTTCCCTCAATTTGAGTCTTTATTTTATAGTTTCGTTACTTAGAAAGTTGTACAAGAGGAATTTTTAAATTTATACACCAAAACTCTTCTAGTGTATCTAGTTACCACAAGCAAAATTAATAACAGGTTTGGATGAAATAAAACTGACTTTTATATAGAACCATGTTGTTAAAAATAATAAAATTGCAAATTACTAACAATTAGGCATTTTTTGTAAAAACAAACATAAAATATTAATAAGAGAATTTCGCATACGAAAATAGTAAATTAATATCATCAATGACTTTGTTTTTCAAACGTCAAACGCTTTCGAACTTGTAAATAAATTATTGTATGTATTTAAAAATAAATCGTTTTGATTAAATTTTTTTTTGTGTTTATTTATATTGTACAGAAATTAATTTTGTTTTGAAAACACGACTAAAAACTATGAAAAAAAAAAGAAAAAAATTAATATTTAAATATGTTACCGTTAAAGGTGAACATCAAAGTGAGATATAATTATTTAAAAACAAAAATTAGATTTATGAAAATGATAGACTTAAGATTTAAATTTATTTAAGTAACAAAAACAAAAAATGAATGATGAATGGAACGTTGGTTAATAATTGACAGACTTACACAGATATTCTAAAATGAATTTAATTTAGTGTATAAAATACTAATTCGTAAGGTAATGTAATGTGTATGGAAAATAATTTAAAAAAAAACAGAAAAAAATAATTATTACCTATAATATTGAATGTATGAACTATCGCAGTGAACTAAATAAATAAATAAAACAGTTAAAAAAAAAACACTGAAGAAACAAACAAATAACCATTCATCAAACAACCACACACTATAAAACAGGAAGCAAATGTTAATGATTAGTTACAAAAAAAAAAATGAGCAAATCAATAATATCTATATTCTGGAGCAAAACAAATTATGTGAATTAAATAGACTACTATTACAATAAACGATGCGATTTCAACATTACCCAAGGATTCAAATAAATAAATAAACAACAACAGCAAAACAGAAAATTAACAAAAAAAAAAACATTTCAGTGATTGCAACATAGAAATTTATCATCAGTTTCAAAAAATTTAACAAAAAAAATTCTTTGAAGATAAAAAAAAACAACAAACTTAAATCCGTTTTTAACTTTGAAAATTAGCATAATCCAATATTTATTATTGTTACATAAATTATTATATGTTATCATATATTTATTAAATGATTTATTAGCAAAATTTTTTAGATAATTTAATTATAATTATCATTACTGTCATATACCTTATTTTATTTTCTTGGTCTTATTATATTTACAACAATTAAAATACAAAAAAAAATGAATTTAAGAGAAAATAGAAACCTATTGATAGAGACAAATTACAAAAATTAAAAAAAAGGTTATTTAAAATGCACTTTTAACTCAGTAAAAAAAATAAAATAAATAATAATAAATAAAGCAAATAAAACAAAAAAAACTTAAACCCATTAAAAAAAGAACATAAACGAAAAGGTTGAAATTATATAAATTTATTATTAAACCCAATAAAAAAAAATATTTGTACATTTTAATTAAGATATGGAATTTATTTATTTGATTAATAAGCAAAAAAAATGTAATGATAATGTGTAAATCACTGCCCGAATAAAAAAAAAATTACATGAAATGTGACAAAAGGACGAAAAAATATAATAAATTGCATGTTATATAAAACTATTGTGTTTTATTACAGGAAGTCCCATTTTATGAACTTCCAGTTTTTGCACATCTCCATGTTTCGAACCCGAACCCGAATCAACACCTTTTATAATGATGTGTGTGTGTGTGTAAGTACATAACTTCATATGTGCGTATCTGCGTATGGATGTCACGTTTTTCTGCTCGATTATCTCGCAAACCACTCATAGCATTCACATGAAATTAGCCTCATTAGACGCGGAATTGCTTTGTCAACTGATTAAATTTTCAACGATAACGGTGAAGAGTTTTATCTCGACAATTTTTATCTCTACTCTTTTTAAAAATTAAAAAAAAACGGTTCCGTTGCTAGGTGTCGAGATGGCGCTACAATCGATTGCCAGCTTGCCTTTACTACTCAAGAATATACACAGCCGAAAGAAACCCAAATGTCTAATTTAGCTGCAAAAAATAGGACTACCCATTATTTGTGCTAAATTGAGTGGAGATGGAGACTTTGGTTTGTACAGTACTCGTGAACTGCGTACCACCTAGCGTAAAATCCTAGCTAAAATTTTTCTTTGGATGAAATTTGTATGGAAGATAAATTTTAGCACGATCTGTGTACCGGCCTTTAAGCATGAAAATAATGATTATCTCGCGAGCCACTTATGATATTGACATAAAATTGATCTCAATCGACGCGGATGCTTGATTGCGAACTGATTTAGTTTTTCAGTTAAGACGGTTTAGTGGCTTTTTAAAAATTAAAAAACTTAAAACAAAATTAAACAAAAACTATAACTTTTCATCATATAAAATAAATAAATAAAAAGAGTGGTGCGACAGCTCTTGAGCCAAAGCCTAAGTGGCGTTTTCTCTGAAGAATTGATAGGACCTACATAGCCCATTAGAATTTCGTCTGTACTGGAAATATTTGGTTATACTGTTTGTGACAGACTCGCCTATGCATAAGTATTATTGAAAACCCCAGCCTTATCAACTATAATAACAAAAAAATCGCAGTAAAGAACCAAGTCTTGGCACGACTTTGTTTAGATTTCATTAATTTTTAGAGACAAGCAGCTCCATCGAGACTTGGCTAGTTTTTAACAGAATGTTTTTGGTGGGATTTCACTTCTTTCTGTAGATACGTGGGCAGGGCATATTGATTTATTTTATTAGGTTTTCTAAATTTTTTTCCTGGAGTGTTCTTTTTTTTTTACTATACTTTTTATTTGTTTTGTTCCGGTTCTGATTCTTGTAGGTGCGGGGAAATAACTCCACAGCAACTAACTCCACTGAGGAAATTTAATTCCCACCAAGTGAGACCTTACTCCACTTTTGTAAAGTGTAGTTAGTTCCCGTGTACAGTGGGAATTAAATTCCTCAAAAAATTAGTGGATCTAGTTCCCTTCGAATTTGAAATAATTTGCCACTTTAATTGAGAAAAAATTAAAATAAGAATCCAAGTATACTGAGCATTTATTTTGGTGAAATTAAAATAAATATATTTTAGAAACGAAGGCATTCCGAAGTTCAGTTTTAAAGACTGAAAATAATTTTTAAAAATCGCTTTTACAAAAATATTATGAAATTAAGTCATTCGGAAACCAATTTTTAAGAATCTGACCCCCTATGTGGGTCATTAGTCCAGATATCAAGTTCGGGGTTTCTGACCTTTGCGTTTAATTTTAAACATTTTGTAAAAGAATAAATTGAGTGGACAGTTTTAACATATTTTCAGTGCATAACGGTTGAAATATACCGCATGCTCTAAGTTTATGTGACGTAAAGAAAACTTTCCAAATGCTTTTCTGAGTTGGTGTTGGGTGAGAGTAGGGCATTCCAGTTTCATCTTGTTGCATCTTTTTGTCCCCTGAAATAACTGAGCTGTTTCAATTACATTAAAAAATTTCATCAGAAAGACATTTTTTTTATTGATGGGATGCGATGTTCAGTGTTCTTGCATCATGTGGATGCAGACGTAAGTAGTAAGTTTTACTTTTTCAATACTTAATGATAACTCTTAAAAAATTGTGTTAAAGAATTGGAGCTTGAACTAAAAATTACAAGCGAGCGAAGCGCTTCGCTCCCAATCAAACTATCCTTAGACAAAAATGAAAAAAGATGGTCAAAATGAATCATTGCAATGCAGCTGCTTTCCAGGCACCAGCATGCATTACAAGAAATACGATGGTTGCTTTTCCAAATTAAAGGAAACAGCAACAGCTTTGAAAAATGAATTGCTCTGTCCATCATGTCGACAAATAGTAAATAGAAATGGTCTTATTTTTTTATATAACATTTTTATGGTTTTCGTGTATACACGAATTTAATTTTCTGTTTTATTTTTGCGATGAATATTTTTTGTTTCCGCACATAATATTGATGAGTGCAAATACACTTTTTGATAATCTTAAAACACATTTTTTTTTTGGGCCTTTTTTCCGATAGAAGATTAAATAAATTTGGGACTACTCACCCGCCCATAGTGGGTTAGTAGCCTAAAATTCAAATTTGGCATATATGACCCACCATAGGTCATTCTCATTAGTCACGAAACCCATTTTCGGGACGTCTGACTTCTGGACTAGTTTTCCTGCGACAGTTATACCTTCATGTATAAATATGTGAACTTAGTTCCCATAAAAAAGTGAACCCAACATGGGAACTATATCCACTTTACTAAAGTGGATTTAGTTCTCACTGGGTGGGAACTTAATCCCTCAGTGGAGTTAGTTCCCATGGATTTATTTCCATGCACTATTGTAAGTATACACCACACAGATCGGGAATTGTTCCCTGTGCACGTATGCCTAGGGTATGTCGATCTCTAATAATTTTGTTGGGGTCTTGTGTTTTCTAATTAGTGACACCAGATCTTCAATTATCCTAGTTTTTATAGTTTTCCCTTTATGTGACCATTAAACCCTAACTCTGTACCAAATTTCAACTCTCTTAGCTTATGAGACGTACTAGTTCTATTTTTATGATCATAACCGCACAGGTGGTAGAGGACCTGAACCAACTTGGCGTGCGAAACTGGAGACAGTTCACAGTTAGCCAGGGACCGAGCTGGCTGGAGAAGTTTGTTGGGTAAGTGTCATGTTGGGTAATCATAACCATAAGTGAGTTTCTAAAATGCGAAATTTTGCTTTCGCTTAGCTTCGGAACTAGACGACCTAAGGACTTGAAATTTAAGATATCAAGTATTTTAAGTTATAGCTTAATGAATCAGCGATCTGATCTTATCCAAAAGTTCTCAAATACGGGCCTGAAAATGCGGCGAAATGGTTCAAATGGTATGCAGTGTTTGCTTCGCGCTCGACTTGGTGGATTTATTATAATTTATAAATAATTGAAAATTAGTTTAAGCGGATAACAGGGTTCACCATCTAAATATGTGTCAATGATAACATTGCATAATTTTGACAGATTTAAACCGGTTTGCACCGTCAAACACAATTTTGGAAAGTTATTGCATTACAATTTTGACCAAGAACGCGCGTATGTACAAAATTGCATGCGTACGCAACAAAATTGCATGCGTACCCAACGAATTTTATTTTTTGGATCTGTGAAAATCAAACTTGTTTTCGCGAACGAATGAGTTTCCGAAGTCGAACTGAGTATTTGTTTATTTATCATCAAATACTCAATTTCGTTAGAAAATTTGGACATATTTTTTGTAAATAACTGGCACCTTGCATATACATTTTTCGAACGAAATACACTGTTCTAAGTTTTAAGAAAAAAATGTTTCTTAATTTTTCTTATTAAATTGTATTTGATTACTACATTTTTTAATTTTTGTTAGTGTCTCTTTGAAAAGCCGGTAACAATCTAGAAAAAAAATTGTATATAATTCTTGTGTGAACAGAACTCAAATTTTCTGTAAACGCAGCCTTACTTCTATTCAGCAGCACCAGCGGTCGTTTTATGAACCAATATTTTCATAGCCTGTTCATGAACCTCATGGTCAGGGCTTAACCTAGTTTAACCTAGTTATCAAAGACACGAATCATTATAGGAACATTTTCGTATTTAATTGTACCCAGTACAACTACCTACACTCTAAATCAAGAGATTGATGCTTTCTTATAGCGTTTTTTTTTGGTCGTCCGGAACTGTTCCGAACGATTCTGCATTCGTTCACTTGGCACAAGATGACAGTTCTCGTTCTGGATAGAACAGAAAAACGATTCCGAATTTGAAGTTGGAATCAAAAACAGAATCACGCATACATTCACACACTCGCACATACGTACTCGCCGACATGTTTACAAATGAAGAAAATAAAAACAATGCCATGTCATCTGCAATTCTGCACATGATGTTTTACAAATACAAAGACATTCAACCATCAGAAGCAAAAAAATATGTTTTTACGTCTTAGCAAGCCTTGTCAAGGCCTGCTGGTTTTTTTTTGCGATATTCTTTCGTAGTTAGAGAACTAAATCTCACATCCATCAACATGACCCATGTTAATTTATGCTTT
>CAKKXW010000001.1:32065248-32077137 GCA_920937365.1 Sphaerophoria rueppellii | reverse complement strand
AAAAAATCTTACTGCCTTTGGGACATTGCAGTATTTTTTGCCTCAATTTTTGGTCATGTAAAAATTTGGTCCGCCGAATATGGGCATTGCAGGCCTTCCTTGCTTGTTTAAACTTGTTCCGGTTTTCCTCAGTTGGGTTGGCTCTAAAACACCGGAACTTTACTTCTTTTTCCCTGATAACCTCTTTACAGCTTGAATCAAACCATGACTTTTCCTTGGGTCTAATGCTTTTAACCCTATTCGGGATAAAAGTTTTCATTCCCAAAATAATCATATTAGTAATCATATCTGCGCTGGAGTCTACGTCACCATCGAGGAAGCATAGTGACCAGTTAAAGATCCGGAAAAAGTTGTTGAGACTGTCCCAGTTGGCTTTCTCATATTGCCACACGGAGAATGTTGGTGAAGTCATGAATGCGGTAATTAAGGAGTGCAATCTGGCCCTTTAAGCAGCTCTGTCTCTCCAATTACCGATGCTAAGTTAGCTTAAGCATTGCTAAGCTTAAGTATTCTGCCAGTGTGTTTGAGCTGAACAGCGGTCATTCTGTAATGTTGACGTAATTTGAGATCGGATTCAAAAACTTTTCAAAGCACATTTGTTCAATTTTTTTGATCAACATGACACAGCTATCTTAATCGTTGTACCTTGACTATTTTGGCTGCTAGTAAGCTTAATAAGCTGTCTTCAGTCATTGACTGAAAAATAGCCTTCCTATTTTAAGAAACCAGCAACTGTCAGTGTCGATAGACAATCTCGTCTAATAGCGTTTTTTTTTTGGTCGTCCGGAACTGTTCCG
The DNA here is from genome assembly GCA_920937365.1 of Sphaerophoria rueppellii. NCBI lineage: Eukaryota > Metazoa > Arthropoda > Insecta > Diptera > Syrphidae > Sphaerophoria > Sphaerophoria rueppellii. Next base: position 32,076,340 of record CAKKXW010000001.1, on the reverse strand, counting down.
AACGATTCTGCATTCGTTCACTTGGCACAAGATGACAGTTCTCGTTCTGGATAGAACAGAAAAACGATTCCGAATTTGAAGTCGGAATCAAAAACAGAATCATGCATACATTCACACACTCGCACATACGTACTCGCCGACATGTTTACAAATGAAGAAAATAAAAACAATGCCATGTCATCTGCAATTCTGCACATGATGTTTTACAAATACAAAGACATTCAACCATCAGAAGCAAAAAAATATGTTTGCATGTTCGTTTGGTATCCGGAATCGGACAGTTCTGTGTACCAATTCCGGATTACCAAAAAAAAAAGCTATTATACTCTCGCTTTTGCTGGCAAAATTATGACGAATAAAATTGTTATAATGTGCAGGCCTCCCGTAGTGTCCGTAGCTTAGTGGTTAGGCGCGTTGGCTGCTAAGCCGAAAGTCATGGGTTCGAATCCTACTCGTTCCCAAAGTTTTGATTTCATCTTTCACGGACACTGCCTCTTGCGAAGAACTGACAAAACTTCCAAGAGTATCATCTGTCATGAAAAAGTGCTTCTCAACATTGCCGTTCGGAATCGGCGTTAAATTGTAGGTCCCTTCAATTCTTCACACGCACCTAGAGAATTGTTGATGAGAGTAAGCCACTTAGGCCTTGGCTCTTCAAGAGCTGTCGCGCCACTCTATTTATTTATTTATTTTTAATGTGCAGGCCCCACTCTCTCCATCACCAATCTTTCTTACAGCTCTTTTTTGTATTCCATCCAAGAGGCTTAAGTATGTAGCTGGAGCACAGCATTGGTATTCGATAAACCTTTGGGTAGTGTATAGTGACTGTGCTTACAATTATATAATTTAAAATAACTTTGAGAATTTCGATTGGTTGTTTTGCTTAGAACTTTTTATTTACTAAAACAGTTAATCAAAGTGATGCATAGAAAAATACTTAAATTTAAATCTACAAAATCAAAAAATGTTTTACGTAGGATTCTAACTGATTTTAATTCCGTCCAAGAACCATTGCCAAAAGTGCCATTCTCACGTACATTCCATACTCGGCTTGTCGAAAATATGCCGCTCTCGGATCCGAATCGAATTCCTTACTAATTTCGAAAACTCTAGGCAAAGGATGCATAACGATCATGCGACGATTAGCTTCTGTCATGAGTTTTGGAGTAACAACAAACTGGCCACAACACTAGACAAAATTAGAATTTCTTTCAAATTGAAACATTTTTGAATACTAGATGGACACTTACATTATTGTATTCCTGTTCCGATTGAAAGCGTTCCTTTTGGATTCTAGTCATATAAAGCACATCCGTTGTTGGTAGAGCCGATTCAATCGAGTTGTAAGTTTTTTGATTGATGCCCTTGGAGCTGACATATCGCATAATATGTTCTGGCATGCTAAGATTTTCAGGGCTAACATACTGGAGGGTCACATTGTAGAGGGTCAGCAGACGGGCCAGAGAATGCACGGTCCGGCCGTGTTTCAAGTCACCAACCATTGTAATGGTCAGACCGTTGACAGTACCGATCTCTTCACGAATGGTAAATATATCCAAAAGTGCTTGGGTGGGATGCTCTCCAACGCCATCCCCGGCATTGATAAGGGCCTTCCGGCAATGTTGAGCGGCCCTCTGTTAAAGAAAATAAGGCTCAATCTAAGAAGATCTCAAAAATCAGTTTTAACTTACCGAAACTGCTCCCGGTTCAGGATGCCTGAGAACAATAACATCCGAATAGCCTGCCATCACGGCAACACTGTCCTCCAATGTTTCACCCTTTTTCACCGACGAACTCGTCTCATCCATGTAAATCACCCGACCGCCTAGTCTTTGCATGGCAGCGGCAAAACTACATGAAGTCCTTGTACTGACCTCATAGAATATCGAAGCCATAATTTTGCCCTTTAGAATATCGTCCAGAGGCCTATCCTTCGTAACACGACCCTTGAAAATTTGTGCCAGATTGAAAATGTCATTCAATTGCTCTTTGCTAAACATATCAACAGTAAGAATGTGTTTTCCCAGTAGTCCATGCAACAAAGGCCCTGTCGACAAACTACTCGTCTTTTGTATGAGTTCCTTAAGAGTTGTGTTTCCGGTGGAATCGTGGCGAATTCGCGCAACTGGCGAGGCGGGCCTCAAGAAGTTCGGATCTCCCGCAAAATGTACCGCCAGCTTTGGTATCGGATCCGGAAGAAGTTTCGAAAACGCCTCATTCGTTTGAAGATCGGAAACATAGTCCGAACTTCTATTCAGAATGTCTGTTTTAACCAGGGCATCGATGCCCTCAGTTGATTGATTGTAGTCCAGTGATTCGATGGACTGGTGGAGCAAGGACTTTCGGTTGTATTGTGTGCGAACGTTAATTCCGAAACCAGGCGGAACAAGAACCTCACCATCGATGAAAGCAACTTCACCTCTTAGGACGACTCTGTGGACACGTCCCTTGACTTTTGTGCCATCAAATGGTGTCCACTTGGCCTTGGAGTGCATTTTCTCCTTGCGAATGGTCCATTCTTCGTCCAGATCAACTTCAACATAGGTATTGGGTTGTTCGGGAAGATTGAAAATTCTCTTGGGATTGCGATAGAATTTGTTTTTGACGTCGTCGAGAGTGAGTCGTCCTTCATTGACCGCCTTCAACAGGAGGGGCAGAATGGTCTCCAGACCTGGAAAACCTGGTGGTGGTTTTTCCGAGTTCTTCTCTTCAATAGTGTGTGGGGCATGATCAGTGGCAAACACATCGATGTATTCGATGTTGTCCCACAAAGCTTGCTGATCCTCGGGCGAACAGAGAACCGGTCGTACCTCTGCCCTTCCGGAGCCAATGCTCTCGATGTCATCAGTCGAGAGGAACAAATGATGCGGACACACTTCGCATGTCACTCGGATACCCTTCTCCTTAGCTGCCTTGATAATCATGATCTCCTCCTTCCTTGCAATATGACAGATATGAATGCAGCGATCCATCATATGAGCGAGCAGAATCACAGCAGCCATTGTTTGTTTCTCAGCGTGACAAACAATTGGGCAGCGTTTTGGCCAGCTTTGGAGGTGTTTCTCCCAAATAGTCATGTCCGTCATTTTCAAAGTGCTGAAAGTATCGTTGAGGTACATTTTCAAACCGGCCGCTTGGGAAGCCATTTCGGCGAGTTGACCCCAGTTGTTGTCAGACGCTCCAACATACAGAGCATAATCACATCGGGCGCCAACTTTGGCAAGGTCTTGGAACAAATTGAATGTTGTGCGATCAGTTATTGATGGTGTGGTATTTGGCATAGCACAGATCATGGTGACTCCGCCAGCAAGGGCTGCGGCTGTGCCGGTGGAGAAGTCTTCTTTGTGTGTGGCACCTGGCTCTCGCAGATGGGTATGAACATCGATGAAACCAGGAAGGGTTACCATGCGGCGGGATGTCATGCAGTCTGTGTGGGTCTTCATGATTGGCGCACGACCAATAAGACGCATAGCTTCGACGAGGAGTTTGGTGCATTTGACATCAGTCACAAGCGAGATGGAGTAGTCCACAGCTAGACGACGAGTTCGATAGCCATGGGTCATAAATGATGATACTCTGAAGAAAAAAAAGGAAGAGTAGATCAAATACGTGATGCTATTGTTTAAATGTTTAATTTACCGTCTAGCTCCACCTCCACGCATCGGAAGATTAATTACCATATCGAATTGTTTATTTGCCAAAAATTCTGCAAGATGCCGCAACTCGCCACTGGCATCTTCTGTAGCAACCTTGTCAAAGGTCCATTGCACAGATTCGACCTTTTTGAAGGAGAAAACGAAAACAAATTAAGCTTAGAGATTAAGATAAGATAAGATTTTTAATCGCTCGAAAAAAAAAAAAGAAAAAAAAATGACCACCTAGTCTAAATTCGATGGGTTTACTTAAACCGAGTTGCAATTTGTGCATAAACTGCCAATGCCACTTGAATTTCCTAAGCAAATAGAACATTGATTTGTCGTTTGCTCTTCAAAAATTAAATATTCGCTATCAACATCACGTCTCAGCTACCTATTTAATCAGGAAGAAATTTGCAAATTTGCTTCGTTCTCCATGATTCTCATCGTCACGAGTCTCCTTAAACTTCGCTTTGGGAAAAAGGTGTGTTCCAATTCTTTCGGTTTCCGAATGTTTATTGAATAAAAAGAATAACATATTGTGTTTTGAGCAATCTGCTCTCATAAACTGACCTACGAAACAACAAGACAGTTCCTGCCTTCTTCAACAGAGCCAAATCAGTTTTATCTCTGATTTAAATCACACACATTAAGTACTTGGTATTTATTAACTTCTATTAAAAGCAAATTTCAAGACAAATAACAATCAACAATCATTGCAACGAAAGTGCAATAAAAAATATAAACAAAACCTCATACAATTTATCAGCAATTCGACAGGTCTTTTGTTGTTGTTCTTTGACCATCTTCAATGTAACAAAATCAGCAATAAGCATAACCACTCAATTGCATTCGCCGCCGCCGCAAGCAAATATTGTTCCTTCATTCTTAAAACATCAATATTCAAAGATAAAAAAACAACATTTTTTGCTATCATACTTGTAATCAAAGTTGTCTTATTTTATCAACAAATTATAGTTGACAGCAAAACGCTGTGTTCTGCTGAGTGCAGTCAGATATCTTCTGATCAGTAAAAGAGTCAGAACTCAATTGAAGTCAAATCAGTTAGGGTTGTAAAAGTCCGTCGCGTTGTTCGGTTGGTTGTTAAAATTTTGGAAAGAAAAGTTTTTGTTCGAATATCGGTTTGCCCCGAAAAGTCCTAGGGCAATGGGGAGCTCTAAATCTAAAATTGAAGCACCGAAAAATCCTCTTCAGGAATTGCAGTTAAAAGAAATCCTGCGAGAACAAAAACTTAAGAAAAAGGAAAAGGAGCAAAAGGCCCTTAGGAAGATTCAAGAGAAAAATTTAAAAAAGCATCAAAAACATCACAAACAGAACCTGAAGTCCAACGGTCGGGAGATTGTGGAGTCAAAGCCAAGCTATGAGCTAAATCAACAGGAATACGAGTTGAGAATCGAGCAGAGCTTGAAGAATCAACTGGAGAATGATCTATGCCTGTTTATCTTGAATCAAACGGCACTGACATTGCAGTTTTTCGGAAATTTCGAACGGTAAGTCGTTGTGTCTTGTGTGTGGCAAGGAAAGTCCCCCGGTCATAATGAACTTCATATTGACTTTATGCAAACAGACCTTGATCAGTTTGTTGTAAATTATAGACCAGGTGATTCACGTTACTAAATAAGAAGATATTAACAACTCATCGACAAACAAAATTTTCAAGGCAGATAATGTCCATTGACAATAACTCGAAACAAAATATTTTTAATTAGAAGTGACGGTAGTCATTGAGACGTCATTTGTCTATTGAGGAATGTTAATGATCTCAAGTGTTTCACTCAAATTTCAATGTTTCACGCTTCCGTCGCTTTTCGATTGTCGCTAAAATCGAACTTGGTTTTGATTGTCAATCAAATGTTTTTTCTTTTCATTCTTCCCCTCAGCTTTCGACTTTTTTCAATGTTAGATTTTAATTAACTGATAAGATTATATTATTCTTGAAAATTTGTGCAAGGACTTTTCAAGTTAAAAATAAGTTTTGTATGGGGAGGGGACTTAAAAAAATAAATACAAGGAATTCAAGAGTTTGTTAGATGGACTTTGGCTTAGTGGCATCGCTTTCGTAATACGAATAATTTCAACGAAAAAATTTGATTCTGTTCAAAATCTTAAAACCAATTTTCGAGAACTTTGCGTTCTATTTTCTTTCGTAGTTCTTACTACAGTCAGTAAATTATTTAGTTGACATTTTTCAGCAAATATTTCAATCGAAAATGTTCTCGATGAATTTCCTTAACCAGTATCCCCAAATTTAGATCGATTTAACTCCATTAAAAACTTTCCAACGGAGGAAGCATGGCGTTTTGATTTCATCGTTCATGGAGACTTCTTCACTTGTAAGGAGAAGATCTCAAAACGTTTCAAGGAGCAGCTCGGTATCGGCATTGCTCGATGCAATTATTTTATAATACGTTGACTAGAAAAAGATAAAAGAAATAAAAAAGGAAGAAGAAAATGAGGAGAAAATCTTCTTTCTGAAGGAAGGTATTCAGCCTTATAACGAATAAATTTTCCCTGGAGTTTTTTAGGAACTTTGCTATCATGAATAATTTTCGAGAATGTTAAATAAGCTTAATTTTGAAAAATTCGAATCGCCAATATTTTTTTCCAAGGACCTTTTTCCTTATTTGGAACAGAATTTTCCCCAAGTTAGTTGTGAGGGAAAAACTTGCTGTGCATCGCCATGAAGTGAAATGAAAGACTATTTCTTTTTTTTTTCTTTGGTGGAGAGAGGGTCAGAAGTCGTGGGGCTAAATATCAACTCAGAAAAACTTAAAGGATAATCCGTAGAACTTAATCATCAATCGAAGTAAATATTTCTGGACAGCTCTTTTTGACCAAGCCTCGATTGTAATGCTCCAATGTTGAAGTCACAGACGCTGTCACAAGAATGCTTCAAATGTTCGTTAATAGATGTCTCAGAAACATTTTAAAGATTTTTTGGCGATATGGTATTTCAAGTGCTGAACTTCATGCGAGAACAGGTCAACAACCCATAGACGTTATCATACGAAGACGAAAGTAGCTGTGGATTGGCCACACGCTTCGAAAAGGCGACTGTCATGCATGGAACCCGCATACACAAGAAAGCAGAAGTGGGTCGGCAGACAATTGGCTTGGCGATGAACAGGAATCAGCACGACAATGCTCATAGTAGAAGAGACCCTCCTATGTCCCGTAGAGAAACATCACGACGTAATAGGTCAATAGCTTAGGTAAAATGCGTTTAAACAACAAGAGGCAGTCTTACTTGCATGTTTATTGCGGAATTCGAAATGAAAAATGAATGAAAATGAACAAACATCGCTGTTCAAAATCACAAATTTCCCAGACAGGCAAAAGCAAATGACACGCGAAAATAAAGATCAATAAGCCCTCTATGAGCCACTGAGAACAAAAAAATATCTGCAAAGTCTGGTTACTGAGGTATGATCTGAAATCCATTTCTCCTGGTTTTTGTTCTTTTCTTCTTGAGTAGGAACTGTGTTATACCACCGGCTCATCACACAACATACATATTATATAAATAGAAATAGAAATAGAAATAGTTCATGCCACAGCTTCGGCATCTGAGGCCACCTATGCGATGATATGAGACAATTAACATCTGTGTCTCCTCCTCTGTGCCACGTAGGTTTATGTTATGTGTTCCTTTGTATATATATTGGAGGGTACTATCAAGATTGGTTTTCTGCTTGGTTTGACAGATCTTCTGTCAAACCAAGCAGAGAACACACATTACAAACATGTGTAAAAAAAAAGGTTATCTCGGCTTGGAACCAGTTGGCGCTTCAGTCGAATTCCATTTCGATTATACCTGTTAAATGTATATACAAAGATGTGTTCTTCCTTTCTATGTGTCCATCTGTCTCTCTCTCTCTGTTGTATTATTAGTGTCTTGTTCTATCCCAGCCGATGGCCTATGTGTCTGTAGCACAGATTAGTAAGTTTTGTCTCTGGTCTGTAGTTCGTTCCTTTCATGTGCGAAGTAATGTGAAATGACTCGTCAATTATTAACATAAAATAAGCAAACAACATGACGAAATTAGCATCAAACATAATTACAGTCAAAAAGTTTTGAGTTCCAGTTAATAAGTTTACCTAACGTGTCAAAGGCTCATGCATTTCATAATAATTCAATAACTTGTATATTTAAGGCAATATTCGGTAGGGCCATAAAGCTTAGTGTACACGATTGCCAGGTCTGACAATCATTGTCAGATCTGCAAACGTCTGACAATGTGTGAAAATGAGCTGACAATGAGCTGAAAATTAAATTTCTGTGTACACGGTTTGCAGAAATCTACAAACATTTGCAAATCTGTTGCCAAATATTTGTCTGACAATGTCGACAAACTAATTTGGCCAAATAGCTAGCAATAGATTTGCAAACATTTGTAGATTTTCTTCCAATCGTGTACACACCAAATCAAATTTTGGATCTGCAAATTTATTTTCAGCTCCTTGTCACACATTTTGACATCACAAAAAATTTGTCTGCCAAGCCAATGAATAAATTTGCAAATGTTCCTCAAACGGCATTTGCAAATTTATTCATTGTCAGACGTTTGCAGAACCGTCAGAAAATGAACAAAATTTGGTGACCTCCCAATGAATTTTGTGTATACACGATTGCCACATCTGCAAATTCATTTGCCTTCAAAATGATTGATTAACAAATTTTTCTGCAAATCAATTTGGTGTGTACACGATTGCCAGATATCTACAAATTAATTGGCAGATATTTGTCTGCAAATTAGGAGCTAAACAATTTGTCTGCAAATTAATTTGGTGTGTACACGATTGTCAGCCATTCGAGACAAATTTTTCAGTGACAGATCTGGCAATATTTGCAGATCTGGCAATCGTGTACCCTTAGCTTAAGGCTAACTTCTCGTGTTGAACAAACCACACCTAAAACCGGTTTCTTCGCTGTTGCTCAACTTGCAGGAAACTTTCAAGTTGGCTAACTAGACTGATGGGCAAGTTGAAAATCGTTTTTTTTCACTCCTTTTATGCTTAACTCGAGATTGGAAATTTAAAAGTTAGATTCTCAGATTTTTAAATTGAATTCGTAAAAAAAGTTGAGGTTTTGATCAAATATGACATTACGATGATAGAGATGTCGAAAAAAGTGCGTCCGGCGATTCCGTCCGGCTGTCTGTTAATACGCACCTACAGCCATGACCATTTTCCCAATTGACTTAAACTTGAAAATTAGAGGTTTGAACGAATTCGCGTGGGTCGTTTTTTTTTTTATTTTTATTTTAAGATCAATATTTAGGGTAGCCAACATACATTTTTTTTTTGGCTAAAACCAAAAGTGTCCATTTTCTCACAAACGGCTCCTACGATTTATTTTAAGCTTCTACAATTTTTTTTTTTTCAAAATATTAATGTGTTTTATGTAAAAAAAAAAAAATATTTCAATGTTAATTTTGTATTAATTATTATTGTTACCTAAAAGTTTTTATTTCTTAATGGTTTTTGTGAATTAAGTTTTGAAATACAGGAGCAAGTTCGCTCGACCCAGTCGTTCCCCTTTTTTAGCTTAGATTTGAATTTATAACAAATCAATCACTTGAAATATTATACTATATCTACGGTGTTAATTGTGATGACCAAAAGAAAAAACAAGCTGGCAATTGCTTTGTATTTATAGCAAGACAAACTCCGCTTGAATACATAATTTCCCGTTTTTCGTTCCCAACAAAACATCATTTGGCCACATATGAATGTTGCAATTATTTACAACTGCTGTAAGATCATTAATAAGGAAGTGGTCCTAGTATCGGCTCTTGCGGTACACCGCAATTGACAATGTATGAACTTGAAAAACTATGGATAGTATTTTATTGTATCTTATTGCAAATAATACGACCAAATTATTTCACAGACCTAAGTGCACATAGAATATCAAGAACTCAAATAGAGCAAAAAAAAAACACTGAGCCCCATTATATATGGCAATTTTGTTCGTTCACAATTTACATCGAGTGAAAAATGTGCCTCATTGCTAACGAAAATGTTGTCCAAAAAATCGGTGTTTATGACTCTTTGGATGAAAGTTAAGTTTGACACGAATCAAATGCCAACGCTGCCAACTTGAAACCACGAAAAAATTTGGAAATGAATTGTATAATTTTGTATATATGCGAATATCAACAAAATTTTGGGGTAGACCTACTTATTTATACCTCAAAAGTCCTAGTAAAAGTAACGTCAACTTTCAGTTTTTGCCATCCATACTTACTTCCTGTTAAAATTAAAAAAAAAAAACAACGTTGATTGGCATTTGATTAGTATTTACTTAAAGACTCTCCATTTGATTGTGTGTTTATTTTTCCTTCTAAGATAGCTACAAATTGTGTTTCGATTGAAGAAACTCTTAACCTCAAGTACTTGTATACATGTTACTGACATTGACTTCAATAGTAAATAATGAAAAGTTATAGTGATTGCAATCACAAAAGTGTTTGTCAATGTCGAACGGCCTCTTTTCATTCATTGACAGCTTCATTTTTTAGAAGATTGACTAGAAAAAAAATTATATTCTCAGGAATGTGACGTCAATAGTTCAAGAAATCTTTTGTGCAGGCCTTGCTTAGCTCAATGGACTCTGAGAGTAAACAGAATTTGCCAAATTATTTTACACCACTTTTTGTTACCGATATGAGGAAAGAACTGACACTATATATTTTTAGCGAAATTTCAGCAGCATACGAGTTCCTCTGGAAGAATATGGAGAACAACCTCAATCAACAATTCGAAGAGCATTCAATACTAATGTCGAATGCCCTAGATGCAGCTGTTGAGAGACGTGTCAAATACAAACCACTGTAAGCTCAGCACAACCATATGCCTTCCCAACCTAAACTCTTTTTCCTCTTTTTTCAAGTCACGGTCCAGAAAAACACTTCCTTCAACCCCTTCAACCCCAAACAATGTACGTTGTCTTTGAAAACATCGATATTGCTCGGCCCAATGAAGCCAACTACGACTCTCTCTCCCCCATTTGCAAAGTTGACATGGAAACCGATTTCTACAAAACAACACCATGCACCGCTGAGTACGCCTCGATTCTCAAAAATACCAAATGGAAAGGCTATGTTCGATTGAAATTACGAAAAACCCAGTTTGGCAGTTCGAATGCTGTAATTCGCCCCAGGTCCTTTGCAACCGATGAGGGCATCTACTTCGCTTCGGAGAGCACAATATTTGACCCAAAAAGCATTAAAGTTAGCTTGTATCGGAAAGGTAAACCATAAAAACTCTTAGCTCCGCATGAGTCGCCACGTACCACAACAAAACATCTTTAGCCAAAGGTACAGTTGAAACGTTTACCCCCTCTCTCTCAGCATCAACCGAAGTAACCCGGCTCGTTATAGCTACAAAAGTTTCTGTTGCATGTAACAAACCCCAACTTCCCCAACTTCCTT
>CAKKXW010000001.1:32039928-32053808 GCA_920937365.1 Sphaerophoria rueppellii | reverse complement strand
CGAAATAGCGGGCTATTCAAAATAACACCTCATATTGGGCGCGTTCAGTTTGGTTTTGGATAGCCTATCTTAGATAGCCTATCCAACTCGTTTTTCATGAACGAGTTCGATAGCTTAATTTAGATAGGTGTGAAAACACGTATACAAAAATCAGCTGTTTCAGAATTTCAATGGCTTTTCTGTCGGATAGCCACCTATACCAGAAATTGTTGGATAGCTTTGGTTTTGTTTGGTTTGAATCTCTGCTATTTTTGTTTACATGGAAAACAAAAACAAAAAGCTATCCGGATAGCCTATCCAAGTCAAAGTGAACGCGCCCATTGAAAAACCCTTTAAATTGTCGTTGGCTTTTCCTTTTTGAAAGATATTTTGCATTCTGGGATTTTAAATTTTTGGTCTTCAATGAAATCAGCAAAAGTTTTTCCTCCTCGTATTCTTCCTCAGAATCAGAACCCAAAAAATTAAAAAAATAGGTAACTTTTGACGAATTCATTGAGATGTTCTTGCCCTGCTTTACAATTTGTGATTTGATTAATATAGATATGTATTTTGACACGAGACACGCGAATCAATTTGCGGAGGACGGCATGACATGTTTCTATAATCATGTCGTGCGACCGTTGTCAGGTCACGTCACACACTTTAGACGCGTCCCAATATGCGCCTAGCCTAAGAGGTGACAAAAGAGTGAGCACTCAGCCGTGACAAAATTTTTTTCCTGATGCACAAACCCAATGTGACAGACTTCCACCACAGCAAATACGAGACCAAACGCACGACTTTTTTTTAAAGATTTATTAAGATTTTTGATACAAATATTGGTAAATCATAGTGCAATTATATGTTAAAAGTGCAAAGAAACAATATAACGTATTTATTTTTCATATTACATGTATTTTTTGTATGTTTAAGTTTTTTTTGAAAATGCTGAGCTCAACGGAATCTTATTTTCGAAATCTGAGCCCATGAAACCCACCTCGACTCCAACCTGAGCATTGTATCTATCTCAGTGCGAATGTATGGGTGCAGTTTCTCATTTAAAAAGCATTGGAAAACTAACACATTCTCACTGGGTTAGTACAAAACGACCAAATTGCAGCTTGTAGGCAAAAAGAGAGCGAACACCCGAGACATATCCAAATTCGTACGCCTTCGCCTTGGACATACCACAACAACTCACCAACATCTACTCAACAAAGCCTCGCCCCCTCTTTGCACTACATGCAACACAAGATTGGACCTAAACCATATCTTGGAACAATGTCCATTATTGCAACCCATATATAGGATATTTTAAAAAACCCTAGTCAGAACAATATAGAAGTAATAACGAAATTCATAAAAAAATGCAATCTAATACTGTAATTTATTCAAACAGAGCCATAGTCCCAGCAGCTAGGCTCACACTTTGTGCATTACCATGTAATTTTAATGACCTGTTAATAAATAATAATAATAATAATATTACGTCAGGTCTTCAGCCGTTTCTTGTAAACTAAGAGAGGTACAAAATCAATTCTTTCGGTACAAAATAGCAACAAATTATTAGATGGTTCCCGAGTCCGGCTTATAAAATGGATATTCTAGCGTAATATACGTACCAAAATTTAAATTGTCGTTTGACGCCTTTATCTGCTGAAAAAAAGAGAAATATTCAAAAATGTCACTTAACCCCTTCTATCATTCTCAACACTTTATTTATTTAAACAAATTTTCTCAAAGAAAAACATAACATTTCAAAGACCTAAATATAGAAACGCTAAATTTACACATTGTTTTTCCTGTTTTGAAGAGATAAATGTATCTGTAGGGGTAAAATGACAGATCACAATTTTTCACATTTCATTTGACGTCTTTGAAAATCTAGCAACAAAACTAGCAAAAAAATAGGTCCCGTTCTATCTTCAAAATTTAGCACCAGATCTAGCAGAGAAGCCCGCAGTGACGTCATTTTCTAGAACGATAGTCAGCAGGAAGGCTAACAAGCATTTCTAGCAGGAAAACTAGCGTCGTGTGAAGCGGGTTTTATAAAAAAATACTTATGCCCAGTTTCATAAACAAACACTAACAGCCGTATTTATTAGATTCTCCTTATACACCTCTATACAGTATATTAGCTATGCTACGAATAAGCTCTTATGTTACGTTGAATAAATTCTTATTTATACAAATTTGTTCAACATAGCATAGTTATTCTAGATCTCTGTCAAAAAAAAGTACCAAAACGCTGATCTACTACATTCGACAGACATTTGAATTTCAAAAAAATATTATTTCCTGTCAACAGTTGATGTGTAATTTGTTTCATATATTTTTTAGAAAACTGATTTTTATTTCGAAATTATTTTTCACAAATGCTCATTGGATAAAACCGCTTTTTATCAAGTTAAGGCCTTCGGGAGAGCGAATCTATGTCATTCACAACACTGGTAAATTGATATGGCATTTTTAGTTGCTGACAAGACTCACATAACTTTCAAATTTCTTGACAGATTATAATAAAAATTAATAATTTTTGTTTTATTGACGTGTGATGTCTGACACAAACGTATTATAGTACCTTATAATAAGCTTTATACAACCCTAAGCGATTGTATAGCTTATTCAATCCCTATGTAGGGTAGCTAAAACTTTATAAATAAGGATTTTCCTTATACAGGCATAATAAGTCTTATAATAACTCTATGTTAGGTTTATAAATAAGGCTGATAATGTTTAATAAAATTTGAGTTATAATTACGTTAACAAGTTAGCAGAAAAATGAGATTTTAATACTTTTTTGAAATTTATTGCGTTTAGATGGTCTTTAATATTACGAGGCAATGAGTTCGATGAGCGCATTATCTCCAGAAATGGACCGCCTCGTTCATGCGATTTAACGCCGTTAGACTATTTCCTGTGGGGCTACGTCAAATCTATGGTTTATGCCAACAAGCCAGCGACGATTGATGAACTTCGTACGAATATCGAACGTGAAATTGCAGCAGTATCGGCCGATGTATGCTTGAAAACCGTCGAAAATTGGGTTCAGCGTCTGGACTTCTGCAAGCGTGCCCGTGGTGGCCATGCAAAAGAAATGTAGTTCCATACATATCTAATGGCATCAAATGTACTTCCACAGGAATAAGGAATTTCATTGATATCCAAAACCGTTTTATTTAAGAAAACTTTTGTAGCGTCCCTATTGAAAATCGTTTTATTAGGGTTGTTTAGTTTTCTTACTTCCATTGAAACATTGCTAAGCCGATTGTGCTAAAAACTTCTTCAGTTCTCAATAAAGCAATTTCGCGTCGATTGAATCAATTTTTTGGTTAATGTCATAAGTGGTTCGCGAGGTAATCGAGGTGTCATACGCACTTTCGAACACATTAAAAGAATTGATTCGAGTTCTGGTGAACCTGAAACATGTTGATATTCAAAAACTGGGGATTCATAAACTCGGGATGCTAAAAAAAGCTTTTTACAGCTTTAAATAATGGTAATATGCGATGCCAGCTTTGTGTATATTTATATTTCATAACTATTTCAACAATTCAATTTTTGATTTTGAGTTTCAACAACCAATAAACCAATCTAGAATCATCGATTTTACTTGCAAATGAACATTAATTCCTTCGATTGTTTCCAAAAAAAAAAACATAGTTACAGATTTGAAAGTGGAAACAGTAAAAAGTGTTAGTTTTTGTTTCAAGTCGTTATTCTTATTTCCCTGGGTGCGTGCACACGCATTTGTAATCCAGTGATTCATATTTTTAGTATTATTATGCATTAAAAAATTAATATTATTTTTATTGAGTGTAAATTGCTTCACTTTACTAAGACACTTCATGACTAACACACTATTTTCAAGTCGAAGCTGAGTTCTATGAATTAAATACACTTGAATTCGTTTTTCGTTGTCTAATCTATTCATTGGTATTCATTACGTTTTCTGAAAAATTTTGATTTTTAATTTTACACGTGTCTTTTTTATTTATTGAGTTTTGTAAGTCTTTTAGATTATTTAGTCATATGTTTGTGTCCGAACATAATATTATGCTGACAATTTTGTTCATTATAGCGAATACGTAATTTTTCCTTGTATACATGTAGTATACTTGAAGAATTGCATTCGTTAAGAATTGAAGTCCAAATCTTGATCATATATGACTTTATTTAATAGAGAAGTCGATGGTTCCATTTTTGCTTAAAAAATATTTTGATTGGTCAAGTAGCTCATGGTTGTACCACCTTGAATCAGAACAAACAAAAATCTTTAAGCAAATTACTAAAATAGCTATTTTCATAAAAAAAAAAAAAACAAAAAATATAGAAAATTTAAAAATAGTTGCTCGATGATTTTTCTGTGAACATTCCAACATTTAATATTGACAATTAAAATCACAAATGGAGAATGCAAATTTGCTCAAAATATTTATCACTTTGACCCAGTGTTAAAGCTGAAGATGCGACTTAGATAATAAGGCAAGACGAATGGTAATGCCGTATTTTATCAAAATCGCAGACTATTTTTTTTTGTATTCGTAAAAAAATGATATTACGTACGATGGTAGAAAAGTCGAAAAAAGTGGGTCCGGCGATTCCGTTCGTGTGTGTCTGTCAGTAAACGCACCTACAGCCGTAACCACTGATTCGATTGACTTAAATTTTGGAAATTTAAGAGGTTTTAGCGAATTTGGGTGGATCGTTTTTTATTTTATTTTTAAGATCAAAATTAAGGGCAGCTCAAAATTAAGGGCAGCAACAATACAATTTTCTCGGCCAAAAACCAAAGCTACAATTTTCACATACGTTTTTTTTAAACACCCTTGTATAATTTTTTTTTCGGATGTTTGATGTTTTTAATGTAAGCAAATTAATTTTCGTTTACTCCGATCAGCTATTTTTAAGGAATAAATAAATGTATATCATCCAAATAACATTTTGTTTTGAAAAAAAAATTATTAAAAAATATTTTCAAACTTTTTTTTCAAAATTCTGTATCTCAAAAATGGATCAGTACTAAAAATTGAAATTCAAATGTAAGACGTGTATTAACATTTTATAGAATTTCGCATACCCACATTAATTTAAGGAAAAGTTTGAAAAAATTATATATACGAAATTTATTTTAAAAAAACAAAACATTAAGGAAATCAACAATTTTTAAAGAAATTTTAGAGCACTCATTTTTTTTCAGTTAAATTTTGTTTTTGAGATTACAATTTTAGTCTTTATTTTTTATGAATTTTAATTATTACATGTTTTTATTTTAAATGTTTTTTGTGAATTAAGTTTTGGAAAACAGGTACAAATTCGTGCAATTCAGTTGTGCACATTTCTTTGTCTTGAAAATATACTACACAGTAACAGAAAACAACATACAATACACAACAAATTGCAAGTAAGCGGTGTACAAAGTACAACTAAACTAAAAGGCCTAAAGCTCTACTCATTGTCAATCATCAAATATTTTCTATAAAAAAAATAAAATTGTAATTTTGGAAGATAAAACCTCACAATCAAATAAACATTGTTCCTAAAAACATAACTATTATCTGAGTAATACGTATTTCCAACCACATGAGCAACAAGTTCTTTAATTTTCACACATTCCCTTTTGCTTCCATTGATATATATAGTTCAATAACATTAGTTGATAACAAAAAGAGAAATAAACAAAACAAAAGAAAAATAAACAATCCCTCTCGAAAATTTGTGTGAGACCGGCAAAACCGGTCGCTACTCTCCCCAAATCTGTCATAAACCAAGCATATGCACAAATGAACAAAACGTTGAACAAACAACAAAATAATTGATTTTAGGAGTAGAATTTTTTTTCTCAGAAGTAAAAAAAAAAAAAATAGGGTTTGAGTAATGGTACTTTTTTCTTGGTGGAACAAGTCGACATGGACCTCTTAAAAATGCTTGAATTGACATCTGGTACCTACAAGGTTTGTTTTGCCAAAAACAAAAAGTTTAGCAAAAAAAGAGTAAACACAATTGAACATCAATTTATGAAACTCAGTCTGATGTATAACATATAGTTGTATCGGCGAAAAGTCAAAACGAACATTTTGATCACCGTTTCTTGCAAGAAGCTTCAAAATTACTAAGAAGACAGTCAGAAAGATTGTATTTAATGATTAAGATCTTCTTTAAAATTATATCAAGACACTTTTATGACACTTTATAGAATTAATTTACATTTTCCGAACCCTATCAGCTTTTGAGTCTTTTACACTCTTAAAATCTCTTAAAATGTCTATACTAGATTTGACCTAGGAGAATGTAAGGGAACTTCTAATTCACCCCATAGGCTTCTTGCTTCTATTTTAACTTCTCTATAAACCGGTTGATGTGTTTTATTAAACTTGTCTGGAACCGCAAACATAATTCATTTTTTCAACTTGACCCTGATAAGAAATGTTTTCAATTTATTTAAAGTGATTAATTCAACCAATTGAACTTTTGAAGTGTGAATTTTTCTTTACAGGACTAGCTGTAGGCTTAACAACGTCAGCCTCAAAAATTGATCAACATAAAGAATGAGTGTGTTTTTTTTTTTGCTAGAATTACCTTCTTCAGTTCCTATTTGCCTAAGATAGATGCGTAGAAAACGACACTTTATTCACGATTTGCACTGAATTCAAAAGAATTTTGTGCTTTTTCGTTGAAAACACTTGAGTCTTTAGTTTAGACTTTCGTTTCACGCACAGGAATGTTCAATTTATGAATCAAATTTTACTTTTAACCAAAAAACAAAAATTTAAGTCACCCACGTGGCGATTGACACTTTGCTTTAACCAACCCTAAATAAAACAACCTTCTTTATCGGCCGCTAGTAAACGACTGAAATGAAACTCTATTGAGATTTTAGAGAGCAAATCTGAGCTGAGCCACAGAATAAAGTAAAAAAGGTATAGGCATAGTATGAGAAACAGCACTTTCCGAGATACTTCTTGGGTATATATCACGATTAACGACTGATAAGAGCAGTGATGTAGACATTCTGTAAGCTTAAGAGAATTGTAGGGACTCGCAAATAGTCTTCGAGGTAGAGTTTTCAAACCATTTTGTTTGATAGTTTTAGTTTTTGAATGTTGAGTGTGTGTACGCAATTTGATAGGATTTTATTCATAAAGGGACAATAAACTGTTGAAGCTCAACACTAGTGACCTCTGTTTTTGCCTGGGGGCATTTCGGTTACTTTGTTATTAAGCAAAATTAAACACTGATATAGTAATTAAACGAAATGGGTGTTCTAGAATGATTAGCACAATTAATTTTGTGTTTTTCTTAGACATCTAATATTGATAAAATATTATAACCCCGGAAAAATAACCCATGAAGCTGAAAGTAATAAAGAGGAATCTTGGTACGTATAATAAAAAGAAATCCTCATGAATTTGAATTTAATGTATTTCAATGTCAGTATATTTCTAACTAGCTGACCCGGCAGACTTCGTACTGCTTCAAGTAAAAGACCTAGACTTTTGTACCCGAAGATTTCTTCCCGCTACCACTACCAGATTACCCGCTATCCCGTTACACGATTGTGTTGCAAAAATGTGGTTTATAAACTCTTGAACAGCAAATACTATAGCAGTTCAGACAAAACAGGAAGCTTATCTACAGTCCTATTGAAATTCTCCAGTAAATTTCATTTGAATTAAGAAACAGTTTTCGTGGTATATATTTCTTTCTTAATGTATTCAAAAGTAGCTAATATGAATATCTTTGTAGATTTATAATTTTTTTCTAGTAAATGAAAAAAAAAATCATTGAAAGAAAACGAGCCCTCAAACAAGTACAAACACAACTGTAACTAAAGTTCTAGGTAGTAGGGTACCTGCCTGCACTTCCGGCCGGTAAAACATTTGAGACCTCTGTAATTGTTGAAAGATCGAATTTTGACCCAAAATGTGTGGTTTTAGGAAAAAAAAATTATAAGAATCATGTCTTATTGTGAACTATAGATAAATAAAAAACTAGTCTTGTACTTAACATTAATAAATTTAAGAAAAAACAAATGAGAGTCCTTAATTGATTTTTCGTCAAAAAACCCTCCTTTACATTCAAATACTTTTAAACAAGTCTGGGTGTTCTTTTTATAATTTTTTGTATTTTTGCTTGTGGGATATTGGTTCCTTCAATTATGAAGAATTTTCCAAAGTGCGGATTCCGATGTTAAATTATCATTTCGCACATTTCGGTCAAGCTCTTTCCATAAAACCTCTAGGAACTGTGTTGGCCACGTCATTACTTTTAGAATTCCCTCATCTTCGTTTGTTGCAGATAAAACCCGAAAAGTTTTGAATTGTGTTTTGAGTCATTGTCTTGCTGGAATACAAAGTTTTCACCGATTAATCAGAGTCAAAATATAGAAAAGGAGTTCTCTGATATTGTTTTATTGACCTCATTTAACAACCATCCCCAGTCCATTCCATTACCGAAAAGGCGGCTCAGACTATACAGCCTATGTGTCTAACATTTGAGCCAAGCAGCTCTTACTTGAACTCTTAGGCTCTTAGCTCCATAAGACTCTAATGAAATCAACATAGCTATGTGCAATCCTGATGAGTTATTATTTATTCAATACGTTAAATTCTAACATTACAATTATAATTTTACTTAAATCTCTAACTGTTTATTATTTTACACAGTTTTAACCACTTAAGGCACAAAAGTTAAATTTAAAATTTGTAGATTTAACTTTCTACTAAACATCCGCCTACAAGATCCTCTCTGCCGTAATATGTGAACGTCTGAAGCCTTTCGTCAACAATCTGATTGGTCCTTATCAATGTGGCTTCAGGCCAGGAAAATCAACCATCGACCAAATATTCACGTTGCGGCAGATTCTGGAAAAGACCTATGAACTCCAAATCGATACCCACCACCTTTTCATCGATTTTAAGGCCGCGTATAACAGCATCTACAGAGACGAACTGTACAAAGATATGTCTAGTTTTGGAGTCCCTGCCAAGTTCGTTCGCTTGTGCAAAATGACGATGGAGAACTCACGCTGCTCCATCAAGGTTGGCAACGAGCTAACGGAATCTTTCGACGTCAAAAAAGGATTCAGACAGGGCGATGCACTGTCATGCGATTTCTTTAACATCGTTCTTGAGAAAAAAGTGCAGAACTCCAACGTCAACACCAGAGGCACTATCTTCCAAAAACTCTGTTCAACTTTTCGCGTACGCCGATGATATTGATATAATGTGAAGAACACAGCGTTATGTCAATGGCACCTTTGTGAGAATTGAGACAGAAGCGGCAAAAATGGGTTTAGCGGTAACTGAGGGAAGAACGAAGTATATGTAGTGTCCGTAGCTTAGTGGTTAGGTGCGTTGGCTACTAAGCAGAACGTCGTGGGTTCGAATCCTACTCGGGCTAAATCGGATGAAAGTGCCTTAGGCTGTTACGAGAGGAAAGTTCTTCGGGTTATCTTTGGCCCCGTGTGCATTGAAGGGGAATGGCGAAGAAGATACAACAGCGAACTTTACGGGTTGTACAACGACATGGAGCCAGAAGGGTCAAGGTCCAGAGACTCAGATGGCTCGGTCATTTAGAGCGAATGGACACCAATGCTCCGGCCCGGAAACCCTTCGACACTATTTCCGAGGGACGTAGGAGGAGAGGAATACCGCGACTCAGGTGGCACACTCAAGAAGAGGACCTCAATCAACTTGGAGTGCAAAACTGGAGACGACTAGCTAAGGATCGAGCTATCTGGCGGAGACTGTTGATTGAGGCCCAAGTCCACAACGGACTGTAGCGCCACCTTAAGTAAGTAAGTAAGTAAGATTTAACTTTAACATTTGCAGTAGCAAACATAACAGAGAATTTATTATAATTTCTTAACTGATTTAGAGGATTGTTAGTGCTCAAGTTTGTTCCGCTAAGAATGGGACAAACAATTATATTTCTTTTTAGACTAGTTCGGTTTGTGTTGAAATTTAATCTACAAAGCATGGATATTTCGAGAAAACATAGATCCATTCATGAACCCATTAATGAAACATTTCAAATATTCTCTGCGACCAGAAAGAGTTGGAAGATTTATCAACTTAAGTCTGACATTATATGGAGATAAAGTAGTTCTTTCTGTCAAATTGGATTGAAAATCTTAAAAATTGACGCTGAAGCTGAATACTTTGAATTCTATTTATATAAATGGAGTGGTAAGGTGCTCATACGACCCAACCGTATTCAAGAATCTGCCCTTAAAATTATATAAAAAGAATTTTTATAACATAAAAATCACGAAATTCCAGAGAAAATCTTTTGACGAAACCAAGAGTTTTATTTGTTTTTTTTTTGTAATATAATTGTAATGGTTAGTCAATGTTAGTTTTGGATCTAAAAGGAATTCCAGATCAAAGAAACTAGATGTCCTGCACGAATTCAACGCATAGTCGAAAATAAATAAGTTTCGTTTGTGTTTAAAACTCATTGCTCTACATTTGTCTATATTTAAAGTCAAATGATTTTTTGTTGCACCATTCCCAAAATTCCCAGAAGTTCCAATCAGTGATACTGTTAATTGATCGAAATATTTTGACGTCGCTGGCTTAGATTCATGTCATCGAGTTTTGAATATAAAAAGGAAGGGGCCGAGATGATCCCCTTGTGGTACTCCAGAGTTAATAATAATTTGATGAGAACATTTATTTTTAAACAATAAAGTATAGACTCTTTTTTTAATGATATGACGACGGGTTTTGGCAAATTACAACCGTTTAATCTTATTTAATGGTCGTAGAATTCGTTTGCGTACTTAAACTCTCCCAAAAGGTAAAACATGTACTAGTCTCCGTTTTCATTTGAAAACCTTTGTTTTTAGTGATTATATACAAATCCTTTGTATATCTATTACTGGCATTATCAAGATTGGTTCTCTTCATCAAAAATGTTTGCTTAGAACAAATTTATGCAATAAATGGCTCCCTACATCTGCTTGTAACTAGATGGCACTAGAATCGAATGCCAGGTCGATTATACCTGTCTTTTTTCACACAATGTCTTATCAGAAGCAAGAAGGGCTACTTGGGTTTCTTATCGCTTGTACAAAAATATAGTCAGGTAAAAAAAAACGATATTGATTGTTGAACTCAAGCGCCAGGTTTAAATAAAGTAACTCCTTGAAGGCGATCTCAAACGGAAGTGTACATTCATGTTTTTTTTTTTTGGATAAGTTGCAAGCACATGATCACCAAACAATATAACAGGAAAAGCACACGCTTTTTATTCAAACATATTTGAGCACTTTAAACCGAATCTACATAAAAGTCGATATCCGCTCAGTGACAACTTCTGTTCATCATAATTTGTAATGTCAAAAAGTTTCTTCTGCAATAATTATCGGCACATTCAATGATGTAGTTACCATATACTCGCTGAAACATATCAACTTTTAAGCAATGTCATGCCCACATATTACAGTCAGTAGGTAAGGTATTCATCACCAATGCTAAGGGCTCAATTAAATTATTCAAAACCTGCTTTCGCTTCAAACATAAGTCATAGAGCAAATAGTTCATAGGGCAAAAAAGACTGCACATTTTCGACTTCAGTTTCGCTCGAGCCCTTCATATAGTGTTAGAAAAACAGGTCAATCTGAGGTGGAATCGTGTAAGGTGATAGTTGACTATCAAATTTTTGACTATCAATTGTGATAGTCAACAACTTTCCATCTGTGTAATGTTGCTTTTCTTACAACCACGAAGAATTGCTACTAAAATTCAATGTTTTTTGTCGTGTAAGAAATGTGCAAAAACGAATCAATCCCTTTTTTGAATGTCTGTGTTGTCTGGTCAGCTGTAAAATCGTTTGTACATGATAATTACAACAATAGAAAACTCAGCTGTAGAATATGTGTAAAATCTGTGTACAAGTATGTGTAAATCCGTCTCCAAAAAGAGATTCGAGAGAAATCAATCCTTCGGGACACAAACAAGGAAATAAAAATAGAGACGGGAATATGAATATTGTATCTATGTGTCCTTTTTTGATTCTTATCCAGTCAGCTGATTGTGTGTCAAGAAGTTTGTTTTGTACGACAATTTTTTTTTTTTCACTGGAGCTATTTTGTTAGCGTTGATAATACAAAATAATAACTTTCCTTACATTATGTCTTTTTGGGGAAAATTGAAGAGGCCAATGAATAATGTTATGTGAGGTGAATATTTTTCAGAGAATTTTTTGTTTGAAAAATAATCTCTCTTGTGTCCAAAATAAAGGTGTGAGTTTGATTTCATTTTGGTTTTGATTTTCGTTGTTTTTTAATTGCAAAAACACATTAATTTTTCCCAAAAAAATAGAAGAACATGAAGAAAAAAACATACCAAAAATGTTCAGTTGTATCAAATTGACATCTAAATAGGTGTCAGCTAAAAAAATCAAAAAAGATGACTGTCACTTTTGACTATCAGCTTGCACAGACGAATTTTCTTGAATTTGACTGTCAACTATCAAAAATCAGCTTACACGATTCCACCCCAGGATAAAAAATCACAGTTAGAAGCAGCAATAAAGATAAGGAGATCAACTTTTTTTTCGGATCAAATACTCCACACCATTGAATAAGAAGTATAGGAAGGGGTCTTATGAACAAGAATTGAAGCATTTTTCTAAGTAGTGTGAGTTTCACAAACACAAACGCATTACAACAGGGCTGGTCTGCAGTTGAATAGTCAATCTCAGGGGCGCCAGCGAAATTTGATTAAATCAAGATTTCATCGATTTTGCTTCAACTTTTTATTTCAATCTCAATTCTTTTTTTAGGAAGCATGGTGTTTTAACACTAAAGGTACACTGCACGGTTTTTAATGTTTAAGTTTTTATTTTCCAGTACATTTTCTTGATTTTGTATCCGTAATTCATCACGTTTATTACGCCTATTGTAATACAAACAAAAAATAAAAACGTTTTGAAACACGATAGAAGAACTATTCAAAACAACCGTGCACACTACGGGAACTCAACGAATTGCAGCGCCTTACCATCACGACCAGAAATAATACACCCTTGAACTCGACTGACAACACAGTCAAAGTTTGACAGCACATACCCTAAAAATTGACAGCACATATCTACCCTAAAAATGGACATCATCAGACATTTTTGTTGCTTCACTCACGTACACTGTACATGTAGCTAACACCGCTTCCTGTACTTCTTATTCAATGCTCCACACAAACAAGAAGCTACTAAGGAAATGGGTTCAAAACCAGTGTAAGTCGAAAGCTTACAAACCAAAAATCCTGTATACCGAAATCCTGCAAAGTTTTCCCTTTCGGCAATTTCTACATTTGGCAAAAAGAAATTGTACTATTTTTTTTTTTGCCGAATTTTGCACCATTTCGGAATTTTATCTTCACGGGAATTGTGAACTTTACACTTTATTATTTGTTTAAAAGGAATTAAAAAAAAATTCAAAATTAGAGCTTAAAATTCGCGCGAATTTGAAAAAACAAAAAACAAGATCTGAGCTCAACTGAATGATTTTAAGATTTCGCAATTGCTGATAGAGCAAATTTGAACTAAGAATTATTATAAAATGTCTGTTTTTGAAATAGGGTGTGCTGAATTCAAGGCTTCTAGAATAATTGTAGAAGGCACTTGATTTAACTTAAAACTAAGGTAACTTTGAGTGACGTAAGCGAGTAGATTCTCATGAAAAATGGTAGGATTTTTTGCGCTCAAATGATGTTGGTGAAAAAGTACTGCAGGAATATTCTTTGTTGGAAAATGGCATGCGGGATTTTTATTTCCGGTCTTTCGACCCCAGCCTCTTAAGAATCAAGTTTAAACGAGATAGTCGTTAACGCTTTAGAATTTTAGTAAGTCAACTCGAGTCTAGAACAAAAAACAAAAAAGTTTAAGCGCGCTTA
>CAKKXW010000001.1:32006774-32022609 GCA_920937365.1 Sphaerophoria rueppellii | reverse complement strand
ATATAAATAATTTTTCAATCAGAAGACAATTACCACTTAGTAATACATTTAGTCGGTCAAACTACGGTATGAATAGTCCAATAAATCTTTTAATAAATATTTTAAATACAAATTATGACTTAATCAATTCCTTTGATGATAATTTAAAATCGCTAAACCTCAAGTTAAGGTTTTACAACAGAAACACATAAAATATATGTATAACAAATAATCTAAGATTTTGCTTGTATAAACACTAATATTTTATAAGTTAGTTGTAAGATTCTTTTGTTACCGTTAGAATTTAACGAATTGAAATAAATAAATAAATGATATTCTGCACGAGCGGTTTCGTGACATCGTTATTTCGCCACGAGGCTGAATTGACCTTCAAAATCAAGTGATTGGAACATTTAAGGCTTTTTCTTGTATGAGCTTTCTGACGTCGATGAAAGATCTATGAAAAATAAGCCACAAACCAATTCGATTCCATTGGTCAAATTCATCTTAATTTAATGGCCAAAGTCATCGAGAACTCGACCTTTCAAATTCGTGCCACCCACGGGCTCTCAAATAAAGATAAAACCTTTTTGATATCTCACATGTCACATACAACATGTTTTATTCAATATTCTTGGATAGGTAATAATTAGTCAAATTGGATTTCTTTGTTTCTCTGAACAAGCGAAAACTGTTTCCCATTTATTTCACTTCTATCTACCACCATTTGCTATCGTTTTTGCACACATTTGTTAACATAAAACCACTTCAGTCTCTAGAATAGTTCATTATTTCAGAAATTTCATTTGACCCATAAAAGAGTTTTGTAAAAAGCTCTTACCTATTAAAGTTTCATGAGACCAAGAGCCATTTTTATGCAATTCTTACATTCAAGTCTTTTCGTTTGCCATGTGTGGATTTCCAAAGCCCGAATCTACGTCACACATTGTTGCATACAAAAAGAGTTTCTTAAAGATTTGTTTGTGAAGGGTTTTGCCTCTTAGCTCACTTTCAAAACTGAAAAACAGCTAGCTATGTTTCAAAAACGACTCCTGCAAATATCATGTTTTTTTTTTTCTACAACCAAAACATGTGTCGTATTAGTTTTTATGTCGCCATTAAGTGTTTGCTGAAAATAGACGAAGCTTCTCTCTCGACACAATTTACTTAGTCCCTCTGTCTGCTGACTCCTTATGACTATGAATACACTGCTGTGACATAAAAAAGATTAAAACAGAACTACATGGCAATCATTGCCAACGTAAAAAGTAGAGGACCAAAGTGTCAACCCTAAGGAACACTTTGAAGCAAGTTATTAAAAAAATATGTTTTTGTTATTTGATTCGTTTCGAAAAATGTGTAAAAGATATAAACAAAATATTCACATGTTCATGACAAATGCAAATAAATCCACAGCACTGTTTTTATTTACTGTTCATATTCTCTAGAAAATTGTCTTAGTGAAAATTACACCCTTCCTGGTTTTGTGTTGTTGACCCCTGGATATGACAGTTTACAGAAAATTGTTTGTGAGCATTCTAATGAAAAGCTCATTGCAAATAACAAGACCGATGCTAAATATTTCCGGGTTAGTCAGAATGAGGACAAAATGAAAAGAATGATTAATGATTTAAAAAAAAGGCACCTGTATGAGTATTTGAAGCATGTTTCCTTTTGAGGTTAAAATTTGTACTTTTTATCTTGATGAAACATTCATAGTTCGACAATACCTGCTGAATTCACAGGGAAAACCATCAACACACTTTCAAGCGGCTTTTTTCGTTAATGTAGTGTCTTACTGCCTTGTGGCATATTGCGAACTCGAGAATAATAATTACTTCCGCCCTTGTTTTAGCTTTCCACAGGGGAACGTGTAGACACGCCACATCCACATTTGTCAAAAGAGTCTGTAAACCATGAAACCGCTGTTAAATATGCAAAACAAAAATGAATCCCCTTATTGTTTGATTCGTGTGTTTCTTTTTGAAAGAAAAAGAACGACGATGACGATGGATGGTCTCTCGAGCACCCTCTTTAGATTAGTTTTCGCAATGTTGCAAGCGAGAGTGGAATTTTGTGTGATATCAAATGTTGTTATAATTTTTCTGTGAGCCTTTCGAGTCGAGGGTATTCCGTGCACTGCACATGTTTCGGTAAACGACCATCCCCAGCTCACAGTAGAACTGAACTAAATCAGAAATTGGAGCGAAATTGTAATTAAATTTAAGGTTAAAAAACCAATTGATAATTTTTTTAAAGTTCTGGTATTTATTTTTTCTTATTTTGGCATTGTCCTCAGTTATTCTTTATTTTAGTACCTTTATTGACTTTGTTTAAGTTTTATGTCCAATTTTATTGGTGTCGTTTTTTACTGTAAGAAGGAAGGAAATGGTAAGGGATCTTAATATTAGATACACCCAACAAAAACTCAAATTCACAATCGCAATAAATTTACATTACAACATACTAATTGAGGATAGGGCAGAAACCTGAGTGTTTTTTTGTTCAAAAAATATTAGTTTTCCCTTTCCGTACAAGAGTTTTGCTGGACGATGTGTCCTCCTTCTGTACGATGGAACTTTAAGTGTTGCAACTTGTTGATTTTATGTGGTGCCCATATAACGATTATGAATTTAGCAAAAGCACAACTTACCTCTTGACGGGCGTTTTGCCAAAAACCTAGAGTGTGAAGGTTAGGTTGAGACAAGAAAAAAATCATACGGTGGGGGGAGGTCAAATTTAAAAAAAAATTACTGATTTTGCAAAAAAAAAAAAAACACAATATTAAAAACCCTTACTATTTTGTAAAGTCAAAAACTGCTTCCTTGATTTTTTTTATTTACGACACATAAAATGAATAGCATTGAAATCATAAGAAAAAGTTGAGATTTTGATTAAATATGACATTATTTTCATCGATAAATCGAAAAAAGTGGGTCTGGCGATTACGTCCGTCTGTCTGTCTGTATCTGTAAACGCATCTACAGCGTAAACCAGATTGACTACAAATTTGAAAATTAAATATTTGAGCGTGCGTCTTAAAAAAAAAAAATGTTTTTAAGATCAATTTTTTTTTTTTTTTCAAAAATAAAAGGGTTCAATTTTCTCAAAAACGACTGCTACGATTTTTTAAAACATCCCTCAAAATTGTTTTTCAACTGAAGAGTTTTATGTAACCAAAAAAATATGTTTGTTATGCTTTTTTGTTATAAGATTTTCTCGAAAAGTAAAAGTCCGATTAGCGTTATAGGTGTGAAGATGATGACCACTGGCGATTTGTTGCTAAATAGCGGTTGTTTTGATTACAACTTGTGCAAAAACAAGTTTTTGTTAGAAAATAAAAAATTTCTTGATGCATTCAACGCAAACGCAGTGCGGTTAATTATTTTACGCCGCAAAAATGTTTTCACTGCAATTAAAGTTGGTCATAAAAATAGGTGTGCTTTATATAAAATTCAAACAATATTTAAAATTCTTTTTTTAATTATTTCTTACGGTATGAACATACAGGGCGAACTGTTTTTAATAATATTAATAGCTGATAACAATAGTTTTTTTTTTTTTTTGTATGTCTCTCCTTGTCAGGTGAAAGAAGTCTTGTCAATTGTCTACGCCGTGCAGGCAAATAGGAGAATAGTTCGAAAATAAATGCAGGTCGAAATCATCACCTACCACTGACCACGGCGACGTACTAATTTTAGCCAAGTCGAATATCGAATTCCTTCATGTCATCTAGGGATATAGCCGCAAAAAATGAGAACGCAGTCAGTGTCCGTGCACGCATTATCCGAAGAAGGTTTCAGAGCTTTAATCTCGTAGGTAGAGTCAAAAAGAAAGATCCTTTTCTTAGAGCTAACAACATAAGGGCTTGAAATGAATTTGAGCTTTGATACGCAAATTGGAATAGAACTGAAGGAGAATAAAAATGGCGTAAAATCTTGGGTAGCGACGAGACTAAATAAACTTGTTTTCATCGGACTTCGGGGTCGCCAAAAAAAGCAATAGAATACAATCCCCTTTATATACAAAAAACAATCAAACGCGGAGGTGGTAATGTTATGGTCTGGAGATGTTTTCCCTGGTACGGTGTCGGTCCTATATTCCTCATAAAAAAAAAAACATATTATCAAAATATGGATATAGGGTTATCATAGAAAATTTCATGTCTCATTTTCTGGAGAAAACATGCCCCTCCGGTGACATTTTTAACATGACAACGATCCAAAACACACGGCGAGTTTCATAAAAGATTGGTTTTATCCCCTGGACCAAGTCAATCCCCTAACCTTAGTCCCATTGAGAACTCATGGAAATGAACTCGAGCAAAAGTTAGGCGGGCAATATTTAAAAATTGGAAACCAATATTGTTGTTAGAAGTTCAAAGAGAATGGTGTTCCATACCCCAGCAGCGGGCATGCCAAAAATTCCAAGGAATTCTGGCTAACAATGGAGGATACATTAGTTATTAGAGTAAGTTAGTAAGACCAATATTCTTAATATTTCGAGAAAACGCACCTATTTTTTCGACCAGGCCAAAAAGAGTCAATACACACTTTCAGCCTCGGGTTATTAAATTTTTTTAATTTATTTAAGATCCTTTTAATGTCATTTACTTCCTTTGATATGGAAGTCTTATTAAAACCATGAAAAACTATTAAAGAACTGAAAAATGTGTAAAAAAAAAAATGAACTAATAATAAAATAAATAGTAACACCAAATAATATTTTGTGTTCTAAACATTTTCAAAGGTTTTTTTGTATTTTTGATTAATATTTTTAAACTTTTTTTTTCAAAATTCTGTATCTCGAAAATGGATTAATTGTAAAAATTAAAATTCCATTATAAAATATATGTTTTCATATTCTTGAATACTGCATACCCAAATTAATTAACGACATTTTTGACATATAGTTTATGTATACAAAATTAATATAAAAATAACTCTCCGAGGAATTTAAAAAAAAAATTGAAAAATCAACAATTTCTTAAGAAATCTAATGACATCAATTTTTTTCAGATAAATGTATTTTTGAAGTACAAATTTAAATTTAAATTTTTATTTACGAATTAATTAAATGTTTTTATTGTTTAATGTTGTTTTTTGTGAGTTGTAGTTTGGAATACAGAAGCAAGTTCGTACGACCCAGTCGTGGACATATTTTTTTCCCATCAACCTGTTTTAAGGAACAACTAACAAAACATTATTCCCGAGGGACGTAGAAGGAGAGGAAGACCGCGCCTCAGGTGGCGCACTCAAGTGGAAGAGGACCTCAATCAACTTGGAGTGCAAAACTGGAGACAACTAGCTAAGGACCGAGCTAGCTGGCGGAGACTGTTGATTGAGGCCCAAGTCCACAACGGACTGTAGCGCCACGTAAGTAAGCAACGAAGCATTAGTTTTGTGGTCGAATAGAGAAACTTGGATACAAAAACGTCTTTTCGTTTTCGAGAAATTCAGAGAAAAAATATACCATTCGCTTGAGTACCTAAGAACGTAAAACGAGGCCAATATCTGCCTTTTTATTTAGGTTGAACGAGTCGCTCAAATTTTTACCTTCTGAATGCATCCCAGACGTAGCCGTGGTCAAAATTAAGATGATATCATTTGCAAGAAGATAATGCCATTAATTGTTCTTGTATAACTGATTGTAAAAATGGTAGGTGGGCTTGGCATCTAGCTCCTATCAGCGAAGTCTTTGTATTAAAAAGGAACAGTGTCGCATGCTATGCACATGTACATTGTACAATGTTTGTGGATTATTAATCGTGTTAATTTCCTTACGAAAATAATTCATTAAAACACTTTCAATTTCAAGAATTGTTTGCACTCGTAAGCTTAATTGGGGAATAATATTTCGAATTCTTGTGTCAACCGAACTGCATATTGGGTGTATGTTAATCAAACACTGATAAAATGTTGTCTTATCTTAATACATTGGTTCATATCTTACCTACGAAATATTTTCAATCTAAAGATAAGCAACAACTCGTCAATTTTTAAAAATAAAACATGCAAGTGACTTGAATCACTTTATAACTATTAATAACTTAATTTTGGTCGACACAGCACATTAATCAATAGTATTTCTCGACCCTATAACAATTATCTAAATTTTCTATTCAAGCATTAAAAACCACGCTCATATGTCCAAAGCGAACAATAAACAAGCAACCAACCCATAATACAACTTTAATAGCAGTGTAAACATTGGACACTTTTCTAGTCACTGCATATCTGTAATGAACTTTGTACCAAAATGAATGACATGCATTTTTATAGTTTTCTCTACAATTACAAACTAAACTAATTAGGTTTCGATTTTATGTGACGTGTTTAGGTAGTTCGTGATTCTTGTGGGCCCTTCAATTAAATTTCTATTTCCGGTTCTTTTTTTTGTCGGAAACTAGACATACCTAAAATCAATTGAGTTGATGTGCCCTTTGAGTCACGCAAGGCATAAATTATAAGGTTATCGCATTTCTATCAACTAAATTATACCTAACCTATATGAGCATGAGTTTCCACTTAAGTAAGAATGATTGTGCCTCATAGCGCCTCATTACTAAACCATACGTTTGAAAAAGTAGGTATCTACATACTATTGATTCACTTTCATTCATGCATTTATAAATGAAATCGATATTTCTTCTGCCAGACTGAATTAGAGAACGGGGACGAATTAAGTCAAGTGGCCAGTATTTGTTGATATCGAAATGCTATCGAAAACGAAATACTAATATAACAGGAAGTGTCACTTAAACCTCTTTGGCCAATTCAATTTTACATGTACGTCCCTTGCAGCCAACACGAGCATCTACTTCACCCACCATCAACCACAGTTATATATTTTTTTTTTTCGACAGAACACAAACTCACCACAGAATTAAGAGTGCAATCAGGTGAATTAAACTTCACGGTGTTCCGCTTTTGTCATTGTTTTTGATCATTTACTTTCTATAAGTTTCTATCGATTTCCTCCAAGTTTCTTTCCATATTGCATATACATTTTTTGTCGAGGAAAGTCGATTTTACTATTTCCGTTGCTTTGAAACAATTATTGTTCTTCTTACATAATCTGAATAACATGAATGAATTTTTAAAACAAGAGGAAAAAAACAGAACAACACGAACATATGCTCCATTGCACTCCGAGGGTTTCATTTTCATTTGAGTTTTTGCTCGATTAGAATATGCCTGGCTTTTATACAGGGTGATTCACGAGCGTTGTGCCAAAAAGCTAGAGCGTGTAGGTTGAGTTGAGACAAGAAAAAAATCGTATGGGAGGGGGGGAAGTCTATCCCTCCCGTTTAGCCGGGAGGGGCAATTTTCTGAAAAATTGACTTATCTTATAAAAAAAATATTAAAAATCAACGGCTTCGTTTACAACACCGTGTTGTACTTTTTTGGAAAGCCAGAAACATCTTCTTTCATTTTGCTTTAAAATTAAATTGTTTTAACGAATAGTTTAAGAAATATTAATTTTCAAACTCTAAATTTTCAAAAACAAAACCAAAAAATCATTTTTGAACTAAGTTTTTTCAAAATTTTATGTAATTAAATACTAATTTTGTTTTAAAAATGCCATTGTTAATTTTTAGTCGAAGACAGAAAACCGGATGCAAAAATGTCTTTCCGTTTTTGAGAAATAAAAAAAAAACAGAACCACTTTTTTCTAAGAAAATCTTTGTTTTTATTTTTTACCTATCTCGTTCAAGAAAAATTGTGGTTTAATCATCTTAAGTTAACAACAAATTAACAATTTAATTTAAAAACAGAATGAAATAAGATGTTTCTGGCTTTCAAAAAAGGTACAACAAGGTGTTGTAAACGAAGCTGTTGATTTTTAATATTTTTTTTATAAAATAAATCAATTTTTCAGAAAATTGCCCCTCCCGGCTAAACGGGGGAGAATAGCCCCCCCCTTCCACGCGATTATTTTCTTGTCTCAACTCAACCTACACCCTCAAGCTTTTTGGCACAACGCTCGTGAATCACCCTGTATAATTTCCTTTTTGGACACTCACTCACTGGGAATTGAGTAAAGCTCCCGGAATCAGAATAGTAGTATGCCACAGGTGAAAGGTGTAACCTTTTTTTGTGTTTTGATTCTTTTGGTTGCCCAGGAAACATGTCTGAAAGTTGAATGATCCTTGGCTAATGTAGGGAAAAATAATATTTGAATTGCACTTTGCCCTACCTTTTCGGAGAGTTATTTTTTTCGTTTTTCCTTTTTATCTGATATTGATGACAGCTCGAAATGATTTATGCACGCAGTAATACTCATGAATTTTGAATTTTGAATTTTTTTGAATTTTATTAAAGACTTAATTCAAGCCATACCAGAATATAAATAAATCTTAAAAACTAAAATAAAATACAACAATATTATAAATAGCGGTCAATAAAATAAAATATGTAATATAAGGTCAGGGGAGTATTTGGGGGATTAATTTAATTTATTATTATTATTTGGGGGATTTAATTTAATTAATGAAAGTTACAATAACATATTTTTTGATAATAAGGCATATCGTTGGGTATTCATTTTATCGTTGATTGGATAACTAACTGTCCAAATATGTTCGGACGTAACTTTATGTCCTAAAAATACGAATTAGAGACATTCTTTTTCATTGGTTATGCGTTTGGTACCTCATGAGCCTCGCGGGAATGTGGATTCATCCAAAAATGGGCCTATGCTGCTTCAAAACACAACTAGCGAACATGAGGCGATGTGTATTGTGTATTGCACTACGTTGTGACTTGCCATGATGATTTGCTGTTGTCCTTAGTGACTTATTCAAACACGATATTTTGAAAATGGTGATAGAAATTGTCAAAAAAGTAGTTTGTGTAGCCTTGGGTGTGTCTAGTTGATCGGCTACTGTTAAAAAAGGGTGATCCATCAGTTGTTTATATTTGTTTTAAAGGAAACTTTGACAATGACAGCAGTTTTTCGCTAGAAATCTTGATTCTTGATAGACATTCAGTGTCATGCCTTAACAGAGCGACAAAAGTCGAATGGTAAGATTTTTTGAATGTACAGTGAAAATCGCGCAAATAATATGAACATCTCCATTAGTCATACCCACTCATCAATGACTACGTCGTGTCGGTCGGTTATCAAAAATAAAAAAAAGCTGATCACTATGTGTGTCAGGCACTTAATGCCAGTTGATTGTTGCCTTTACACTTTTGAAATACAAGCTTGTTAATCCAAGAACACCTGCAAAGCAAGGCTTTTTTTGGGAATTGTTCAGGCTCGCTTATCGAAGCTGATTAATTATTCAAGATCCATCGGTTCTACTCATGAAAGGCGTATACTTAAAAACAGTATTTCTCTACACTCCTACACTTGCGGCAAAGTACTTCAACAATAATTTATTCAACAGCAAACAAGTACCTTTTTATTCCTGTGCGAATTGAGAATACTTTGCTTCTTAGCTCATTTTTTGAATTACGTTATCGCTGGACAAAAGCCGCGAATTATAGCAATTCAACTGAAATATACGAAATAGCATGAGAAATACATATCCCAACAATCGATGCATCACTTAACCCCATTTCGTTTGCCACACACCCACTTACTTCCTTCAACGAAAAACAGCTGCCCGCTGACCCAGTGCGAGTAGCAGCTGTCAGTCACTCAGTTAGTCAGTCACGCGATAATATTCCAGAATGTAACTTCCAGTATTTCGATTAAAAATAGATTACATCGGCTTCGCATGGTGGCGCATAGTTTATATTTTTTTCGTTTGTCGTATTTATAGCGCGATAAAGCTTAACGAAAAATATACAAGATGTCTCAGCCTCAAGACAACATTTAAAAGTGAATAGGGATCTTGGAGGTAAAACATCACTTTTTTTTTTTAAATTCATTAGAAAGTGTTGTCAAAGTTCTACTTACAATGTACTGTATGATGGAGGCATTGGCCAGGGCCACCCATGTTACGGAGTACTCAATAATGGTAGAGAATCGTCTTGAAATTTCGTGCATTCATGTAGATGGGTCTTCTTTAAAATTATAAGTCAGAAAACAACTTAAGCTAACAAAATTAGGAACCTTTTTTTAAGACACCTTGTACAAGAAGAATACATAAAAAATACGAGGAGGGACCTCATTTACAATGCAATTCCGTATTCTAAATTGTGTGCTTATTCACTGTTGAGAAGGATGGATTGTGTAAGTTTACGATTTAATTTTTTTAGGATTGTCATTATTTATTTTATGGAATGCTTTTTTTTGGAACTTGACGTTGAGAATATCTTGCCTACTTAGAAAGAACATAATGTAGGTCTTTTATTTTCGATAGCGATAGCATCTAACACATTTTGGAAGAATGTCATGTTTTTGTGTGTTGTATTTTTTTGGAAATTTTTGTTTGGTTAATGTTGTTAAAGACGAAGAGTAGGAATATCGGAAGAAAAAGGAATGGTTATTAATTCTTCACTTGCGATTACACAGGTACTAAATGTCAACTTTACGATGGTATAGACCTATTCGAAAAATGTTCATACGGCAATTCAAAGCTATGTATGCCTTAACATCAGTTCTAGCACCAACAACTTAAGACATGGGATCGAATATCTTCAAACCAAAATTACGGTAATTGGAAGATGCAAATTGGAGAGTTCCGTAGTTCAAGGTATTGTAACGATGAATTATTTTATACTTTTCAAAATATTTTCAATTAGTGACATTAATGATGATCGGCTTGGCACCCGTGAAATAGCTATAACTCCAGCCAAATAAAGGAATTGACGGAAAAAGCCATTGGTGAAAGCACCTCTAAGTTGCTATCGTTGTTCAAACACATAAATGGAATTGACGGACGCAGCCTAACTGCAGTGTTAAATAACACAAAAACAAATTACAACATTAATTTCAATTAATGACAAAGCACACTTTCCAAATGATGAACATATTTTAAAGCATACTTTTGTCATGAAATATTTTATAGCCTACTTTTTGGATGATTTATCAACGCATAGCATACTTTCACATAAATTGATTATTTATTTGTTATTTTAAAATTGACATTTTTGTATTTGATCAATTTGGTGATTCCACCAATGGCTGTTTTCTTCAATTCCTTTGTTTGGTTGGAGTGATAGCTATTTCACGGCTGCCAAGCCGATCATCAGACACCTTTATTAGTTGTGCTGTCTAGTTATCTTTTATTTTAAAAAATGTTTAAGTTCGTATCTTGCAATTTGAACCATTTATCAGGTTCATAGCAATTGATAAACAATAAAAAGTTTGCACCTCTAAGTTGTTGTTGTTGTTCAAATACTTAATGGATGGAAATTATCAAAAAAATGTACTTCAACATCTTGGATAACTTTATTTGAGGTTAGGTCATTCTCGCAGTCTTTCTCGGACTTCAGAGAGTCACTAGATATCAATGTCAAAAGCAGTGATAGGTCAACTCTTTTCACTTACTCGATTTGCCAACTCGGAAATTGATTTTAAATAACCGAGTTAGCATTCTATAAGTTTTTCAAGCGTTGCTGATAAGGAAATTATCTATTTTTCTAGTTTCAAGTACGATTTTTGGGGCAATCCGGTAATATTTAAAACAAAATATCCCTCTGGCGGCCTAGATTTGTATCTCATATCTCTAAATTCATTCTTTCAAATTTCATCGGCAAATGGCGAAGATTTCGACAGATTTAAACCTAATTATTTATTAGTTTTAAGTGTTTATAGGTCGATTTTCGAGGCTATCCGAAATCCGAGTTGGATAACCGAGTTGACACGTTGATATCACAAGTCTACGGTGTTACCCAAAGTGTATTGCCAACAGTTATTTTGAAACCCAACTCTAAAATTATCATCTGTGCTTCATTGAGTTTAAATAAAGATCATCATACATTTTTTTGTTTTGGTATATTATTCTCCCACTTCCTTGGAACTAAGTCACTCAAATTACTTATACTCGTACATAGGTTGCCGGACAAACTTATTGTGAGTAATCCAATATCCAGCCGGCATTATTTCCAAATGTACTCATAAGTCATAATTGAGTTAGGCACAAGTTAGTTTTTTTTTAATGCATTTGAAAACTATTGAACCTAAAATATAACAAACAACTAAAACTGCTCATGATGATGTTATGCATTAAACATATACCAGCCGACCGTTTGGCTAATGGAAAAGTGGCACTCACTTCTTTTTGCGAACGACCGGCGCGCGGCGTCCATGAAGATGAGGCAAAGATTAATCCAATTAATTTACATTGACCTCAAATCATGGAATCAAAATTTGAATAGCAAAGAGGCGCATGCCTTCAATTTACTTAAATATTTGGATTATTCCGTATACACCTAACGGAGCAATGGATTTGTTTGGATTGAAGATGAAGATCAAGGAAGTAATAATTAATACTTCAATCATTGCCTGCGAAATTGCTATTCTGCCAAAATATGCCAATAAACACACAAAATATTCCACAATACCATTTTATCTTGGGTGTTCTGTTAAATATCAAATAAAACAAGGTTTATTGGAGATAAACAAAAGAATAATAAGTTTTCGCTTCGTTAGAATTTTAAGCAAAGTTAAACATTTTGCCTTTTTATTGTTTGAACGTCTTGTAGACTTAAGCAAAAAGGTTGAAATATGCAAACAAATTTAATAGGTATTAAATTAAATGACCTGCATCAGGCATCGGGGTACCTTGATTTTTACTCTGTACGGTAGGTATAATTGCTTATTGCCAAATAATGATGCAAAATTAATATTGTACTTTGGATTTCCACGACAAAACTTCAAGGCCTCTTAAATGTCATGTCAGTGTTGGAGGGACAAAAACAAATTAAGTTCAATTATTGCGACTTGCGCGAGTATCCAACAATGATAGTGAAATCAAACTAAAAATAAGCACTGAAATTTCCCCTTCTTCTTATCAAATGTTAAGCTCCGTATCAAATTCCTCAAGAAACAAGGTCGTTCTAGAGAAAAAAAAAAGGAACACAAAATTTACCCAAACAAAGCCCATAAATTGTGACATCATTCATCACAACGAAGTATTTTGGTTATTATTCGTGCCAAATTAAATTTAATAGTATTATTTTCTAGTGAGTTTGCCTATTTAATATGACACAAAAGAAGAAAAAAAAACAAAGAACAACAAACGTATAATTTCCCGGTATAGGAATATGACTCGTAAAATAGTTTGACATTGAAGGAATTCCTATGATGGAGACTTTTTTTGATGTGGTATTCGGTATTTGGTGTTCGTTTGTTTTTACTGGCCTTAATTGAATATATCGCATTCGAAAAGAGAGAAAAGAAAAAAGAAAAAAAAAATACTGGAACAACGAAGAATGAAATTTCTTGTCGCCATGAACATGTTGATAAAACCACTTAACAGCATTCAATTTCATATCGTATATCAAATCAGAAATTAAAAGTGCTTTGCGATTGGCTTCCAACAGACAGAAAAACCGCAAGCAATCGTTTTTAAAGTGAATGAAATGAAATCGAAATTTCTAATTTGAATCGATTTTTTTTTTCGTTTTACAAAGAAAAAAAAAAATTACTACAAAATGTTAAATTTGAAAAGGAATTAATTTGTTTGCATTTATGTGTTTTTATGGGATGTGGCTAATGGCGTAGCAGACTAACACCCTTTGGGCTTAGGTCAGGTTCACTATCTTACATTTTTTCTTGAATTATCGCTCAATAAATCTGATTGAGTAGGTACTTGAAAACCTTCGTGCCAAAAAGAATTTGAAAAATACTTTTTCCCATCCTATGTAATTGACAAATTCACGCGATTTTTTTCATTTTCACACCCCAAATTGATCGTCTCTGGGGTAAAACATTTCCCCCTCGCTACGCCTTGAGCCTTGAATGACAATTATTCGAGCGAATTTTTTTTCACTCTCCAAATTTATTCTCTCTTTGAGGCAAAAACGGTTTCCTCTCGCTACGATTTTCGCAAATGACGATTATTTTTCTCTTAATTTAAATTTTATTTCAAGTAAATAAAAATGTATTCTTGTAAATTAATTATAATAATTACTAATAATCCAAAAATCTGTTCAACTTCTCGCGTACGCCGATGATATTGAAATAATGGGAAGAACACAGCGTGTGTCAATGGCGCCTTTGTGAGGATTGAGACAGAAGCGGCAAAAATGGGTTTAGCGGTATATGAGGGAAAAACAAAGTATATGCTGTCTTCGAGGAAGGACACCCAACACCAACTCGGACAGAACATAACAATAGACGCATACAACTTAGAGGTAGTAGAGGAGTTTATATACCTAGGCTCCGCTATAAACACGGGCAATAACACCAGTGCCAAGATCAGA
The DNA here is from genome assembly GCA_920937365.1 of Sphaerophoria rueppellii. Classification (NCBI taxonomy): domain Eukaryota; kingdom Metazoa; phylum Arthropoda; class Insecta; order Diptera; family Syrphidae; genus Sphaerophoria; species Sphaerophoria rueppellii. The sequence goes on along the minus strand of CAKKXW010000001.1, from coordinate 32,008,306 downwards.
CAAAGAATAACTCTTGCTAATCGCTGTTTCTTTGGGCTAAGAAAGCAATTGAGTGGAAAAGCCCTCTCTCCTTCCCCCCTTGCCGAAAACTTCCTCAAAATTTTTCTGAGGTGAACTCTCACAATCCTCCCTTTTTTTCGTGTCCGTGAATCTGTGTAAGAGGTGAAAAAAGTGAGTACTCAGTCGTGAGTAAAATTTGTTTCCTGTTGTACGAGACTAAAGGCACGATTGTACGCGTAATATTTCGATTTTTTCTTGTGTTTTTTTTAAAGATTTATTAAGATTTTTGATACAAATATTGGTAAGTTATAGTGCAATTATATGTTAAAATTTCAAGGAAACACTATAACGTATTTATTTTTTATATTACATGCATTTTTTTGTATGGTTAAGTTTTTTTTTGAACATTTTGAGCTCAACGGAATCTTATTTTCGAAATCAGAGCCCATGACACACGACCGCGACTCAAACTTGAGCATTGTATCTAACTCAGTGCGAATGTATTGGTGCAGTCTCTCATTTAGAAAGCATTGGAAAACTAACACATTCTCACTGGGTTAGTACAAAACGACCAAATTGCAGCTTGTAGGCAAAAAGAGAGCGAACACCCGAAGTCGCGACTCTAGGTTTTATATATTCTCTAGGATCCCAGTCCTGCTGTAGGGGAACGGCGAAGGAGATATAACAGCGAACTTTACCGGTTGTACAACGACATGGACCTAGCCAGAAGGGTCAATGTCCAGAGAATCAGATGGCTCGGTCATTAAGAGCGGATGGACACCAATGCTCCGGCCCGGAAAGCCTTCGACACTATTCCTGAGGGACTTAGGAGGAGAGGAAGACCGCGACTCAGGTGGCACACTCACGTGGAAGCGGACCTCAATCAACTTGGAGTGCAAAACTGGAGACAGCTAGCTAATGACCGAGCTGACTGGCGGAGACTGTTGATTGAGGCCCAAGTCGACAACGGACTGTAGCGCCACCTTAAGTAAGTAAGTAATTAGCAATAATGTTTTCTATAAACTCACCATAAAAATAACAAGAACAACGTAATTCTCCACCCAATTTGCGGAGGAATTTAAGAGAACATCAAAATTGTTTATTGTTGAAATAACGGGTTATCCATTTTGCGGTTTCAAAAGTATAGGGCAGGAATTCGACTTCTGTGAAACTAAGGCCCGTTTGCTGATTCGAAACATAAATCCAGTTAATAGCCAGGATCCATATAACTCTTATGTTATACATAAATCTATTTGTGTTGCACATAAAAATTTATGTCGAACTTAGCTAAAAAACAGATTTGAAATACATCTAAGTTCACTTTGCTAAATGCGAAATGTCAAATTTTATCAAAGTGTCTTCAGCTTAAGGACGGGATATGAAAACTTTGGCGTTTTACCTATTGGGCAATAAAGTTGTTATTTGTTAAAACTACAAGAGAATTTAAGGAGGCGTTTAACCCACCTCTTAATGCAACAAGAACAATAAAAATACCACTCAAATATCTTTTGTAATAACGATTAATGAATGAA
>CAKKXW010000001.1:31952179-31967174 GCA_920937365.1 Sphaerophoria rueppellii | reverse complement strand
GCGGTCATGTCTCATGTATGATTCCGCCAAACAAAGTTTGCCTGTTTTGTAAAGATAAATATCGATTATTTTATATGAATGCTATATTGTGACAAGGTCATTGAGCTTAAATTGCGAAACAAGCCAATCAATCAGAAATTACAAGGAATTTTCAAAAGAAAGATTTTCAGTAACGATATTGAGAATGAGAATTACAAATTACGGGTTGAAAAACAAACACCCCAAAAGTTGATGATGAGCTACAAAATCTAATAGAGGAAAATACTTTCCCGTCTCTCTGCCGCCCAGATGGAATTAGGGTTAATGTCAGCCAAAAAAGTATTATACGTACATAGCAAGAATGAGTAAAATATCCAATTCCCTTTGATAGAAAGTAAATGTTGGCCACATGAGGTTTCTAATTGTCAGAACATAGTTTTTAATTAAAAAAGACTTCTACTCCTGGTATCAACTTTAAGCATAAAAGCCCTTGGAAATGTTGTAGATACATTTTATAGCCAAAAGAATGTTGAACTATTAGAACGACATTATAGCATAGCTTTAGTTTGCTTTAGATCTAATAAATGAAATCACAGCAATCTTACGAGCTATCCAATATTGCTGTACACATAAAAGGACGGCTATGTTATGTACTTTTTAGGATTTTTCGCTAAGGAGCTATTGCGTAATAGCATGATGTATCTCCTGTCTTTGACAGACGCCCAAATGGTATCTTAGGTAAATTGATCATGTTACACATCAACATCAACTTCACGGATAATAGTGCTTGTTTTACCTATCCTGTGTCTGTTATTAACACTTTTATATGGATAAGAATTGTTGTGTGGCAAAAGTTTTAATAGAATTATTTTAACACATACAGTTTGAGTCTTGTGAATAATATAGTGATATACAGTCCGTAACATTTGAATAGCCTCACACGTACCTGTTTTTAAGATCAGCAGTTTTTTGTTGCTTTTTGATGTAGACATATGAAATTATATGATGTATTGAATGGTAGAGATTAGTTCTTCAGATTGAGAGATATTTCAAGTAATTTTTAATAGCTAACAGAAAATGTCTGAGACTATTTCGTTTGGATGCACTAAAATGTTACTTTTTTTTGTAACATTAGAAAAGAATCACTTAATCTTATTTTAGTTAAAATAAAAACAGTACTATTTTTGTGCTAATAAAAATGTTTTTCTTTATTTATTAAATTATTTTAATATTTTGTACAAACTCCCTTATTTTGAATAACATCAAAATTGCGGTCTTTTAATGATTTTAGAAAGTCAAGGGAAATACTGGCCCAGGCCACTTTTATACCTTCAACAAGCTCTTCTTTGTTCTTGTACTGCTTCCTGCCTTCATACACCTTTCGTGTCAACCAACCCCACACATTTTCAATGATGTTCAAATCTTGTGAGTAGGGTGGCCAGGAAAGTTGTTCTATATTTTGGCCCTGTAACCAAGCTTTAATTATTCCAGCGGTGTGAATTGGCGCGTTGTCTTGCTGGAAAATAATCGGTACCGGTCCAAAAATATCCTGAAATTGAGGTAAAGCCATTTCCAGTACAGTTTTATAATAAGGTGCAGTCATTTTGCAATTCACAAAAACCAAATCAATGGTTCCATAATATGATATGGCTCCCCACACCATAACGCCTCCCTCTCGACTGTGGTGAAGGTCCAAAAACAGCTTTTCCTTCCTCAAATCATGAAAGTAATAATTGTTTTCGTCGGGCCCATCAAGGTTGAATTTCTTTTCATCCGAAAATATCACTTTTCTCCAATCGTTTGGGTGACTACTTCCATCAGTATTCCAAGCCATGTGCGATCTTGCAAAATTTAGCCGCTGTTGTTTTCGCACTTTGTTAAGTGGTGTTTTTTTTTTCATTTTTTGGCGCTTAAGGTGTCCGGCGCTCTTAATAACTCTCCTAATTGTCATTCGGCTCACTTCTACCCCAGCTTTGTACCTGATCTTACTAAGAGAATCAGTTGAATTAGATACTAACCTTATAATCTTCCGTTTATCACGACTTGAAAGTACGGTTGAGGTACGGCCTTTGTAATTTTTTCCATAAGACAATGGATCGCTAAAATAGCTGTTCACAACTTTTGGACTTCGATTAATTTTCTTGGCTATAGCGCGATTAAAACAGTTTTGTTCATGATAGACCTGTATTTTAGCAATTTCCGTTGCACTTAAAGATTTTTTTCTACCCATTTTAAAAGAAAACAATGTTATTTCCACAAAAAATAAACCGATTTTCTTTCCCAATAGCTTTCCGATGATGGCGCTACTTGTTTTCGCTTTAAATAAGTAAGAATGTAAGATTAGGCTATTCTATTGTTACAAAAAATAAATGGATTTTTAAACGGATGCATACAAAACAAGCTTAAAAGGTCCCGTTAGCTTAAAAAATGACGAACCCTCTCTTGATCTCAGAAACTCTCACTCTCACCATGAAAGCTAATGCATAAGTTTTTGGATTAAAATCAAAGAGCTCTCAAAACAGGTTCTCAACAAGAAAAAACAATACATGAGGCTATCCAAATGTTACGGACTGTATAATGATAAGAATTTAAAGTTTGTTCTGTTACAAGCAATGAAACGAGAACTGAGGTGACTATAATAAAAAAAAAAATATTTATAGTATATCTATAACCATTCCCCTTACTCTAGTGGTTTTCGTTTCTACCCTTAATATATGTCAAAGAAATATTGCGAGCATTAGGAAAAAAAGGAAGGGTTGGAGAAGAGAAGTTGGTGTACATTAGTCTAGAATTCCTGAATACTGAAAAACAATGTTTCACGTTTGAGTCCAGAGCCAGATTTAGAATTTTGAGGCCCTGAGTTACGAGTCCATGTTGCCTTCATGATGCAAAGTTCTCTGCAACACTTCTATCCAAAAATATGCGTGTAGGCATGCATATGTGCTTTTTAACACGAAATCTTCTCTTAAATTAAGTTGTGGTGAATATAATGCAATTGCAAATACATAAGCCAACTTGAGTTTGAAGCTTTAAAACAAGTTGTCAAGCGATCGAAGTTGCTATGCTAAACTATGGTTACCATAATTTTTTCCGTTTCTGTTGCTATGCAGTCACCAAACCAAATTCTCTGTGCAGAATATGTATGCATTTTCTCAAGTGTGTTTTTTGCTTGCAAGAAAAGAGAAACTTTACGAATTCGGATCGATGATATAACATTCATGATCGTCGAAGCATTAACAACCATCAAATTATAAAATTAAAAGGATTTTAAAGTTAATTGTCAATAATATAAAAAATTAAGAAACATCTTAATAAGGTTTCATATCTAAGGAAATATTAAATACTTTATTTTTCTTTGTAATAAAAACAAAAAGTTTAAATAAATTTATTAAAATTAAACAAAAAAAAAAAACACAAAAAGTGTTTGTTCTTTGAGAAAACCTAACTGGCGTAGCCGGTCAAAGCCACAACTGGTTAAATTAAGTGATTTAAAACCAAAATTAACTACATACAAACTGAAAAAATGTAATGAGAACATTCCGGAAAAAGTACCAAAACTATCAAGTTAAGAACTCGGAGGTCATAAGCAACATCAAAATCAAGAAACATTTATTCAACGAAAGACAATAAGAGACATTCAAGACTTCACTGGATTCGCCAAAGATTTAAATTTATTTATTAGGCATGAAGATTTAGACATATATACACACATACTGAACACTTAGATGAATTGTCAAAGGGTTTATTAGAAATAAAAATTAGACAAAAAGTTAAGGGTTTTGCGAACACTGTTCTTATAAAAATAATTTTTAATTTTACGAGGTAATTGTGGAATTAATGAAAGCCTAGAAAGCATTATAAATAAAATAAAAATGTTGAAATTTCAAAATTCTGTAGAAGATTTATTCGTAAAAACTCAAAATGTTTTATCTTAACTGAATATTAAGTCTTTCAAATTGTTCTGATATTCCTGTTTGATATAATAGACAAGAAAGAGAAGAATGGTGCCTTAAATTTTCATTAATAAATTACCTTGTGGTCCTAAGCTGATTTTGAAAGCCAGGAACCCTTAAAACTTAACAGACGCTAATGAAATGTTATTAGAAACTGACAATACACTATAATAGAAACAACGAACGTTATATATAAGTTTATAACAGACTATATAACAGACGTCAAACTAAAATTCCTCCCCTGCATAATAGTTCAGACTAGTTCCATTCCCTTAAAATTATTAATCGATTCTGAAGCAGGAACTTCCTTGATTCAGAAAAGTATATTTCACGAGTCCTTCAAATCGGTTCTTGAAACACCTGTTATATTAAAATCTACCTATCAATTCCCAAACTATAGTAAATTCAAAAGTGACAATGCTAGAGATATTAGAAACTGATTTAAAAGGAGATTATGATGGTATAATTGGGTGCAGGGCTACACTTCCTAGATTTTGAGAAAGTGACAAAAAAAAATAGGGTTTTCAGAAAAAAAGTGGAACCTTTAAAAATTGTTCCGTATTAGAAAAAAGTACTATTGAGTGGTTTGACATTCTTCATTTGTTTTAAAAACAAACACAAACGTAAATTAAGGTACATATATGCATGTTGTATACGTCTGTACACCGAAAGAAAAAACATTAGTTGATTTAAACACACTTCATTGTTAATCAACAATTTGACGATAGTTGTGAAACTAAACAAGCTTTGTGATTGAAACAAATAAGATCGCATATTTAAATCAACAATGCAGCCGTGATCAATTTTTTATCTTGGTGAGTAACATTAAAATGTTCAAATTAAGCATGTTACTAGTTGATTTGAATATTCTCTTATACTACAGCAAGAATATCATTGTTGAATTTATACTTGATCAACAACAAACGTGTTTAATAAACAATTCAACTTAATTTTATGAAAAGTGACAATGATAAACAACGTATCATATTCAAGTATCACTTATAATGTTTGATCAACAATGAAAGTATTTAACCACCCACAAGAATTTTTGAAGCTACACAAAGGTCGTTAATGAATTATCAAGGATAATGTTCGATCAACAATGTTCATATTTAATCAATCACGATAATTGTTGAGGCAACACAAACATTGTTAAAGTGTCACAATCATTTTGAATTAGTATACTTTTCGAACTTGAAGTATCACGTGTGTGTTCAATAGAATATTTGTATTGTTTGGCCTGCAATAATCTTGCATATTTGAGTTTAAATGCATTCGTTCGTTGTTCATTAGTTTAGCTTTTTTTTGGTGAACAAGACGTGTGTATAAAGTAAATAAGAGTTTGTTTATTAATTGCTTAACAAATAAAATCAAAATAACACCAGCACCAGAAGTTTAATTTCTAAGGTAAGTTTTTGTTCTTTTATATTATTAAACTATAAATTAACACGACACTCTGAAACTCTGAAACAATTTTGTTAAAATTCATAAAATGAAATAAATCAAGTCTATATCTAGTCCGACATAAATATGTTTTACGTGCAGTACTTGAATTATGGTGTTCTCTGAGCCCGTGCTAATTTTCATCGATATGCTAATCGTTCCGAATAATATGAAAAGTATAAAAGAACAAAGGTTATGAATCTACTACATTTCTTAACTATATTTCTTAAACAGAAAAGTATTTGTTCCATCTCCAAGAGGATCCATAGAAGGTAGCAGGTTCTTCAATTCTAAAAGAAGGTGCAGAATAATAAGCATTGATATCTTTCACAAGAAGAAGACGTTTTTAAAATTTCAAGCCGGATGAAGAGTTTTAAACATCTGAAGGTAAGCGGTTTCTTATACTATAGTTTCGTGTTTTTTTTTTATTTTTTGCTTATCGGCTCATCAACATTATGTCATTATGTTTATGTCAACAAAGGTCTCTTGCTGGAAATAACGGCTTCAACTTAGCGGAACGAGGTTATACTGAGGAGTAAGAACATTTCTATGACCTAAGAAGGGAAGATGTTAATTTATTGGCTGCTTTTTGAACGCTCTGCTGGGAAAACATTGGTAAATCTTGCATTCCTTATTTGTAAAAAAAAAGAAGTTTTTCCTTTAAATATTTCATTATTATATTAGACTTTAAAAAGTATCGCATATCATCATCAAATTAATGCATTTCCCAAACATATTATTCAAAGTATTGAATAAAACTGATGAATTTATAAGTACAGATATCTGTTCGAAACACAAACATTAAACGCGTTAAATTTTGTTTTATTATTTAAGTTTTTTGGTATATTATTTCAATAAAATATGTTTTACAAAAATTGATTATGATGGTTTTTCATTTCCTTGGATTTCTCAGGTGAAAAAAAAAACTGTAAGTATTCTTATATCGACAAGGAAAATGTTTTTCTAACCCTTTTCATTGAAGGCTTAATTGTTTTCTAATATCACAAACGGTATCTTTCAACATAAATCACCCTATTTCTCTTTTTAATTTAAGCAGAATAATATTCAATCAACAGTAAAAGTTTTTGATCAACAACGAGCTGGACCAAATTCGTATTAATTCAAGCACAAAAATTGTAACACTATAATATCTCATAGTTAAAGAAACACTAAATCGTTGTTGATCAACAACGAAATTGATTGTTTGCGCACAATGATTGTCAGTCAAGTATGCTTATAATATTTAAATGAACATCATTTTCATGTTTGTTTTACTACAAACGTGATTGGTTAACAATGAAATTGACAATGACGTTATTGTTTTGAACAATGAACATTGTATCATTTAAATACAAAAAATAACAATGCCAGCATGTTCAAATTAAACATATTCGTGCTTGACGCAAAAACAAACAAGATTATTGTTTGATTTTACCAAGGTTTTTTTTTCGGTGTATATGTCTTAAATAAAAACATAAGGAACTAAGACTCAAATACATATATTATGCAGTCTTATTTTGCCTATAATTTTTGACCAGTTTCGGATCTGGTGTCCACTTTTCTAGCTCTTTATTCCTTATAAGATTTAAAACTGAAAGATTTGACTGGCGAATTTCTATTTTAAGACAATTAGTAAGTTTATTTTTCATAAAAAAATAAATGTTTGAATAAAAACGACAGCGACAGAGAACAAACCAAAAACATAAACGGTACCATAACCGTATTGTTTTGTGTTTTCTGCTTGGACAGTGTAATGTTTTTATTGCATTACTTATCCTTGCTGTCATTTCAAACTTAACGGCGGCGACGCGATGGCATGTGGCTAGGAACTAACCGATTTAAAGTTTATAAAATGGACGCGTTCAGCTGTGAAGAATATCGCCTATTGAGAAAATTATTCTGCGCAAACAAAAAATAAAAATAAGTGCAAATAAACGAATAAGTAGAATACGTAGAAGTAAAAAAAAAAAAAGGAAAAAGTGGAGGGCATAAAAAATGACTGCAAAAAAGAGGAAAATGCTCACTTTATTGGCCAAAAGGTAGCCCTGATTGGGTGTAATATTTTAAAACCGTTACAAGCCAAACTTGACTTTGATCAGTTACAGTTACTAACGAAAGAAGCCACTCCCCCTTTAATATTTGTTAATTCACAAGAAAACCTTACAATTGATGAGAAAAATGCAGTAAGTAAGGATGTTTTCGATATAAATTTTAAAAATTCTAATGTAGAGGAACTTATGAACAAATTAAAGCAGTGCAACTGAGAAAGCACTGGCTGACCTAAAAATATAGAAGACACTGTCATCGACTATATACATAATGTGCACCCCTGCTTAGTGATGTCTCTCACTCATCAAATCAGACTTTGCTCTTCTTGATCTTTTATCGAAAATTCTTGCTTTTAACATTGGCGAATCCTTCCCTCTGTGGGTTAGAAAAGTTCTTTCAAACCTTAGTAGCTGTATTGCATGGATTCTGGTCTGAAAATCCTCAACATAAATGCTGGTGTCTCCCAGTGTTCTGTTTTATCCCTGAGTCTGATTCTAATTTTTTGAATTGATCTCTATTATAATAGGACCATGAGCTTTTCATATGCTTTCCCCCAGACTCACATCCCTCCTCTTCAGATGTGGAAATGCAACGATTGATAAGAAAACCTCATTCAACTCAAACATCATTGTATACAACAAGGAATAAAAACCGAGTAGACTGTAGAGTTTAATGCCTAAAAAACACAATAGTTGTGTTCACTGAGGTTTTTTCTAGATCAGAACAGCACATGACAGCACAGTTTCGTGAGAAACGTCAGATCAAGTTAGAACAGTCAGTTAAACGTCAGTTGCAGTGACCACTTTTTAACAAGATTGGAAACCAACCTACGTTTTACCCTCCAAATACCGCAAAAGTTATTTTTTTTCATACACACATACTCTTGCAGCAAACTTGCTTTATTATGTAGGCAATTGTATCATTATTACAATAAAACGCATACTCTTACAGCTAACCTGTGTCTTTAAGTTTGTATTACACGCATACTCTTACAGCTAACCTGCTCCCCTAGCTTGTAGGCAAATGTCATTTTGACAGCAAGGTTTCCAATCTTGGTATAAGTGATCAGTGGTCAGTTGTCAAAAAAAAAAAAAACAAAACAAATTGCAAATTGTGTGAATTTTTCGTTTCTCGCTTATTTTTTTCATTTTTTGTCAAGTGATTGCTAAGATAATACTAAATGAAAATGTTAGTGGTTCAGACACCGATAGTGATTTTTCGTCGGATTCCTCTTCAGATGATTGGAATGAAAGTGTGACGAATGTTATTACCTTTTCTTTGATGAAATGTAAAAGAAATTGTATTCAAAGTTATTTGCAAGAAGTTGTTCCAACCTACTCAGAGAAAGAGTTCGTCACTCACTTCCGGGTAGGAAGTGAACTCTTCAAAATATTGGTCGACAAATTTTCAACTTCTGAGAGGTCCTTACATTGGAACAGCGGAAAACTTTTTCGGCAGAAGTACACTTAGCTCTATTCCTGTGGTTTGCAGGTATGCTTATTGTTCTCCTTAGCAAAAATCTGTTCCTTCTAAACTTCTCACTAAATCTCATTTCATTAAACCATTCTGTAGGGCATGAGGCTTGCTCATTTCGAGACATTGGGGATAGATTCAATCTTGCCTTGGGGACTGTCTCGACTATCATAAAGAGAGTAATTTACTTCCTTAGTAACCTTTGCGAATCATAATATATTTAGTCTTATAAAATTAAAACTACCAAGTTTTAGGAAAAACACGAATAATTTATTTGTAATACTTAGTAGAGAAAACACTGAGTTGCGGGGTCGCTTGTCTGAATAGGAATGAATATACCAGCTGTGCTTTTTCTCCGTTGCCGACCGTGCTGCTCGCTGATTGGCTGTCCCAGGCATCTTCTATCAACGCAGCGTTGCCACAGTGATGAGTGTGATGACAGTCTGCGGCGTTGCCAGAGTCGTCCGCCACATATAAAATGGCCAAACGATGAAAGGAAATCCTCAACTGCTCAGTGGATGCAAAATAAGACAGGAATATACGGAGTTATTGGTATGAGATAAACTTTTTTCTACTATTGTATCTACTGTCTAACAGTTTTTTATATTTTCAGGTGTAATTGATGGTACACACATTCGAATTGACCCTCCTAAGCATGGGAAAAATGATTACAGTGACAAAAAGAACATAACGAGTGTTTGCCTACAAGCTATATGTGACGAAAGGAAAAAGTTCTTTGACATGGCCTAATTGTAATAGAGCATTCTTTCGGCATTTTGAAACAAAGATTTTGGCAGCTCTATTACTGCAAATTGAGACTGATGAAAAAACTGTGCCATTTTGTAAGAGCCTGCATTGTTCTTCACAACATGTGTAATGACGATGAGTTTGCAATTTAAATTGAGCAGGAACCTGTAGAAGAAAACCAGCAGGAACACTATGCACATGAGCAGGCGCAAGGAGCAGCCCGCCGCAATACTTTATGTGACGAAGTATATTCCTATTTTAATTGAGAAATCATTCAAAAAGTTAGTCTTTATTCTTTTATATTTGACTTTAATAATTGACTCTTTACATTTGGAATTTGTTTTAGAATTATTGTAGTGTCCGTAGCTTAGTGGTTAGGTGCGTTGGCTGCTAAGCAGAACGTCGTGGGTTCGAATCCTACTCGTGCCCAAAGTTTTTATTTCATCTTCACGGACACTGCCTCTTGCGAAGAATTGACAAAACTTCCAAGAGTATCATCTGTCATGAAAAAGTGCTTCTCAACTTTGCCGTTCGGAATCGGCGTAAAATTGTAGGTCCCCTCAATTCTTCACGCGCACCTAGAGAATTGTTGATGAGAGTAAGCCACTTAGGCCTTGGCTCTTCAAGAGCTGTTGCGCCACTCTATTTATTTTTTTTTTTTTAGAATTACATTTATGAAACGATACATTAATTATTACATTATTATTACAAAAACATTACAATTATAAAAACAGTTTACATTAACAACAATTATAAATATAACAGAGAATAAACATTACAATAATAAATAAAAACAGTCTTTAGTTATTATTCCACATTCAACAGTCTTTAGTTTTTTTTTTATTCGGAGAGCTTTTCGAGAAATTTTTCTTTTAGTTCTCTACTTTTTTTCAGTTCCTCTGTTCTTTCCCTATATGCCCTTAATTTCTCTCTCCTGTACTCCTTCCTTTGTTGGCTTTCTTCCATAAATTGCTGCCTCCACTTTGACAGCTCACCAGCAATCGTTTCCGCCCTTTTAATTTTTTTCGGTAGTGGGCCGTCTTCGGTGTACCCAGTGAAATCTTCTTGTGGTTGGGTTTCATCTACGTCAGGTACAGGATCATTCGATTCATCGACTTGGACGGGTGTTGGAGGATCTAATTAAAAATTGTGTCCATATATATATAAGATATTCTATTTAAAATTTATTTAAGAATACCTGGATTAATTCCTGATTGTTGGAGTATTTCTCTTCTTGAAACCCAACCGCCAATGGTGCTACCCAACAAATACGCTGGACGCTGGAGCGATCGATGGGCGGTTCAGCAATACATCTGCTAGTTCTCTGAAATATTTAAATATTTTGTTACAACTTTTTGCCACACAAACTTTTATTTAATTTACTCACTTTACATATGGACATGTCTTCCGATCATTCCCAGTTTTTTTGTTGTGTATCATTTTATTTTTGAATGCTCTCTCCAAACTCTTCCACTTCCCTTCCACTTGGCAAGAGCTGAAGTAAGTTGTTGCCTGCTCATTCATTTTCTCGGCAATTTGTTCCCAAAGCTTCCTTTTGGTTTTTAGTGCAACATGTTTGCCAAGTCTAGGGTACAATTCCCTGTAAAGAGAAATAAGGAGCAGACAGTCTCCATCCAGCCAAACGGCCTTCTGGCTCTGTCGCTCATCTGAAGCTTGCACAGATGCTGACTGCTCTCTAAAATCATTGTCTTGGCGAACGACTGGCGGGATGGGCACGAAATCTTGCTCACCTATTAATGAATTTTGAAACACCTGGCTTCGAAAATTTTCATCTATAAATTATAACATTTTATTAAATTTAATACAATAGAAATATTTCGTTTCATTTTAACCTCTTTCGATATTCAACCGCGTATTTGGTGAACACTGCACAACCACAGTCTTTCCTTCCTCGGACGTCAACTCAATTTGATGCATTTTTTCCAATTTATTTTATAATTATTTATTTGAACAAATTAAACAAATTGGCAAAATAACTTTACTTTAATTGTTTTATATCACGAGAAAAAACACAAAGCCAAATCAAATGTAAACAAAAAAATGACAACTTCGATTTTGACATTTTTCAGTCTGTTCTAACCTGATCTGACTCAAAAGCAAGAACAGAAAATCCTGTTCTAAACTGTTCTAGGTTTGTCAATGAACAGGAAAGTAGAACAGTTCAGCACAGAAAAAAACTCAATGAACAGCAAAAAGCTGTACTTTTCCGTCTAGAACAGTCCAGCACAGCGTCAGTGAACACAACTAATGTTACCTTGCATCATTTAAAACTTTACCGCGTTTTAGTTCTATTTGAGTGATGAGGACTATCCCTTGATTTATTTTCACAAGGGTAAGCAGCAGACAGCGCACTTCGGTTTAGCCTGTTAGCCAAACCAACTAAAATGTCACCTCTTATTTAGATTTTTACAAATCGTCTGCAGCAAGCTTGTTCAATAGACAATACATAAGCGTGTGTAAAGCCACAAGCTACCCTGTTATATCCGCCCATGTAAGTTTGAAGATAGGCGAAACTACGGTTGTGAAAGATTTAGTTGTATATAAGGTATTTTTTTAAATATTCATTATCCTATTCAAAGAAGGCTTTTTTATATAAAACATTGCATGGATGTTAATTTTAAAGGCTGGTAGATTTTTACAAAATTCTCGACCAAATGTTTATTTGAAATAGCGGAAAATGCTTGTAAAAAAAAAACATTTATTTTCCTGATGACACAAGGTTAAAAAATGGATTAATCATTTAAAATATGATCGTTTTAATTCTGTTCATAATGCTCAATGCAAATGCACTTCCTTGTCAAACCAGTTATCCCGACAACGCAAAAAAGTAATTTGTGAAGACATTGCCATTTATTTTGCTATGGTCGATGGGGCTGAAACTATAAGAATAGATTGATGTGTGATGGCTGTTCAAAAAATGTCAAGCAATAAACACAAAAGCTTTTAACTCTTGTTGATTTGTTGCCATGTTTTGATGAAATCACGTCGCCGCTTATATTGGATGTGACCCTGCACTTTATTTTGTTAAAAATTTTGAACGAAATGCCTATGAAAATCTTTTTCGGACAGCAAGTAATGAACAAATTATATATGAGAATGATTTCTTATCCACGTCCTTCTTCAACACTACAGATTTCTGACTTGGTTGTTTTCTTCGTCATTAATTCAGTTATTTCAATAAATGTCTTATCATCCTGCACTCAAAATGAATACACTTTTAATTAAAGTACGAAGGTCTTCGTCTTGTGGTTATGAGTAGAGTTTTCAATAAAAGTAGCTGGGTGTCGTTTTTCATTGTCTGCTACAATAATTAAGTTATTCCAAAGCAAATTCAATAGACCTCCAAATACCATCGATTCAGTGTGATCCCAATCAATTGCAAGATTCACATTCACACTTCAATACCATTCTTGATTCATGTGACGATGGCGATGAGCAAATAATCACATGTCATTCATAAATATGAATGCAAATATTCGACCTATCTATGCAAACACATACATTTGGGAATTCTGCTTTGGTTTGATGTTTCTTTTCTGAGAATCAAAATGGCAATTTCATTTTGTCATGGATTTGGCTATTGTTAAGGAATACGAACATAACAAGGAATGCTCAATAGCAGGATTCGAAAGTGAAGATTTTAGGCAGCACAGCTCAGTGCAACTTCATTGCAGTAGCACAGTGCAACGATACTTTGTGTATCATTGAATTTCAATTTCATCGCTAAGAAATTTTGAATGGAGAATGCATGTGGAAGAGGGCAGCCCCTGAATTGGATTGAATAATTTTCAAAAGACTAGGAGTTCGGGAACGCGAATTTTTCCTAAAGTGAACAAATTGAATGAGAATGGGGATACGTCATACGCCTTACAATAAGATTAAGTCCATTGTGCAATAACTTTGACGTTTCCATTCATCAATCATCCAGTTTTACTTGCGACATCATATACTAAGAGTAATATTAAATCTTACGAAAATAGGTTTGTTTCTGAGACAATTTAAGGATTGGAAAGTGTTTTAAGCTACTTTTTACCGCGATAAGATATTTCATTCCGAGGTTATTCAAGCGGAACTCAGTTTTAGGTGCTTGATGCCTGGAAGCGCAAACCGGCTAGGCCTAGAAACTGGGAGTTGGCCTTTTGTAACAATATGATGAACTGTTGTGTGTTTGATTGGTGTGAAATAGTCTGGCTTTTCAGTTAAACTTGGAATTTTTTTAAGTACATATATCATTGTAATCGCTTGAAACTTGAAAATGTTTTGGGATCATTTCGTCAGTTCTTATCGTTGTTGCGTAAGAGTGGAGCTTGGTGAGAGGGTCAATAAATCTCTTATTTCTTGTATCTACTAGTAGTTTGAACTTTGATAAGAAATCGGCTCCTAATATTGGTCTATTCACAGAGCCTAGGAGTGAACAAAATTACGCCTCAGAACAATATCGAGGGCAATAATTTTGAGCCAAATGTTGGAATAGTGGTTCCATTGGCAGCCGAGAGCAAGAACAAGGAATTTTGAGATGTTGATCCTTTTTTGCTAAACGGAAGAACTGACAGATCCGCCTCCGTATCGACAAGGACGCTGCATGTTTGCCGCTGCAACAGCAGATGTAATTAGTTTGGGTTGTTTGAGCGATTTTGCTTTTTTCTTGTAACGCATGTGGTACCAGCAGATAACAGTAGCTGAATTTGAATTTGCCGGATTTCGTGACCGACTTTTTATGATTTTTGTGTTTTGGAAAGACCTGTCTTTGCGCGTGAGCGAGAATTAAAAGAAAAAGCTTCGATCATCGACTCAATTCTATCAAGTCTCTTCTAGAGTTCCCTCATAGAAATGTTGTCTTGGTGAGGGTTGGCAACAATGCAAATGCTTGCCCTTGAGATGCCTCGTATATCCTGTCTGGAAGAGTGGCTAACTCTTCAAGTGACTTTGTGCAAACCGATAGTAGAGCGATGGTGATAGGTTGTGGCAGTCGACGCATTCACTGATTTTTAATGATATCATCATTGAAAGAAGTACCCGACAGCATCTTCATTGAACGCAAGACTTCTGACGGTTTTTTTTTTTTTTTTTTTTTTCCATAATTCATTTTTTATTCATAATCACTTAATATCAAGTATCCGGCTTTCCGTAATGAAAATTCTTTTAGTACTTAATGAATCTCGCGGGCTAACCCCGGTCATTCAATTTATATTCTAAAATCTATTATTCGATCAAACTTAAGAAACAGATTATTATTCATCAAAATTCACTAATACTTATTTTTTACTTAATACCTTTTTTTTTTTTTTTTTTTTTTGGCAGTCTTCAGAACGCAAGTTACTTCTACGACA
>CAKKXW010000001.1:31901284-31924014 GCA_920937365.1 Sphaerophoria rueppellii | reverse complement strand
GTAGCTAAAGTTCCGGCGCATACTGTCGCAGATATCTCTGGTTGATATACCTCGTTACAGATCAAAACCGTAGGGTCTTTTTGAGTAGGCAGACACATTCTACCGTTACCTTTTAAGTGCGGCCTTTTTTGGATTGCCACGGTTTTTTCCAAAATCTGTTTCGCTACGACTGACATCACGCTGTGTTCTTCCAAGTATGTCAATGTCGTCTGCGTATCCTAGTAGCTGGACGGACTTTTGAAAGATTGTGCCTCTGGTGTTGACATTGGAGCTTTGCACAATCTTTTCAAGAATGCTGTTAAAGAAATCGCATAGCAACGCATCGCTTTGTCTAAAACCTTTTTTGGCACCGTTAGGTTTTTTCCGGCGTGAATTTTCCATTGCCATCTTACACAGACGGATGAGTTTTTCTGGGATGCCAAAACTAGACATTGCTCCATATAGTTGGTCTCTATAGACGCTGTCATACGCGGCCTTGAAATCGATGAAAAGATATTAGGTATCGATTTGTAGTTGCTGGGTCTTTTCCAAGATCTGCCGTAGGGTGAATATTTGATCGATGGTGGACTTTTCGGGTCTGAAGCCACACTGATAAGGACCTACCAGGTTGTTGACGAAGGGCTTTAAACGTTCACACAGCACGGCAGACAAAATCTTCAGTTGGCAGGTTGGTAGAAGGTTATTTTAAAATCTTAAAATGCAATGGTTGTGAAATTATCCATTACTCGGGTACCAATTTTCATCACTCGAGCAGATAGTTCTAAAATAAATTAAATAGTGTCTTTTAAAACCGAAAAATGTATAGCTATTATTATTGACAGAGCTTTAAGCAGTTTTGTAATTGTTATTTCCAACAATCTAGGTTGGTCTCAGGAACTACCCTATCTTTGATCCAAGTTTCATTTTAAGCGATCCAGTAGATTAAACGTTATTAAGACTTAAAATATGCGTTAGTAGTCAATTTTTACTAACGCTTTTGTTCGACGTTTTCTTACTATCCATATTTTTTTCATAACGGGCTCTATACATGAATCGATTCTAAAGGAGCAAACTCCAAAACTTTGGAACGCATTTAAAAAGCAAAAAGTATTTGTTTAAATTTTTGGAGAATAAATAAATTGTTTGAAAGTCAAGTAAAAATGTTAAAAAAACATGAATTATCTTCGAGTTTTCGCCTTTCAATAAGCGGAGAAATGTTCCTCTAACAGAAGGAAAAATATTGCAACAAAAAGAACAGGAGAAGTTATGATAACTCGATATGAGAGTGCTTCCCTATAAATCACTTCATCAAATTTTAGTTTCTTCATTTGGCTGTACCTACTCATTCCCTTCTTAAAAATGAATAGTTCTAGTTTCTCCGAACTCTTTTCACCTGAACTTTTGATGCTTAAACCTCTTTCTACTCTCTTTAAATGAATTTAAAGTTTTCGAAGTTTGTAAAATTTTCATTAGTTTTCTACTTTCTACAAGCTCTTTTAAGAAATTCATACTTATGTTTTCTACCAAGCAAAACATACTCCTCCTATTGTGTGTGCTGCGTTTGCATGTTCAGTGTGCCATCGTGTTCAGTTCCTATTGCGCCTCTTTTAAACATCCTTTTGAGTTCGTCTTTCAGTATTCAGTTATTGACTTCCGTCTATGTTGAGTTGAAACTTTTTGTTGATTTTCATTCGATTTGCTTTTATTTCTTCCACTACCGTGGATTCTGTTTACTCTTATGGTTTCATTTATTTTTTACCACGACAAACTATCCCCCCTCCTTCAAAAAAAAAAAAAAAAAATATGTAAAAACTATAAAAATTATATCTACTCATAAAAACTAATTACATCTATAAATGTCATTTCTATGTATCTCTCATTTTTTGAATGTATATGAATATCGAAACAAAAAATAAAAATGGCTTAAATTGTAGCATTACCGCTTAACCGAGGTATATTTGCAAAACTAAATGATTTATGCAACTCAGTGTGACCCTTGTTAATCAAAAAAAATCCTTTTTATCTGTTCTCATTTGAATTAAACAGCGCCATCTGGACCTCCAGTTGGATTTGTTGGGTCGGCTCGATCAATGTCGGAAATAATCACCCAATGGCAGCCGCCATTGGAAGAACATCGAAATGGCCAAATTCTCGGCTACATAATCCGATATCGACTTTTTGGGTACAACAATAGCCCATGGACTTACCAGAATATCACAAACGAAGCTCAGCGGAACTATCTGATACAAGAGCTGATCACGTGGAAGGATTATGTTGTTCAAATTGCAGCTTACAACAACATGGGCGTAGGGGTGTACACCGAAGGAGCGAAAATCAAGACCAAAGAAGGAGTGCCTGAAGCTCCACCGACCAATACAAAAGCCACGCCGGTCAATTCGACGGCGATCAAGGTCTCGTGGAAGCCTCCGAATCCGCAACAAATCAATGGAATTAATCAAGGATACAAGATCCAAGCCTGGCAGTACGAAATAATCGACGGCGAGGAACATGAAACAGAAGCCAAAATGATCACTGTCCCTCCGAGCTTGATAGATCCTCTGGCCGAGCAAACTGCCATAATGGGAGGTCTGGAGAAATTCAGCAGCTACAATGTGACAGTCTTGTGTTTCACTGATCCGGGAGATGGTGTCCGCAGTGGAATGGTGCCAGTGAAGACCTTGGAAGATGTTCCCGATGAAGTGACATCATTGCATTTTGATGAAATATCCGATCGTGCCGTCAAGGTTATTTGGACACCACCAAAGAATATAAATGGCATCTTGACGGGCTACACAGTGCGCTATCAAGTCAAAGATCGTCCGGAGACGTTAAAATCCATCAATCTCACGGCGACTGAGACAAGTTTGAGAGTGAACCAACTGCGAGCAACAACACACTATTGGTTTGAGATCAAAGCCTGGACTCAGGTTGGTGCTGGGCCAACAAAAACCGCTACCATACAGTCTGGAGTTGAGCCAGTGCTTCCACACGCACCAACTCAATTGGCTCTATCGAACATTGAGGCGTTTTCAGTGGTGCTACAGTTTACTCCCGGGTTCGATGGGAATTCGTCGATAATCAAATGGAAAGTTGAAGCCCAAACTGCACGCAACAACACCTGGTTCACTGTTTACGAGGTGTCTGATCCAGATGCTTCGACTTTGACAGTTACCGGGCTTATGCCATTTACCCAGTACAAGTTGAGACTGATAGCTACAAATGTGGTTGGAGCCTCAGAGCCATCTGAGCCGACAAAAGACTTTCAAACAATCCAAGCCAGACCGATGCATCCTCCATTCAACGTTACTGTTCGAGCGATGAGTGCCACCGAACTTCGAGTTCGATGGATTCCTTTGCAACAGACCGAATGGTTTGGCAATCCAAGAGGTTACAACATAACCTATCGCCAGATTGATGGTGCTGGACCGGGAAAATCAATTGCACTAAGTGTTCTCATTGAAGATCATACCGCAAACTCGCATGTGTTGGACAACTTGGAGGAATGGACACTCTATGAGATTGTTATGAATGCATGCAACGATGTTGGAGCTTCAAGGTAAGTTTGATACTGTTTGATGTAAGATTGATGTGGTTTTAACTCTTCTCTGTCTATTTTAGGGACAGTATCAAGGCAGTTGAACGCACTCGCGAGGCTGTGCCGTCATTTGGTCCCCTGGAGGTTCAAGCCAATGCGACGTCATCAACGACAATTGTAGTTCGATGGGGTGAAGTACCGAAAGAACATCGAAATGGTCAAATCGAAGGCTTTAAGGTGTATTATGCTGCCACGAATCGCGGAGGACAAGTTCTCCATAAAACGATCTCGAACAACTCATCGTTCACAACAACCCTGACTGAGCTCAAGAAATACGTCGTCTATCACATTCAGGTTTTGGCATTTACTCGACTCGGCGATGGTGCTCTTAGTACTCCACCAATTCGAGTCCAGACCTTCGAAGATACTCCCGGTGCTCCCTCGAATGTGTCGTTCCCCGATGTGTCATTCTCAACAGCGAGAATCATCTGGGACGTACCCGAGGACCCGAACGGAGAAATTCTAGCTTATCAAGTAACATACTCGCTCAACGGCAGTGTGAACCTAAACTACAGTCGCGAGTTCCCTCCGTCGGATCGGACTTTCCGAGCAACTCAGCTTCTCGCTGAGCGATACTATATTTTCAGCGTCACGGCCCAGACTCGTTTGGGATGGGGAAAGACCGCATCGGTTCTGGTGTACACAACCAATAACCGAGAACGTCCGCAAGCTCCATCTTCGCCTCAGATCTCGCGGAGTCAAATTCAAGCCCACCAGATCACTTTTAGTTGGACTCCAGGTCGAGATGGATTCGCCCCACTTCGATACTACACTGTTCAAATGCGGGAGAATGACGGCCCATGGACCTCACTGCCTGAGCGGGTTGATCCAAGTGTAGCTTCATACACTGCGACTTTTTTGAAACCCCACACGATTTATCAATTCAGAATTCAAGCCACCAATGACTTGGGACCATCGGCTTACAGTCGAGAGAGTATAACGGTACGGACTCTTCCAGCAGCTCCGGCAAAAGGCGTCAGCAGACTCAAAGTCGTACCCATAACAACGACAAGTGTTCGTGTTCAATGGAATGCACTCGAGACATCTCTCTGGAATGGTGATTCCGCTACCGGAGGCTATCGGATCTTGTTCCAGCAGCTTTCAGACTTTCCTGCCGCTCTGCAAGCAACTCCCAAGCAGGATGTCATGGGAATAAATCAAGCGTCAATTATTCTTAGTGACCTGCAGCAAGATCGGAATTATGAAATCGTTGTGTTGCCGTTCAATTCTCAAGGCGTTGGTCCGGCTTCTCCGCCGGTGGCTGTTTATGTTGGCGAAGCAGTGCCCACTGGCGAGCCCAGAGCCGTCGATGCTGCTCCGCTCTCCAGCACCGAAGTTAGACTTCGCTGGAAGCCACCAAAGCAGAGCATGCAGAATGGTGACTTGCTCGGCTATAAAATCTTCTATCTGGTCACAAGTTCTCCACAGGAACTGGAAGAGGGTCGGAAGTATGAAGAAGAAATCGAAGTAGTAGCGGCATCAGCAACCTCACACAGTCTTGTCTTTCTGGACAAGTTCACCGAATACAGAATTCAAATCCTGGCCTTCAATCCAGCTGGCGATGGGCCGCGATCGACTCCGATCACAGTGAAGACCTTGCAAGGCCTTCCGGGACCGCCAGTTGCATTGCGGTTCGAAGACATTACTATGCAGAGTTTGAAGGTCTCATGGGATCCTCCTAAGATGCGGAATGGCGAGATCCTCGGTTACCTTGTGACATATGAAACCACCGAAGAGAATGAAAGTAAGTTTTTTTATTTCTTTGCACATCTCTGGCCAGAATTCTGAATTGTTTTCATTATTTACAGAATTCAGCAAGCAAGTGAAACAAAAAGTCAATGGCAACAGTTTGCATGTTCAGAATCTCGAGGAAGAAGTCACTTACACGTTTACAGTACGAGCTCAAACCATCGATTATGGTCCAGCAGTGAGCGAAAATGTAACAACTGGACCTCAGGACGGTTCGCCAGTTGCTCCGAGGGATTTGATTCTTTCGAAGACATTAGCCAATGTTGAAATGCATTGGCTGAATGGACCGTCAGGTCGGGGACCGGTTCTTGGCTACTATATTGAATGCAAAAAGAGGGGTAAGTTGTTTTCAAATTCAAAAAATGGTGCCTGGGAGCCAGTTTTTTATGCATGATAGAATTCGAATCCGAAAGGAATTTAAAATTACACCGAAAAGTTGTTTTTTTTTTTTCAATTTTCTTAAATACTCTTTTTGGTTGATGGGTGCTTTTAGTAATCGTAGTTTCTTTTATTCTTTTCCTTGCAATCTTGTTTCCCAAACATGCTTACCCCTGGTAGAGAGAGGTGAACCAGCTTATATTTGTAAGTACCGGACGAAGATCGAAGATTGTGGTTTGCTTGTTGTAATTGTATTTAATTCACTCGACAATTTTATCAGTTTACTTATGCCTTAAACATTTTGGACCATTTAAATGCTTCTCGTTTTATAATTCGCGCAAAAAGAATTGAAACAGAAACAAGCTGCTCTTAAGCATGAGGAATTGCGCTTACTCCTCCTTGATTTAATGCTTTAATTTTCAAATCATAATGACTATTGCCTTCCATTCAATGCTGCAAGTCCAATCATTACTCATTTCATTTCGCGCAAAACAATAATGTCTATTTCCATACTCACGTCTACGATGCGTTTTTCTAAACATTTTGCGTTTTAATCATTTTTCATTGTTATCGTTTCATTATATAATATTTTCCGCCATCTAATCTATTGAACACAATCCTTACAGATGACTCACGATGGGAAACAATAGCCCGCACAACAACAGGTCCAATGCAAGATTTCACTGTCAGCTATCAGAGTCTCCTGCCATCGACGGCATACACATTCCGTGTTATTGCCTACAATCGCTATGGCATATCCTTCCCCGTTTACTCGAAAGACTCAATATTAACCCCATCCAAATTGCACTTAGAATATGGCTATCTACAGCACAAGCCATTTTACCGGCAAACGTGGTTCATGGTTGCACTAGCAGCAACTTCAATTATCATCATCATAATGGTCATAGCTGTGTTGTGTGTTAAAAGCAAAAGTTACAAATACAAACGTAAGTCACATGGTGTCAAGAAACTCATGTCAAGATGTTTAAACAAAATATCTCTTCCTTTTCCAAAACACTTTTTTAGAAGAAGCACAAAAAACTCTCGAAGAATCAATGGCCATGTCTATCGATGAACGACAAGAGCTGGCACTTGAGCTCTATCGTTCGAGGCATGGCGTTGGCACTGGCACATTAAACAGTGCTGGCACATTGGGTCGTGGAACTTTGGGAACATTAGGTAGAAAATCAAATCACCGTCCGCCACCGGCTTCGACATTGGGCAAGAGCCCGCCCCGGCCATCGCCCGCTTCCGTGGCATATCACAGCGATGAAGAGAGCTTAAAGTGTTACGATGAAAACCCTGATGACAGTAGTGTGACGGAAAAACCATCGGAAGTCAGCTCCTCAGATTCACAGGTAAAAGCTTTTGCTTTCATTTTCGAATGTCAATTGGGGTTGCTTTTGGGGGAATTTCGCCGGCAATGTTGTTCATACAATTTTTTTTTTCAATTTTTTTAAGCATTCTGAAAGTGAAAACGAGAGCGTACGATCTGATCCACATTCATTTGTCAATCACTATGCCAATGTGAATGACACACTGCGGCAATCGTGGAAGAAACAAAAACCAGTGCGCAACTACTCCAGCTACACAGATTCGGAGCCCGAAGGTAGTGCGGTCATGAGTCTGAACGGTGGCCAGATTATTGTAAATAATATGGCCAGGTCTAGAGCCCCACTGCCCGGCTTCTCCTCATTTGTTTGACAATCAACAGAGTTTTAAGTTTTGCAACTAGCATTAGTTTTTACATAATATAAATTATATATATTTTTAAAATCAAAAACAAACATAACTAGAACTGTGCGACTATTTATAATTTTTTTATATATGAATTTCGTGTATTTAGATTTTTCTATAAAATATTGAGTAGAGTCTAGGGTTTAGTTTTAATTTAAATTCAATTGCGATATTTTTTAAGCGATTGTCCATCTTTTTCTACTTGTGATAAAAGATTTAAAAAAGTTATTTTTTTATTTTTGAATAATTTTGTAAGTTTATGTTTAAATTAAGTTTTAAATTTAATATAAATAATTCGATTTAAGTTCTGTCTCAAATTAAAAAAAAAAAATTAAGAATTCATATCATTAATGTTTTAAGTTAAACAAATTTAGTGTTTATTTTTTTTTATAGTTTTGTTTTTATTAACTGAAACAGACTTTAAAAATTACAATTAGGGGAGTGGGGGGCACCTTAGGACAGTTTTTGCTAATACGCGGCCTACTTTTCTTAAAACGCGGTATATTACTTCGAATCCTGAAAAATATCGTTGTTTATTGTTTTACCTGTCAATATGATATCCTACACATTTTCCATAATTAATATTTATGTATACATAAATATTTTAAAACATTTCTTCAAGTGTCCCAATCAACTCCTCTCGGGAGGCACATTTACACAGGCATGGGGCAGTTTTGGATTGAGAAAGGCATTACAGTTGTTATATTTTTATTTACAAAAAATTAATTAATTCCAAACATTTTATCAAATAAAAAATAATTTGTATAAAGGACTCTTAAGTTTTTAATAGATATTCATTATCAGTCTTAAAAGAAAAACAGAAAAAAATCAATAAAGGTTTCTCCGATAAGAGGTGTTATTTTGATATTCAAATCAAAATGGCATATTTGAGATGAATGATCGGATGTTTATTTCGTTATAAAGAAGAAGGTATGCCTTTAATAATGGAACACAGCATCAGCCAAATGGCCGACACGATCACGCTTACGAGACCATATCCTTCTCATGAAATTTTCCATAACCAAATCGCAAAGTGGCTGCCCTATGTCCTCGATAGCCTCGCGAATTCCATCTTTGAGGTCCAATGACCCCGCCTGACCATTAACCGCACCAAACAGTCACGCGTTGAGGATGGAGAGGCTTTTCAACAATAACTCTTGGGTTTTTCGACCCCCAGATCATCATCAGTCAAGATGATTTTTCGATGCCAAATTTTCACCATTTATATAGTGAATTTTAAAAATTTCAATGCGTTGTTGAAGCGTTTATCGTTCCATTTTTATTAATGGCGTAGTTTCTCCTTGTCAAATGACAAAAAAGTGACAGCTACCGAAACAGCAACAGCGGGCTATTCAAAATAACACCTCTTATTGGAAAACCCTTTATAAGCTCATCAAATTCATTCCAATAAAAGTAAATTGTTATAAATGTGAAAACGTAATAAAATAAATTCTCATCACCCAAGTTTATAGCCGAAAAGTGATAAAAGGTGTGAACATACCAGCTGATGTATGAGAAGTACATGTCCAAAACTGCCCCTCGTGCATTGACCAAAAGTGTCCCGAGAGGCAGAAGAAACTAAAAACTTTAAATTTTCCAATAACATTGTAAATTGTTAATTATCTTTGTCGGATCTCATCACAGAACAAATGAACATAACTTTAAAGTTCTTTTCACTTCAAACGTGAGCAAAATTTATGATATAAATACTAACATCCTGCAGCAAATAAAAATACATTTGCGTTCTAAAAACACTCTTTTATTTTGAAATTATTTGAGTATTGGTACCCTTCCAATATTAAGCAGATGGTTGTTTGTTATGGTGCTGCCACTGTAATATAATTTTTTTTAAGTTGTCCTAAACTGCCTCCTCTCCCCTACAGTTAAAAAAAAAAAACTTTATTATCTCAAAATACAACACTCCGATGTAAATATTAGTAGTAAGTAGAAAAGTACTGACGGATATTCTAGTAATTTCAATTAGAAGAAGAAAATGTCAATTAACAAAATTTGAACTGCTGAGAGTTCAGTTATCTAACATAGTTTTGTCTAATATTAACTTTCCATGCGTATTTTTATATCAATACTGCTCTTGTAGAACATTTTTCAACAATCAAAACGCTTCTGCTTAGCTAATTTTGATAATTTTTAGGACTTCCATAATTTCAAGCCCTTGGAAATAAGTGACAATCTACAATTCATATTATTGTAATGCACATACACAAAACTAAGTTCAAATTATAGTTCGGTTACGTGAGTTACTCGTAGTTTTCAAACAGGTTTAATGCTTTTTTGACAGAAAACTCAAAACAACATGAAAAAAAAAAAAATCCATTTGGAAAACAGAGTCTTTCGTTAAGAGCTTCCTTACAATAAATTTAAATAAGTCACAGTCGAACCGGGGCCTCAACCAACAAACGTTGCCAGCCAGCTCGGTTCCTAGCTCCAGGTCCAGGTTTGCACGCCAAGTTGCTTGAGGTCATCTACGCCTGTGCACTCCACCTGAGCTGCGGTCTTCCTCTTCTAATCTTCTGCGACGTCCTTCCGGGTTAAATTCGATGGGTCTACGGGCCGGAGAATTATTATCAATTCGCTCTAAATGAACCTAAGTTGTTGCACCTTAACTTTTCTGGTCAGTTTGGCCATTTTGAAATGTCATAATGTTTGCTAGCGAGTTGAAATCCGACAGTTTTTTATTGGCAGATTCACAGGCGAAAGAGTGTGTAGTTTTTTATTATTATTAACTGGAATATTGGAAGAAATTGTCAATAGAAACGTGTCAAATCACTGGAATATAGGAAGAATTTTTTTCGCTCCGCCGCGAATTCGCTTAGAAGGAAATACGACGCGAGTCGAATTTGAATTGAAAACGTTCGCCGCGAACCAGACCAGACCCAGGTCTTGGTTAAATTTTCGACTCCTTTCTCCATTTATACAGACGAGACAGAGTTAAGGTCTATATCTCTGCAACATGCATGAGGACACTTTAGTTGCTCGAGAGAAGACTTTACTATTCAATTGCCTTCGAAGTCCAAAGAAGCAGCGATTGGCAAGAGTGATGTTCGTTTAATTTCAGCGCTGTTGTTTCTGAGTTTAAAGCGGATCCTAGGTAGACAAAGTCCTTAACTGCTTTGAAGTTTAATGTGTCTATACTGACGTTGGCTCTGAGACGTGTGTAGAATATAGCTTAGCTTAAAAGTTGTTAGTAACTCTTCTTGGTGGCACTCATACAAAAGTCCAGAAAGATGACGCCACATACCCAAAAGGCACACTAAACACTGAATTTTGCGTGATAAATTCAACGCTCACTGATCTCATTTCTCCCAAATTGTACAAATTGTTTTTTTCACTTACACAATCCAGAAATGGGTCTTATCGCTGAAGACGATGAAGATGGGTGAAAAGCGTTGCCATTTTAGCATTTACAAGTGTCGTTGAACGCTTTATTTGCCTTTGCTGACTTGGCAAAGTGAATTGAATAAATGACAGCCAATTTGACTGATAAACCTTCAATTAAATCGACGCTATTAACTGCGAATGGTTGAAAGTCCGCATTAGAAAACTCTATTTAAAAAAATGGTTTGAGTGAACAACCCCGTGGTTTAATTAAACAATTAATTATAAGCAGCGCAAGTATTTGTAAACGTGTTTGATGAAAATTCCTTGCATAAAATTAAATTTTATAAAAATGATGAAAGTCTAATCCCTATACCTAACCTAAATCAGATATTTAGAAGTAAAGCTTATTGTTTCCGCAAAACAACAAAAATTAAATTTTACTTAACCATTGAACGAATTGGATTTGTTTCCAAATTCAGTTTAAGACATGTTGATTCTGCAATTGGAAGAAATTAGGACTAGCAGTCGGACAGTAAAACTATCATTCATTATAGCCCATTTCGTTCACTGTTTCGCTATGTTTACTTATGTCCTGAGTTCTTCTGGTTTTCGATTCTGAGTAAAAACTATAATCATTTACTTCCTCCGTCATTGTATGGATCAAATACCATTTCCTTAATTCAAAGAATCAAGTGGGTACGAAATCCTAATTAAATCAGTAAACGTGATTTTTAAACTACAGTAATCCCAAGACCTAGAGACCTATTTAGAAATACAAACACATTTTGTCTTGTTTAAGGAACCATTGCCATTTGTAGGTACAGCTTCATCTTAACCCAATTTGCTAATCTGACGCAGCTTACCTATCCGTCAGTACTTGAACTAAACTCTTGCGTGTGATTATTCATTTCTTCGCATCATTAGCCCACATACACAATAATTACACTACTTACAATTAGATAGAATTTACAATCAAATTATGTAATGTTCATAAGTAGTAGACTTAAAGAATAACTAAACAATAAACTATTAGGCCATATAATGCAATCTTTTAAGTAAATTAGAAAAAAAAAACAAGAAAATAGTAATAACATTAGAAAAAGAAGAAAATACAAGAAAGTAGTGAATTATAAATTGCTTAATCTTAAAGTAAAAAAACGACTGATTATTTTTTATCGTATAAAACAAAAATATAAGAACTTAAATTTGAATAATTTTGTAAATCTTGACACCACGCCTTAAACTTAAAATCTATTATATTTGTAATTGTCTGAAGGATTTTTCGAATTTCTAAACTTTTTCTACTGTTTCTATCACCATTGTAATTTTTTTTGGTTTAAATCAAAATTTTATAAATTTGTACAATTTCATTCTCGGCATTTGATCATCTTAATAAAATAACGAAAAATAATAATTGCTCAAAACAAATCATCAATTTTTATGAGTATTATATTGAACTCTATGGAACAGAAGTGAAACAAACCCATAACCATGTTAATTAAGAACATTTTCTTTGTGAAAACATAAATGAAAACAATTAATAAACTGTAAGAACTATATTAAGTATAATATTAAATCATTTTAAAACTAGTTTTTAAGTTCGTCAGTAAGTAATAAATTATATTGTTAATAAAAAAAACTTAAGAAAAAGTAAAAAAATCTACATACCTACCAACTCAATAAAAATGCATTTAAAGAAAAAAAATAACTGTTTTTTATTTATTTATTTTTATTCGAGAGTGTAGTTATTTTGTTTAAATGACTCGTGTCTCGTGTGACGTGTCGCATAAAACGGGCTTCATGAGACCATTTCTACTTTTCCATTGAACACCGTATTCTTCATCCAACCAATCCTTAATTTCGTGACCATAGTTGGCCGGAGGCGGAGCACTATCTTGTTGGAAATGTCGTGACTAAAGTTGACTAGTAGTAGTAGTAGTAGTATTATGTGATTTTATTTTACAATATTAAATTGTCTTTGTTTTACATTTTTCACAATATTAGAGCATTGAACCAAAGATAAAAGAATACATCATGTATATGTGTATACATGAATATTCTATTATCTTTGATTGGACTGTACCATCAGCCCGAAATAAAAGAATATTATAGCCTTTTCATTTCAAACAAACAAAAAATCAAACCTTTCCTCTTTATAATTTTAGTATAGATTGGATTAATTTCTTAAAATGGCAATATACTTAGGTTTTTTGGTCTAACGTCACGTTGACGTTGACCCCCTCTCCTCCCTTGTCACATCTTGCCACGCTCAGCATGACCCCTCCCTCCCCCCTATGTGTGAACGTATTTCATGGACGGCCACAAATGAAAATACCTATTTTTGTTTTATTGTTATCATTTTTATTTAGTTTTAATTAATACAAGTCTGAAGTTCTGAAGTACAAAAAATAAATATGTACACATGAATTTGTGTTGTAAAGCGCTTGCGTAAACAGGGGATTTTTTTTTTATTATAAACGTGGGTAACTGTCAGCTCCAAGTCTGGCAACACTCGCTTTGTCGTGCATAATTCTACAAGCTAAGTGTCAATCTATGCTTGTTATTGGAGAGATGGAGATATACAGAGTGGCTCACGAGCATTGTGCCAAAAAGCTAGAGCGTGTAGGTTGAGTTGAGGCAAGAAAAAAATCGTATAGGGGGGGGGGGGTTTCTATTCCCCCCCGTTTAGCCGGGAGGGGCAATTTTCTGAAAAATTGACTTGTTTTATAAAAAAAAATATTAAAAATCAACGGCTTCGTTAACAACACCGTGTTGTACCTTTTTGGAAAGCCAGAAAAATCTTATTTCATTTTGTTTTTAAATTAAATTGTTTTAACGAAGAGTTTTAAAAATACTAATTTTTAAACTCAAAATTTTCAAAAAAAAACAAAAACAAAAAAATCATTTTTGAACTAAGTTTTTTCAAAATTTTATGTAATTAAGTACTAATTTTGTTTTGAAAATTCAATGCCATTGTTAATTTTTAGTCGAAAACAGAAAACCGGATGCAAAAATGTCTTTCCGTTTTTCAGAAATAAAAAAAAAACCAGAACCACTTTTTTCTAAGAAAATCTTTGTTTTTATTTTTACCTATCTCGACTTTTAGTTTTATTAATTTATGAAACATTAACCTTTCTTTTAATATTTGTTTCTGTAATTGGTCTTTTCGTTCAAGAAAAATTGCAGTTTAATCATCTTAAGCTCCTAGCAGGTAGAACCCTTCATCGACAGGTGGCCACGAGCCCTAGGCATAGTAAGAAAAATTTCAGGTCAGTTTTCAATCGTTATAAATGAACAAAATGATTAATCCAGGGAAAATCCAATACTTTTCTACTTTATTGAGGCCTCATAAAATTCCAATTACAGAACAAATATTAAAAGAAAGGTTAATGTTTCATAAATTAATAAAACTAAAAGTCGAGATAGGTAAAAATAAAAACAAAGATTTTCTTAGAAAAAAATGGTTCTGGTTTTTTTTTTTTTATTTCTGAAAAACGGAAAGACATTTTTGCATCCGGTTTTCTGTTTTCGACTAA
Source organism: Sphaerophoria rueppellii (assembly GCA_920937365.1). Classification (NCBI taxonomy): domain Eukaryota; kingdom Metazoa; phylum Arthropoda; class Insecta; order Diptera; family Syrphidae; genus Sphaerophoria; species Sphaerophoria rueppellii. The sequence continues at coordinate 31,909,701 of CAKKXW010000001.1, read as the reverse complement.
AAATTAACAATGGCATTGAATGTTCAAAACAAAATTAGTACTTAATTACATAAAATTTTGAAAAAACTTAGTTCAAAAATGATTTTTTTGTTTATTTTTTTTTTGAAAATTTTGAGTTTGAAAATTAATCTTTTTAAAACTGTTCGTTAAAACAATTTAATTTAAAAACAAAATGAAAGAAGATGTTTCTGGCTTTCCAAAAAGGTACAACAAGGTGTTGTAAACGAAGCCGTTGATTTATATTTTTTTTAAAATAAGTCAATTTTTCAGAAAATTGCCCCTCCCGGCTAAACGGGGGGAATAGACCCCCCTCCCATACGATTTTTTTCTTACCTCAACTCAACCTACACGCTCTAGCTTTTTGGCACAACGCCCGTGAATCACCCTGTATATACCATATTACTTGTTTTTTGCAAAACAGCGCTGTCAGCGAATTTGTATGCAAAAAATACGTGATTTGCTTCAAGTTTTTGAAAAGTTTAGCAAAACCGCGTTTTGCGTCTGATGTGAAAAGGCTATTATCTAAACAAAGTTTAAATTTACATGCAGTGTTGCACAAAAGTCATGGTACGGCTTACAATTTTAGTGATAATGCTTAAATTATGCAAAATTAAAAAAAAAAATTAATTTTATAGCAACTCATTTTTATTTGCATGTTATTTTTAGAACATGAAAAGTAACCACAAGTAGAGCTTACAAAATTAAATAAATAAAATTTGGGACAAACGTATGAATTTGTTTCCACAAAAGTCATGGTACACCTATCAAAAAGTGAAAAAAAAAATATCTCAGAATACTCCTTTTGTGAATGAAAGTTGCCTTTTTAGTATTAAGCTGGATAATCTCTCAATTTTATTTTTTTTTTATAATTTGCACCCACTCAAGGGATTTTGTATACCCTTTTTATGCCAGAGACACAGTGAGTGCATTAGGAAGAAGGGAAGGGGTTGGAAAGGAGATGTCGGTGCACATTGGTCTTAAATTCTTGAACATTGTAGTGACTGGGAAAGACAGAGTGTGGAAGGGAGTTCCACATTCGTGTAGTACGGCTAAAAAATGATTCCCTATACTTGAGAGTACGTCCGAAGTTGGGCTCGAGGGTAAACTGATGGGCATTCGTAGAAGCGCTTTAAGTCTGTTTTTCGTTGAATTGACTAAGTTTTCAGTGTAAGTTTGTGCAATATTTTGCTTTCCTTTGACTTGCTGTGTTTTGTTACGATACACACTGACTCGAAAGTTTTTTCGAGTACATCGTACAAATTCTCAATCGGGTTCCAAGTCAGTACGAGCGGAGGGGAGTGTTGTATATTAGCCACAGACGGATTTTTTGGTAGTATGTTTGGAATTATTGAAAAGATCCAGTTTGAGAATATTAAGGTAAATATGTTGGTCCATGGTATTTCCTATTAACACAAGATTTCCCACCCCGGATGCAGCCAAACAGCCCCATACCATTACCCCATCACCGTTTCTTACTGCCTCAATCGTATTTTTCGGATGTAAGGCATCCTCTCACTTTCGCTATATTAACGCGACCATCTTTTTGTACTTCGATTCGATTCGTCTGAAAAAATTCCGACGCAGATTTCAAATTTTTCGTAGATGTCTGCGATTAACCTGTCGGAAAGGATACGGTGGTAGAAAATTCTTAGAAATTGTACGAATTGGAGAAAATTTTACTCCTATCGGGTGCGGTGATAAGGCTGTATATTTTCATTGTACTTTTCAAGCTCTCCACTTATCTTTCTCGCACTTATTAATGGATCTTGAGCAACCAAGCGCTTGTTTTTGTTTTTTTTTTATCCCGTGAAGTAAGTTTTGATGGACGGCCAATACGCTACTTGTATTCGACGTGTGTTCGTTTTTAAAAGGCTTAATTACGTTTTGAACGGTGAAACGGATTTTAGAAGTAACATATCACATTTTGGAGTAAATTTTGTTTTGATTTTAATGAAGATCAATGATCAAGGTCTTTTCCTCACATTTTCATGACTTTTTTCATCAAGAATTACACAGAAAATGTAAAAGACCTAGCTCAAACAATTGTTTCGTGTAAATAACTGGCTTACTGACATAAGAATATACAGTTGAATAGTTCTTTAAAAACATATAGGAGATGCAAAGTGTACCATGACTTTTGTGGAAGAGAATTCAATTGTTAAACGTATTTTTGTTTTCTTTCGAAGTTATTTATGGCAAACATGTTTCTTTTCTTGTTATTGAAATAAGGAAAAATTGTGAATCTGCTAAGTTAAGTTGAAAAAAATTTAAATTTTGCTTTATTGCGGAATATTTTAAGCATTGTGGCTAAAAATGTATGCTGTACCATAACTTTTGTGGAACACTGTATAATTTAACGCTTTTCCCCAATGCGCATAACGGATTGATGAAAATACATGGCAAAATCCGTTATATCCGTTTTGTGGTTGCAAAGAGTACACTCCGTGTTTTCTTCAGGCCAAATGTAGTTTAACCGTATCAGATCCCTTCTGGTTTTAAATATGGTTGAAATGGTCTTTAACGAATTGATGTTAGTATGATTCACCAAAGTGAGCCTCATTTTTAATACTCAGTAAGAGGTGTCAAAGTTCAAAATTAAGCATAATTGTAGAACAATTTCCTTCATGACAAAGAATCACATCCCAAAGTATATGTGAATTACTGGAAACCGGAAACATATAGTAAAAGAAACGTTTTTTTTTTTTTGTTAACGTCTTACTTTCATTTTAAATCAAACAAATCTGGTACACGAATACACAACGGAAAATACTTATCATACCGTTTCCGTGTCAGCTTTTATAGCAAAATCGAAAGTTCCTAAAATTGAAAATTCTGATCCTCCACCTAACTCAAAATTGTTTGTTTTTCATATACACAAGTTAATTGCAAACTGGTTAGATTTGTTCCTATGACTTTTTGTTCGTTTTTATTGATGGTTGGATATGGGAACTGATAATTTAAATAGAATCAAAATCAAATAATAATTATATATAAACAGAATTAAAAAAATTGTTATTTGCTTTAGCCTGAAGATAATTGCATAAACTATTACGGTCTGTTGATCTAATTAATAAATATGGAAATATTTATTTACAAAAAAATTACAACATAAATTCCATATACAAAATACTCTCCTTTGGTTTTGTATTTTGTTCAGCTTCAATAAATTGTTTGCTTTGCTAATTTCATTCAAATGGGAGCAAGAAATTGTTGGGGCTGTTTTTCACTTTTGCAGAGTTTTGAATATTATTTTATTAAAAGGGTAAAATAAAAACGTAAGGACTTATGAAGACAACTCACTTTGAAGACAACTATGCAAAAAAATTGTATTTTGTATTATGGGAGACAAATTATTTCAGTTTAGTAGACCAAATACGTTGCCTACTTTTCTGTGCTCGAGAACTCATTTTGAAACAAAAAAATCGAAGCAAAAAAACTCAAATTCCTGACTTTTGTTTGGTTTTTCCAGTTCTCCCAATTTTCCATGAGGTTTTCCAATTTTTTTTATTTTTCGCAGAAATTATCACTGAATACAACAGTATTATTCATGAAAATTTCACCAATATCAGTTGGACCATTTTGAAGTCTATAAGAGACACACATACAAACAAACAAACAAACACACATCCATTTTTATGTATATAATTGACATGAATCAAACCACATACACGTTGTACCTACAATGAAATTTAACATTTTTAGTCATTTTCCAAACAAAAATAATCTTACATTTTCAGAGAATTTCACAAATTAACCAGGAGGGTCATTCCGTAACTTTGAAAACGACTATCGTCCAAACGATTGTCGTCGACGATATCGTCTCAAATTTGCTTCACGTAAGTTGATCGTCATCGTCTCGTCCATCGTTTTTTTTGCCTCTACATTTTGAGAGCCACTAAAACTCTCAAACTGTGAATGAAATGTTATCGGCTTGTCAAAAAATACAATTTGAAATAGCTGTGTCCAACAAAATGCAATTTTTATTTCCTCGGGATCTTTTTTAATGGAAAAGAATTTAATGAACAAAAAATTCAAACATCTTCGTCTCAATGCGACTTTTTTTTAAATAAAAAACATTTATACACATAATTTATAAGTGTGGAAATGTGATTAAGTAAGTATTAACCTTTCTTCAACACAAACAATAAAACGCGTAAAATTCTATTTTGGGATTCGGATTAGAAAATGAACATGCCTTGTGTTTTCTATTTATTGGAAATCGTCTGTTCCTTACTTGCTGTTTTTTTTTTGTTCATTTGTTGGCTTTTGATTGATTTTAAATAAATCATTGTTACTAACATTTGGTTAGGAAGATCAAATGGGTTCGATTTATCCCTTAATTGTTTTCGCATTTTTATGATTTTTTTTATTTTATTCTCATTATTTTGGTTTTCTAACATAAGTAAATTCATTCGTTGAAACATTTCGATGCACTTTAAAAACACAACACAAAACAAATTTGATACATAAATTACAGTGAGTTGCTATATTTCAATTTACAGTTGCTTACAAGTTTTACATTTTGAATTTTAACCTTCAAATGTATGAAAAACGATACATACTTAGCTGTCGTTCAAATTCCATCGTTTTGACGATATCGTCTTGACGATAGTCGAGATACGGAAAGCAAATGTCGATATGAAAAAACGATATCGTCTGGACGATAGTGATTTTCAGAGTTACGTGAAGCGAGTCGATCGTCGAAACGATATCGTTTCGACGATATCGAGATACGGAATGACCCTCCAGTCTATTCCTTGCAGCAAACAGTTCAACAAAACAAACGCAATAAATCTTTAAAATTTGACCTAGAAAACTTCGTATTTCCTCGTTCGATAAATATTAGACATTAACTTTTGCACCCCGCAACCACACTACCCGCATAACTCTATCCACCGTCCTACTACCCTCTACCTGCTTCCTGCAACCCCAGTACCCGGTTTCAGAACTACCCGTTAACCGCTACTTCTACACGCTAACTGCTACCCTGCTACCTGTCACCCCACTAACTGATACCCACTACCTCGCTTCTCCACTACCCGCTATTCGGGCCATATATCAAAAACGCCACTACCCAAACGTTCCCTCAAAATACGATGACAAACGCCACAGCAAAGACTACAACAAATCAGAAGAAATTTTGGGCAAACGTCACTTTATTCACAAAATAAAAAAAAAAAAATTGAATGAGAACAAAACAAAATTCAAAAGTGAGTCGTTCAAGCCACGTTAAAAGAGGCAAGTCTGTTCGAAACACGAATGACATTTTCTTTCGACTGATTGCCAAAACACATACACAACACTCATACAACTATTAATGAGAAAAAAATACAAGAGTAAAATTTACTTCAAAATTGTGCAAAGATAAACCTGACTGCCGAAAATCCGCCAATGCGCTACAGGGACTAGAGAACTTTGATGATAAAGCTGATCAACTAGGAATTGGATTTGTGAAAATTCACGATGAAGCACTGGTCGATGAACACTAGTACAACCATTTCGTCTCAACCGTCTTTTAACGACTCTCATGCAAAAAACCCGGAAATAGTCCTGACCTGAACCGATTATACACAATGAGAAAGAAGCTTAATCGGTCATTCGAGCAAACGTCATATAGCAGAAGTAGTTTACAAAAAAGATGTAAATTGAAGAATAAGTAGTGGATTGAAACATCAGAAAAAGCGAGAATAATATTGTACCTGATGTCTACGAATTTCTGTTCTTAATAAAAACAGGTTTCCAACATTCAACCAACACATGAAAGCTTGACGTTTGCTTGTACCTACTAATAAACTAAACTTTCTCTTATTAAATTTCAAGCATTGCAAAGTTTTAAACTTAACCTAAAAGTTAGAAATGTCACACTGAAAGCACCATAACAAAAATTAGATAAGCTTCCGATTTTATTTCTAAAACGACTAACAAGATTTTTGGATAAAATTAAGTTTAACGAAGACATTTTGAAATCAAAAAACCTTTCTTCACTTGGTTTATGGTTAAATTTGAAACAGAAAATACCGTTGTTTTAGTTACTCAACACAATTTGTTCAGACTAATAAAGGGAATTTGAATAAGAGCTGTTTTCTTCGACAATCTGCTCTTCTTGGAAAGGAGTCAGGAATCTTAAACCTTTGTATATGGAATTTATAGTAGTTGCAGCCTCGTGAATCGACGACAGCGACGTCCGGAACGCGATACAGAACTAAAATCTTGTATATAGAAAAACTGACAGCGCCAAGACGGGACGACTGTCCAACCACAAATTCTAGAGGGTGAAAATACTATAAATTCCATATACAAAGCTTAAACATTGCTTCGAACATTGTTGGTTCTTCGAAACCATAGACAACAACCTTTTATAGTAAAAAAATAAATATTTTCGGAGTAATTTCACGAACTCAACACTAGTTGTTCAGAATTTGAATGAAATTTGTTTACCATAACAGTTCGTGACAGGAGTCAGGACTCAGGATTCTTAAACATTTCTTCGAACATTGTTGGTTCTTCGAAACCAAAGACAACAACCTTTTATAGTAAAAAAAGAAATATTTTCGGAGTAGTTTCACGCACTCAATTTAAGGTTTTGAGTTCTTTTAAATTGTAATGAGTGAAGTTGCTAGAAATGTTTATTTTAAACCGTTGTTCATGATTTAGAATTCTCAAAGATTAATAATTTATGAAGCTTGTTAGCAAAACGACATTGACATCATTGAATGGTGCTCACAATTATTTTCTGAAGATTGTGAAATTAAAAGGTATTGTTTTATTTTTTATTAATAAATTTTGCAAACATTTTTTTTGTTTGCTTAGATACATTCAAGCGTTGTTCCCTTAAAAATTCTTAAAAACATAGAAATACTGTTTCCTTTTCTTTTTTATAATAATACTAGCCGATACTGTGAATCTCGTCTCGCCACCCTTCAGCTAAGCTTCAGAACTGATATTGTTAAAATGCAATGTGATTAGCTTGAATCCAATTGAAATAGACAAGTACATATCTTAATTTTTCCAAGCTTTACAACTAACATTCTTCTTTCATTTAAGCAATGCAAAATTCTTTGAAAAATTAAAAATTCTCTCTTTTCACTATTTCATAAAAATCAAAAATCCATACAGGTTACGATTGACTTTTCTGTTAGATTTTCACAAAAACTTGTTTTTACTCAGTCTATTTATATCTACAGTGAAAAAATGTGTTGAGAATTGAGTATTGAGAGTCCCTATCGGACATGCAAACACAACATCTTAAATTATATGCAAAAAATTGATTTTAGGCCTTGACGTTCTTCGTGCTCTCGCAGAGTTTTCTGAGTTCCCAATGAAAACTTTTCATTTTTCCATTTGAAAATCAGTGCACTTATACAATTCCATTCAATTTTCCCTTTAAAAACTCATTCCAAGTTTTTCATCAAGAACTTTCTATTTTTGCATTGGAAACCCATTTTGAAACAAAAACTTATAAGCAAAAAAAAAAAAAAATGTCCGCCCTTTGTTTGTTTTTCCCAGTTTTTTCTATTTTCCCACTCTTCAATGAGGTTTTTCACAGAAATCCTCACTGAATACAACATTATTAACCATTTCGGGGTCCATAAGAGACATGCAAACATACAACCATTTTCATATATGTATGTATACATATACATATGTAGATATTTTGATTAACGATTCACTTTTTAATATCAAATATTAAACAATTTGAGAAAACAAATTTATTCATCTCGAAAAGAATTCTAGTTGGTACGAACTGCCAAACTCTATTCACGATCCACACCATCCAACGAACTCCCAACGAACAAATGTTCGCGCGAATTACTTTTTAAGCAAAACAATCAATTCATTTTCATTAATTTTATATAAATTAATTTTAATTTTATACTAATTTTAACGTTTTCATTGTCTCGAAATTAATTCGTTGTTCACAGTGCGAATGCAATGAATTTTATTGAAGTCGTGTATATAAAAAGAATACACGTTATTACGCACACAGTTGGAAATGAACAGTTGATCGATCTTATCTCCAAGAATAAAACATACTGTTTTTTTTATTTATCATTCTCATTTTTATACAAAAGCTTTTAGTTACTTACTTACTTATAGTGGCGCTACAGTCCAGGTCGGACCAGGGCCTCACCCAACAAACTTCTCCAGCCAGCTCGGTCCCTGGCTAACTGTCTCCAGTTTCGCACGCCAAGTTGGTTCAGGATATTCATTCATTCATTGATTTTCGAAAACATATTTTTACTCTTACTATTTATTTTTTTTGTCATACAAAATAAGAACCTCTATTCTAGCTAGTTGACAAGTAAAGGTTGACACACGCATTATTGCACATAAGAAAAATATATGTGCTGAAGTTATTTTAAGTAACGTAAGCGTGACACTTGTTGCTTAATTAAAGCTCTGTTACTTTTGCAATT
>CAKKXW010000001.1:31852007-31890766 GCA_920937365.1 Sphaerophoria rueppellii | reverse complement strand
GTCGAATTCATCAGCGATTTCATTGCCTTGAATGTAGCTATGCCCTGGTACCCAGACTAGATTGATTTTTATACTGTCGTTAAAACGTGCGAGCTCTTGCTTGTAATATCTAAAGATTCTGGACTTATTTAGGTTGCTGTTTAATGCATTGATAACAGCTTGGTTACTATCAATAAAGATTGCAAATTTTTTTATAACTTCGTGAGATTTGACTGCTTGTTGTAGAATCCTACATGCTTGTCTAATCGCTAGAACGTCAGCTTGAAATACGCTTCATCTGTCGGGCAGTCTAAAGGATTTTTTAAACCCAGCTCTTTGGAAAAAAAACCACCGAGTTCCATCTTGGAACTATCAGTGTATCAAATTTTGAAATTGGAAATTTAACCTTAATTTGCTTATCAATGCTTAAGGTTGGTAACGTGAAGTTAGAGGGTTCTAGTTTTTTCTTTAGTTTAGTAGATTTAGAATTTTACTATGGCCGAAAGACTTTGCAGTCCACATACCCGATTCTCTCAGCCTTTAAGCACCACAGGAGACTGTTTCGTGAATGTGAAGGTCGATGGGAAAGAGATTCAGAATGACTGTGAGTGCATCAGCAGGGCAAGATGCTCCCGTAGTACCAATGCAGGCAGTTCTTTGAACTTTGTTTAGCTTATCGATGTTATATTTTTGTGTCTAGGGCAGACCACCAATCAATTGATCCGTATGTCCTAATGGGCACACTAGCGAAAGGGTTCATTCATTTTCTTCTACTTAATTAAAAAGTGTTCCTTAAAAAAAAAAAAAAAAAAATAGAACTTGAAATTACTCCTCTCTGAAAATTTGAAACGGCAGCCCTGCAGTTGCCTCTTGCTCGACTTAAGGGGCCGACCCATAGAATCCTTCAGTGTGTCAGCGTTGACGTTTTCAACTGACAGCACAATAAAATATACCTGTTTTTATGAAACTCGCCCCATAAGCAACGCATGTGACCGATACGACGGATAGAGTTGCTTAACTTTCTACTTTTTGCGCCCGTAGATCCGTTGTTGACAACTGAATTTGGCGAGCAGTCAATTCAATGTGTTCCCACAGCAGCAAAAGCAATGAATTATCAAAATTTTGTGCAAACAAATTATTTTGACACGATTTTGATTTTTTAATTGAAAAGTTTTTGTTTAAATTTGCGGTTTTGTGAATAATTTGTACACCAAGCAAATGAGACTGTCAAAGTATACAACGTATTTTATGGGACGGTTCTATCCGGCAAATACGTTGGCAGCAACGTATGCAATATGCATTGACGCTGACGGATTGACGGATTCTATTGGTCGGCCCCTTTACCGAACTTCGGCCGATAATAGAATCCATCAACTTCATCCAAATTGGCCCACCTAGTTCAGGAATTCTCTAAAATTCTGACGCAACATCGCTTCATAAATAAATGATGAATACTTTCAACTTTTGTGAGATTTATTTTTATTTTTTTCCTTTTTAAGAAACCGATTTCGCTGAAAACTTAATAAGTTCTCAATGAAAGACATTCTGGATCGAATTTCATGTTAATACTATGAGTGGTTCGCGAAATAATCTAGCAGAAAAAAAAACGTAACGCACATACGCACAAACGAACATACGTACACACCCAGACAACATCATAAAAACGGTTGATTCGGATTCTAGTGACCTCAAAACATGGATATGCAAAAACTAGAGATTCACAAAGCGGCTCCATAACAATAACTTCCTCTAGAAAGTTAATAAAAGCCTTCATTCATCATTCTTGAACGTCGAATGTCCAATACCAAACGAAAATGACACCTTAATTGGTCTTGTTGTTTTTTCACTCACCTTCAAGTTTCAAAAGCCCTCCTCACGCCTTGTTTCAAAAGTGTCTCGATTGATCTTCAAATAATAATCCCAACATTTTCCAGCACATGATTTTGCTGTATCTGTAAACTTCAAAATTAGCAAACTTTTACTCTGACTTATTTATTGGAATAAAACCCACTTCCAATTCTCCACAATGTTCAATTTTGGCAATAAACAAAAATAAGTAGGTACTGTACATTCCATCTAAACTGCAGTTTGCATTCTAAATCTGTTTAAGTGTTTTTTTTTTTTTTTTGAAAATTCAAAACACCTTACAATTTATTCATCCTTCTATATCTCTTAACTTTTCCACTTTCAACCATTCGCAAATAACAAATCAAAAAGCAAAAAATCAAGAAAAATAACCCACACACAAAGCATTGGAACAAAAATCGAATTTGCAACTTTTGAGTTCGAGTTTTCTCCGCATCTCGACTCCATCAGATAAACAAAAATGAAATTTAAGCAAAAACGAAAAAAAAACACACAAAAATGAAATGATAAAAAAATAAACCGTTCATTCAAATCAATAGAGAAGGATAAACTTTTCCACTTTACAATGTTCAACTGTTTTCTTCGTGCTGGTTACGTTGAAGTTTTTTGCAAAAGAAAAAAAATCGAGTAGGAGTGCGAGATTCATGGTTCGGAGTAATTCGTCCAATTGAAAGGATAACCAATGTGAGATGGTTTCTTTGGAATTACGTTTTAAAAAAGAGTATCAAAAAACAATTATTTTTAGATTGGTGATTTCTCTTCTATACAAAAATTGTTTTCTAGAGAATTAAGGATTAATTTAGAAAAATTCAGTTTCAATTAAGAACAAGCTAACTGGCAACCCTGTGCTCTGTATAAGCCAAAAAAACAAGTTAACCGGTACGGAGAACTTTCCAACAGAGAAAACCATTTAAAAAGTAACCATAACACGAAAAACAACAAAGAGTTTTCCGAATACCGTGTTTTCCCACAAAAACCTGGCATATCTTTTTACTTTCACATTTTCCTGTCAGATGAGTTTCAGTTTTTGAAGGTTCTGCTGTTTTATACAAACCAAAATAACTTTTTTGCATATTGTCATGAACGTCCGTCAACACTCTCTTTATACTGAAATCAAGGACTTTCCATGTGTATTCCCAGTCATCGTACAAAATCAAGGAAGCAAATCTCCTGATCTGCAAATTGTCCGAGCTCTTTTTTTTCGGAAAGAATGTGAAACTAATTAATTTGAATCTGAAAAAGTATTTATGAGAGAGTGAGATTAATTCAACAAAGGAGTGCGTTTCTTTCTTTTGGTTTGTCGTTCAAAGTCCAACCAAACGACCGACACACGGACACGACAACCGAGACGAAGTTGCTAACGACCTCTAGTGCACTAATTAAGAACGCTCTCACTCAAACACAAAACAAATCCATGTGAAGTGAGAGATTATTATAATGGTGAACGGGAATGCAGTTGTGCGGCACTGTTTCGAAAACCCCACATCTTCTCGCCCCCCTCATTATTCCTCGCATTTGCAAGCGTTTATAATTAGCGCAATACTCTGCACTCTTGCCATCAAGTTAATTACAGGCATTAATTTTTAATTAACAGACAGAAAAAGGGGAAAGTCAGGAATATACAATATAGCAAATGGCACTGTTAAAAAAAAAGTAAATAAATAAAGCTATGAAGGACGAAACGACACACAGAGCAAAAAAAAAAACAGGATTCCAGCAGAGTGGCACGAGGCATAACACTTGTACTTATATAAATTGCGACGACAAGTTGAGGACATGATATATTGCTTGGAGTCGTTGACATCCTCGTTGTTTTACTCCTTTTTTCGTTTTTTTGTCAGTGTGTCTGTGTATTTTACGGAATGAAAAAAAAAAACAAAAAGTAAACGTAAAAAACATTACCTACTGTTCCACATCCGGATCCGGCTTCTTTTCATAAGTGATGAATGTAGACCAATGAACTCCGAATGACGTTAAGGCTTAACACTTTACACATGATTAATGATTTTAGCATCATTTCTTGTATTTAAAATGTTGCCAGCCATTTATTCCAGGAAAATGAATTAAAATAAAAAAATTAACCGCCAGATTTTAAGAGAGAAATACAGTTCCTAGGTACATATATGTAATTGCGAAGGAGGTAAAGTTAAGTAGCACTGGCACGTAATTACAATTATTATATTTAAGTGAAGAACACCCAGCTGGTGCATATTATATTACCTTAAGTCCTTGAAGGCAATTTTGTTTTGTTAATAACTTCTTCTTGTTTTAATAATATTTTATAATAATTGCAACTCTTTTTCATTCACTTATAAAGTTGTGGATCGTTGACTATTCCGGAAGGAGAATAGTGGAAGATAGAAAATTACTTCATGCATTTGTGGAAAAACTTTTGAAATCCAAAGGATTTAGGAGGTACGTTGAACTTTGTAAAGTTTGCTTTAGTTATAATTTTTAATTACGTATTTAATTTAAAGGCTTTGTTAGCTGAGAAAATGAGGCGACATGACAGCCCTGAAAAGCCAGCAACAAAGTGGTTTATACTCTTTAACATCAACAGTTCCTTTAGCAAGTGTGACGAATTGAGATTGAGAGAATCTACAATTAAATGCGCGTTCAATTTTAGTATGCTTAATATGCGCTCACGCCCCAACAGAGGTAAGGGATGACGACACCAAAGACAAGTTCCACGAGCTCCTCTTACATACGAGCAATTCCCTAATTTCGACGATAACATTGTTTCAGAAGATTTTAACGCACAGTCGGGAAAGACAGCCTGCAGAAAAAAGCCTCCGATAACGGATTCAGGTTTATCGATTTTGCAGCGGGGCGGAACATATAGCTGGGATCATTCATATCAGGGTATTCAGTTGCTAGCGCTGGCACTTGATACGTGTCAAACTTAACGGTCATCTGAAGTGTCATACATATTGGCAAAGTCCAAACTTTACAATGAAAAAAAAAAAATGTTCATTGAAAATGTATCGTTGTGTGTGTTTTACTTAGCTTTACTTTCGATACCCGGCCATTGAAATTGAAATACATGTGGAGTATAGTAAACCCCTTAGTCCGTCTTCTTCAACGGTATGAAAATCATAAAAGCCTAATTATACCTACACACTTACACAAGAAACGAGAAACGGACTTAGTGAAGAACAGCTACACTTAGAATAAAAAGCCAAAGAAACGAGAGAACGATACGAGTTTGCAACGCGACGAGCCACGAGGAAACGCTACGGAACGAATAAACTTAAACTTCGTCTTAATCCCGATAAATTCTATTTAAATAAAACTTAAAGTAGTATTTATTTTTACAAATTAAAACTTAAACTGAAATTGTGTAAAACTGAAACTAAAATTGTGTAAAACTTATTCTGAGTGTTAATTAAACTTGAATTCTATGAAAACTTAATCTAACCTTGAACTGAAATATATTTTAATATTGAATTTAACTGAATTAAAACTTAACTTTATAATTAATTGGTGGTGTTATTATTTGTATCCCTTTGCCCCTCAATCCTTAATACATATGTTATTGCAAGAAAACAGCGCCATGTCAGTGAAGCATTTGTCAGCCTTGAGACGGTGGCCAAGGAGATGGGTGTGAGTTAATGGTCTGAACCATTTAAAACAAATATCAGCATAGATGAAAAGAGTGTTAGGGTGCACGACTGCTCTGAAAAAGTAGGGCCTAAGTAACGTTAGAGCAAAGACTCTTCAAATTTCTTGACTACTTGTAAGAAATTGAGGGGACAAATGATACACTTTGCAAAAGGTACGTTAACAAAAAAGGTCAGGATAAACAGACTTGACTTGGAGTTATGTATGCAAATAGTTTAAGACATTTTCTAACCGCTATAGACAATAACACCAGCGCTGTGAAATTAAACGAAGATTCACACTCGTCAATTGCTGATTTCTTTGGATTAAGAAGGCAATTTAGTAGTAAAATCCTCTCTAGAGGATTTTTGGTGTCCCTTTGTGATCGTGCATGAAATGTTTTTGTTTCGACTTCCACGGGTACTGGCTTTTGCAAAGAAAACTAACAAAACTTCCAATTCAGCAAGTCGGAATCGGCATTTATCTCTCAATATGTACACAGAGAAGGGTTGAAGAGTGTTAGCCACTTTGGCGTTGGCTTGCCACCCGCTTCTCACTGACTTTGACTTTGACATTGACTCCGTACTCAAATTACTTCGAGAGAGAAATTTGGCCCCGTCTACATGAACGAAAAACGGAGACAAACTTTCAAACAAGAGTTGTACGGACTCTACAACGACACAAATCTAACCAGATCATGGCTGGATCATGTAGAGTAAAATGAAAGAAGTGCTCTGGCCTGTAGAGTTTGTTAATCTGACTACAAGGTCGTCGCAAAAGAGAACAGCCGTTACTGAGATGAAGCACATATATATAAGAGGACCCCAACCAACGGGTGAAATTGGAGACAACCGAATAGCGACCGAGCTGGCTGGAGACGTTTTTTGAATGAGATTCTGGTCTGACCTGGAATGTAGTGACGCATGGTCTTAAGTAAGTAAATAAGTAAGGCTTAATGAATATTTATGGCTGTTTGCCTCTTTGGCTAAAAAGGTAAACGGCTATGTAGCTGTTTTTTTTTGGCTATGGCTATTGCAAAACTGACAGCTCTTCCCCTCAAAGTCTTGACAGAATGTCTTTTCAAAAGGATTTTTTCCGAAATGATGCACACCGAGACTTTTGTACTTCATTTCATGGAACTGGTTGTAGAGTTGTTCCTAGCGTGGGAAATTCAAACCACGAAAATCAAATATGCATTGACCTCAATATCTGACAAAGGGTAATTCAGCAAACTAAACGGTCTGTTAGAGCATACGCAGCCGATGATTGTTCAAACTTATTACTGTGTGTCCCTCATTAGTAGTTACATCTTATATTTATACTAGCCGAGCCGCGAGTATTTCCAGAATACTTATTATTAACACAGATATTGTTAAAATCCAATGAAAATGAAATGAAATGAAAAATCCAGAGAAATTTGAAAAATTGGTGTCGGCTGTCAGTTTTCCGAATTTAAAAACAAAATTTTCGGGTGAGTAAATTAAAATCAATTTCAATAGCAATAATAGTTGTTTGTTTTATTTACAGAACCTCTTGTTGCACAAACAGTGCATTGAAGAATAGCTTGTCAACATTTATAAATTAACTAGCTGTACCCTGCCACGCTTCGCAGTGGCACATGTGATTGGATGGTTGAGAAATGAGAAACAAAACAAAGATTACATTTCATATACATTTATTTTGCCATATTTTTTTTTTGCTTTTCTGTCTGCGTAGATATAAAGACTATCCGTCGCATCTAAATCTAAGCCACACAATTCTAAAGATTGACGTTGAGCTTTATTGATTGTGATTGCAAATGCTATAAATTAAGGACCTAAACTGCTATCCGTTTACCGCAACCCCGGTATCTCGTTACTCGCTATCCTACCCTGCACGCTAACTGCTACCCCTTTGCCCACTACATACTCCTGTCACTCCGCTACCCTGCTACTCCACTACCCTGCTCATATGTTATTAACGACTTGGTTGATTTTTCACAAAATACTTAAAAACACATTCACGCCGAAACATTCTGTCAAAATTCGGTGCAGAACACTCCACTGGTACAAAATAAGTGAGCTTAATACCACAGAAACAATAAAAAATACATGTGATCACACAATCCGGTAAAAAATTTAAATATACTCTACAGTATGAACAATTGAAATTTTCATGACACACGATATGAAATGACATGAATCAAACCACATAAACATTGTACAATGAATTTTCACATTTTCAGTCATTTTCCAAACAAAAATAATCTAACATTTTCAGAGAATTTCACAAATTAACCAGTCTATTCCTTGCTGCAAGCAGGTTAACTAATCGAAAGCAACAAATCTAAAAAAATCAGACCTAGCAGACTTTGTACTTCCTCGTTTGATAAAAATAAGACCTTAACTTTTGCACCCCGCTACCACACTACCCGCTAAACTCTATCCATGGCCCTACTACCCTCTACCTGCTAACCGCTACCTGCTTCCTGCCCACTCAGTACCCGTTACCCGCTACCCGCTACTTCTAACACACTACCCGCCACCCCACTACCTGGTACCCACTACCCGTCACCCCACTACCTGCTACCCACTACCTCACTACTCCACTACCAGCTTTCCTTTATATATCTCAATAAACGGCTTGGTCGATTTTATACAAATTACTTAAAACTCATTTACGCCACTACTCAAACGTTCCCTCAAAATACGATGACAAACGCTCCACTGGTACAAAGTAGAGTAGTGAGTCGAACTCGAGCAACAAATCTAAAAAAAGTAAAAAAATGGACAACTAAAAATGTCCAGTGTATAGTTTTTTTTATTGTCGATGAAAAACAATATTTGACAAATAAAATTTGTCTTCACTGACATTTTATTTATTTATTTTTTTTTTTTTTGACTGAAATCTGAAAATAAAAATATTTGAGGAAATCGAATATTCGTAGCTATATTGATATATTTTGCTGAAGTGAGAAAAGCATTATTTTTTAACATTTGCACCGTTTGTGATTGAAAAGTTAACATTTTGTTTGTTAACAACCTTCTACCCTTATTCCTCTTTAGTTTAAAACAAAAATTAAGAAAATTGGTCAAACGGTTGTTGAGTTTTTCGAGCGTACACAAACCAACATAACATTTTTATATATATATAATATAAGATATCTACTTTTTTTGTTTATCAGTTTATCGGCTACAAACGTACAACTAACAAACAAACAAAAGTTTTACTTTATACTTTAGTACTAGCTGACCCGGCAGCTGCCTCAAATAAAATACCTAGACTTTTGTACCCCGCTACCCAACCACTACCCGCTACCTTATTATACCATGCTACTCATTACCCGCTACTGTCACCACTCTACCACTTACCAACTGTCCACTATCCGCAATCCATTACCCGCTACAGGCTACAATGCTTAACGCTATCTTGTTGACGATCTACCAAGCTACTAGCTAAACCATTATCCGCTACGCTGGGCATATCTCATTAACAGCTTCGTCGACTTTGTAATAAAAACTTAAAACCCATCTACCTCGCTATACAAACATTCTCTTAAAATTTGGTACAAAGATGGTAGGTGGGTAAACCTTACACTTAGGGGTGTACAAATTAGTTATAAGTCTTAATTCTAAAAATATTTTTGTTTTATACGAGGAAGTTTAAAAAAAATGTAGGAGCTGTTTTTTGAGGCAATTGAAACATTTGGTTGTAGACCAAACAAATTGTAGGTATTGTGGTTACCCTATATTTTGATCTTAAAAATAAAATCAAGAAACGACTCACCCAAATTCGCCAAAACCACTATTTTCCAAATTTGAAACCAATCGAACCAGTGGTTAAGGCTGTAGGTGCGTTTACAGACAGATAGACAGACAGACAGAGGGACGGAATCACTTTTTTCAACTTCTTTATCATCGTAATGTAATATTTAATGAAAACCTCGTGTTTTTGTTACGAATAAAATACTTGCCATATATTCTGTGTCTCTCAAGTAAAAAGGACACAGACTTTGAGTTGAATTCAACCCATATTGGTCACACCGAAAAGCTGCCAGACAAATTGATTCTTATGTAACTAATCGAGACCTTTCTATTGATATGACTTACATATTTTTTTTGATGGCTGACTTAAAAAAAAAAAAGAAATTTAAACCAATACCTACATACCTATTACCAATTCTATAAATAAATGTGTGTATATTTCAAAAACCAGAATAAAGTCACCTTCATTCATTGAACATTTAAATTTAATACTGAAGAACCTAAGCCATTATTTTAATTTGGTACCCACTTTAACATAACTACGGTTTTTCTTCCCTTTTTTGTATACATATATTCCTTAATTGTGAATATCTTTAATTTTAAAGAAGGATAGGTATAAAAGCACTCTCTTTAATTAATCACAAATTTAAGTATGGGTAAGAGCAATAGCCAATAGGTTCACTCTAGACAATCTACATGTATAGAAAGAAGCAAAAGACGATTTGCATGTTTTATGCAAATGAAGCAATTCACAAGAAAGCGAGAGCGGTTCGGCTAAGCAAAAGGTATTTGTACCCGAAATACAAACCCCACCATATCCAAGAGCTTAAGCTTGTATTACGGATCAGTGGGGTTATTCGGATCTACTGACCAAAATGGTGTGTGGTTTTGTTTCAACGATACCAGAGTACTGTCCCACATATCGAATATAAAGAAAACAAAATACGACGTTGAGGGAGGCATCTTAAAGGCCAAGTTATCAGGACAACCAAATATTGTCCAAATAAAATCTTTATTTTGCATTACCCAGTAGCTATAGAGCTTCTCACACTCTATAAAAGAGATAAGACCAAAATCAATGCAATTATAATTCGTGCAATGTCCTTCCAATTCCGCTCCGAACTACGTGTGCGGTTTGTGCAATGTCAATACGAGCATACAGACTCTAACTCCCTTCAAGCTCCGAAGTTCAGGAACAGGGAGACACTCCTATTCGATTTGACTAAATTTGCATGATTTCATATTCGGTTAATTTACTGTTCAATCGATTCCTTTTTAAAATTCTTCGGACGCAAAGACTAAAGGGACATTCTAGCCAAATTGTAACCGTAGTGTGGCAGTGGTTGTAATATAGCCCAACATTCTAGCCAAAGATAACGAAATCAAAAATCGTGTTCAGGATATTCCTACCTTTTATTTGCCACACCGAAGAGAGGACTGCATCCAATCATGCTAATCGGATCGAAAGGATTTACCAACGTGGACCCCATAAAGTATTGGAAAAAGTTAAAGAGAAAAAAAAAAAACAGAAAATAAAACCATTGCCATTACTTGCCACCAGAATTCAACTCGTCCGCTTGTGTTGCATCGAGTGCATGACAGTCTATAGAAAGTGGTTGTTTCAGGTACAGAGCAGTTAGCTCAGCTCCTTCATTTGTTAACGGTGTGAACTGTTCAAACATTGTCGTAGCTCGTTCATTCGAAGTTCATTTAATGTAGGGCAAATTGTGCACAAAACACACACATAAAGAGCTACCGTCGAGAATAGTGTAGTGTGAATCGGAATGGTTT
The DNA here is from genome assembly GCA_920937365.1 of Sphaerophoria rueppellii. Lineage (NCBI taxonomy): Eukaryota > Metazoa > Arthropoda > Insecta > Diptera > Syrphidae > Sphaerophoria > Sphaerophoria rueppellii. The sequence goes on along the minus strand of CAKKXW010000001.1, from coordinate 31,879,787 downwards.
TTTAGACTTAAAAGTGATTCCACTTTATTTTTTTTATTGTTGAAAAGTTACGGTTCTCGCACTTATTCTTTAGAAACTCATTTTACTAAACCAACTTGAGTTGAGTTGAATAGACAGGAATTGGATGTTTCACATAAACATCGTCATCAGCATCGTCGGCCTGGCCCATGAAGCTTCTGCCTTCATCGGCGACACAATCGGAATGCGGTTTGGGCCGCCTCCTTGAACCAAGTCTACCATTTACCTATTCCGATTCTTGGCATCCAGACTCGTTCCCAAAGTTTCAGAAACCCTAGTCTACATCATCCATTCAGTGCAGTTCAGAAAATATGGTCGACCACGCTGACTCCTGCCATGAATTGTACTGAAATGGATTTTAGGGCCCAGTTCACCTTCGCTCATTCAAGTATGGTGTCCAGCCCAGCAGAGTCTAATAAGCTTAATTTGATACACCTTGGGGTTATATTGTCTCCAGAATCGTATTTCCTTAAAAACTGAGTCCAACTCCAACTATTCTCCTAACTTACTTATTTAAGGTATCGCTACAGTCCAGGGTGGACTTGGGCCAACCGAAAAACCTCACCCAGTTCGGTTCCTGGCTAGCTGTCTCCAGTTTCACGACCAAGTTGGTTGAGGTCATCTACAACTTGCACAAGTCACCTGAGTGTCGTCCCTCTGGGGTGGATTTGTTCATCCTCTATACGTGATCAAGCCATCTGAATTAATAGACTGTCTGAGTAGTCAGGCAGCTATAAAATCCCTGGACTCTGTCTCAATTACGATCTTAGACTCTTAGTTAGTCTCTAATGGAGATGGCACAACAATGTAACATTCACCTTCACTAGGTGCCGGGCCATAGAGACATTCCAGGAAACTGCAAAGCCGATTTACTTGCTAAGTATGGTACTATTCAACTACAAATGGCTAATTTTGGTATACCAATCGCTACATATTAGATTTTGCTGCACTAAAATACTAGAACCAACATCAGGTGGAATAACATAACCACTTTTCAGGCGACGAAAAACATTTAGCCTAAACTAGACTTAAAGAGATCTAGGTGCCTGATATCTCTAAGCAGAAAGCATATCAGCTCGTTAATTGGTGTCATAACCGGCCACTGTCTAATAAGTAGACACTGGGCGTATTTTCAAACGATCTCTGCAAAAGCTGCCTGGATGAGGAGGAGGAAACAGTTTTTCACCTCCTCTGCATCTGTCCTGCTCTGGCTCATAAACGTAGGATCTACTTATTTATAATGATCTAAATGATCTCAAACACATTAATATAATTAATCTTCTACGTTTCGTAAGGAACTCTAATTGGTTTCGGAGAAAGCCTTTTAGATTCATGTGGTATCACAATGGGCCATCAATTGGTCTAAGTGTGTCTTTTTACTACCTTAACTATTCTACTCTTGTAATTGGGCCAGTGAAGTTGTGCAACCCGATCAGTTCTAATATTTCACCGTCCATGCAGTCAGGAACATAGATCTTACTTAGAACTTTTCTCTGGAAACGGCCTAAGGTAAAGGCGTGCTCTGTTTTTGACAGGGTCCATGCTTCTGCACCATAAAGCAGGACGAGGATGATGGGTCTAAGATAGACTTAAATATTCTCTCATTTATACAGCAACAGTTTCGAAGTAATACTAATATTTTTGGATCAACCATCAGCTCAGCTGTTATGTCATCGGAACCTGTTCTGTTGTTGTCATTTATTTTGACATTTTGAATTTTTCAATTTTTGATGCCTGCAGCATTAGATTGTCTTCTAGAAATTGCGATCCCATCATTCTTACCGTAAACTGAACTTTTATCAATTGATTTAAGTGCACCCCTCATCCTCATGATTGTAAAAAACACTTTTGGGTTTTGTTCTCAGATTTCCTTGTTCGTCCTAGGAATTTTACCAGCACCCGTGTATAAAGTGTTTTGTGTATTAGTATGGCCATACACCAAGCCAAATCTCGTGTGGAAAGAACAAAGTGGCAACACTGATTTACGTGTTCGATTATAATGAAATAACCGAGCCGAGGAACTATTTTTCACTCACGATAGCGCTACTACACTACTCAAGTGATGGGGTTTTGGGTTTGTCTTCTTACTCGAGATGCTGCTGCACAACCTGCAACCTGGCGAGGGGCCATATTTTTTGAATCCCCATGTCTGTCTCTAGACTCAAATGGGTATCAAAGTAGAGGTTCAGGTTATGTATGTGGCTTGAAGTAACACAACGATAAAAGATCTGTATCCAAATTGCAGCCATCAGAACTCAACAACATTCAATTGACTGATTTTATTGGTTTATGTTAATTTTCCTGATGCAATGGGTGTTGTTGGAAGTTTGTCCGTCCCTTCGATGACGACTACGAGATGATGGCTCGGTCGCTACGCTAGTGCTGCTGAGGACTCCTGCTCTCTAGGTACTTGTGCAAATAATACGCGAAACGAAGGTTACAAACATTTAATATACGGTGTTGCATATGTTTGCCATATGGAGAGGGGTGGCAAAACTTCGCAAAATGTAAATTCATCAGAAATGAAAATGGGACAAGCATCGATTTGGCTTTGTCATTTAGGGGAGAGAATGGCAAACAGATGAGCAACATTCTAACCTAAGGCCTTGGACTTGGTTTTCATTAAGAGTTGCAGAAATTCGATGGGAATAATTGACTTTTGCAAAAGCTTATCAAAAATAATATATTATTGTTTTGTAATTTTGGAGACTGTTAGTGAGGAGTTTGAAATTTGCAAACAGAGTAAAAGCTATAAGGTCAGACGTCCAGACGTCAGTTTTTGGAAAAATGAAGGAGACTCATCGATTTCAGATTCAGAAACATCGACTAAGGGAAGGGTGAATAATAAATTATCGTTTAATTTAGAGTACCTAACCGACTGCAAAAATTAATCAGCCTTTCTGATGATTTGTGCGGGTTTATCATGGGTGAGTAACGCACAGAGGCAACAGACAGTATTTCTATACTGCCAATTTTCTGATCCACACAGAAATATTTACGACTTTTACTTGAATAGAGGAGTGCTTTCCAAGTATAAAACTTTGAATATCTTGGGCGATCTATTTCATTGAAGCTACTTGTAACGAAGAAGATGTTTCGCATGATAACAATAGTTGAAGAACTTAGTCCGTGAAAGCTTCATATACAAAAATCGATCTCCCAAAACATAGAACTGTAATGTTCTTTTTATTTATAGCCGAAGTTTTGCTCATCGCGTGGGTGTTGCCCAGGTCTACTGAAGAAACAAAAGTATAATGGCAAATAATGGACAGAGAAGTCAAACCCTTCTTGAAACTGCGTCGAGATTGTTTTTGGTGAAGTTCAGAATATCCATCGATTAATTATAAAGTGACTACAAAAATCCCTTGGATATGGGCAGATTATAAGAAAGAACTACGTAAATAGATTAACTTTGATGACAGCGGGGAGATCACCTTCAATTGGAAACATAATCCCTTCTTTCCAAGACATTAGTAGAACTATTTTAGACACTGAGGCAAGACACTTGTAGAAGATTATCAAACCAAAAAATGTGCACGACTGGGTCGTACGAACTTGATCCTGTATGCTAAAACTAAATATTTATGATTACTTTTATGTTCCAAAAATTGCAAAAAGTAGTGTAAAAATAAGAGACATACTTTAAGCAATTCTGATTACACTCCTATGCATCACTTATAGTAGGAGAGCCGGCTGCACTTAACTCACAAAAAAATCTCAATATATAAAAATAATTAGAATTTATTAAAAAAATTAAAATTTGAAAATGCCAAACAAATTTAAACCTTTGTTGCGAAGGCCGGTCGCAGATTTTCTCGGGCAAACAACCTGTTCGGACCTTAAATAAGGGAAACACACCAAGCACAGAACATAAAACCCAAACTTATGCAAAACAATAGCTTTCTGTGCTTGCTAGTAGGTGGCGCTAGGTCGAGGTCGATGGGGACACCAAAGATCAAAGATCGGACTCGTTGATCGGAGATTGGGATCTGACAGGTGTCGGCATGGGCATGAAGACGAAAGAAGAGAAAAGGTTATGATTAGTGAATTTTGGGTAGTGCGGTTCTTAAAATAAACTTAAAACTTAATAAATATATATATATATCTATACTCTATACTAATATATAAAGTGAGACTTTTGTTTGTTTGTCGGTTGTATGTTTGTAGTCGATAAACTAACAAACAAACAAAAATCTCACTTTATAAATGATGGACAATTGCTCTTCCATGCACCGATTGTGCAGTAGGAGGTTCTGAAAATAAAAGAAATAATTATTAAGAGCAAAAAACATTGATTTCAATTTACTTACTCGGAAATTTTGTTTTAAAATTCAGTCAACTGACAGCCGACATCAGTTTTTTGAAATGTCTCTCCATTCTCATTTCATTTCATTTCATTTCCTAATCATTCTTTTGTTTTATATTTAAGGCTGAACTCCTACTTAAGCTTTTACACCAAGACAATGTTTACACGCGAATTCTTGGGTAAGATTTTCTGTACAAAAGAAAATTTTAACATCGATATTAAAAAAAAGCATAGATTTTAGTTTCCAATCTCTGTGCATCTACATTTCGCATTTTGAATATTAGGTACATACATTTCGGTCTCGGTCAAAATTAGGCCTGTGTCGTTCGGGATTGATTCGTTCATCTCGGTCAAAACCAAAAGTAGAGTTAAGGACTGTTCACGGACAACTGGAAAATTTCAAAATGGGTTTTCGTATGGAAAATAGAAAGTTCTTAATGAAAAACTCGGAAACCTCATTGGTTTTTAACGGGAAAATTGAATGTAATTGTAGGTGCATTTGTTTTCAAATGAAAAAGTGGAAAATTTCAAAATCGGTTTTCGAATCGAAAATAGAAAGATCTTTATGAAAAACTCGGAAAGCTCATTGGTTTTTAACGGGAAAATTGCATGTAATTGTAGGTGGATTGGTTTTCAAATGGAAAACTGGAAAATTTCAAAATCGGTTTTCGAATTGAAAATAAAAAGATCTTTATGAAAAACTCAGAAACGTCATTGTTTTTTAACGGGAAAATTGCATGTAATTGTAGGTGCATTGGTTTTCAAATGGAAAACTGGAAAATTTCAAAATCGGTTTTTGAATTGAAAATAGTAAGATCTTTATGAAAAACTCGGAAACCTCATTGTTTTTTAACGGGAAAATTTAACACATAAATGGAATTGACGGACGCAGCCTAACTGCAGTGTTAAATAACACAAAAACAAATTATAACAAAATGAACTGACTAATGTCAAAAAAACTTTCAATAATCTAACCCTCTGTGTGTACAACAAAACCGTTGTCACACAAAGATAGGAAATTAGAAAAAAAATGAAAGCGGAACAAGATAGCATACTTTGAGGAGCTTGTAAAAATGCATGTCTATTCATTGCAAAATCGATTAACAATAAAAAGTCTGCAATGGGAAACCAAAACATCAGTGGAGTTGTTAGCGCAGTGCGTAGTGCATTGGCTTCCCAATCGGCTGGTCCTAGGTTCAAATCCCATGTGAACTCGAAAAGTTTTTCGATTAAAATGAAAGAACCTAGACGGCACCACTAATAAAGGAGTCTGATGATCGGCTTGGCACCCGTGAAATAGCTATAACTCCAGCCAAATAAAGGAATTGACGGAAAAAGCCATTGGTGGAAGCACCTCTAAGTTGCTATCGTTGTTCAAAAACACATAAATAAAATTGAATGTAATTGTAGGTGCATTTGTTTTCAAATGAAAAACTGGAAAATTTCAAAATCGGTTTTCGAATCGAAAATAGAAAGATCTTTATGAAAAACTCGGAAAGCTCATTGGTTTTTAACGGGAAAATTGCATGTAATTGTAGGTGCATTGGTTTTCAAATGGAAAACTGGAAAATTTCAAAATCGGTTTTCGAATTGAAAATAGAAAGTTCTTGATGAAAATCTCGGAAACCTCATTGCTTTTCATAGAAAAAATTATTAATTTTGTATTGCGAATTCGCAAAATTCAGCGAGAGCACGAAGATAATAATTATAATTCCAAGGTTGCTCTGAAAGGTGCGAGACAAGGGTCGCAGGGTCGGCTAGTATATATACAAACAAAAAGGAAAAACAATAAAACGGGAAACAAAATAAATAGTGAAAAAAAGAACACGAAAAAGATATAGACAGTAAAATACAAATACATTACGTAAATAAAAGGAAAAAAAGAAAACAAAACAATAGTACAATACAACAAAAAAAAACGGTGTACAGTGAACAACAACCTTACAACAAGTGGTGAGTGGCAAAAATATAGGTAGTTAGCTGTAGCCTAAAGAAGTTTTTTGTTTTTAGTGGAAATTTTATTTGACGGCTGCAGGCGGACCCACAAGTGGGCCGCCAAGAAACATTTTTTTTGGTGGTAGCCAAAGTTTGAGGTTACCCAAACTTCACTGAAGAAAAATGAAAAAACCATCCGAGGTACAAAAGAGACTCCCAAGTCACGCCAAAGAGTCCCCGCACTCAAGAACGCACTAGAGTGGGTGCGTTCAACTCTACCCACCACAACCATCATCAACTGTCACCGTTCAGGTTTTTTTTGTTACAACTGCCACTGAGCAAAATAAAAATAATAAATATTGTTTGTGTTTGTGTTTGTCTTTTAGTATTAAGCTATATATAAAGTTATTTATTTTGTTATTTATTTATTTATTTATTTGATTACTTATTTTGTTTATTTATTATTAGTAATTCACTTTGTTTTTGATATTTATTATTTTTTTTTTGTTATTAAGTTATTTGTAAGGTTAGGGTTTCCCAATTGTTTTTTTTTGTCGTATATAGGAGTATTGGTATAAAGTTCAGTTTTTTTGTTTTTTTTCTGTAGTTGCTTCGATACGAAGCAACATGAAGTAGGAAGTTTTTCCTAGGGGTGCCCAAAGTGGCCGAAGTTTTTGACAGGTGAGGATGTGGTGAGTTGAAGCCGACCATCTGCCATCTTGGAGGAATCTAAAAATGGCAGAAGATTCCTATGGTAGGGTGGGTAATGGCCTCACTGCACTAACACCAGCAGTGCCTCTGACGTAGAGCCGTCCATTCCTAGTCCTATTTTTCCCTTATGTGTTTAGGCCTGATCTGTGTATTTGCTTGCAGGTGAGGTTAGGTTTCGGGGGCAAGATCCCCCCCCCTGTCCGACGAGCTGACGCCGTGCATCGCAAGCAGGCCGCGTCCCCGGAACTTAGTATTCTTTCCTTTTCCAACCCTAGTATCCCATTCCTAGTTTCCTTCCTCTTTCAAATCTGACTTGTCAGATTTTTCCAAAGCTCCCCTCCTCTTGCCTCGCAACACCTTATTCTTGATTAATTGATTTTTTTTTTTGAAAATCGTCGGAGCCGTTTTTTTTTTTAATTAATTTTTATACATAAAATTTTTCAAAACTGTCTTAAAATTAGTTTGGGTACGCAGTTTTCAAGACCATGTAAATATACATATTATTCTTCAATTTGTATTTTTAAAATTGATCCATTTTTGAGACACAGAATTTGGAAAAAAATTAAAAATATTTTTTTAAAATCCATAAAAAAAAATTAAAAATTTTTTGAATACAAAATATTATTTGAACAATATATACGTACTTTCAAAAAAAAACTAACACTGATCGAACTTTCATTTTTCGAGAAAATCTAATAACAAAAAAACGGTTCTATTGGAGGTCCCGTTTTGCAGCAATACAAACATTTTTTTTACATAAAATAGATGAAGTTTAAAAAAAATCGTAGGAGCCGTTTTGAAGAAAATTGAAATTTTGATCTTAAAACAAAAATAAAAAACAAAAACAGGGATATGAGTTTTTGCTGAAACTTCTAATTTTCAAATTTGTCAATCGGACCAGTAGTTAAGGCTGTAGATGCCTGTAAACTTCCCGACAGACAGACAGACGGAATCGCCGAACCCACTTTTTCGATTTCTCTATCTTTGTAATTTCATATCTCATCATCATCTCAATTTTTTTTTTTACGAATTTAATACTTTCCATATATTCTATATGTCGCAAGTTAAAAGAAAGAGTAGATAAGAACGTCAAAAACACGCAAGGAAATTTCTACCCGTGCATGTTCAGATAGATTTAATTCTGTTCCACCTTTTCGTTCTTCCTTTCTCTTTCGCACTTCATTCACGAAAGGCCAAACACGCACCGTGTAATACCGGTCCAAGCAAAAAGAAATATTTCTGTCAAAAAAGTTGGAAGTTTATTTCCGAAAATAAAAATCTGGGAAAAATTCCTCCCGATATTCAGAAATATTTCTGGGGAATGAAATCCAATTTCTTGGGAGATTCCCGAAAGAGCCCAATTTCTGTATCTAGAATAGTTGTGGTAGAAAATATAGCTCGGATTTCAGTCCTGGCTTCTGCTTGTCGGACGTCCGGTAGTTTGATGTTTCTACCGGTGGTTGTTGGTATAAGCTTTGCTCGACCGGTTTATTTCCGGGGGATCAGCAGGAATGATGACACTCAACACGGCAGACAATAAGAATTTGTAAAAAAAAACATTAATTGCTTAGCAAATAGAATAAAAACAACACCAGCACCAGAAGTGTAATTTCTAAGGTAAGTTTTTGATTTATTATATGATTAAACTATAAATTAACACGGAACTCTGAAACTCTATCGTCTCTTCGTCACCCTATACGAACAATTTTGTTTAAATTCATAAAATAAAATAAATCAAGTATAAATCTTGTCCAATAGTGTCCGAAGCTTAGTGTTTAGGTGCGTTGGCTGCTAAGCAGAACGCCGTCGTGGGTTCGAGTCCTACTTGTGTCCATAGTTCTTATTTCATATTTCACGGGCACTGCCTCTTGCGAAGAAGTGACAAAATTCCAAGAGTATCATCTGCCGTGAAAAAGTGCTTCTCAGTTAAATTGTAGGTCCACTCAATTCTTCACACGCACCTAGAGCATTGATGATGAGAGTAAGCCACTTAGGCCTTGGCTCTTCAAGAGCTGTCACGCCACTCTTTTTATTTTTTTTTATTTTTAAATCTTGTCCGACATTATTATATTATTATATGTATAGGACTTAAATATGGTGTTCTCAGAGTTCGTGCTAATTTTCATCGATATGCTAATCGTTCCGAATTTGAAAAATATAAAAAATAAAGATTATTAGTGTACTACATTTCTTAACTGTATTTCTTAAACACAAAATAATAATTTGTTCCACCTCCATGAGGATCAGAAGATAACAGGTTCTTCAATTCTTAAAGGCACAGAAAAATAAACGTTGATATCTTTCACAAGCTCTCCACGGAAGAAGAAGAAGTTTTTAAAATTCCAACTCTGATGAAGAGTTTTAAGCATCTGAAGGTAAGCAGGTTCTTATACTATAGTTTCATGTTTATTTTTTTTGCTTCTCAACTCATCAACATTATGTTTATGTTAACAAAGCTCTCTTGCTGAAAATAATGTCTTCAACTTCAACTTTACAATGAACTGCGGGACGAGGTTATATTGAGGAGGAAAAACATTTTTATGACCTAAGAAGAGAAGATGTTAATTTATTGGCCGCTTTTTTGAATAAATTTGAATAAATATATTGCGCTTTATAAAGTATCGCATATCATCATCAAATTAATGTATTTCCGAATCACATTAATCAAGTATCAAATAAAACTGATGAATACATAAGTACTTATATGTATTTCAAACACAAACATTAAACGTGTTAAATTTTGTGATATTATTTAAGTTTTTCTTATATTATTACAATAAAATATGTTTATAAAAAATTGATTGTGATGGTTTTTCATTTCCTTGGATTTCTCAGGTGGAAAAAAACTGTAAGTATTCTTATTTTCAACGAAAAGTTTTGAACATTTAAGGAAACAAGATTTAGATTTTGATACAACTAAAAACGTTTTTGATCAACGACGAGCTTGACCAAATTCGTATTAATTCAAGCACAAAAATTATAACTTTATCATTTCTCATAGTTAAAGAAACACTTAAACATTATTGATCAACACGGATATTGATTAATTTCATATTTATTCAAGCACAATGATTGTCAGGCAAGAATGCTTATAATATTTAAGTGAACACTATTTTCATGTTTCTAAGACTACAAACGTGATTGGTTAACAATGAAATTGACAATGGCGTTTTTGTTTTGAACAATGAAAATTGTATCATTTAAATAAAAAAAAATAACAATGCCAGCATGTTCAAATTAAACATATTCCTGCTTGACGCAAACACAAACAAGAATATTGTTTGATTATACCAAGTTTTTTTTTGCGGTGTTATAATGCTGATTGGGCAACCTGTGGTCTTGCCTTCTGCAAGCTTTCTGTCTCGTAGTTCACACTTCAACCAAGAACATTTATCAATAAATATTTTATATCGTTTAAATAATTGTGTTTTATTATTTTTTCCTTTATTATTTTTCTCTAATATTAAAGAGAACAGGTTTAGACTTTAAGATCATAACAACACCGACAGGAAGATGAAGAAGAAAAGCAAATTCAGTTTTCTTGTTACATGGGAAGCAAAATGTGTTAAAAGAAAGAGTATATTAACGTTTTCCACGTGACTTAATACATTGTTTTATAATTAATCCTCAAATTAATACCAAACAGAATTACAATAGTTTATTTTAAGTGCCAAATCATAACATAAGTGCAATCCGTATTGCAAGGCTTCATCGTTGACTAGTTTAAAACAATAATTACCATTGAGTAATTACAACAATTAAAATTCCATAAAATCTTTTCACCACCACCGAATTGAGTGACAATAACCAATTTACATTTTAATGGACATAAAATGTTCAATTTATTAATTATTCATGTATTTTGTTTGTTTTTTCCACTTTTTTATGTAATTTTTGTAACATTAACTGCGACATAGGTATAACTCGTATTTATCTCATAAAACAAGTGGTTTCAATCGAACAAACCTGCTTTCACACATCGCACATACTCATTAAAAGTGTTGAGGATTTTTAAAGAGTCAGTATTTTAAAATTTAAACACTATCACCCCCTGAGTTGTGTTTACGCATGCCAAACTTTAGACAGAAGGACATATTTCATTAGGTGGTGTGGGTGTCGTATATGCGTTATGGTGAGGGATTTTTAATTAATTTAGTGCTGGGTGTTATGGTCATTTGGCTTGGACTACTACGGTGTGGGTGTGTGCTTTTTTTTTGTTAAAAATAAATTATGTATAATTTACTCGTCAGAGTTGTTTTGATGAGAACTGATGGTCAACGAGTTGTTGAATAATGATGGCTCTCGTTAAAACTTTTTGACCTGTGGTTAAATTGGGGTTTTTGTGTTTATGGTCGGTAAATTGCAAGTACCATTTAAAAGATTGTTTTTATCGAATGGTACAAATTCTAAAAATGAAAGGGCAAGTTTTTAGTAAACGATGATGGACAACTTGTGTGTACTTTTATTATTAATTATTAATGAATAAATTAGCTATTTGATCTTACATGTGATTAAATGCTTAATATTTATCGAGGCTAACTTACAATTCCATTCTCTTACTTACTTACTTAATGTGACGCTATAGTCCGGGGTGGCTCGGTCCCCAGATAGCTGTTTCCAGTTCTGCACGAGTTGGTTGAGGTCATCTTCAACTTCAACACGAGAGCCTTGGTTTTCCTCTACTATACGTTGTCCCTCTGGGGTGGAATCGAAGATTTTACGGGCCCGAGTATTGGTCACCATCCTCTCCACGTGACCAAGCCATCTGAGTCATTGGACCTCTTCACTCTTTTAGCTAGGCCAATATCTTCCATTCCTTTCCATTCACCGTATATGTAGACAGGACCATATAGATCTTCCGCAGAACTTTTCTCTTCTTTGCTCTCATCCGTAGCAGGGCGGGGATGATGAGGGTCTTATAGAGCATCACTTTAGTTGTTCGATAGAGGGTTTTATTACTAAAACCAGGATAAGCTAGAGTTTTTGACATCGAAGGCGTCGGTGAGGTCATTAGTCGTTGAGGATTTTAATGGGGCAGCGTTAGTTCTCCATTGTCATCCTGCTCAGACGAATGAGTTTTGTGGGAATGCCAAAACAGAACATAGCTTTTTTATACAGTTCTTCTCTATAGATGCTGTCATATGCGACCTTAAAATCGATAAGAAGATGGTAGGTGCCAATTCGCACACTTAGATTTTTTTCAGGATCTACCGTAATGTGAATATTTGATCGATGGTGGACTTTCCTGGTCTAAGCCCACACTGATATGGACTTATCAATAGGTTGATAAACGGATTCAGACGTTCACATATTACTGCAGAAAAGATCTAATAGGCGAGGTTTAGGAGGCTGATACCTCTGTAGTTAATGCAGTTTAAAGGGTCTGCTCGGGCAAACAATGCTGAGGTTACATTCATCGGCCACGCTCCCTACTATATTCTGCAGATGATACTTGGAAGCGTTCGGCAGTGATGCCTTCAGCTTATAAGCTCAAGGTCGGGTAGACGGAAATCTTGGGTTGCATCGTCTTCATTGAATGGTTCATTCTGCCTGGCAGCATAATTTGATTCGTCATCGCCGTTGTACAGTCTGCAGATTTTGTCCTTCCATATCCTCAGCATTGACTGTGACTCCACTACGATATTTCCCTGTTTGTCTTTACAGGCTGCAGTTCGTGCTCAATAATCTTGAGTCATTCGTTTAACCTCTTGGCAAAACTTCCTAACCCCATTCCTGTTTTTTAGTTCCTCAACATCCTCGATCGATCGCTTTTCATGCTTTTTCTTTTTCTTTCTGAAAAGCATGTGTTCTTCTCTTTTATTCTGCTCGTAGAGCTCCCGAGCTGATGTCGTTCTGCTGTGCAGCGCTGCCTTATATACTTCATGCTTGGCTGCATGTACCTGCCTGCATTCATCATCCAACCAGGGTTTTCGTTTTGGTGGCCGCGTGAAAGCCACTACATCAGAGGCAGCATCCCTAATAGCTTCCTGGCAATTCTGCCACTGGTTCTCAATACTCGATGCTGGCCGTATCGGATTTCTCATGAGGTTACTTGACAATCGATCGATCTCTTGCGATTGTAACCGTCCTTGTGTCAATCGCAAATATGATCAATATGGTTGACAGTTGGTTGATCTGGAGACCTCCACGTCTCCTTGTTGATGTTGAAATGTGGGATACGCGTATTTTAACTACTATTTATGTTTCACAGCGCTGCTAAATCGATAAGCCTTAATCCGTTATTGGAGGTTTTTTTGGGCAGGGTGTGTTTTCTGACTGCTCCACCAGAGATGTCCTCTCTTCCTAATTTGGCATTAAAATCTCTATCTAAATTTTATCGTATTAGGCTTTTGTTGCCGAATTAAGTCTTTATGCAGTTTGTCCTGAGGCGCCCGTTGACAGTTTTGAAGATTATGACATGCTGCCTAAGCCTGCCTCCAACAACAAAGCCACATCCAAACAGACGCTGTTGTTCTCTGTAGCAGCCGCCGTAGTAGATATCGCAGTTTTTCATCCTCCCTTTTCCCATCCCATCCCATAGCATTAACGGTCTAAGGCCTCCACTAGTTGTTCGGCTGCGCGTGGCCTGTAAAGACGTACAGATCCGAATCTCGTTGTCCTTATTTCGTATGCATGGTTCGTCATCAGTAAATCCATCCGTATCCGAGGCTTGTTGTTGCTTCGCAATTAGTTTTTCTTAATGTGATTAGGAAGTTACCCCAAAGCCCGACCCCGAACCTGGAGGGTCATTACCTTATTTTAACTCTAAGGACTAAGAGCAGAATATACCGCTTCGTATACCGCCTGAGCTCCAAATATGTCGAAGTAGGCTGGAAAAGTTGATCACTGAGTAGTTCAACCTAACTGGAACTGTAGACGTCACCGTTGACTCAATCCTGGGAATTCTTTTGCTGCCGCCTGGAAGAAGGAGTAGTGTCTCAGTGGAAAACACTCTCCCCGCCCTCTCTCGTCAGCTGTCGCCAAATACCTTCCATAGGGGTTTTCACCCTAATATCTCCAGCTGAGATACAACTTATGGAAAACTGTGCATATTAATATGCAGAACAAACAGATAATGTTGAAATAAACCACAAAATAATAGCACAGACTGGTATGCTGTGTTTTCATATCATTCTTCCTCAAGCATTTTCATAAATGATTCACCATACTCCTCATCATGCTACCTATTATAGGTAGTTCCCAGGACCTAAATTTGCATGGGTAAAACTTAAGAAACAACGACACCAAGTACCAAGTATTACTATAGTAATCCACATTCCTCTGCACACAAAACCAACTTTATTGCCTTTCTACCGATTCTGGCTGCCAGAGAGGCTTCATCTTCCATATGATTTATAATAATTCCACAGCCACACTTTTCAAAGGGAATCAAAAATTGCATGAAATTGCATGTGAGCCCTTCTTTTTTCTACGAGTGTGTAGTGTGTTGCGGAAGCTTATTCTATGCAACCAGAAAGGGAGCGCACGAAGATGATGAAGAGCCATCATTATATCACTCTGTTCACCTGCTGTGATATTTTCAAGGAACCCAAGAACATTAACCATGAAAAGAGCTTGGATGAAGACGAAAACAAAACTTTCGGCTTAGGCTTGAATTTGCATGCAAAGTCGTGACTTTGGTGTAGGTAATGATCCTATCTCTAAGTCTTTTGATTTGTGGTCTTATACCGGAAAGCTTTTGAGTGCTATATGGAATCGTGCATGTGTATTTTCAGGAAATATCAAGTGTCAGGTGACATTCTAGGTAAAACATGCATTTCCTTTTCCTCCTTTGATGCTCTTTAAGTAAACTAAGCGGAAGTTGGAGAGAAATATGGATCTCTGGAAATTTCTTAGTATAGTGAACACATAATGTGGATGCAGCAATTAGAGACTTCTATTAATGCAGTCCAACCTTTAAAAAAGTTATTCATTCAGAACTTCCGCCAAATTATATTGAATTTTTGTTTCCGCATTGTTTTCAATACGCCTTCCCCTGTCTTCTAGAACAATTACACGCGAAAAACATTCCTTATTGTTTCGACAACTTGCCAACGAAATTCCACTAAAAGTGACAAAAAAAAAAATTAACTCAAGGCCACACCTTGGATGTCCACATTTACCAAAGAACAAAATTCAAATAGAAGTGAATGTTGCCATCCATCAGTCATGTGTCAAGTTTCACCTCCCAACTCCTTATAGCATGTGCGGTGGGACTTGAAGTTTGAGTATTACCCTCAAGAGATATCCAAACATTACGATAAGAATGAAAAATTTCCTTCCTCCTGTCCTACACCCCGCTACAAAATATAACCAGAATGTTAATAGAACCTTAATCACTCTACTTGAAAGTTTTAACTTCTTGTGCTTTGTTATGGGTGTAACTGGACACACAACAGTTCTTGTTCTGCTCGACTGGATCCATACCCGACTTACAATTTACCATCAGGCAGACCATAGTCAAAAGAAGACTACTTACTTTCTATGGCGAACACGATTCCGAACCCGAATCCGACTATCATGGCCATGGCCACTGATAATGATGATGATGGTAAGTTTTGACTCTAACTTGGTCGATATGGACGATGGACACGACAAACTTACTAGTCACACCACAATTAAGTGTTGATGCCATCATAAAATTTCCTGAAACAAATGAACTTCCAATATCGGACTTGGATAAGCCAAATACCATACCGAACCGATACCACACCCTCTTAAACATCAACAGCCAAAACGAAATGTTTATAAATTGTATAAGCAGAAGTACATCACATCACATGGTCTTCTACACCAAGAGGAGGAATCGAGGCGGCTCCGCTCCCATTAGGGATTTACCCCAAAGTCCTCCATGTTGCGGCTTTGACCATTGTCTTTTCTAAATTGACGTTTCAGCTTTGGTGTGTCGGCTGCTTTCAAGAAAAAGCTAACCACACACAGCAGTGGTGGTGGTGTTGGTGGCAACTGGCAACCCAAGGCATTAGCTCAAAATGGCTATGCGGAGCTGCTGGTGGAAGAGGATAAAAGGGATAAGGTATAAAATAGACTATATGAAGCTTGTTGTGTGTTTTATATTTGTGGCTATAGAATGTCACAGCTCCTCTGTGGTCACGCGGATGTTGTGGGTGGTAAAAGGTGGACGTATTGGAATTGTAAGGCCTGACACGTTTACTGTTTAGCGCCAAATAAAACTGGCATCCTGGGAATTTTTTTTTTATTTCCTTTTCACTTTTTTTATCGCAAGCAAAACAACGAAATAAATAAATAAGGAAAGAAAATAAACTAAGCACTAATACGGGTGCACAGCACCGAACAAACGGAATTCGGTACAGAAAGTGAAGCAATGAGAAAGAGTTGCCATATTGTGGTTTTCTAAAGGTACGAATGGTAGAAGTACACCACAGCCTGGTAAATAATGGACGAATCCAGGCAATCAGCGAACGTTTTGCTAGTTAATAAGTCCCTTATATATCCGAACGATTTCTTGCATGATGGAATGAGTCCACAACATTTCAGTTGTAAGTCTTATTGCGTTTAAACATTGCCTTTTAAAGTGTCAATTGTCTCTGGCTTTTCGGCGTAACACTTATCTCTTACGGCATCCCACAAATAATAGTCCAACGGTGACAAATCTCAGTTCCGAGGTTGCTAATGGACATCAGCTATTCGGCTGATAATGGGATCTTCAAAAACGGGGCACAAAACATCGATTGTAGCTTCGGCTGTGTGGCACGCAGCGCCATTCTGTTGAAACCAAATGTTGCCAATATCTTCGTCTTCAATTTGTGTGAGCAAAAATTCGTTCAACATGGCCCGATAACGATCGCCATTGACTGTAACGGCCAATCCTTGCTCATTTTCGAAGAAAAATGCCTCTGGACCAAAATCCACACCAAACAGTAGCTCGTGTTACGTGTATCGTCTTTTCAATGTATGCGTGCAGGTTTTCTGTGCCCCAAATGTGACATTATTACTTGTGTACATTACATACCCGCCAAGATCAAAATGAGCTTCATCTGAAAAGATGATTTTTTTTGGCAAAATCGGCATCTTCTCTAAGTCGATCGCAGGCCCACGAAGTGGGTGTACGCACTGTTTTTGCTTTTTACGCTTTGGTTTATCGATGAGGATGCCAATTTCTTTCACTTTTTTCAAAAGATAACAAACTTGAAGCTGATGGTGCTTCTCTTCTTCAAAAATCCGTACACAATTTCCGCACACATTCTGCAACATTACCATGATTTTCAAAGTAATGTCGCAATATTTCCCAGCGTTGTTCAAGCGTATACACAACTAACAACTATATTCGTTCAGTGGAAGGATAAAAGGAAATGTTAGATTGCGGACCCTTTATATGGCGTACACAAACAAGACACTGACTGATGAACACTTTTGAAACGCGTGCCTACCGGAGGATTAAAAAACAAATGAATGAAAAATTAATGAACAGAGAGAAAAAAAACACTGAACTTTAGGATATATGGATATGATTTAAACTTTAAGAGGTCGACCCATAGAATCCGTCAATACGTCAGCGTCAGTGCATACCTACGTTGCTGCCAACGTATTTGCCGGATGGAACCGTCACATAGAAAACGTTGTTTACTTTGACAGTCTCATTTGCTTGGTGTAAAAATTAATCACAAAACCGCAAATCTAAACAAAAAACTTTAAAATAAAATATCAAAATCGTGTCAAAATTATTTTTTTGCAAATAATTTTGATAATTCATTGCTTTTCCTTGTTGCTGTGGGAACACATTGAATTGACTGCTCGTCAAATTCAGGTGTCAACGGATCAACGGACGCAAAAAGTAGAAAGTTAAGCAACTATATCCGTCGTATCCGTCACATGCGTTGCTTATGGGACGAGTTTCATAAAAACATGTATATTCTATGGTGTTGTCAGTTGAAAACGTCAACGCTGACGCACTGACGGATTCTATGGGTCGGCCCCTTTACAATGTATTCCGTTTACTGTCTTTGCTCGATCACATTTTTCCACATTTTTAACTACAATGTGGAGTTATTTTGTTTTCTTATTAAATTGTTGTAAGTGTTTGGAATCAAAAGTCTTAAGGCTTACAAGCCTCAACTTTTTAAGTTGGTTCGAAAAAAGTAATAGATAGATAGATAAATAGATAGATAGATAGATTTATTTTTCTAAAAATTAGATTTACAATAAAAATTATTAATTGAATATCTTTTAAGCATGGCTAATTGCCGTGTCTGCCTGAATGACAACTTGATTTATATTTTTTGTATTAATTATATTTACATAAGTTACAATTTAAATTTAAACATTTTCGTTCATAATTCTGTTTCTATAATCTAGTGCTATTTTGCAAAATTTATACAACAAGGGTACATTTACTTGGTTCATAAATCAGTTCTTCTGATAGAAAGTCATTTCCAAAAATTGATCTTCTAGTTTCCCTTAGAACCGGGCATCTACCGATAAAGTGGAAAACATCTTCTCTTTCTCCCATATTACATAACTCACACAGCACGGGCAAATCAACACGATGGGGAATGAAGTTGAGGTTAAGAAGTTCACCACGTAATCTAAACACCATCGATATTTGGTCAGTAGTGTAGTCATCATGGAAGTAGTTATAGTTATTAAGATTGTGTTCTAGCTTGCTGTACACCACTCGGTAGATAGATTCTTCTGCTTCAGTTATGCACTTCAGTCTAAATTGTTCATCCATATAGGCAACATAGGTACAAGGACGTCTTCCAACTTACATATCCATTCGGTTCAAGTACAATACTTGCTTCTTCCGTGGAGAAATACCGGTTTCTAACATTAACATGTAATTTGGTGCATTAGGTGGTAGGTGAAATATCCTTTTAATATGAAAACGAAGAAGTTTCTCCGCTGTTTCATATTTTTTACTCCCCCACACTTGCGCTGCATACATCAATGTAGACTTAGCTACTGATTCAAATATTTTGTATTTGCTGCTGTGGGCTATATGTTTATTATTAAAAATGTTTTGCCATGCAATGTTGATTGTGGTTTTTGCTTTTTGTAATTTTTCTGTTAGATGCCTTTCCATAATATTATTTTTTGTGATATAGACACCTAAATACTTGTATTCATTAACAACTTCAACTCTCTCATTACTGTATGTCCAACGTTCTCGTCCACTTGCTCTTCCACCACCCTTTCGAAAAACCATAACTTTCGACTTCTCTAGACTGACAACTAGCTTCCACGTATTGCAATATTCACTCAGTTTGTTTATCATGAGTTGCAGCGATTCTGGAGAATATGCAAACAACACAATGTCATCCGCGAAAAGTAAGGCCTTAATGAGACTACCCGCATATTCCACTCCTCCTGGCATACAATCGGTGATATCATCAATAAAAAGTGAGAAAATGCTCGGACTAAGCATACACCCTTGTCTTACACCCGACTCTGTTTCAAACCATTGTGAAATTTTCTCTCCGTCCCATACTTCTGACTCGGTTTCAAGATAAAGGTTCTGCAAAATACGGCCGAATTTGAAAGACATTCCAATTCTGTACAGCTTATACATTAACGCGTTACGGTCTATTGTATCAAACGCTGCCTTGAAGTCGACGAAAAAAACATATAGCTTCTTTCCTTGTTTCAAAAAGAAGTCGACAATACTCCGCAGAACAAAGATGTTATCTATGGTTGAATAACCCGGTCTGAACCCAGCTTGGAATTCTTGTAAAAGCTTATTTGTCTGTATCCATGATCTGAGTCGGCTTTGCAAAATTGAAGTGAATATCTTATATGACGCATTCAAGAAAGAAATTCCTCTATAATTCGCAGGGTTACTCGTGCTGCCTTTTTTATGAATGGGAAATATCAGCGCTTTCTTGAATTCCTGTGGTATTATTCCGTGATTTAAAATGTTGTTTAATATGACCGTAAATTTGTTGGTCAACTCGTCTGTGCCATACTTGTAAAATTCTGCGGGTATTCCATCTGACCCAGCAGCTTTGCCATCTTTGAGTCCATTTATCGCTGAACCTACTTCATCTTTCAAGATTTCTCCGTCTAAGAGATCATTGTTAAAAGCGGGCTGAGCGTATTGTATTCTATCAGCGTTTATATATGATTGATTGAGCAGTTCGCAGAAATGCATTCTCAATGTTTCGCAACTAAGATTCCTATTGATGACATAAACCTAGCCATTTATTTTTTGGGTTGTCTTCCAGAAATCACCAGCGTTCCTACAAAGAGCTAGACTTTTCGCTAAGTTTTCATAGTGAGCAATTTTTTTTTCCTTGCATAATGTTTTGAATTTCCGGTTCTGCGCAAGATAATTTTGTTTCTCATGCATTCCATTGTCTCGTCTATAATAAAGTAATATTTATGTATGTTTCATATGGTTTAACTATTTTCGTTTTAAGAACAACTTCTTTTTCTTAGTTGAATGAAGACCAAATTGAGAGTTGGATAGAACCCTTTTTTCTAGAGAACTCACTTTGCTTCATTTTTGTAGAAAGGTCAACCCAGATTAATTAAAAGGATCTGAATGTTACATTTCGCCTAACGAATTTGTAGTCCGAAGTGGAGTCGGACAGGATTACATTTCGTAATATGGATTCAATTTACTGAAAGACAAGAAAGAAGAGCTTAATTTCTTAGAAGCACAATTCAAGATCAGTGTCTCTAGGCAAGATTATCAAGAAGCTCAAATTCATTTTCGAAGAAGAAGCCGTTTGTTTGGTTACAGGACTGTAAATTGCCTTTCATGCTAGCTATTTTCTTGTCTTGAACTTACACCATATCAAAAATTGACAAACATGTACATATTTACGTAGAAAGTTCTTGTGTTCCTTTTTATTTTTCTCATGTCCAATATCTTAAATGAATGCCTTAGTTTCTACTTCAAACTAAAATTGTTAACATTGTTATATAAACAAATAAACACATGCACACATATTGCTGGTTTAATCAACCTAAAAATATTCGAGACTTGCAAATCTTTAACTTTATATTCCATGCGCTTTCAATTAATTAATGAAAACAAAATAACACCGCATTGTAGTTACAAAAATGGAAAAATCTGATAAAGCAATCACCTTAAGGGAACACATTCTAAAGTGAAAATCATATTTCATAAAGTTCAAACTGTTTTTCTTTTGTGTGAAACCCTTGATTCAACAAGCGTCTCCAAAGTTGGGCTACCATGAAATACATTTTCTTATTCAAGGACAATGCTGAAGATTTGAAATACATCCTCAAAATAATACACGAAGCAATTTGACTTGAAGAACACCACATATGTTGTTTCCAACACACGGCAACCATGTGACAAACAAATAAAACTCCTTAAAATTGGTCACAGTGGACTTGAAGAAGAAAAGAATACACGTAGTCCAACAGTTTGAAATCAAAACATAAGAGGAAACGGAAACAGGAAAAAAACCTTACCGGTTTGCCACTTGGATAACCGGATCGAAAGAATACATATATGAACAAGGGACACACACACAACCCTGCCATGATATCGGGTTGGGGTCGGGGTGTGGTATACCCGGAGTTATTGGGAATAACAGACACAACTGACATATGTTTCCCATTGTGTCCTTTATATTTGGATTTATTTATTTTTGTTGTGCTTTGGTTCGTTCTGATTTCAATAAATGAAAGATTTATAGCTGTGTTTATTTTCGATGTGATGTGTCAATGCTATTGGCCAAGAATATGACGAGGAGCAAGAGTTGAGGTGAATATCTACTTTCGGATAGTGTTTGTTGATGTTCATCGATAATTGTGAAATCTCTGAACCTTCCATGTTGGTATATCTTTCTGTTAGCCAAAGGAGATACCAAAGCTGCAACATATTCTATCTTGGATTTTGTTATTTCTATTGGGAATTTATATCCTTGACTGCAAGGGATTGCTATGTTTGAATTAGTGGTGTTTTTTTTTGTATTCACAAAACGTGTCCAGAGTTGATAAATACAATCTTACAAATCCGAAACGGGCCATATGTTCAATATCGATGGAATAAAATTTAATCCGATATCAAAATGTTGACGAAATAGTACCTGTTACAAACACACATACAACACAGTGTTGTTTAGCATTCAAAATCCATCTGTATAGGGTTGGTTGTACCCTCGGAGCTATGATGAAGACGTTTATAAATTTTTAAGCACTTTGCGGTCCTATTTTTTGAACTTTCTTTTTTCGGGGTTTTCGGTTCGACAAATAATAAATAACTTTTATTGATTAAAGGAAAAGTTCTCTTTATCGTTTCTTCTATTTCATTTTTGCTTTTAAACCGAAAGAGATACTTTTTTGATAGAGCTCGCGGGTAGTGACCTTTGTGTTGAGGGAACATCAAAGACCCAGTTTGACAACAACTTTTGTATAAGATCCTACGATTAACCCTATATTAAGCCCAAGATTGCCATTCTTATTGAATAAAGAATGAGCAAAGTACTTTACCTACATATAAGAATCTATTTTTTTTTTTTGGATCAGCTTTCTAAAAGATTTCTTTCAAAAGGATTTTATATTTAATTATTTCTTGCTATTGAAATGTCAATGCAGTTAGACATTAGGTTTTTATAGAAAAATTGAGCATGGCGATATGTCCATGAAAAGCTTAAATTTCATAACCAGTTATACTCACTATAATTTCGGCCCGAGAAGGTGCTTCGTGTCGCACGTAACAAAAGTGATTTTCTTTTGCTTTCTGTGATTGCAAAAATTTCCCCACTCTGTAGCGAATTAAAACAATTTCAACCATTAAAAAATTAGATAATTTTGGGCAATAATGGCCGCGTTTTTTTTACTACTCAGTAGACAGCACAGTAATCAGGTGCGAATAAAGCTCTCCAACTCACTTTATCTGTGAAATCCAATTTGTAGTTTCATAAAGAGTAAAAAAGGGGATCTAAGGGTTACGTCTCGGGTAAAGAGAAATAGCAAATACTTCAACCTAAAAGAGTTCATTACGAAAATCATTAGATTCGCGTAGCAAAATAATGCTTCTTAACACCATAAGCGCTGCCTTCATTTCATTAAATTAAAGCTCTATAGCCGGCACAACTGTCATATTTTTTTTGGCCTTTTTATCGACTGCAATCCAGATTGTTTTTGTTTGCCAAGGGAAATTTTACTGTGCTGGCTATTGAGTATTGAAAAAAAACACGACTAATATCAACATGGAAACGGACTAATTTGTTAATTTTGTTTTGAACTCAAGTCACTTATGTTTCTGTACAGTGCACTGTAAAGGCCCATAACGATACGTTTTATCAAGGGCTGAAATTTCCATCGCCGGTTCCATGGTTTGACGAAAAAGCACTGCAATACTTTAGATGGGTACAAATTATTTTTCTGGCCGACCCCGCGAACCTTGTCTCGCCTGCAATTTATAGCTTTCAGATAAGCATGGTGATTCTAATTCATGTGCGAGTAATAATATGTATACCTTTGAAATAAAACACGACTTTGATTCTTCTTAAATCGGAATTAGGTTCATCTTTATTCAGTGAAAAATAGTCTCCTACTAAACTAATATTATGAATTCAATAGTTTTCGTTTCGGTTTTAAAGAGAAAATCATTGTCGTCTCCACAAATCTCTAGTATAGTATTTTACTGTTGCAGCATTCTATTTCAGTCTTAGCAACAGAGAGTCAAACTCGTTTTTATCTGGCCTTGAGTGATATTTTCAAAGGCTTGGCTTGAAATCATAAAAATGGTTTGTAGACATGAGCGGATTGTGGGCAAGACAATTACGGCGCCTCATGTTACTCGCGGTTTTACTCGTGATATCGGGATTAAAAGTAGCCTATGTGATTTTCTGACTCCTAAACAACCACCACATATGCAAAAAAAATAAGTCAATCTTTTACTTACTTACTTACTTATGGTGGCGCTACAATCCAGGTCGGACCAGGGCCTCACCCAACAAACTTCTCCAGCCAGCTCGGTCCCTGGCTAACTGTCACCAGTTTCGCACGCCAAGTTGGTTGTCCTTTCTTGCCGACAGCATTAACTTGGTCTTGTCCTCGTTAACCGCTAGACCCATCTTCCTGGCCTCCGTCTCAAGGCTCACAAACGCTCCACTGACATCACGCTGTGTTCTTCCAATTATGTCAATGTCGTCTGCGTATCCTAGTAGCTGGACGGACTTTTGAAAGATTGTGCCTCTGGTGTTGACATTGGAGCTTTGCCCAATCTTTTCAAGAATGATGTTGAAGAAATCGCATGACAACGCATCGCCTTGTCTAAATCCTTTTTTTGACATCAAAAGCATCCGTTAGATTTTTTTCGACCATGATAGAACAGCGTGAATTTTAAAATTGTCATATTACACAGACGGATGAGGTTTTCTGGGATGCAAGAACTAGACATTGCTCTTTATAGTTGGTCTCTATAGACGCTGTCATACGCGGCCTTGAAATCGATGAAAAGATGGTAGGTATCGATTTGAAGTTCCTGGGTCTTCTCCAAGATCTGCCGTAGGGTGAATATTTGATCGATGGTGGACTTTCCGGATCTGAAGCCACACTGATAAGGACCTACCAGGTTGTTGACGAAGGGCTTCAAACGTTCACACAGCACAGCAGGCTTTTGCTCTAAGCAAAATTAGGACAAATCTATCACACAAGGACCGTACATTTTATCAGGATAAAAAGTATTCTATGTTACTTCTAATACTTCCAAAAATATATCCACAAGGTTTTATGATGATCGGCGTAGTAGTTTTATGCGTGATGCTGCGCCACCGTACAGGCTTTCATATTGGTATTTGGTTTTGTAACATATTTTTTAAAGACTTTCTTTGTCGTAGTATATTGTTCAACTTTCCTGGACAACTACAAATCTGGCTCGTCTGGACTCACGTACTTTCCTTTTGTTTGCTGCAGTTGCTTCTCCCCACCAGGTCTGAGGCTTACTCCGTCTGATCATACGACTTTTGCTGGTCTTAAGTCTTTCGCCGACTTGTCTTTTCGGATTAATCGGGTTGGTCTTACGGCTTTCACCGTCTAGTTCATGGTCTTACTGCTTTCGCCGGCTAGTTCGCCGATTTCTCCGGCTGGTCTTACGGCTTTCGCCAGCTGGTCTTACGGATTATTCCGCCATGATCTTACGATGTAGATTTCCCGACTGCTATTGGTTTTAACTGTTGGTTGTTCCGTTGATTTAATTCCTTCTCTTCTCTTCAGCTCAGGTTTGTAGTGCCTGATGTTGATCCCTGGATGTGTCTTGCTCAATGCAACTTCTTTTGGTGTATTTTGAGGTGATCCTTATAATTTCTACCTGGTATACTGAATGTGAAGTCTATCTGTCGAACGAGTATTTTTAATACAACTAGATTCGACCATACGTTTTTAGTACTTTCATTGAATGTGAATTTTATTATCCAGTTCTAAATTCTGCTCGTTAGTTGTTAGTTTATTTTTTATGCATTCCTGCACTTCAGTGAAATCAGCGTTTGTCATTCAACATATGTGCTGGGCATTGGTATACTATGTAGCTATCATCTTATTCTTCATTACAGCTCACATTTTCCAATTGACTAAATAATAATTTTATAAATTTCGATTCCTATTCGCGAAGTCAACACTACAGAACGTAAAGAACATTAATTCACATAAAAGGAACTTGAAAAAAAATGGTATCTTATCCCATAGCTCTAAGGTTCGTGTAACCCAACGTATATGTTGTTCAACAGCTGTGGCCTAGTAACATGTCTAACAAAATTGCTTAACTCAACCTGCCGATCATAATAGCTGGATCTCCCACACCAATGTGTGTGAAAAGGCTCCAGCCTCCACTACTAATTAGCAAAATTAGGTTCTTTTGTTGCCCTGTCTGTCTTCTCAGTGGTGGCATCAATGCCAACCTAAGATGGATTTAATTCTGAAAATATCAAAAAAAAAAACTCCTATATCTAATTATTATAATTTTTTTTGTCTTGATTTCTTGTGGGGATAGAAATTCATAAACAATGGAAATATAATAAACCTTTCATGCGTCACTTGGTGTCAGAAGTCTGTTATGCGTGGCCAAAGTTCACACAATAACTTTTCGACGAAAAAAAAAAAAAAACATCAGACGCACATCGGGGAACAAAAGTTTATAAATTTCGTTTTTTTCCTCGAAGATCCCCCAAGGACTATTCTATACGAAGAAGAAGGCCCACATCCAAAGCACAATAAAATAAACAACAGATAATCCCAGATTCTCATTCTCAAACATAAACAGAAGACGCAAGTTTTTGGTGCCTCTGACTGTGGCGTATGAGTTTGCTCAAATTTCGAATACTTGTTATTATTCCACTCGAATAACTGTAAGAAGCTCAAAAATCTCTTATGAGTCCATAAACACCCCTTAAATCGAATCAATGGCAAGTGGAAATAAGAAAATTATGTAGGTCCGTAAAGGTAAACGTTCTCAATAGCCAATCTCAATTGTTTGCTTGCTTTTTTCTGCTAGGTGTATTTGTTTGTGTTGTCTGCCCAGCCCATCCCTTATGTATCGTTAATCGGGTTTGGGCCTTTGAAACACCTCCGATTCCAGAATTTATTTCCCAATTTAATGTTATAACAAGGAAAACACTTGCACACACAAAAAAAATCGAAACGATTTAAAGCATTTCGATATCAGGAAAAAGGAAAACAAATTTATTTTCCTTATTGGAACAGAGAATGTGAAACTTCCTTCGATACGAAAACAACACAAGTAGTGAGTAGTTTTGCCGGTTTGGATTAAATTCATTTCTATCAGTGCCGAAGACCTACCTTCACATTACTTCGATTCGAAACAACAACTTGCTTGAGAGAATGTAAGCATGGGAGGGTCGACTATAGCTTATCCGATCCCTCTTCTGACTTGTTCAAAAACACTCTAACAAGTTTCTTATCAAATTTGATCAATCTCTTCTGTTTGCGGGGATGGAAAATGGTATTTTCGTACCTGCTGGTATCCATTAATTTTATTCACAGTTCACAGATCCTTGTGTTGAGCTATTGGTTTTGGTTGTTTCGACTGACCAACACCAATGCAGGCGAATGCTTTTCAGTACAGGAGTATATTATAGTCAAGGAACTTTTCAAACTTAAAAGAAAAATATTATACGTTTAGATTGGTCAGTCTGTTGGCGGCGCGGTGTACCAGCAAAGATCGCATCCAGTGGTGGAAATCGATGCCATCATTACCATAGATGTAGTGCAGGTGGGTGGGTAGGAAAATAAATTTTAAATTCTCAAAGCAACAGCGCTTAATTATATACACACAACGCATAGGTAAGTGTAGAAGAACTTGATAATATCAAGTTGATATGGATATGTGCACCTGAAGAAATAAAAAATTCTATTTTCATATGTCAAGCACGGAACTTTGGAGGAAGATGGCCGGAGGCAACGAATGTTTTTCTACATAGGGTCCCGGAGAACAGGATTCGAAATTGGTTGGTCAATGCTTGTTGTACTTGGTCTAATGTTGCATCACTGACTATTTTAAATGGGACATCTTTTTCAAGAAGACTGACTTACTTAAGGTGGCGCTACAGTCCGTTGTGGACTTGGGCCTCAATCAACAGTCTCCGCCAGCTAGGTCGGTCCTTAGCTAGTCGTAAATTTTATCAGTCACTACGTTGTAATCTGGTTCATGTTGTTCGTAACTGGTTGGTTAAAGCTTAGGACAAGAGGCCCTGGGATACATCTTTTTGTAAGCAACGGAGGCCGGTAGAAGGAGGTTTCAAGGCACGAACTGTATACTTTTATCTTAAAAAATAAAGAAGTCCACGTGTATAGGTATAGTTGAACTATAATAGTTCAAGAAGATGTGAATGGAT
>CAKKXW010000001.1:31829448-31849409 GCA_920937365.1 Sphaerophoria rueppellii | reverse complement strand
TCTGGAATGTCTATATGGCCCGGCATCCAGTGAAGGTGAATATTAAACTGTTGTTCCATCTCCATTAGAGACAACCGACAGTTTTGCACCGTAATCGAGTTTGTAGAGACAGAGTCAAGGGATGTGGATACCACGTTTTCTCTAAGCCAGGACAGTGCCTCCTTAATCGTTAAAAGTTCTGCCTGAAACACGCTACAATGATTTGGAAGGCTGAATGAGAGACTTAGTTTTAGTCGTTCGGAGTACACACCTCCACCAACCCCATCACTAGTTTTCGATCCATCTGTATAGAAGTGGAAGTACAGAGAGGCAATTGGAAATTGGCGCGATGAAGCTTGATCTCAGATTTTTTTAAATGAATGCGGCGTTGTACACTATCATTGGGATATGTAAATAAGAAATGTTTTTTTTACGTTTTTGGGATGGGTTGAAAAATTAAGTTCGCTTCAGATCGAGACGCGTAAGATATCAGGCTGAGCGTAAGAGACAACAAGCTGTGCCTGGGGACTGTAATGTGCTTGACGGATATGGTTAGATGAGTATTTTTCGTTTACAGCGATGTGCCATGGGATAACATATGAACGGGTTTCGACTTTTTTCGTAGGTGAAAAACCTTCTTTACATGCAACAGTATTTATGATGCGGACATTAAAAACATATATGGCGTGGAAAAACTTGTACAGATAATCCCATAAATACCTCAATTGCTAGTCATTAGTCATTCTTCGTTAATATTCGAGGAAAATTATTTCGTAAAAAGGCATACTTTTGCTGTGTGAACAAAACCTTATTTAGCCACTATACAGTTTATCAACTGTCAACATGACCAAATCTTTTCAAAATTATAGCAAATATCATTGGTTTGTTTTTTCGTTTTTGTGTGTTTTTACTCCTGCCAGCACTTTTGAAGTGAAAAGAGTTTTTTTTTTTAGATTAAAAATAAGCCAGTTCCATCAAACAACATCCCACTGATATTTCAGAGATTTCCGCTGTACTCTACCTTGGCTACAACCCCTCGGACATCAATAATACTTGAAGAGTGTCTTATGTCGATTGAAATATGATCAATCTGGTTGACAGTTCAATGGTCTAGAGACCTCCATGTCCCATTGTGGATATTGAGATGTGGGAAACGCGTACTTGCTACTACTATGTTTCGCTCCGCTGCAAAATCGATAAGGCTGAATCCATTACCTGAAATTTTTTGGTGCAGGCTGTGCTTTCCGACTGTTCCACCAAAGATGTCCTCTCTTCCTAGTTTGGCATTAAAATCTCCTAAGTCGATTTTATCTGCGAAGCTATGTATGTCTTAACGAAAAGCTCGTAGAACTTGTCTTTGGTGTCGTCATCGTTTTCTTTTGTTGGAGCGTGAGCGCATACTAGGCTTTTGTTGCCGAATTTAGTCTTTATGCGAATTGTCGTGAGGCGCTCCTTGACAGCTCTGAAGCTTAAGACATGCTGCGTAAGTCTGCTTCCAACGACAAACCACATCCAAACCGACGCTGTTGTTGTTCTCTGTAAGCAGCCGCCGTAATAGAAATCGTAGTTTTTCAGCCTCCTTTTGCTCGGCTTATCCCATCACATTTCCAGGATGGCGGTTAGATCCGCCTTTTAACGGTCTAGAGCCTCCGCTAACTGTTCAGCTGCACGTGGTCTGTTAAGAGACCTAACATTCCACATAGAAATCCAAACCTCGTTGTCCTTATTTCGTTTACATGCGTCGTCATGAGTGCAACTACTTTGCTTTATGTAATTGGAAAGTCACCCCAAAGTACTACCCCCAACCTGGAGGTCCTTATTTAAACTCCAAGGGCAAAGAGCCGGATATACCGCTTCTTATCGGCCTGAGCTCCAAATATGTTGAAGTAGCCCGTATAAGGTGATCACTGAGTAGTTTAAACTAACTTTAGACGCCACCGTTGACTCCATCCTGGGAATTCTTTTGCTGCCGTCTGGAAAAAGGAGTAGTGCCTCAGAGGAAAACACTCTCCCCGCCCCTCTCGTTAGCTGTCGCCAAAGCCTTCCATATAGGTTTTCACCCTACCTCCAGCTGAGATACTAGAAACCAGGTGGTCACCACGTGGAGGTGTTGTTGAGGACGTTTGGGTCTTCATGAGTGCGCTGATATCTACCATTTGACTCACCGAAATAAAGGTCTCCTGGAATAATATTCCGTTCAAAAGATTTGGCTATATGTTTCCACATTTAAGCAAATGGGAATCCACGTAGTGAATGATGTTCTCTATGTGAGATGATAAGGAACTTTTCGTAGACAAAAATTGAGGATATGTGCGAAGATATGTGGTTCCAATAGGAAAGTACCTCTTGCACCACAGTTAATAAAATAATCATAAAAAAACAAAACGAGTTAATCCACACCCTTCTTTCAAGACACAACATTTTTTGATACTCGAAATGATGAGAATCATGGAGAACGAAGAAACTTAATTCTTAGCTCAGCCTTTTCCATTTAACCAGCACGCGTCGTAGCGATGTTTTTTTTCGCCACCGCGATCATGTGATTTGACACCGTTGTTCGTTGGATTTATTTCTTTTGTAATATTTAAAAGAAAAATTGTAAGTCAATATTTCAAGGATAATTCGGTACAATTAACGACATTTAACCTCAATTATGCCTCATCCATCGTAAAAAGTGTGCAACTGAGTTTATCTCGAAAATTAAACTGATCTTTCTTTCACACTCTCCAATTCTCTGAAAATTGTTTGTCTTATTTACAAGAAACATCGCACGTTTTAGTTGGACCACCCTCAATATGGCATGTTTTTGAGATTTGTAAGTATGGCTCATAAGGCAATCGGATTATATTTTGCAATAACATTGCAGAACTTTACACAAAATTTAAAATTTGTTTCAAAAACTTTTGAATATAATGAAAATCATAAATCATCTTACATCACAAGAATAACGATAAAAACATCTGTCCTAATACCCATTGAAGACGGGCGGCGGTAGGATTTCCATTTTTTCTGCTGAAAAAAATGTTCATTTTCATTGTATTGGTCTTATCCGTCAAAACAAAACGTTATTTTTTTCAAAAAAGAAAAAAAAACACAGAACAAAAACATTTTGTACTCCACCCTAATTCAACACTCATCAATTCAAATTCATTCTCTCTTTATTCCTTACATTCACGATTCACATCCGCCCTATCCCTAATACAAAATGAAAAAAAAGAAATAATTTTTCAAGTTAAATTGAGCAAAACTTTTCTTCTCATCGTCCTTCACATACACCAAGATGTGCATACATATCTAGATATAGCCATCGACAGGACAAAAGTTCATTTCAATTGTTTCCTTTTTCTCACTTCTTCAAGGATATCCATATGTTCGGTTCGGTGTGGTTGGAATTGAAATTTTGTTGCAAAAAAAGGACAAAACCGCATACCAAACCATTTACTATAAACAGACCTACATCTAAATTTGTTGATGTAGGTCTGATATGGTACAAAAGAACGAGCCGTCACCCATCAGCCACTATCAGACTTAAGAAGGACGAAAAAAATGTGAAACGAAGAAGAACACACTTTCGAATTTCAATGCCAAAAAGGAACAAAATAACATGAACTTTCATCCTCGGGATAAAGTTTCATCGAAATTCCACTTTGGACTTCTCTAATGCAATCGTCGCGCTAGTCAGCGAAATAATTTACCAAAGATGTTTCCCAGGACCTTCCTTAACTCTTCGTCACATTTAAATACATTTTTTTTTGTTCTTGTATTTAAATGTTCACTTTTGGTGTCACATAAAAAGACCTCGCTCTCACTCATTAATTCTCATTTTAACCCCCTTCGCATGGTTTGTAGAATCATCGTTGCTTTCATCTTCCAAATCCTGTATCCTTTCACAAGAAAAATGAAGGAGTGTAAGAAAATTCGGTCACATGACTTTGGAATGAATCCCATTCAATAAAAATATTCAACCCCTCTTTCCATTTGCTTTGGAATGTTTGAAATTGGAATTTTCCACTGGAAAATGTCCCAAAAAGCTCACTTTCACTTTGTTGCCTCTCAAAACAGGGTGACTTGAAGGCAACCATGGCGCAACTCGCTCCCTTTCACTCTCTGGCTTACCAGTATCTATCCTTTCCGGAACTCTCGTATATCAGAGAGATTCTTGGCAGGGTTAGGGACAAATTTGGAACAAGTTCAATCCGATACATTCATTTAGTCTTTGGTTAGTTTAGTCAAAGGAACCGTTGCAGACAGTTTACTGTACACGATTTTTTTTTGTCATTTGACAAAACAAACGACACCGCGGCGGCGGTAACAGTTTAAATTGCGTAACCTTCTATCGTGAGTCCTATTCCTCCCAACAAAAACAAATCAAACTATCAAATGAATAGTTAATGTGCGCGTATAGTTCCTCTTCCATTTATCTTGAGAGTAATCCGTAATCCTTGTGGTATATAATTTAAGCCCCTTCGAGACGAGGAAGAGTGTTTATGGGTGCTAATCTAACCTACCATGACGGGGATACTTCACAAGTGGAACTACTGATAAACACAAAATTTATCTTCGACAAACTTCTTTGGATCTGAAAAAGCATTAAGAACCACAGAACACGGGTCTTTTCGGTTGTACGGTATTCGGGTTTTCGGGTTCGTTCTATTTTTTTTTTTGTTCGTGACGGTGAGTGAAAAGTGAACGCTCTGTTGTGTGGGATTAAAACAGGCTTTACTATACACAACAAAATTCACCGGAACAGGGATTTGCTGTGGTAATCCTTGTAATTATATTGTGTTGATCTACAGCAGGGAGTGAACCTGGCCATTGAGGATTGTACCCCAGGTGCGTCAGTGCCACTGCTAATTGCGTGTACCTAATTTTCCTGTGAGAATCTGATGTTTGGTGTGGTCGCGGGCATTTTAGTTTCAAATTCGCTTCGTGAATTTCAGTCGAATGTGTCCTCCTCGGTACTCGTGAAATGTGAAAGTCTATTTTCGCCCATTGTCATCTGATATCCCTTGTTTAAAGTGCTCGCATCTCGTCAGTGTCATTTTGTTGAAAAACAAGAAAACCCTATTTTTAAATAAATCAATTTGATGGTAACTGTGGCTGACATGAGCATTCAACCAACTTAGCAACAAGCTCCGGACCTTTTTTCGTACATAAGTTCATTAAGTTGCACAATAGCCGTACACAATTCGAGCACTGTACACGGTACACCTCTGCCCACTCTACTCATTTCCTCTACTAACTCGATCAAAAAGCTTGTGTGTCTAGTTTCCTGTGTCCTGTGTGCGATGTCCTAGATTTCAAGAGCACCACCCGAAATACGACGTTCAGGATAATGATAACGCTCTGTTGATGCTGGGGCACAATATACACTGTTGTCGGTGTGCGAGTGTCGGTGTTGGTCTTTTTTGCTTTATCACCAACTAAAACACAAAAGCGAAGAACCTGTGATTTTTTTTTCGGAGATTATTATCCTTAAGTGGAAGGATATCAAGAGTTTATTTTGTGCTTTTTGTAATGTGGTGGTCTTTTGTCATTGTTCGTTTTCCTTTTGTTGAGTGAGTAAAAAAGAAAATACGGAAAAGTGCCGAAAAAAAAAGAAAATAAATAATAAATATTTCATTTTGTCAAGTGAAGGATATAAGAAAAGGAAAAAAAGTAAATTTATACAGAAAATAAATCTAAATACATTACCTAGCTCATCTTGGATACAAAACACAATATACGACTCACGAATATTAAAACATATCTCTATGGCTTGTACCTACCTATGTGTAGAGAGTTTCTGTTATATTGACATCTAACTCAGTAAGCCGGTATTATAGGCATTCAACAAAAGCAGCTCATTTTTTGACAGGTGAGTTATTTGTGCAAAATAAATTATATTTTCATAAGAGAGACATGAACGAAGGACTCGCAAAATTTCATGTGAATGTTGGAAGTATGATATTTTATTTGAAGGGCGTTTTTATCGTCGTTGTCGCCTCGCTTCGTCAGTTGCAATTGGCAGTGAAAATAAAAAAATGTCTAAATTTTTTTTTCGTTGGGGTAGGCTTTTTGATGTAGATTTGATTTTTGATGATTGTTATTAAGAGGATAGAATAGCGAAATTGTGGCGAGGAATTTTGTATGGATGATGTATGTGTTATAATATTTTTTGGCTTTCATGTAATGTTTTTCGATTTGCAATTTGAATATTGGAATTTTAAATATTGAAGCCATCGCAATTTTAACTTTTCAAGGAAGAATCGCGATTGACTTTCAATTAAATTCCTACCCTTCATACGCTGGTATAAAAGACGATCGAAATTGTTGAATTTATTTAATTGAAATTTGTTAAATTATAAAAGTGAGAATAAGGTGGTCTGCAATTTAAAGCTGTAGTGAAAAAAAAACATTTATTACCTAGAAGGCATTAGTTTGACATGTGTTTATATGTACATAAAGCTGGGCTTAGAAGTGAAATCCAATTTGCTTACTGTTAAATGAAACGCGCGTGATGAAAGTTACAGACAGAGTGAATAGTATTTTATTATAAGAATAAAAGCAAAAGAGGAATTGAGATACATACACATGTATACAATGAAACACAAATACATGAATAAAGATAATGTAAGAAAGGTACACTTAGGAATGAAACTATAACTAATGGTCTGGTTATATCAACCAACACTTACTTCCTTTTTAAGCGAAAGTTCTCAAAAACATAAACTTGGGAATTTTTTAGTGAGGTTTTGAATAATGGAATAGGTGTGCGGCAAGGTTCTTTGTTAGGGACAGTTGTATTTCCAATGTTTGTCAATTTTCTTTTCCAGAAACATTTTAGTAGTAGTGTCATGGCTTTTGAATAGGGTTACTGCATACAGTATACGAAGTTTCAACCCGATCGAATGTATAATAGGAAAGTTATGGCTGTTCTGCTATAAATAGTGACAGACCTTGGAAAAATGTACTAAGAATAGTTGATCTTGCGAGATTTTTTAATCAGATGGAGTTTGTTTCAATGAAAATATAATGAACTTCCAATAACTAAAGAAACAAAATTGAGTTTTGCGTTTTTTAGTCGATTTTTTAAGTGTCCGGGACAATGGTACTAAAAATAGTGAAAATCTAGTCTCCAGACAGCTTGAAGGTCATTGTTTACTTTTTTTCATGTTCAAATTCTTTTTGAAATTCATAATTTCCCTGTCAAAAGTAGATACAATTTTTTTATTGTACGTATTATCATTATTAATTCTCTGTCACACAAGCAAAATATTTTGAAATCAATGTAAAGTAAATCGATCGTGAAAGATCTACAGCCAAAGGGAATATTTTCCTTTTAACCGAAACCTAAACATGAGAATAATGAAACCAGTTTCCTCCCTCCACCTTCACTTTTCTATTTATTTGAGAACTAGTTGGTACCCGCAGCTTTGCCCGCGTTAAATTAAAGTTAACTTATTATTTTAATATTTTATATAATAAGCACTAATTGGAATAAATGAATGTAGATAACGTAAAAAAATGTGCACGACTGGATCGTACGAACTTGCTCCTGCATTCTAAAACTAAATATTAATGATTACTTTTATGTTCCAAAAATTGCAAAAAGTAGTGTTAAAATAAGAGATATACAAAAAAGAGATATATAAAAATAATTAGAATTTATTAAAAAAATTAAAATTTGAAAATGAACCTCGTAAATACATTTAATTCCGAAAATTTGAATGCCAAACAAATTCAAACCTTATTCTTGATTTACAGATTTTTTTGTTTGAAAATCGTCGGAGCTGTTTTTTTTTTTAAATTAATTTTTTATATATAAAATTTTTCAAAAATGTCTTAAAATTATTTTGGGTATGCAGTTTTCAGTACCATGTAAATAAACATATTACACTTCAATTTGGATTTTTAAAATTGATCCGTTTTTGAGATACAGAATTTTGAAAAAAAAGTAAAAAATATTTTTTTAAAATCCAAAAAAATTTTTTTTGAACACAAAATATTATTTTAACAATGTATACGTTCTTTAAAAAAAAAAAAAACTTACGCTGGTCGGACTTTCATTTTTCGAGAAAATCTAAAAACAAAAAAACGGTTATATGGGAGGTACCGTTTTGGAGCAATAACAAATTTTTTTTTTTTACATAAAATACATTAATGTTTAAGAAAATAAAACTCGAGGAAGTTTAAAAAAATCGTAGGAGCCGTTTTGGAGAAAATTTGAAGTTTTGGTTTTTGGCCAAAAAAATCGTATGGTGGCTACCTTAAATTTTGATCTTAAAACAAAAATAAAAAATATTGGGATATGAGTTTTTGCTCAAACCTCTAATTTCCAAATTTGAAGTCAATCGGACAAGTAGTTAAGGCTGTAGATGCAAGATGCCTCTAAACTTCCCGACAGACAGACAGACGGAATCGCCGGACCCACTTTTTTCGACTTCTCTATCATCGTAATGTCATATCTCATCCTCATTTCAATTTTTTTTTTACGAATTCAATACTTGCCATATATTCTATATGTCGCAAGTAAAAAAGTTATCTTATCGGGGACTGGTACCGTTACCCTACCTAGTTAAACTGCACTTAGATTTGCTCTTAAAAAGCGAAAAAAAAAAAACAAAATTAATGTTTTATAATTTACAAATACTTAATAATATTTCTCTCTTTTGATATTATTATATTTTTTTGTTTTTAAATTTATTTTCAAGGAAATTTTAATTAAAAAGTGTGTCCTTTTGCACACAAAACGTAATAAATTCAATTTTTTGTTTACGGGTTAATCGTCACTGACTATGCTGAGTACAGAATAACTCTATTCTCATCTTTTCCCTTCTTTCAATGCATTTCTCATTTAAAATTATGATTTTTCCAAATTATCTTAAAAATTTACAGAGATTAAAAAAAATGTACAAACTCTTAACAGATCAATTGATACAATTGAAAACTGTTATTTACACTGTTTTCTTATAATTTACAATGCATATTTCTGCTTCAGTAAGATCTTGGAAAAAATTATGAAAGATCACGAAGAAGCTGGTGTCTATCGATCTTTCCCTTACGGTTATTTTTCAAAAAAAAAAAAAAAACCAACAGTATAACATATTCTGTCTACATTGTCCCAGAGCCTTTGTGTGGCAGGTTCATCTCCTGATCTCTTCAACACATGAACTCATTGTACAGAAAATTGTACTTCACTCAGTTTTAGTCCAATCTTATTAAAGACGCGCAAACTTTCTAATCTCTGTTCAATGTTCTCAGACCATTTTCCATTAATTTCGTCGCCTTAAAAAATAGTTTTCTTCATTTTTCAAACCTTAAAAGAATCTTGAAAAAATAGCTAAAAGTTAAATCAAATATATCGATCCGTGTCGGCAAACCACGATAATTCTTCACTTCACCGGTAATCTCTCTTCTACTTGTTCTGATGTGTTAAAAAACTTGAATTTTACATAACCAATAACAGTTAACTTTGAAGAAGTTTCATACAGACAAACAAGCCCACAAATAAACCCAATCTTCTCGTAGTTTTCAAATTATAATTGAATCAGATCATACTGAGAGCTCATTTTATTGCAAAATTCGTGGAAAGAACAACAGTTTAATTGAAGAATCCACAGAAAAGACAAACGTAAAATATTTGATTAGTTCGAAATATTTTCAGGTATGAACTTAATTTACACTCAAAGCACTTCCAGAGCATCGAAAATATTGGTTATTTTGAAACCTAGTTCAGAACTCAATTTTTTGACATTTTTGCGTGTGGTTCGGAAAACAAAAATTAAGCTCTATAGACCTTATGCCAAGAATTAACTTATTCCGCGAAAGCAAATATACAATAAATCGAATCAATTATTTCAAATAAGTTCACTTAATTCTGTTTATTGAAAGTACCAAAATTAGTTCTAATTGCAGAACCATTTTCAACAAAAAAACAGGAATTGTTTACTCAGAAAACTTAACAAGTATACGCCGTAGTTGACAGTTCACGGAA
Source organism: Sphaerophoria rueppellii (assembly GCA_920937365.1). Classification (NCBI taxonomy): domain Eukaryota; kingdom Metazoa; phylum Arthropoda; class Insecta; order Diptera; family Syrphidae; genus Sphaerophoria; species Sphaerophoria rueppellii. The sequence goes on along the minus strand of CAKKXW010000001.1, from coordinate 31,839,454 downwards.
AACCTTTTTCAGGATTTTTATAAGTATGTACACAAAAACATTTTATCAAAAAGTATGAAAAATTGTTTTTGGCAATTTTTTGTGATAGTATTTATTATTGCAATTTTCTGGAATCTTTTTCATAAATACAGTTTCCTAAATGAAAATATTTGTCAATCTTTTGCTCTTTGTGGCAATTAATTTTTCGGAAATTCAAAAATGAAATTGTAAAAAAAAAAACACCTAGGGCTTGGTTTCCCGAACACAAAAAAAAACTGGAAACATAAAAGAAATTTGTGCAATAACGAGAATAGTATAAAAAGTAAATAATAGGCATGTTTTCGTGATAACCAAGTAAAGTAAAAACAAAATTAAACAAAGAAAACAACAATAAAAATTGACTGGATTTTACTTTAGCTTTTTATCAAGAGTAAAACTTACTTGGAATGTGAATTCCTTTTTTGAAACTTAGAGTTTTGAATAATTTAATACTTAAAAGTCAAATTTTGTCAGTTTGTTTTATGAAAGCATTAAAATTTATATTAAAGCATTTAAATTTATATGAAAATTGAGTTTGAATCTGGATCGTTTTCTGGATATTTTGTTTTCCTTACTTTACTTGATAGTCACAAAAACACACCTAATATTATAAATCAATGACTATATGGTATAGTCAACAGATCAAAGGATCTCATTCTGTCTCTCAATTGACATAACATGTAGCAATTTTATTTGTTTTGTGTTTTCTTTTGGTTATTAAAAATCAGTTAGTAAATTTGAACTAAATATAGTTCCATTTTAGTTATAGATCACGTCGTCATACACTAAAAATGACATAGTAATTATTTTTATGTTATTAATTACCTAGAAATTATTTTTTTGGTAAAAAACATTTGTATGGTCAGCTAGAAATAAAATAAAGCCTTTATTACTCTTGAATATTGTTGTTGAAAGAATTTGTATAGTCGGATTAGAATTTCTGAAGATTAAAATCTCATTTTAACAAAGTTAGAAACTTTTTCTCTCTATACTTAACATTTGTTGATTAATTATTATATCTCTATATTTGTAAAAACGGATGTATGTTTTTATGTCCTTTAAGGACTCCGAAATGGCCCAATTGTTATTTGTGAGATGTTCATGGTTAATACTGATAATTCTATGAACATTTTATTCCGGGAAAAACCTTTGAAAAATTTCGATTCAAAATGGGCTCCTGAATAGAAAAATAGAAAGTTCTTGCTGAAAAAAACTCGAAAAACTCATTTTTCATTTTCAAATGGGAAATTGCATGGAATTGAAGATGCAAGTGTATTTCAATTGGTTTTCAAATGGAAAACTTGAAAATTTAAAAATGGGTTTTCGAATGGAAAATAGAAAGTTCTGATGAGAAACTTCGAAAACTCATTGGTTATCAAAGGGAAAATTGCATAGCATTATAAGTGCACTGATTTTTAAATGGAAAAATGGAAAGTTCTTGATTGGGAACTCGAAAACCTCGGCGGCAGCACGAAGAACTTCAAGACCTAAAATCAAGTTTTTGCATGGAATTTAAGGTACATTGGTTTGTTTATATGTTCAGTTTTTACTCTTAATCCACTCAATCTTCGGTGCATTTTTATAAAATTTTCACTGTGGATATAGCCTGAGTAAAAACAAATTTTTGTGACAATCTAACGGGAAAGTCAACAAAATAGGGGGACAATCGAAAGCTGTATGGAATTCTGATTCTATGAAATAGTCAAAACACAACGGAAGAACGAGAATTTATTGAATTTTTCAACGAAAATCATAACATTGTTTAATGAAAGTAGAAAATTAGTTGTAAATCTTGAAAAAAATCAGATATGCATTTTTCTATTTCAATTGGATTCAAGCAAATCGAAGCAAATGAAGGGTGGCGAGATGAAGCTCGCAGGGTCGTCTGGTTTAAAAGTCTCTTAGTACCTACACTTCAAAGAAAAAAACTCGTATCATATTCACTTTGTTAATGTATAATTATAATTTTGTACCAATTACGTAAATACTCCATTTAAATACAAAATATCTGTGAAAAATTAAATATCTTTAATATCGAGTTATGTAATTTTTAATGATACGCATCGCACAGGTGATAAAAACTCTTTTTAAAAAGTTGAAAAATATAGTTTTTCAACGTTCAACACAAAATAATTGCTTACAACCTCAACCCTATCATTTTTGTCTTTTATCGATTTCATCGAACGATATCCTGTAAACACGTTAACATTATTTTTCATATTTTTAAATTTTAATATTCCAATTTCGTCACTCATATATTTTTAATCAATTACATAAATTTGACTGTGTTCTAGCTCATTAAAATAAAATATCAGCACACTGAATAACGAATGAAGTTGTTAAATTAATTTTCCCAATTAAAAACTGAAATTTTTAATAAGATAGTGTTTTTTTTTGTATGTTCGAGTATGTACGGTCATAATACGTATGTATCAAATTTATTTACAAAACCATGAAATGTGAAATAATTGTTCTTGAGCTCATAAAAACTATTCTGGAATGACTTGAAAATGTTAACTGTACTTAGTAAGTACGCTGTTTTTAAAAATGTCGTTTACATTAAAATCCCTCAAACTATTATTTCTGAATTAAACCAACATTGAAGTCGACGCCTAAGCATTATCATCAACATCAATATTTGAAATTGATATTCAAAGCTTGAATTTTGAACATCTTTTGACTATCTAACAAAAATGGCTTTTTCTTCCTTATTTTCAAATAGAAATTGAAACTGAACACACATCCAGAACATTCTCTGCAACATCAAAGCCAGCCCGACACGCCGAGAGCATTGAAATATGAGACCTGAAGAAGTGTGTGTTTCCATGCATTCATAATCTTCGCATTTTTCCATTTTCAAAAATGAAACACTATCCTAATAATTCTTCGCTCCCATTCAAATATATGATGTACGAAATGTGACACTCAACTCTAAAGTTCCGAAAATTTCACTTCGCTCGCATGTCCTTGCTGGTTTCGAATACTGTTTCTACTACCAGTGCCGCAGGCATTGCAAATAATATCAAAAACACGAGCGAGAACGTAAGGAAAAACAAAACAACAACAAAAAAAAAAAAAGAAACTTAATTTGTTTTTAGGTGCCGGTGTCATTCTGTTCCAGCAGTAAGGTTTTGTTTTTGTAACTTTTTATTTCAAGATTTTTTGTTTTAATTTTTCAACAACTGTGGCATTCACAGTTAACAGCTAATCTCGTCCCGTGTGCCACTGAAATAAAATGAATTCTAAATCTTGTTAGGGATGCCACTTCCGTACATGCTGGCACTGACTTTGAATGATTTATATTTGTTGTTGTTAAAAATTATGCTGAATTTTATAAGACGGTAGAGAAGAACAATTTATTCGACTGTGAAAGTACTGAGTTGTTTAATGTCGGTTTGTGGAGGCTGCTTCCTTTGCATGGTTGGAAAATGTGTGTGAGTATTATAGTGAAGATAAAAAAAAATGAGAATTTTAGGATGTGAAAAATTAGACACATAAATTAAGACGCTTTAAAAATAAAACAAAAAGTAGCTGGGGGAGGTAATCATTTTATTTGAAATCTTTTTTGTTTTTATTCGCTGGAACTCCTTAGAAAGCTGACAAGCACAAGTGTTCTATTTCAAGGCAGTTTATTGCCTTCCCAATTAGAAACGAAGTTATTTCGGCCATATTAAATAAAAAAGAGATTTATTTGTTTGTTTTCTTTTTTTTTTTATTTTTTTGGAAACTATTTTGTTCTAACTGACAAACAAAATCGAGAAATAGATTTTTAGTAAGAAATTTAAAAAAAGGGAGTGAATTGTTGGTTTATAATATAATTATAATATAATTATCATTTTGTGTACTGTTCTTGTTTGTGAACTAATTTTTTTATAATATTTGATATGCAGTTTCCTGACTTTTGGTATTCTGGAGACCAAGGCTATATGAAATAACAAACATTTGTATATTTTTGGGAAATTAATTGCTTCCAAGAGCAAAATATTAATACAGTGCCTTGCATAAGTATAACCGCACCCGAAAAAATGCACTTAAAAGAAAAACAATAGGAGTGACTCCTTACTATTTTTTTATTGAGTTGCATCACTGATGAAGCAAATTGAGAAGAAAATGAAGTACCGTTATTTCCTCTCCTGGTGTTTAAAAATTAAAAACAGTTCGCAAAGATATAACCGCATTTATTGTTTTTTGTTTTTTCTTTGTTTTAAGTTCATTAAAAAAAATAATAATATGCAATTTTGTTGCCTCTATTTTCCACCAATCTTAGAATTCTTTTTGGCATACTATTAACTAGATTTTTCAATATGGAGTCGTCTAAAGCGTTCCATTCTGTCACAATTGCCCCTCGCAGCTTAGCAAATTGCTTATTATGGGCATTAATCTTGCGAGTTAAAATTCCCCAATGATTTTCGATGGAGTTGCAATCTGGAGAATGTGACGGCCACTCCATCAAATTAATGTTTTTCGATTCGAACCAATCCAAACTTTGACGACTTACATGAATTGGGGCAATATCATGCTGGAAGACATGCTCAACTCGGCGAAATTGTCTTAAATAAGGTACCAAATTCTCCTCAAAGACCGAAGTGTAGTCAGAACTGTTCATTCTGGTAGAGGTGAAGGCAAGTGCAACCTTAACACGCTCGCAGAAGGCCCCCCAAACCATACAGCTGCCACCACCAAAGTTCCTCTTGCAAAAACACTTTTTCTCTTTCCTCAAATCGTGCCAATATCCGCTAAAACCATCTGGTCCATCGAGATTAAACTTTTTTTCATCACTAAAAATAACCTAATAAAAAACATTCATTTCAGTATGCCATTTGGAATAACAAGATTTTAGTGTAGATTGATAGAAAGTTACGGTTTATAAATCCCCATTTATGTTTTTGGCGGGCAAATTTTAATATTTTTTGTTTGTGGGCTGCTGTTAAATTTGAAGCTGGCACCATTTTTCTCCGAACAATCATTCCACTGCTTTTTAAAGCACGAGAAATGGTTGAAACCGAAACTTCTAAACCGAATTCGTTACGAAATTCCGGCAAAGAATGCCCTGAATTGGATGCAGCATTGATTAAACGCCTCTTGTCGCGACGTGTCAGCTTCTGCTGACGACCGGGTCTTATTTTTGTCCGATAAGATTCTGGATGTTTTAAAAAATTTCGAACGACACGATCCGATCGTGAAATTCGTCTTCCGATAGCCCTAAGACATAGGCCGCTTGATCGAAAAGCCAAGATTTTGCCTTTTTTAATTTCGCTTAAATGCGTACCACGTGGCATTGTTGTTTTTTATTTGAAAGCACTTGACTAAATGCAGCTTCAAAGAGATTTGCATTGTGCGGTTATATTTTTGCAATACATCAAAATCCGTTTGAATTTTTAAACACCAGGAGACTCAATAAAAAAATAGTAAGTAGTCACTCCTATTGTAGGTTTTCTTTTAAATGCATTTTTTCGGGTGCGGTTATACTTATGCACGGGACTGTATTAAGGAAAATGAATGCAAATAATTGCAGAAAATAGCAATTGTAAAAACTATCAGAAAAGGTTGTCAATAACAACTTGTCATACTTTTTGTAAAAGTATTTATTTACATAAGATAATCCTGAAAAAGGTTTTCTGAAAACGGTCAACTACGGCGTATACTTGTCAAATTTTCAGAAGATCGAATTAGGTTAAATTAAAAAGAGTGGGTGTTGTGATATTCTGATGCTTTGCAAGACTTTTTTGTATCGAACTCCAAAAACAAGAGTAGTGTTTTGAGTTTTAAAAAAATATGAGTGTGACCCATGTGGTCCACACGACTAACTTCCCAGAAAATAATAGAAAAATAAGCAAGACCATTAGTAGTCTTGCAAAATTTCCAGCCAATGCATCCTGTTGTCGTTATTCAATGTACACGCAAGCTGGTTTTAAAAGTCAAATTCCATAAAACTTATGATTTGAGGACATACACAAAATTCATTAAATAACAGTGGCACCATCTGTCAAAAGTTGGTGTTCTAATCGGATTAATTTTTCGGAATATTAAGATTAATATGTAAAACAGCGTTTGCTTTGTCAGCTATTAATAAAATATAGTATATGATACTCCTGATTATTGTTCTTTTTTCAACACTTACTATCCCTGAATACAACTGTATTTACCATGAAAATTTCATTAATATTTGCTGGGTCGTGTAGGAGTCCATAACAGATATCAAAACAAACAAACATGAATTCATTTTTAAATAAAGAAAGAAATTACAAGACTTATATTTTCAACTGTTCGTAACAAACAAAATTGTTATCAATTAACCATACTAATGAGTTTTTACCGATTGAAAGGTCCTAATATTCTATTCCTGCACTCCTATGGACTGTTTTTTCTTATTACCACCAAAATAAATCCACTTAAACTAATTTTCAATTGCTTAACACAAATAATATATTTTATTATAGCCGTGTTTTATTGGGAACTCAGCTTAGCTTAGCAATAGCAATTACATGTCAAACAACAACCGAAAGCTGAGTAAAAATAAGTTAGGAATTTAAGTTAGGAATTTACACAAGATAAAGTACCGGCAACTCGACGCTAGAGTGAGCAAAATATGTTCTTTTTAAATCTTAATGTTGGCAGAACCAAATGGGATTTTTGAGCTAGTGGTGAGCATAATGGAATGATTTCAATAATCGAGACAAAATAATTCGACTGATTGGAATAATCGAGTGATCATTCGAATTACAAAATGTTTGCTTGAAATTCTTAATTGTAAACACCAAACTTGATAATATGTACTAGTTGTTTATCAATCGAATATTAACAGTCGTCATTCAAACACTGCTCGTAATAATAATAATTCGATCTTTTTTCATTCGAATACTAATAATCGATGACTTTCATTTGGATGCTAATAATCGATTATGTTCATTGGAATACTAATAGTCGTCATTCAAAAACTGCTCGTAGTAATTCGATTTATTTTCAAGAGGATGCTTATAATCGATTATTTTCAATCGGATACTTATAAGTAGCAGTTGTAGCAGTACTAGTAGGTTTAAGAAATCATCCGAATGATTTCACAGTGCATAATCGAATGATATCGAATAGTTTCTTGAATCGATTAAATCGTTCGAATCACTATCGCTATGACATTTTTTTTTTCTCTGACAGGATTTGACAGTTTTTGAACTTTGAACTTTGAACAACTTTGAAATATAAAATAGAAACTCAGTTTAAAGCTGAGTAAAGCGTTTTATTGGAATTCCTATTGCTAAGCTAAGCTGAGATCCCAATAAAACACAGCTTATATTGATAAATAAGACTTTTTGAACTATTAATGAAATTTTTGCAGAAATTGTCATAATTCTTAATTATATTAGGGTTGTCTAAGTTTTTTGGTTCCCATTAAAAAATCGCATAGCGATTTTTGATCAACACCTAATTAGCTCTTAACAAGATAATACCGCTATGAATGAGATAATTTTTATAAGAATACGATGAGTGGTTCGCGAGATAATCGAGTCGAAAAAACGTAACGCACATCGTACATACGCAAATACGAATATACATACCCCCACACAGACATCAATCTAAAAAGGGTTTATTTGGATAATAGTTAACTCGAAACATGAATAAATAAAAAATAGGAGTGCGCGACAGGCCGACAGCCCTTGAAGAGCCAAGGCTTACTCTCATCAATTCTCTAGGTGCGTGTGAAAAATTGAGAGGACCTACAATTTAACGCCGATTCCGAACGGCAAAGTTGAGAAGCACTTTTTTATGACTCTTGGAAATTTTTTGGAAGTCAGTTCATCGCAAGAGTCGGTGAATGAAAGATGAAATAAAAACTATGGTCACTAGTAGACGTTTTTCTAGGCAGCCAACGTACCAAATCACTAAGCTTCGGACACTACCTCGAAGCATGAAGATATGCAAAAATTGGAGATTCACAAAATCGGCCCCATTACAATAACTTCCTGTTTGTTCTGAGTAAAGAACTAATTTGTGGTACTGTCAATCAACATAATTCGGCGAATTTTATTTGAAATAATTGATTCAATTCATGGTAAAATCTCTTTCTTGGAAAAGTTAATTCGACACAAAAAGTCTATATAACTTCCTGCTTGTTTTCCGTACAACAATCAGTAATTATAGGAAAATTGAGTGCTGAACAGATTTTAACTGAATTTCTATAAAAAGAACGTCACTCACAGTAGATTGCAGTAGGTACTTCTTGATGGGAACTACATATTTTACAATATGACGAATAATATCGGTGTATCTTAAACTTAACTTTCATTTGAAGTGTCATCATATTATTAGAATTTTTGTAATTTGAGCAAGGAGTGTTGGAACAACATACAATAACACCGATTTTTGGAGCAACATTTTCTTAAGCGGTTAGGCTCATTTTTCACTCGGTGAATACGTAATCAAACAAAATTACGGATATGTTACTCAGAAGACCCATAAGTGTAAAATAAGATGCCTTAGCATCTAGAAAAAGTGACTGTGTAGTGTGCTCTATATGATCCATGTCATTGGTCCGTATTTTTACGAAGATAAGCGGACGATTACAACAGTCAATTAGAAGCAATATGGTCGAAACGATTGAAGATCATGACTTGGCCGATATGTTGTTCTAACTTGACAGAGCACACAACACGATCAATTATGGCTCAATGGCATGAGAAATTGCCTGATAGCGTAATTTCACCGAATATTAGACGCATAAAAAACTAAAATTATTCGCATTTTGGCCGAGATACCGCCCGATACGTTCGAAAAAGTGGTTAACTATATACCTCAAAAAATCGCATGGTGCAAAAACTCCTAAGGCAGCCATTTGAATGATATTGTTTTTCACACTTAATGGCAAAGTCCAAACTTTATAATGAAATCAAAATTTACACAGAAAATGTATCGCTGTGTGTGTTTTACATGCATTTATTTTATTAATTATTTCTGTCCTTAAAACAAAATTTTACCAGTCATGCATACATTTAATATTAATTGTTGAAAATATTCCAAAATAAACAAACGTTCATCTGACCATTTTCTTGTTAAAGATTTATTGTGATGCAAAGTCCGGAAGGTTGACAAACTTATTTTTCCGCGAATTTCACTTGATTCAGCTGCAGCTTCATCTTTATCATCCGGCTTAAATAAATACAAATATAACCGTTAAAATTCTTTCAAATAAAAATGGTTCATCAAGCTTTTCTGCAGTACAAACGCAAAAATATCTTTATTTTATTTTTTTGACGAGTTAAGAATTCCATACATAAAGTTCCATTAAAGTATGTGCGAAACCGAATTAATGTGAGAAGTGGAACTTATGTTATGCTTTTTGGATAACCATCAATTAACATAATATATTTTTTTTTTAGTACATATCTACCGAAATAGCTTTAAGGTTTTCATACATGAACAGTTTAATTTTCTAACATTTCAGTAATGATTATTATCATATTCACATACAGAGCCACCGCAAACCTCCTCATTTGTAGATTAAAATGTGGAAAGTGAAAAATGTAAATAAATTTAATATAAATTTCGGTTTCATTATACACCTAACATAGGGATGTTTGTTTTTGATATTTTGAATTAAAATTGTTTTGCGGTTTGTATATTAAAAAAAAAAGAAACACTATCATAGCTTAATGGTTTTTTCGAACAAATTTAATTTTACCATAATTGTTTTTTCATCATTTGTAAAACTTATTGTTTTGTTTGTTTCTGCCTATAAGCCTATAATTTAAAAACAAAAAAAATTGTTTCCCTGAATTTTATTTTAATCCAATGTCCTTGGGAGATTATAACTCAGACTGGTTTTGAATTTTAATGGAGCAATTTATTCAAAGCCACCCAGAAAAAAAATACATTTTCTTTTCTTTTATTTTTTCAATAGAAATGAGAAAGCACAACGAAAACTTGAGCTTCTAAATAAACAGACGAAAAAAATGAGCATTGAAATTTCTTGAAGTTTTATCTGGAAAATATTCTT
>CAKKXW010000001.1:31812654-31826508 GCA_920937365.1 Sphaerophoria rueppellii | reverse complement strand
GAACCATCTTCTGAATAACTGGCTTCTAAACTGCCTAACCTTAACAGGAAAGGAAAAAGCCATATCTTACTTGGTGTCGACTGAAGTTTGCGAGACCTATTATACGTAATAAGTCGCGTAACAACTCTCTTCACATCTACAGATAACGGAGTTAGCCATTCACAGAATTGAAAATCATGTTAGGAATCGCCGGACCCACTTTTTTCGACTTCTCTATCATCGTAATGTCATATCTCATCCTCATCTCAAATTTTTTTTTTTTTACGAATTCAATACTTGCCATATATTCTATATGTCGCAAGTAATAAGAAGTCAGCAGGTGTCGATAGTATATCGAATATTGTACTAAAAGTTAAGACACTTACCGATTGAGGCAATAGACATCTACACTTCTCTCAACAATGCGCTGAATAATGCATATTATCCAGAGCGTTTGAAGTCAGCTGTGGTTCATTCTATACCGAAAAAGGAAAGGACAATTCCAATCCGTCAAATCTTCGGTCAATAAGTCTTCTACCAAGCATCAGCAAAGGTATTCGAAAAGGCAATCAAAAGGGCTTTGAATGAGTGGGCTGCGGTTCAAGGCGGGGCATGACACCATTCATGCTGCGTCTAAGCTCGTTTCTGATATCCAATGGAATAAGTCCAAGAAACAATGCACGGGTGCTGTTCTGGTTGATTTATAGAAGGCCTTCGACACCCTTTGGTTAGAAGGGTTGTACCTAAAACTCACCAGGCAAATGCGTATGTCGACGACCTTATTGCGTATAGAACTGCCCGAAAGGTTGAAATGTGAAACAATTCTGTTCCGGACCTCATTCCACCAGAGGCATTCCTCTATTAAGGTAGATGCGTCCTGATAAAGAACAGATTGGCGTTGTCGCTTATCTACCACATCAGGCCATCAGGCGGCTCCTTTACAATCGATACGTTCTCGCACAAGACGGAGCAGAGCTCCTTCGGTTCAGTAGGGCTGTGTCCGAACAGGACCGAACCGATAGGCTGAAGCAGGAGAACCAGTTCTCGTGGCTTAAGTCAGCACTTGACAATGAGTAGTCGGGGTGGGGTTTTGAAGCTTGGCCGGCTTGCATACTTTTTTAGTTTACGGGTTTGGGGTTAAGGTTTAAATAAAGTAGGCATGGTGGCACACACATTGACAGAGAAAACAAATGTTAAATACAAAATATAAAAAGGAAATAAAAAGAATAAAAATAAAATTTACAAAATAAAAGAAAACAAAAAAAAATGTGTAAAAAAAATATTAGGTAATTAAAATAATAGAGATTTGCTGCTTTGGTTGTTCTAATTTGTAAGTAGCTGTTAGGTAGAATAGGTAGTTTTAGTTAACTTTAAGTTTTTAGTTTTTAAGTAATATGTAAGAAAACACGATATTGTTATTATCGTTAGTTTTATTTTCAAATTTTCTAAAAAAAAAAAAAAACAAAAACAAAACCAAAATAGTTCATAAGCCGAAAGGCATTAATTTTAAGTTGATTATCATTTTCTTAGAGCGCCTGGTTAGGGCCAGTAAGTTTAATAAAAGATTTTAGATAATAAGCTAGCTAGTTTGATTTTTTTTTTGTCTAGTTACAAGTGAAAATGAATTAAAAAGAAATGAAACAAAAAAGAAAAACAAACAAGTTTTACAAGGTTTAGAAAAGTTTTAGGGAACGCAAAAATTAAGATAAAATTAAAAAAGTTTTCAAGTGGTTTCATCAAATAGAATAACACAAGTTTACAAGTAGCACTTATAGAAGGCTTTAAGAAGTATTATAAGCTCTTATCCCCCTTCTTTAAGACTTCTTTAAGTACCTTTTAAGTACATAAAAGGCGAAAGTGGGCGGTCCGATAGAATGAATTAAAAAGATAATTTGGTTCTTATTGGGGTTTTAAAACAGAATATTTTCCTTCTTATATACTTGTAAGCGTCTTCTTAAACACTTCTTTTAGCACTCTTAACTCCTTCTTACAAACTTCTCAGACAAAAAAAGAAATTATCAGTGAATTCTACATCTAGTTTTTGTTTCTCTGACTCTCATCTATTTTAATTTTAATAGTATTTGTTTTGATTTCTTTTTTCTTCTTCAACAGTTTGGCTTGTCTTTGGTATATATATTCTCGATTTACAAAGTCCCTCTCAATTCTCTAATGCGCCGCCTCGCCTTCACTTTTGCTTGGTTACATAATAACTAGGCCTTCTACCAGTTACGTCAATGTCTTTTAAGCAAGCAAATCAATTTGTATTTACACGAGCACAGTTGCGAAAAATTTTCTGTGAACTCTAAGAATGAAATGAAAATGGACTACTGGAAATAGTAATCTTAAAGAAGGATTTAAGGAGCTCTAAACAAACCTTTATAAGAAATACCGATTTAAGAACCTTTTAAGAATTCTTTAAGAAGGAACAAGCAGAACGAATTAAGAATTCAAAGAAATAGACGATTTAAGTAGGAAAAAATACCGAATTAAGAAGTTAAGAAGCGGTGAGAAATGGGCAACCGATTTAATACCAATTTGTGCTACTTGTGTTGTATATGAGATATCAATCAGTATTAATTATTATTTGAGTGCCTTATCAATAATATTATGTGTGAAATATAACATTTTTCAAATGGTTGTGCGGTTTTGCTGAGCGGCGCGCATACGAAAAGTCCAGTTTTTGAATTTGGCCCATAAATCAGGTTGAATTTGACCGATAGCATCGATTGTATTATCTTTGACAGTAACGGTAGTTTTCGGCTTATTCGCATAGATCTGCAAGTTAAGAAAGTCCCACAAAAAAAGTCGTAAAGGGTCAAATCGTAGGATCCTAGTGGCCGATTTGTAATGAAACATTCATTCGGCGACTGACGACAACCAGCAGCAGTGCACATTCGACAAACAACTGTTGCAAACACACAACCACAATCAAGTCGTTTTGTACGATCAGCCAACAGCCAAATACGCTGTGTATCAGAGAGATACAAAATGCATGTAATCAGTTCGTTTGCCAAGTACGATTCACATTCATGTTTTGGCACAAAATTGACTAATAGAAGTGAAAATTGAAGGCAGCCCTTGATAAAAAGTAATCCTAATTACAAATTAGGGGATCTTTCGACGTCAAAAAAGGATTCAGACAAGGCGATGCACTGTTATGCGATTTCTTTAACATCGTTCTTGAGAAGATAGTGCAGAACTGCATCGTCAACACCAGAGGCACTATCTTCCAAAAATCTATTCAACTTCTCGCGTACGCCGATGATATTGATATAATGGAAAGAACACAGCGTGATGCCAATGGCGCCTTTGTGAGAATTGAGAAAGAAGCGGCTAAAATGGGTTTAGCGGTAAATGAGGGAAAAACGAAGTATATGCTGTCTTCGAGGAAGGACACCCAACACCGACGGCTCGGGCAGAACGTCACAATAGGCACATATAACTTCGAGATAGTAGAGGAGTTTGTCTACTTAGGCTCCGCTATAAACACGGTCAATAACACATGCGCCGAGCTCAGACGAAAAATAACTCTTGCTAATCGCTGTTTCTTTAGGCTAAGAAAGCAATTGAGTGGAAAAGCCCTCTCTCAAGCAACTAAGGTAAAACTGTACAACACACTCATCATCCCAGTCCTCCTGTATGGTGCGGAAGCATGGACCCTGACAAAATCGGATGAAAGTGCCTTAGGCTGTTTCAAGAGGAAAGTTCTTCGAGTCATCTTTGGCCCCGTTTGCATTGAAGGGGAATGGCGAAGAAGATACAACAGCGAACTTTACGGGTTGTACAACGACATGGACCTAGCAAAAGGGTCAAGGTCCAGAGACTCAGATGGCTCGGTCATTTAGAGCGAATGGACACCAATGCTCCGGCCTAGAACGCCTTCGACACTATTCCCGAGGGACGTAGGAGAAGAGGAAGACCGCGGCTCAGGTGACGCACTCAAGTGGAAGAGGACCTCAATCAACTGGAGACGACTAGCTAAGGACCGAGCTAGCTGGTGGAGCCTGTAATTCTAAGTAATTCTAATTACAAATTCAATTCCTCATCGGAGCGGGATGACCTTGCCGTGAAATAGTACGTGCAGAACATCGATTGTGTCTTGAGCTGTGTGGCACATAGCGCTGTCCTGTCCATATATCATCCTTTTCAGGTCACAAGAAGTTGGTGATGATAGCGATTCAGTTGACGATGATGACCTGGCCAGCATCATTTTCGAAGAAGTAGGTACGGACCAATCCGCATCCAAAAGATACGATTGAGTGAGAACCAAAACTAGCTGAATCCAAAAAATGTATTTGGTTTTTTTTGCTTTCACGATGGATGCACGAGTTTTGCTTCTTACCTACTCTTCATTTTGATTCATTTGCCCCTTGTGAATCTCTTGTGTATTGGTGTCGTCCCAAATTGGGAAATTTGGATTATTCACGTACCCATTCTGCCATTCATCCAAAAATGGGCTTCATCGATAAAGATGATTTTTCGACCGAAATAAGGATCAACTTTTAACTGGTCCAAAGACCAATTAGCGGATATACTACGCTGGGTATGGTCATTTGGTTTCAGCTCCTGGGTAAGTTAGGTTTTATATGATTCCAGCATTGCAGGTCCTACTCACGACGCACGTGAAATTCACCATTCTTATGAGCTACGCAGAATTGTCTTTCACGAAAAAGCGGCAATGTTTTTGGCAGATCTAGCGTTTCGTTGCCGTTCGTGGGTTGGCTGATTCTCGGAGGACTCGAATTTGGCCACGAAACCATGAAAAGTTGACTTGAAGACGGGCGAAACCCGCGCATTGTTGCTACCACAGAACACCCATTTTATAGTAAAGTTTTCTCATTTGGACTGATTGATCATTGATTGATAGTCTTAAGTGACTGAGACGATATTTTAACAAAAAGTAAAACAAACATTATGGCCGAGTAATTGCTGCACCGTTCGCTTGCAGCATTCTGATGTTCATAAGCGAGCTTGCATTCAGCATTAAACAAGAAGTTCTGACCAGTACGAGTTCACACGAATGAAAAAGTTACAAAAATCTATTTAAAAAAATTCCAAAATACCGACGACCGAAAAACAGAACCTCGAATCTCTTCTTCAATTCCAAATTCCAGCCCAACAATCTTCTTTTGCCTTTGGCAGATCAATTCCTAGAAAAAAAACTCAATAATTTTTCATTGGTTTGGTCTAATTTTGTTAATCTTCCAATTCTAAAAAACATTCTCAACAAAATGTTTAACCAACAAAAACGACAGACAAAAAACCCACCAACACCAAAATTGCAAACGGCAAATTCAAATGTTAAAGAAAATGGGAGCACACATACCGAAATTCACTTTGGCTTGATGGGTAACCCGAGGAAATGTGGAATTTAGAGAGGATACTTGGTTTTGCATGTCAAAGGCATTTCCGCAAAGGCTGGAAACTTTGAAGTTTCATTGAATTGAATCAAATATTTACTCGCTTTATTCCGTTAGCATTGGTGGTTTGGTGCGGAGACATTGCGATGCAAAACGAAACCAACAGGCTTATGAAGCAAAACGGGCAAAAAAATACAAACACAAAAAAAAACAACACCCAACCTAAAAACAGAAATGCTGTTGCTTATGTAAATATTTGCTGTATATTTGCCATTCTTTTAAACAAACACTTAAATTTCGTATAACACGCTAAGGACACAAAATACAAGAGGCTAAGTAAAAGCAGGGGTATACACCAGTCATTCCCTTGTTTTTGTTGTTGGAGCTTGTTGGCATGTCGCGATGGCCGTATAAGCTTACTGCTTGCCGATTATAACGATATCTTTGTCCTGTGAAGAAAAATGTATATCGACGAAATTTGCTGGAGGCATGTTTCTATTTAAGTTCTTTTGTATTGTGTTTTTTTTTTTTTTTTGTTTACTTAAAAACAAAATTGTGTAGGACTTTAGGGACGTGCCATCGTAGAAGATCAAGGATTTCCAAGCTAATTTTGGAATCTTTTGTGCAAAAGATGTGTATCTATATATTTTGAAAGCAATCGACATCAGAACAGTATATTCCAAATTTGACCTGCCGACCACACACCATAATATCTACACAGGATTCAACTAGGTATTATATGTGAATATGGCATGTTTCAACGTCAAACTGACAACAAAATGACGACGACGGACGATGAGGATGCTTAAGGCAATTGCGATGGTGGGCATGGAATCGTAGCCCGCCACAGCATACGAGAGAGATGGTGGTGTGGCTTGTCGGTCGGTGGAATATCAAAATGAGATAACCTGCAGCATCCAGAAATCAGAAACAAAACCCCAAAACTTGAATGTTTTTTTGGTATTTTTGCAATGTTACGGTTACTGAGTTGGAATTGCACGTTAATTTTGTGGCAGAGATACAGGTAAGGGTTTGTTTATTCCGTTTTCATCGTCGTTATACACAAAGTCCAATTGGAACAATATAAGGATGAGGGTTAACCGAATATTTTGCGGTGAATCGTAGGTTAGACAAGCTAGCATAGGAATTTTGGTCAAGGCTCTGTGTGGGTGGTATCGTTATGTTCAGAATTCGTATCATCTGAAACTGTTTTGTCTTTCGTTTTTCTTATTTTATTTGTAAGGGAACAAACCGTTTGCATCTATATTCCGGATCGTAATCGAAAAGTGAATTGAAAATTAAGTTGTTTTGGTAGAAGAGATTGCATAAGCAATTTTCCGTGAGAGCAAAAAGTATTTTTTTTTTTCTAGAATGTTATAAGAGTAAAACTTTGTTTTTACGGTGAATCGAACGAAAAAAGGTAGAAACAGTCTTTTAGTGATCTTATGGAGGAAGTAAGAGTTATCAAGCAATGTGAATTCATAAATGCTTTTTATTAGTTTTTGGGGAGGAGGATGACATTTTTTTGGATTTGATTGTGGTTCTTGCCATAAATTGTTTCCTAATTGAATAAGAATCGTTTGTGGTCTTCGAATTACACAAACATCTTTTCTAAGCAACAAAATATAATAACAATGAAGACAATATTGTTAAAACAGGTTGTTATCAAAAGGCCTCCTTTATTTTATTTTATCAGAGTTGAAACCATATTGCTGGATTTTATTTTGTAAAATATTTCAACCTGGTAAGACATTGTTCTGAGACTGCTAAGAGACTTATGCAGTACCTCGGGTATCCTTATCAGAATAAAACATGGCACAACATCATTATTCACAGTCAATTGACCTTAATAGTTTGTACTATTATTCTACTGTGACGGTGACCTCTTCCCACCAAATAACATCAAATTCCTGAGGTCCTGCTCATGCTTTTTCAAAGAAAATGTGACAGTTAACAGTTAAAATGTGTATGTGTCGAAAAAGCGCAAGTTAAAATCCCGTAACGTTCTTTCTTGCAGTATTTGTGCTCGGATATCATTTGCCCGCAAAATTCTTACCTTTCTCATGGACAGGACACCTAGTCCTTTTTGTCTTGTAGGATCGCCACTTTAAAAATCGGCACTATGCCTTTCAAAAATAAATAATAAAAAAAAAACAATCGCTCGTCTCTGAAAAACGAGTTGCCGGGGAATACAAAAAATTTCGGAGCTTGAAGACAAAAAGGTCGTACAATATAAGCAAGAAAAATAAAAATTAAAAAAAAAAAAAAAAGTAAAGGAGAAGAAATTTATAACGTGCGTGTGCAATTTGAAAAATATTTGCCTATTTTTTTGGAAGAAAATCCAATAAGAAAAGGAACAAATTTAAAATCGTGTGATAAACTCATTTTTAGAGAATATATAAAAAAAAAAAAAAAAAATTTAAAAGAACAAAAGCAAAAACAAAAACTCAACAACAGATTCTGCCTAAAGGGCTAGATTCAAATCAAAATTAAAACAAAAAAAAAAAAACATATACCTGTGCTTTAATAAAGCAACAATGAAAAAATTGATGCATTAAGCTGTGTGTGATACCCTATAAAAACTAAGGAAGAAGGAAATTCCAAAAGAAATTGTGCCCCGAAGTCAACCCCACCCAAATGCTGGAAGTGCGAATTGAAAAGAATTAAAATTAAAATTTGTGTTCATTTACATTAATTTTGTTTTTGTCAATAATACACCTTTTTCTCATCCTTTTAACTAATCGATTTCGATACATATCATCTTATCATTGAAAATTTTCTTTCATTGTATATTCATTGATTTGTTTCTCTTTTTTTGTTGTTTCTTGTTTTCCGTACTCTCTATTTAAGTTTGTGTAAATTACAAACAACGTTATGTTTTTTTCTTCATGTGCAGTGTATGTGTATATGCCTTAAATTTTAAATGTTCACGCATTCAAACAAATAGTTTAATTTAGAGTTGAAAGAGAAGAAAAAAAGTCTATTCAAGGTCAAGCAAACAAGGCAAGTGCGCACTCGTCGTTGAATTGCTAGAACATACATACAAGGTAATTCATTTTTTTTTAAATATTCGTTTGCTTGAGTGAGTGAGTTCACGTTGTTATTCTTTTCTGTTTTGTTTTGTTTTTCTCTTATGTTTTCTTTCCCAAATGGTTTATGCTATTCAAATGTAGGTTAAAAAGGCAATGACCTTTAATTCTAAATTCCATAATATCTCATATCTGTAATAAAAATAAGCGTTGCCAGAATTGAATTAACTGGTTACTTTTTTCTTTGATATAATATGAAATTTTAAATTTTCAATAAATGGAGTGATTGGTGGCGGGCGAAATAAGAGATGCCTTGAATGGATATCCGCAGGTGAGGATATTGAGTTTAGGGGCTGTCGCATTATTTTCTGAGCAAGCGGCAGCCATGGTGCCTTCTTAGTAATGAGACAGGCAGTGGGAGGGATGCTCAAGGGTGCCGTTAACACCTAAGGTGCCCGTGTATTGGTAAGTTTAGTAGGGGATTTAGTAAGGAATTTCAATTCATTTCGAATCATTCCGCGGTTAAAGTAGTTATTTTGTTTTTTATTGTTCTGTCGTTCGTATGTTAGTCCGTTTTCTTTTTTTTCAACTCCTAGTTTATTTCAATTTTATTTTTTCTCTAGTTATTTTTTTTTTGTGCGTTAGATTTTCTTTTTAAATAACTTTGGCATGAAATATACACGGCAGTCTAGTCAGGCTGGACAAAGAACCCACCCCCACATCCGACGAGCTAAGCAAGCAAGCCAGCATGCCACCCGTCCTACCCTGAATGGACACCCTTCCTCCCGAGCTTTGCAGGTAGGATCTGTACCTACTGGGTGGAAGGGTTAAAATCCTTTTATACCGTTACAGTCTCTAGGAGTTATGAGAATTAAGAAAATCGAAATCTGGTTCCTTTTGCGATCTTTCTAACAGCACTGAATAAGGTCACACATTTTTTGAAACTACGTTTTATGAGACTCTAAACGCTGAGAATCATGGAGAACGAAGCAAAATAATTCTTTGTACAAATTATTACCTACGTACAAGCAATTACTTATCTGGGAAATCAGTCAGTTTAAGATTTTTCCTGCCCTGTAGCATCATCGGTTGGTTATGAAACAATCCCTTCATGGGACTCGTTTTCAAGGGCTCCATGTTTTGATTTTTTCATAAAATCCTCAATAAAATTAAGTCTTAAAGTGAAAAAAAGAAAATTTGATTATTTGAAATGCAAGATTTATAGTAAAATATTGCATTTCACAACATTAGAGCATCATAATAAATCAAACAAATTAATTAAACAAAAGTATAAGCAGAGTAGTTGCTGGGAAGACTTTTCAAGAATACCACATTACTCGCCTCTTTTTCATTGCATTTTTAATCAGCTAGACCTTTCAGTGATTCCTATATGGCAAAATTTAAATGAAATTGTGAAGGAAAAAGTTTTCAACCTTCGCACTTAAACCTTAAGTCCTGTGTGCCATGACTTAATTTATGTTTTGTGTGTCCGGGGTAAATTTTGTTTTATTTGATCAACACAAGGCCACAATGAAGGAAAATATAAGGACTAATACTTCGCGGATCCAAAAGTTCTTGCAAACAATTCTCCAATGTTTCGGAAAAATTGATAGCTCATTGAACTGCATTAATCTCTTTTTTCGTGTGCTCATACAAATGTCATCATTTTTGCATGGCAAAGCATTGGAGTAAGACAAGAACGGCAAGAAAAGAGTACATAACAAAAAGGAGAAATAAGAAAAAGACACTGTGAAGGAAGAAAAGAGCATCCGCAGTTTCTCAGCTCAAAGATCTACAAGAATATCGGGGCATCTACAAAGAAGCCGATCCTATGTCATGCAAAAAACTACCATGTCATATCCCAGCTTAACGTTGCATACAAATTCCTATCCAACGTACTGTGTGAGCATCTTTAACCGTTGGAACACAATAATGGGCCCGTACCAGTGTGGATTTAGGCCAGGCAGAACAATGATAGACCAAATATTCACACTGAGGCAGATCCTGGGAAAGGTGAACGAATTTCAAGTCGAAACCCACCATCTTTTCATCGACTTGAAAGCTGCTTATGATGGCATCCATCGCCAAGAGCTTATGATGGCGATGTCTGAATTCGGGATCCTGAACAAACTGATCCAGCTGTGCCGCATGATGCTAAACAATACACAATGCAGTGTACAAAAAGGTAACAGCTCACTCGAGTTGTTTCAAACATCCGTAGGGTTTAAACAAGGAGATGCGCTGTCATGTGACTTCTTCCTGGAGCTGATAGTGCCCAAGGCAGGTGTGAGTACGGAAAACACTTAATAATAAATAGAGTGGCGCGACAGCTCTTGAAGAGACAAGGCCAAAGTGGCTTACTCTTATCAACAATTCTCTAGGTGTGTGAAGAATTGCGGGGACCTACAATTTAACGACGATTCCGAACGGCAAAGTAAGTTTTGTCAGTTCTTCGCAAGAGGCAGTGTCCGTGAAAGATGAAATAAAAACCATAGGCAAGAGTAGGACTCGAACCCACGATGTTCTGCTTAACAGGCAAGGCACCTAACTACAAAGCTACGGAAAACACTATCTTCAACAAATCCACCTAGCACCTAAGCTATGCGGACGACATACATAGACATCATCAATCCAATCCAAGAGAGCTGTGCTTGAGTTCTTTACAGCGATTGAAGAACAGGCAAAACACGTTGGCCTTGAAGAGAATGAGGACAAAACAACTATCAGCAAACAATGCAACATCTGTGCACTGCCTAGGGCAAAACGTCACTGTTGAATGCTGGTAGTAGCAATTTCGAGGTAGTTAAGGAGTTCACCTACCATGAAATCATCATCAATCCTACAAATGACACCTTAGTGGAGATCCGAAGAAGAATTTCCATATCGAACCACTGACTCAACAGACAAAGTGTCTGCTATATAAGACTTTGATTTTATCAGTCCTACTCTACGGCGCCGAGTGCTTGTCGATTATTAAAAAAGGCGAATTGATACTGGGCACTTTGGAAAGAAAAATTCTTTGATGGATTTTCAGGCCCAAATGCGACGATGGTAAATGGAGAGGAAGGTTCAACAAAGAACTCTACGTGCTGTACCAAGATGAGGATATAGTCCAAAAGGCCAAGAAAAGACGACTACATTTGTTCGGTCACACGAGTGAACTGACGACAACGCTCCAGCCAAGAAAGTCATCTCATTCAAGCTCCCATGTTCGAGACTGCGGATTCCAGATTGCTGTGGCGACTGGAGAAAGCATGCGATTGACCGTTGACGACGAAAGGCTTCAGTATCTCAGGCTGAGATCCTTCATGGATTGTGAGCCAGATAAGGAAGTAAGTAAGAAAGCATTGGAGTAATATTGAAGTAAAGTTTTACTTTCATAACAAGAAGGATATTGTTACGTTGAACTTAAAAAAGCTTTAGTTTAATGTTTAAAGCATTAAGTTTCCCATGAACTGCAATATGAAGAGAAAGTGGAATGAGCGATTTTGCCTGTTTCTAATGTGGAAAATCAATTTTTACGCCTTTAAGCAGATGGAATTGATTAAAGCAACCTAGTAAGTATATGCCACAGTGTCCTTTAAACCTAAAACCTCTCATTTTAATATGTCATGCAAAACACACAAATATTAACAGTTTTACATCCTACTTCAACAAGATTACTTATAAAACGTATTTGTTTATGCACTACTCAACCCTTAAGGATGTTAGTTTGTAAACTAATCAAACATGCATCCAAATATGGTAAATTAATATCATCGCTTACTCTCCAACTTCAAACAACCCATGTTCGACGAAGATCAAATTTATTGGCTATCCTTGGAATTGGAAGAAGGTGAAAGCTGCACTAGGGCCAAGTGCACTGGGAACAAGAAACAACGCTCTGTATGTTAAAGTTAACCAACTTTCTTTTATTTTCTTCTACCTTGACTTCTCCCGAGAGGAAAAATAACACCCAAAAAAACAAGGGAAAGCGAAAACTCCACGAAATGGAGGAAACCATAAAATTTCAGAACTACCACCGTAGGTACTGCTGTGTGTGGCCCTATACCATCACCTTTAGTCATTTTTCATGATGCATATAGAGGACAAGAAGGAAAACGAGAATCCTTTACTGGTATAGTAAACTGCACGACTGTCGTGACGTATGTACATGCATGCATGAGAACTAGAATGAAAAGATGGGTGACCTGAGGCACATTAAAGAGCAATTAAAATCCTGTCATAGGAGCTCTAGCACATGAAATATGAAGAACCATCATGAGATCTAAGCTTAGTTTGCGCAAAAAAAAAATAAACTAAAATTGCATCAAGATTCTCGCATGTGTCATACATTCATACGTACGTGTGACAGTGCGCGTTTTCAAATTTGCATTCTAGACCGTTGCTTTTTTTGTTCAGCCAAAGATGAAGATCCTTTTGCATATTTACCACCTTGCAGCAAGATGATGCTGAATACATATGCTTTGCATTTTACATTTTGCATGGCTGAAAGTAAGAAATATATAGGGACACAGAAAAAAAGAAGTAATTTTCCCGTGGGAATTTCCCATGGTATTATCAGTTTACTCATCGTCCTCTAACGCTGCTGCTGTGCTGCAGGATTTATTTGGGTTATGATGCTCGAATAATAGCATGGGATGACTCTGGCTCCGCAAGAATGCGCAATGCATATTTTTTCGCAGTTGAAGTTTTCTCATTTCAAGTGTTTAAAGGGATGGTAAGGTAAGCAATGGCCGGGGATGGACTTGGATAATTGTGCCTCATCGACGTAGTAAGATTTTCTTCAAAAAGAAATGTTTCTCTGCCAAATATTTCTTTTTCAAGCGTCAACAACATGAAACGAAGCTAAAATGTTTGTCCACGAAATTTCCAGAAAAAAAATCTGTTTTTCTTCATGCGTTAAATTCCAGAAATAGGTGTGGATGTCCATTCGTTGATTTTGGGTAATATGATTGCAACAATTATAGAAACAATGTGATGTACAGGTTGGGCCCAACGCTCTAGCAGGTCTTGTTATGCCATTTTTTCCATCATACGGAAGACCCTGCTCACGAAGACTCTTTCTTAAATTTTGTTTCCATAACGATGGGTTCCTCTTTCTTTTTCGGGAAGTTGTTGGTGTTACACTGCATGCTATTGAAATTAAATTGCTACCTTCGATTTGATATCTAGTAACGAAAATTCAGAAACTTACATGAACTACTATAATCAGATGGCAGATTTCACATTTGTATTTCATTCGAATCTGGAGTTGGTAAAAGCAACTCATTTGCATGCTCATAAAATATTTTTAAAGCATTCGGTCTGTCAGCTGTTGAAGGTTGGTACGATAGCTCATTGTCTTCATCGTCAGCTGAAAAGTCGACTGCTACTTCTGTTACTCGATAGCATGGTTGGAAGTTGTCGACTGTCTGGCTTACGAAATTTTTATAAAATACTCGTACGTTTACTCAACGAAAATGGTTGAGGTCTAAGCTTACTTT
>CAKKXW010000001.1:31770636-31792301 GCA_920937365.1 Sphaerophoria rueppellii | reverse complement strand
GACGATATGTGGTTTCAACAGGACGGTGCCACATGTCACACAGCGGGCCAAACAATCGAATTATTGAGAACGAAGTTCGATGAGCGCATTATCTCCAGAAATGGACCTGTGAATTGGCCGGCTTGTTCATGCGATTTAACGCCGTTAGACTATTTCCTGTGAGGCTACATCAAATCTATGGCTTATGCCAACAAGTCAGCGACGATTGATGAACTTCGTACGGATATCGAACGTGAAATTGCAGCAGTATCGGCCGATTTATGCTTGAAAACCGTTCTGCAAGCGTGCCCGTGGTGGCCATGCAATAGAAATCGAGTTCCATACATAATGGCATCAAATGTACTTCCACAGGAATAAAGATTCATTGATATCCAAAACCGTTTTTGTTTTATTTAAGAAAACTTTTGTAGCGTACCCTAACGTGCGGAACTTACATCATCCCTACCCCATTTTCAAATCTCTTTAGAATCTCACGAGGTATGGTATCAAAAGGCCGCACTCTGCTCTAATTGTGTCCTACAAGTAGTAGTACCTGACCTACCTGACTTCTTTAAACTAACATATCTATAATTGAACCATAAAAGCCCGATTAAATTTATTTGAGATTAGTTTCATATAAACATACATCTAAAAATAACAATCTTACGTAAGTACATATTATACCGAAGCAGTGTCCTCACAACAAGACTGAAATTATTTCCTAACCAACTTATCAAACGTAATCTTATTTACATTTGGGCATAGATTGGTGGTAAAGTTTGGAACCACGCAATGCCGATATAATGAATGTTCGCTTTAAAGTGACGCATAGCTGTTGGACAACATTTGATATTGATTATTTCCGTTTTATGCTTTGATTTTGAAGTTTTAGCCTGCACGTCACAAAATAGTGTTATCGGATTAATATCAAAAAGCTTTGGCTAATTTTGGTGTTTGATATGAATTAGCTTGGCATTTTGAATTTTCATTAAACTATTTTAGATAATTTAATTGGATCACGGACATGACTGATTGTTCCATACCATCATATTATATTGTAAACAGAAATTTTGTTTTGGTTCGCTTTTCTAAATTGTGTTTGTTTTTGTTCATTTTGTCTATTAAGTAAATAAAGTTGGCAGTTTTCCCAAAATTTCATTTATGGGTTTCTCTTTCGGAGGTGTATTCGTGACCTGATGATTGTAATAGCATAAAAGAGCAACTAGATGGAATACTATGCTCTTCATTCGGCTATTTAAAAAGTGTCGATATTAGGAAACATCATTAACTCGAAATATGGAATTCTAAAGATTTTGCTGGAATCAAAAATGTTTAAATTACAATCGTCAAAAGCTTCAAAAGTTTCAAACAAATAATATCAAACAATCTGTATTTACCAAAAAAAAATAGTCACAAATCAAAAGGTAAAAGAATCCGCTAAGCAAATTGATAAATTGACAATTATTCTCAGGAAAAGAAATCTTCCTAAAATCTGGGAGAGCAAAGATAGGTGAAGTCACAAAAACACAAACGAATAACCAAATTTTGACAAAATGAACGCCTATTGTCGTGTTGATAGTTTCTTCGCACTGCAAAAGTATGCCCATATACGAAAATATGCTATGCTATGCAAAAAGTCTTAAAATTGTAATTTTCCTAGCTCCTTAATAAAATTTGGAGGTCTTTTCGAAATACCTGTAAAATGTGCCATACCCTATCTTGATAAAAAGTTAACATCAGAAATATGTATCGCTGCATTTAAATAAGGTGTTTCGGCTACAAACAAATTGAGCCCCGTTCAAGTGTGATTTTTTGGTTTTCCCCAACTGCGAAAAAAAAAATATAATTATATGTATATACCACGTTAACTTCAAAGAGTACACAGACATACAGTGCCTTGCATAAGTATAACCGCACCCGAAAAAATGCATTTAAAAGAAAACCTACAATAGGAGTGACTCCTTACTATTTTTTTATTGAGTTACATCACTGATGAAGCAAATTGAGAATAAAATGAAGTACCGTTATTTCCTCTCATGGTGTTGCAAAAATTGCAAAAATATAACCGCACAATGCAAATTTCTTTGAAGCTGCACTCAGTCAAGTGCTTTCAAATAAAAAACAACAATGCCATGCGGTACGCATTTAAGCGAAATTGAAAAAGGCAAAATCTTGGCTTTTCGGTCAAGCGGCCTAAGTCTTAGGGCTATTGGAAGACGAATTTCACGATCGGATCGTGCCGTTCGAAATTTTTTAAAACATCCAGAATCTTATGGGACAAAAATAAGACCTGGCCGTTCGCAGAAGCTGACACGTCGCGACAATAGGCGTTTAATCATTGCTGCATCCAATTCGGTGCATTCTTTGCCGAAAATTCGTAGCGAATTGGGTTTAGGAGTTTCGGTTTCAACCGTTTCTCGTGCTTTAAAAAGCAGTGGAGTGATTGTTCGGGGAAAAATGGATACAGCTCCAAATTAAACAGCAGCCCACAAACAAAAAAGATTGGAATTTGCCCGCCGACATAAATCGGGATTGGAAAACCGTAAGTGACTTTCTATTAATCTACACTAAAATCTCGTTATTCCAAATGGCATACTGGAATGAAAGTTTTTTATAAGGTTATTTTTAGTGATGAAAAAAAGTTTAGTCTCAATGGACCAGATGGTTTTAGCGGATATTGACACGATTTGAGGAAAGAGAAAAAGGTTTTTTCCAAGAGGAACTTTGGTGGTGGCAGCTGTATGGATTGGGGGGCCTTCTGCGAGCGTGATAAGGTTGCACTTGCCTTCACCTCTACCTGAATGAACAGTTCTGACTACACTTCGGTTCTTGAGGAGAATTTGGTAACTTATTCAAGACGATTTCGCCGAATTGAGCATGTCTTCCAGCAAGATAATGCCCCAATTCATGTAAGTCGTCAAAGTTTGGATTGGTTCGAATCGAAAAACATTAATTTGATGGAGTGGCCGTCACATTCTCCAGATTGCAACCCCATCGAAAATCTTTGGGGAATTTCAACTCGCAAAATTTATGGCCATAATAAGCAATTTGCTAGTGTTGTTGAGCTGCGAGAGGCAGTTGTGTGAATGGAACGCTTTAGACGATTCCGTATTGAAAAATCTAGTTAATAGTATGCCAAAAAAGAATTCTTAGATTGGTGGAAAATAGAGGCAACAAAATTGCATATTAATTTTTTGTTAAAAATCAACTTATAACAAAGAAAAAAACAAAAAACAATAAAAGCGGTTATATTTTCGCAATACATCAAAATCTGTTTTTAATTTTTAAACACCAGGAGAGAAAATAACGGTACTTTATTTTCTTCTCAATTTGCTTCATCAGTGATGTAACTCAATAAAAAAATAGTAAGGAGTCACTCCTATTGTAGGTTTTCTTTTAAATGCATTTTTTCGGGTGCGGTTATACTTATGCAAGGCACTGTATGTATGTAATGTGCGTTCACTTTTTTCACACATCATCAAAACCATATCTCATTCGCTTTGTACATATCCTTGTGTCATGTCATAATTTATCTACAAGAAATTCGTCTATGACCCTTAGTTTTAAGCACATTGTTTTAATGCACATGCTTCCAGAATTCACCCCCCATAACAAACCACTCTCACATTAAATCCCATCACACGTCGCTGTTAACGAAAACTTATCAGATGAACCCCATCAATTTTGTAGAGAGTGTAGATTTTCGCCAAAATGCATTACATTGTCTTGAACTTAAAATCTTTTTAGCAAAATGCTCCCACCAAATTTGACAAATATTATCGATAGTAATCAACAGGGGTCTCCTTCACATCGCCTATAAGATCTTGTCTGCCGTGCTGTGTGAACGTTTGAAGCCCTTCGTCAACAACCTGGTATAGGTCCTTATCAGTGTGGCTTCAGACCCAGAAAGTCCACCATCGATCAAATAATATTCACCCTACGGCAGATCTTGGAGAAGACCCAGGAACTTCAAATCGATACCTACCATCTTTTCATCGATTTCAAGGCCTCGTATGACAGCGTCTATAGAGACCAACTATATAGAGCTATGTCTAGTTTTGGCATCCCAGAAAAACTCATCCATCTGTGTAAGATGACAATGGAAAATTCACGCTGTTCCATCATGGTCGGAAAAAACCTAACGGACGCTTTTGATGTCAAAAAAGGTTTTAGACAAGGCGATGCGCTGTCATGCGATTTCTTCAACGTCATTCTTGAAAAGATTGTGCAAAGCTCCAATGTAAACACCAGAGGCACAATCTTTCAAAAGTCTGTCCAGCTACTAGGATACGCAGACAACATTGACATAATTGGAAGAACACAGCGTGATGTCAGTGGAGCGTTTGTGAGCCTTGAAACGGAGGCCAGGAAGATGGGTCAAGCGGTTAACGAGGGTAAGATCAAGTTAATGCTGTCGACAAGAAAGGACAACCAACATCGACGTCTTGGAGCAAACGTCAACATAGACAAATTTAACTTCGAGGTAGTTAAGGACTTTGTCTACCTGGGATCCGCTATCAACTCAGACAACAACACTAGCGCTGAAATCAAACGAAGAATCACTCTTGCCAATCGCTGCTTCTTTGGACTTAGAAGGCAATTGAGTAGTAAAGTCCTCTCCCGAGCAACTAAAGTGACACTCTACAAAACCCTCATCATCCCGGTCCTCATGTATGGTGCAGAGATATGGACTATGACAACATCTGATGCAAACACTTTGGGCTGCATTGAGATAAAAATTCTTCGAGTGATTTTTGGTCCTGTCTGCATTAATGGAGAATGGAGACGAAGATTCAACCAAGGACTGTACGAGCTGTACAGCGACACTGACCTAGCCAGAAAAGTTAAGGTCCAACGACTTAGATGGTTTGGTCATGTTGAGCGAATGAAAAATAATTCTGCGGCTCGTAGAGTCTTCGAATCCAATCCGGAAGGACGTCGCAGTCCACACAGGTGGTAGAGGACCTGAACCAACTTGGCGTGTGAAACTGGAGACAGTTAGCCAGGGACTGAGCTGGCTGGAGAAGTTTGTTGGGTGAGGCCCTGGTCCGACCTGGACTGTAGCGCCACCATAAGTAAGTAAGTAATCAACAGGGATTTGAAATGACTTGAATTACTTAAAATTAAAATTAAGAGCTAATTTGACTGTGACGAAAACTCGAACCATTTTGCATGAACTCCTCTTTCTGTTCATTAAGAAATCGATCAAACAGCTTTATAATATACATAGCTATATTATATCTGGCATAACTATTTTCGTTCAACCCCTGTAATAACAAAAGTGCATGGGGGTGTTCATAAGAAGTTTTCACTTTAAAAATTAGATACAAATCTTATAATAATTTAACAGACAAGTATTGTTCTTATTTCCCTGAAGAAAACTTAAGGCTGATTAACAAACTTTGTACTGTGGAGTGTTTAAGAGGACCCTTATGAAATAGCAGCGCGATGGTGCTTGATTATAAAATAAAAATCGAAACGAAGAAGTTGAAAAAGAATCGAGTTGCTTACCTTCGGTTTCAATTTATGTATTTAGATTTTACTCTGGAGAACAAACGTTTTTAATATTTGAAAATCTTGTTCCCTAATCCATGAATTCGAAGTTAGGCAAAATAATTTGCGAAGTTTGGAAAATTCTCTTTTTTTCATTATGTCTACTTATATATTACTATTTGCTGTCGAAAAAATATGTGGAGAATTGTTTCTGAGTATCAAAATAATATAATATATGCAAATAAGGTAGTCATGAAAAACTCCCTGCTTAATATTGCATACAAAATCCTATCCAACGTACTGTATGAGCATCTTTAACCTTTTTGAAACAAAATCATCGGCACGCTCCAGTGTTGCCTAGGCAGAATATCGATAATAACACTAAGGCAAATCTTGGAAATCTTGGAAATCTGATAGCATCCATCGCCAAGAACTTATGGTGGCCATTGTAACGGAACTCGTGTCCTCCCTCTTCAACCTTTCGCTACCCTTCACGCTCTTAGGTTTACAGGACCCTAAGAACGATCCAAGTTGCAGGCTGAAAAGGGGATCCAGGCTACGACTGCGGCATGCTTGCTTTTGCATAGCTCGTCGGTGGGGTGGGTACTTGCAGTCGCAGCTCTGGACAGTGTTACATCAAACTACATGCCATATTTTATTAGGGTTCCAAATAATGGAACCCGAAGATGAATAGGAGTGAGTGTCACTGAAGGGAGGGAAGAGACCTCAGAAAATGTACCCACCCGTCCTCTTCTCACACTCACCATGACCAAACCTTTTAAAATTATTCAATCATTATTAAAAAAAAAATTTGGTTCAAAACAAATATAACATTGTTTTAATTTTGAATCAAAATAAAAAAAAAGATAATAACAATAAAATAAACAATGAAAAGAAAATGAAAGAATGGAAATAGTAAATTTAAGAAGAAAAACAAAATAAATTATTTTAATTTATAAATGCAAAAAAAAATAACCAAAATAATTTAATAACATATATAAACAAATTATTAATAATAATTAATTAAAATTACCTCTATCCAGGTGCACCAGGAAACACAAAAAAAATAATAATAATAAAAAAAATATGTTTTAGATAAAATAAAATTAATTAAGTTGCGCACTCACAAAAAAAAAACAACAACACTGAATGATTATTATTATTCCTCCTTGAAATTTTTCTTTCTTCTTCAGTCTTTTTTTATTTCTTAATCTTCTTTCTTCATTTATTTTTATTTAATTCTTGCATAATTTTTTTTATTAAGTATTAAAATTTGCACATTTTTTTTTGTTCATTTCTTGTTAAATATATATATATATAGTTTTCTTTTTTTTAAAGAAATTTTTGGTCACAACATTTGACATATATTTTTTTTTCTTTTCACTGTTTATTAATGAAAATGCATATACTTGATTGTCTGCATTGTTTATAATCAATATTTTTTTCATTCAAAAGCACACACTTTTTTTTTTGGTAATATATTTTTTTTTTCGTCTTTCTCCAAATTATATAATGAATTGAATTTTTAAATCATTACTTGTACTGTTATACTTGAATGAATGATCGTCACCAAGTTTTTCTCAAGATTGACTCATTTTCAGATTTTAATTTTTAGTTATTTTGATTTTTGAATTTTAAAAATTTTGATTTTTATGAATGTGTGAGTAAGGTGTATGTATGGAAAGTAGTTTTGTATGGAAAATGTTGATGTGGTAAGTATGTGTGTGTGATCTATGGGTAGTATAAGTATTATGTGGTAAGTTATATTATGTATTGCACGTGTGAGTTTTATTTTGTTTTGTTGTTTTTTTTTTTGTTTTTTATTTTTCACCACACCTCACACCATCTCTGAATCAAACTGATTCAGCTGAGCCACATGACGCTTAACAATACGCAGTGCAGTGTGCATAAATGGGTAAGAGCTCATGCGAATTGTTTCGAAATTTAGCAGCGTTTAGAATAGGAGATGTGCTTTTATGTGATGTCTTCAAAATATTCCTGTAGCAGATTGTACGGACGCGTGAGTACGGAAAACATCTATCTTCAACAAATCCACCTAGCTCCTGGACACCATCGGTCGATCCCAGAAAACTGTGCTTGTGGCCTTCGCAGCGATTGAAAAAGAGATTGAACTCGTTGTACATGCTATCAACAAACATAAGAACATCCGTTCACCGTCTATGACAAAACGTCACTGTTGATAGCGACCTTGGATCAAACATCAATCCCACGAACAACACCTTAGTGTAGATCGGAAGAAGAATTATCCTAGCCAGCCCCTGCTTGTTTGGTATTGCCAAGAAACTGGGTTCAAAACTCCTCACGCGAAAGAAAACATTTTAACATTTCTACTCTACGGCGGCGGCGGCGCCAAATGTTGGACGATAAGTGAAAAAGGGGAATTGATACAGGGCACTTTCGAAGACAAAAATCTTCGAAGGATTCGCGATCTCGTCCGACGATGGCGAATGGTGAAGAAGGTTCAATCGTGAACCCTACGTGCTGTACCAAGATATGAATGTTTTCCACTAAACCAAGAAAAGACGACTACATTGGCTCGGCCACATCCTGCGATTGGACGACAACGCTTCACTGAAAAATTCTTCTCATCGCAAACACCAGTTTCGACACGACAAGGAAGACCAGACCTACGCTTCACGGACCAAGAGACTGTAGATGCCAAAGCGCTGAGGTTTTGGCGACTGAAGAGTGCATGCGAGGGACCGTTCCCGATTAAAGGCTGTAGTTTTCAGGCTGAGATCCTTGATTTATGTGGAGCCGGATAAGTAAGTAAATAAGTAGCCTTGTAACCCCTGGGCTGTCTTTTGGTTTTGGAAGCTTAAGGAAGCTGAAGAATATCTAAAAATGTGCAAAACTGATTGACTTTTAATTCTTGTTGGGGGTTCTAAGGAAATACGTACGTAAAAAAACAATCAAAACTGACTTTTTCCTTCACCATTTTGGAATATTCTGGCGAATTTAAGCTTTGATTTTGTGGATAAGCAAATAATTTAAAAAACCAAAAACGTCGAATACTTCTTTCAAAATGAAAATCGGCCACGATCTTCCGACTTTGTTATAATAACAAACCAATCACTTGTGTACGCAAAATGAATCAATAATTTTACCTTCGTTTTCCCTGATTCTCATGACTTTGAGCCTCTTGTATTGATTGAACGTTTATCTTTCGATCAACTTGATTCGCACGGTTTTGAATGACTATAACAGGAACATTTATAGTAGAAATGACAGCTTATCTTGGTAGAAATCGTTACTTTTTTTACAAATAACAAAGTCATATCCAAAGAACTCAACCAAATTTAATACCAAATGCAAAAAGCGGATATCAAAATTTATTTGTAAATAAAACAGGATTACATAACAGCTCTGATTCTTCTTTTGAAATCCAAATGCTTTGTTTAATTCTCATTGAACTTTTCCATCATTACAGAATGAAGGCTGATTTTCGTGGAAAATAAATTTGACAGCCAAAACATGAGCCTAATTAATTTGCAAGTTTTAAAACATCAAACAATATTCTTGATAACTGGAAAATTGTTGTGTAACCTAATCTGTACTTACTGATTTCAAAGGCCGAAAAGTTTAAAAGCATTGAATGAATAGAGTGCATTATGCAGTTATCATAGTGGCTGCCATTTTTGGTATTGGAAAACTCTAATGGTATGAGTTAAGCTTGTACTTGTGCCCTCTTGGCCTACCTGTCATTTGTGTCAACTTTTAAATTAATCCCCTTGACTACCGTTTGGACTAACCTCTCGAAAGCAAATTCAACAAATAATGTTAGATGGAAATATTTCTAAAAAAAAGTAATCGCCTGTGGGTGTAAAACTTTGTTCTCTAACATTGAAATACTCTGGTTGATGCAGTAAAGTTTCAAGTGCCGTTCTTGTTCTAAATTCAATAGATTCTTTTTGGTCGTATTGGACTTTTAAAAAAGTTTGTGGCAGCTCATTCGACACAAAAGGTATGTAGATGAACGTTTGTGTACCCACACAGTTTTTTGCTTGAACAAAATGGAAACAAAATGTGGTATGAGAGTAACAAATTTTTTGGAATAAATTTGATGTTGGACACTACTTGAAAAAGTTATTTTGTTTTGTGTTTGTTAATGTTCAAATTATTTTCTTTTTATATTTTTTGTGGACAAAGTTTCATCGGAGTTGTTGATTGGTTCGTTTGATTTTGTTTTTTACTTTTTTTTCAATGGTGATGGACCTGTTGTTTTAAATTTAAAATTGAGCTATATTTTTAAAAATTTGATTGACAAGTAACTGACAAGCAGACTGTGGCTTGTTTTGAACACATTTGAGTGGGACTGTTATAAAGTTACTGCAGGCTTTTAGCTTGGTGATATATTCATATATCCATAACTATAATGCGTCACTTGTCACGGGTTTACAGAAGGCTCGTGATTGCATTTTCCATCAAATTGGAATTAATTCTTCGACTTCCAGTCTCCATATTTTTGTTCATTTATTCTATTGCTCCACAGGAGTCTGTTTTCTTTCATCCGACTTTCAGCAAATGCAAAAAAATAAATATTAAAGTAATTCGTGTTTATTTTTCTTAATTAATTTTTTTGCTTCACAAAGCTCAATGCATCAAAAAATGATTCCAGAACAAAAGAACTAAACTCACCTTTAATTACAAAATTGATGTTGTTTTTTTCCTGAAACGAGAAAAAACACACAAAAAATATAAATAACAATTAAAACCATGTTGCTTGTAGCTTGTATCTAAATTCATGTTAAACATATCCTTTGTAATTAAAAACTCATTTATCCTATTAACAAAGCATTAAAGTGTGCAATTAATTATTTTTATGTCTTCTCGTATATGAGATAAAAGGCTTTAGGTACATGCTTAAATGATGTACGCATTGTATCTTCCCTGTTTGTTTTTTTTTTGTTCGTGACCACACATGATGGCTTACAAATTATAATACATCAACATTACATAAATATTTAGTCGTTTTTAACCTCATAAACTAATTAAATATAAGACCGGTATATACAGGAGGCCTGTAACACCGGTGAAACGTTAACGTTCAAGTTAGTTCTATCAATAAAATAAAATTCTATATGCCCACGTGTGTGTGTAGATAGCTACGCATAGTCATCATACTCCATATAGGTATTAAAGTGGCATCAGACTAGCAAGAATAATAATGCGTATATTTTTTCTCATCCTTTTGCTATAATTAAACTCATCTCAGCCACGCCTTTCATTTATAATTGCGTATCCTGCCGATAAAAACCGAAAACAGAAAACAGAAAAGAGCCTTAACGACATCATGCGAAAACTATTAAACCTAATGCGAAAATAGTGAACACGACAGCTAATTAGAATTAGGCTATGACAGTATCGCATATGTCGATGGAACCATCGTCTTCGGTCGCGTATGGTATGGATAATGTCTGCCTATCTATAACTTGCCTATATTTTCAACGCTCGATCATAATTCCGTATCATTAATTAATTTCAGGGAACATTGCCCTCGACGCCATAATCCGCATTTCATCATTGGCATTTAAACCATTACATAGAGCAGCGGGGCAAGATGGGACACAAAAATTTTGCAAAATATGTGACACCAAAAAAATATGTCGAAAAGGGGAAAAGATTAAATGGCAGACTCTTTGTCATGATTATAGAATAAATAATAATAAATTAATGATTAAATTCTTGCGATTTGCGACATATTTCGGTTGGGAAATTAATTAACTTGTTATTGAAAATTCGCGGTTTCATGTTGTGTATTTTTTAAAGGTAAATCAAAAAAGTACCTATAATAGAGATTTTTGTCAGAAATTTAACTTTCTACACTGAGAGAAAACATTGTTTTAAGTTGACTCCAGGTTTTGATTCTAACTTTTAATCGAAGAGCTAATATTTTAAATCTAAAAAAATTTGGGGGCATCGAACAATGAGAATCATGGAGAACGAAGGATTTTCCATTAATGTTGAGTCGATTTTAAAACTGAATAAATCAAGCTGTATATGAGATATCAATAAGTTTTTCGGTTTATTTGAGACTCCTATCAATGGTATTGTGTGTGAAATATAATATCTTTAAAATGGTAGCTACGGTGCGGCTAAAGGAGCCTAATAACACGATCATTGTGGTCAATTCACGACGTCTCGGCACGAGATAAAGATGCCATGAAACCGCTCATGTGGAATATCGATTGTGTCTTGAGTTGTGTCGCACGTAGCGCTCTCCTGTTGGAACCATTTGTCTTCGGTGTCCATATCATTCAATTAAGGCCACAAGAAGTTGGTGATCATTGGCCTAAGATAATCGGCGTTATTGGTGATGGCCTGACCAGCATCATTTACGAAAAAGTACGGAACGACGACGACGCCTCCCGCTCAAATTGTCGTTGTTTTCAGAAAAAAAAATTCTTGGGGCCATTTTTGGGCCAGTTACACATTTTTGGGGCCAATTTTTTTACTTGCGACACATTTATAGAATATATGACATTACAGATTACACTGATAGAGAATTCGAAAAAAGTGGGTCCGGTGATTCCGTCTGTCTGTCGATAAACTCACTTGCAGCCTTAAGCACTGTTCCGATTGCCGCTAAAGTTCAAACTTAAGGATATATTTACCCAAATAATTAATTTAGTTTTTTATTACCGGACAAATATTCGTGCATACTTTTTTTTTGTGGAAATAACATACCTCTATCAAAATATAGAAAAATGGATGCATGTTTGTATGTCTTTCTCTCTTATGTACTCCGAAATGGCCCAACAGATATTTGTAAGATTTTCATGGTTTATACTGTTGTATTCAGTGATGGTTTCTCTGAAAAAAAAAAACTGGAAAAAAACACATGGAAGAGTGGGAAAACTGGAAAAACCAAACAAAGGGCTGACATTTTTTGTTCACTTGGAATTTTTGTTTCAAAAATGGTTTTGGAATGGAAAAATAGAAAGCTCTTGATCAATATAACTATAGGAAAACTAGTTGGTTTTGAAAGGAAAAATTGCATGAAATTGTAAGTGCACTGATTTGTAAATGGAAAAATGGAAAATTTTTGGTTGGGAATTTGAAACACTCTGCACGAAGAACTTCAAGACAAAACCAAGTTTTTCAAGTTCATTGTTTTGTTTGTATGTCCGGTA
This sequence comes from Sphaerophoria rueppellii, assembly GCA_920937365.1. Classification (NCBI taxonomy): domain Eukaryota; kingdom Metazoa; phylum Arthropoda; class Insecta; order Diptera; family Syrphidae; genus Sphaerophoria; species Sphaerophoria rueppellii. The sequence continues at coordinate 31,779,675 of CAKKXW010000001.1, read as the reverse complement.
GGGACTCATTATCCCGCTCAATCCTCAATCCATTTTTACAAAATTTTCACTGTAGATGTATCCTGAGTAAAACCAAATATTTTGGACAATCTTACGGGTTAATCAGCTAATAAGGAGGACAGTCGAAAGCTGTATGGAATTCTGATTTTATGAAATAGTCAAAACACAGCAGAAGAACGAGAATTTGTTGAATTTTCAAGCGAAGCTCACATTTCATGCTTTAATTAAAGTAGAAAAGTACTATAGTTAGTTGTAAAACTTGGAAAAATTCAGATATGTAGTTATCTATTAAGATTCAAGCGAACCACATTGCATTTTAACTATATCTGCGTTAATGATAATTATTCTGGAGATGCTCTGAAAGGGGCCGAGACGCGGTTCGCTTCGCAGGCTCAGCTAGTTTTTTCATGAATTCGAAAAAATCAAAATATCTAGTTTTAATTATGAACTAAAATATAGGTACCTAGTAGGAAAAATATATTAAGTAAGTTCTTGAATAACCTCCCTTCATATTTTTAAAGAAGTTTCAGCGATGGCGATAAGGGATGTATGACTGGTTGAACTCGTTGACGCCGTGCGCTGCTTGGGGGCCCTTCTTTCAAAATATCTTACATTTTCTGTCCCAAAACCGAAAATTACCTCAACAGCATTGGTAAATGAAGTTTTTCTATTAAGAAACTTGAAGTTAATTTCAAAAATAGCTTCAGCCTTTCTTTGAAAAAAAAAAAAAAATACAACAACCAAAAGCTTTCTGCTGCAATAAACTCGCCCAATCAAAAATGGAGGTCGATGAGAATTGAATAAAACGAGTTCTGTTGTTACGGATTCTCTCCGCTTGCAATTTTTTATGGCATTTTCTCATTCAGCAAATGGTTCAGTAAACAATCGTACAAAATTAACCGTTTATATTTTTACCTTACCCAATATTTGAATTTCACAAAATTGTGGCCATTTGCTGTTGGCCCGGGGCAAATGGTCCGTTTGGGCACTTTTGCACAACGCTGACCTCAACGCTAAAGATGATTTTTCGATTAAAATTGGGATCTACTTCTAACTGATTATCAAAACCCAATTCCCGAACATGCCATGCTTCTTATAGATAGGGTCGTTTGCTTTCAGCTCCTCGGTTAATTGATTTTTGTGTGGGTGCAAGCTTAAATCACGACGAAAATTAGCCGTGTTACGGTCTGTGACAGGCCATTTTTTGTGAGTGACTCGAAATTAATTGCCTGGCATTCTTCACACACTTTCACAAATAGCGGCTATGCTTTTGGCAGATCATGAGTTTCATTGACGTACTGTTATTGGCTGATTATTCACTAAGACGGTTGAATCGAACTCGTTCACCAAGCGTTAAATAGTCAACTTGAGAGGACAAACATGTACATGTGTAATGATCTCTAACTATAACTTATAAAATTGTGTTGTAACGGCATACCAACACGGTTTCCGTTGGTCTAATAATGGTGTAGTTCTGAAGCACAACACGTGACTTGTATTTTTGCGAAATGCTAAATAAGCGTGAGAAAAATTAAAGTTTTCGTATGAAATACTACGCTTGATAAAAAGTTTTTCATTGGCCTAATGTAATTTACATTGAATCAACGAAAGATTTCGTAATTCTGTAATATGAAAGTCTAATACTTCAATGAAAATGCTTCATACTCTTTTTTATTCGAATTATTTCATTAACTTCGGGAATCCAATGAAAACTTTCAATGCTTAATATAAAATATTTTACGAATAATTTATGTTTATTAAATGAAACATTTTTGTAAACGTAAGAAAAAAACACTTATTGAATGAACAGTTTTCATAAAACTATGAAACATATGTTTTTTGTTATAATTTTATGGAACTACATTAAAATTAATTAATAATTGATTGGTTTAAGAATGCATTAGTTTTTTATTGATTTCATACCTTCGGACGTTAAAATTTTGATGAAGTTTTGTTTAAGAAAATCATTGGTTTATGAAAAATTTTGTACGCCAACGAATGTTCTCAGGTTATTTTATGAAATAAATTCGTTGGTTTAATGTAAGTCTCACCTTCTAACGAAATTCTTACATTAACATTTCGAGAAGAGCACTGGGCAAATTTCGAAATTCGAACTGGAAATGTTACGTAAAATTAATGAAAACTCATACGTTTAATAGGGCCAAAATAGTTTTACATCAGCTGAGTTTTAATGTAACATTCGTTAGGCCAATGCAGTAAGGATTTGGTTTTGTAAAAAAGTCAAGTACCTTAGGCTAAGTTTTGTCTCGGTTATAAGATTTCAATGATTGTTTTTGGATTTAGTTGAGTTGTAAGCTCGTTACAATGGCTTACACTGTTAAGGCTAATGAACCAAAAATATTAAACGTCAGTGAATGTTTTTTTTTTCAGTGCTTTTTGCATTTAATGTACGTTTTCATCAAACTAAGGATAAAAGTTAAGTCGCAAATTTATTATATCACATCGTTGCACAGTAGTTTTCAAATTTATATAACAAAACCTTCCAGTCAACAAACCGCACCATCCACCAACAACAAACAACTGCAAATGTTCGTTGAAAATATAATTCATTCGCCTAATTTATACGGGTGCATTGGATCAAGTTTTAATTGCCAGCAGCAGTCGCCACCACCAACCACCCGGCCGTCACCGCCACAGAAAAACCCTTACTTTGCCGTTCGTATTTATAACAAATACCACAACAGCTGCACACAGAACAAAACTCATCTGAACGTACATAAAATGTATTATGAGAACCGGTGCGGTGGTGTCGTAAAGGATAAAATGAAGTACAAAGGCCAGCCTCTCCTATTACCATTACCATTCAACATTGTCGGTCTCACTACTATTATTTTGTTGCAAAAGTCTTTTTGAGTTCATTAAATCGCATGTGGCAACGCTTTCGTGCTATTTTCGACCGATAACAGTATAAGGCCTCGTAAATTACGGAATCTATTAAAATTGCTGTTGTTGTTATCCTGCCGTTGATGTGAGCTTTTTGTTTAGCTGCCAAACAAATCTGTGTTGCGTGCTTGCAATTTCGTCCGTGGTAAATGTTGAAATTTATTGCTTCGCTTCAACGAACGACAAAAAACAACAACAACAAAGATTGGCGAGTTAATTAATCTCAGCTTGATAAAATTTCCATATTCATTTTTTTTGTCGTTGACTGTTGCGGGGAATTGAAGATTTTTGGTTTTCAATTATTTTGGTCTTTTCGTGGAAATTTTTGGACAGGGAAGCTTTCACACAATCAAAAATTTCTAAAAAAAAGTAATTAAAAAGGCATTAAGTGCTTTTCATCATGAGAAAACGATACTTTGTGTGGAGGTTAAGGTCCGCAATATGCCTCCCAACTTGCCACGATGTTCCAAAAACATAAGAGGGCAATATTGTCTTTTAAAGGAAACGTTTAGAGATTAATAATTATATTAAGCTTTGTCGTAAATATTAAATTGCAAGCAAACACCTCGTAATAGCTTAAACATGTTCACTTGATTTCTAAAAACTCTGCAAACTACGATATTTTGTATTTTGAGGCATGCTACACTTAATTCAACAACAAACCAATTTTGAGCTTTGAATTTCAGAAATAAGAACATATGTGCCGACGCTCAGTGCTCCTGTTCTGTTTACAATGTCAATTTATAATTAAATTGTCGAATAAAGTGTTACAAAACATCCAACCATATCTATCGATATCAGCTAGTATCTGTCTCTGGTTGGTAACTTAGTTTGGCACAACAGCCAGCACCCAGCTCCTACAGCTTCAGGATACGTTATATGTAATTATTTCTATCAACATCTGTAGGCACACACATAGACAAAACTATTTTCCAAATTCATTCTTCTAATTTATTGCTATCTATTTTTGTTCAATTTCATTTCAATTTACTTCTGGGATAGATATCAGTTAAGAATTCTTTGGATTTTGGGCGTGGAGGGAACATCTATAAGATGATGATGGAAAAGAGATTTCCCAGGAATGGATATGGGGGAGGAACTCTGAACATTTTCGATATTAACTTGGGAAAACACATTGTCTCCTTGTCGTCGTTGTGTCTTTGGGGGCTTTCAAGAGAATAATATAGGGTAAGCTATGAGAGTGCCAAGTTCTACAGAACGTGTATAAACTACGTCCAACATATACATGTGGCAGCTGTTTGTGGGGATGGCGAGAGGAAATGACAATATTTTGACTTGTTCGATTGGGAAATTCTCATATTCAGACTCATTTTCAGTTGTTTCATAGAATTTAATGTTTGACATGATTCCATCTTCCAACCAGCAGATGGTTTTGTTCCTGGTTTCTTTCTTCTTTGTGTTTTTTTCTTATATTTGCTTTATCGATAGGACGAATTTTGGATCCGACAAGAGCTTTTAATTTGACCAAAAATGCAGGTGCCTAGTGTTCCTCGAATTCATGATTGGATTGTTTTCGATTTCAAAGTATTTCGTATTTCAAAGAAACTTCACATGAGCACAATGTTGTGATGTTTCAAGGATCTTAAGGAATTTGTAACAAATTCATGCTGTTATAGGTTAACTGAACCTAAAAGCATGAATTTCTTGCAAATAAGTGTGGAAAAGCAGGTATAACATGTCCTTATTTTGCTAAGAAATATAATTTTAAAAACAATATTCATGTAAAGATTTTGAAAATGATTCTGGGAACATCATTCCGATCGAACATTGATTTATTTCAAGAAGTGGATTTCGACGACCACTGCATTGATGGATTATGGTGCGTAGCTAATGCGAATGCCATATAGACCTTGTCACAATTGTTATTTTTTGACGGAATTTCCCGAACAGAAGTAACTGTGCGTTGGCTGTTTTGAATGTTTCTTGGACTATGATGTGTTTTAGTAGATCCATATTTTGTCGTCTGTCACGAAACGACACAGAAACTCCTTCGGATTGCTCTTAAGCAGCCCTTAAAATTGCTCTGAAGTGGCCTTATGTTTTACTTTATCTTCTTGTAAGAAATGGTGTTACCAGTTGCTTTCTCATGCCAAAAATTTATTCATATAGGATACGAACAAAGCGATTTTTTGAAATGGATACTATCGTTGATTGTTTTACCGTTTTCCTCCGTGGTAGCAGTTTTCTGGGTTATTGAACGTGGCACATCAAAAACCCAAATTATGCAGCTATTAAACTAATTTATGACGGTCACCACCAAAGAAAAAGATTCACCACAACATCTTAAGGCTTCTTTCATTTCCACTGCGAACGTGGTTAAAATGTTTTGCCAAATTTGGATTGACATGCACTGACTTATTGTTAAGCGCCATTCTCCTTCCAAGGAAATAGAACACTATCGATTATGTGTCGTGACATACGGTACAATACTCCATTTCTGTCCGTGCGAATTCTAAAACATCTTGCAGAAGACTACAGATCCGAGTACCCAAACGCAGCCCGTGTTCTTTAGGAAGATGTGTATGTTGACGACGTGATGACAGGGGCAAAATCAATTAAGAAACTCATCCAATTTCAGTTGGAATTAGTAGCTCTTGTATCCAATGCAAAACATAAGCTTCGAAAATGGATACCCAAAGTGGCCACTTCTTGCTTCTCTTCCAAAAGACGATTGTGAGTATTCTTGCTTTGATAAAGAACTCAAAATCGTTTGTTTAATTAGCTGACCGAAGGGTTTCGATCTACCTGAAGTTACATGCAAGGTGTTGCTGGTACCATATATTATGTATAATGTATCATCAGAGTCAAATCCAGTGGATTGTGAGTCGCGCGGTATTTTTCCGTCTAATCTCCTGTTAAAAACATTTTATCATAATATTTTTATACTATCCACATTTTTTTTTTTTTATAATTAGGACACACTCTAGGGGATTTTTATGCCCTTATTATGCCAGAGACACAGTGAGTGCTTTAAGAAAGAGGAAAGGGGTTGGAGAGGAGGTGCCGGTGAACATTGGTCCTGAACATTGCAATGATTTGGAAAGACAGAGTGTGGAAGGGAGTTCCACATTCGCGTAGTACGGCTAAGGAAGGATTCTCTATACTTGAGGGTATGACCGAAGTTGGGCTCAAGGGTGAACAGATGGGCATTCATGGAGGAGCGGGTATTACGGTTGAATATCTTTAGGGGAGGAATGCAACTGGCTATTTCACTAGAGCAAATACCGTTGAAGTAACGGTAGAATAGGGTGAGGCATGAGACATTACGACGATGTTCGAGAGATGTAAATGACTCAACGATGGTAAGATCACCAATCATCTTAAATGCTCTTTTTTGGATACTGTCCAGAAGACTTAAGTATATCACTGGAGCACCAGCCCAGACATGGGAGTTATACTCAAGCTTTGGACGTATGAAGGTCTTGTAGATGATAGGCAGATCAGACGGGGAGAAAAATTTCTTGCACCGTCTTAAGAAACCTAAACATCTTGCGGCATTTTTGGCGACATCTTATATGTGCTCGCTCCACAAGAGGTGGTATGTGATGCACATACCGAGAATCTCGAGATGTTGGGTCTCATTGATGCAAGTGCCACTCATGGACAGTGGCAAGGGGGGTATGTCTCGCTTTGACGATATTAGACAGCATTGTGTGTTTGAAGCATTAAACTCTACGCGGTTTTTAATTCCCCATTGTACAATGCTGTTTAGGTCAGAGTTTAATGAGCTTATCATATTTTGCCGTTGCAGTTCCACATCCGAAGAGGAGGGGTGTGAGTCTGGAAACGAATAAGAAAAGCTAAGGGTACTATCGTCAGCGAAACAATTAATTGGACTAGAAGTTACAGACAAGAGATCATTGATGAAAATGAGGAAGCGGGTCGGAGACAAAACGGAGCCCTGGGGCACACCTGCATTTATGTTGTGGGTTTCAGACTTGAATCCGTCCAATACAACTTGTATTGAACGGTTCGAAAGAAAGTTTCTAATCCAACGAAGAAGGGATTCATCGATACCGAAGGCACGCATTTTCGATAAAAGAGCAAGACTTTATCAAATGCCTTTGAAATATCAAGCGCAACAATCTTACTTTCTCCAAAACGATGTAAGGATTTGTTCCACTGTTGGGTGAGATCGACCATCAGATCACCAGTGGACCTGTTGCTGCGAAAGCCGTACTGCCGGTCATTAAGAAGCTTTCGGTCTTCGAGATATTTCTTGAGCTGATAATTTATCAGCGTTTCCATGACCTTAGAAAGAAGGGACGTAAGTGCAATCGGACGATAATTGGAGGGAGAAGAATATTCGCCTTTTTTTGGAATTGGCTGGACAAATGCTGTTTTCCAACTGCTCGGAACGAGCCCAGAAGAATAGGATAGATGGAAAAGCTTACGCAAGGGTTTTGCCAGCGTGGAAGAACACCTCTTCAGAACAATAGCGGGGATACCATCCGCACCAGCGGATTTATGTATGTTGAGATCCTTTAGGACTCTCGCCACAGCACGAGTGCGGAAGAAGATTTGTCCCATGGAATCATTGACGTGCTCAAGAACTGGCGGAGTCATGACACTCTCTGGCAGCGAAGAGTTGGCGGCGAAGTGCCTAGCAAAAAGGTTAGCTTTCGCGAGAGAGCTTACAACTGGAGTGTCATTGTCAACGAGCGTAGGGACCGAGGAAGAAGAAGAATTCTTCATATTTTTTACAAATGACCAAAAATTCTTACTGCCTTTGGGACATTGCAGTATTTTTTGCCTTAATTTTTGGTCATGTAAAAATTTGGTTCGACGAATATGAGCATTGCAGGCCTTCTTGGCTTGTTTAAACTTGTTCCAGTTTTCCTCATTTGGGTTGGCTCTAAAACACCGGAACTTTACATCTTTATCCCTGATAACCTCTTTACAGCTTGAATCAAACCATGAATTTTCCTTGGGTTTGATGCTTTTAACCCTATTCAGGATAAAAGTTTTCATTCCCAAAATAATCATATTAGTAATTATATCAGCGCTGGAGTGTACGTCACTATCGAGGAAGCATAGTGACCAGTTAAAGATCCGGAAAAAGTTGTTGAGACCGACGACGAGATGTAAAAAAAAACAGACACGACGGGCATAGGGGACGACACACAGCACTGGAGAACCTTCTCCTTCAACAACACTGATAACACTGACACAACATATATGAAAAATGTTTATAATATACTATCCGACCCGTCAGACTTCGTACTGCCTCAGATTTTTGTACCCCGCTGCCAAACAACTGCCCGCTACCCCATTATCCCACTGCCACCGATCCCGCTACCCAGCTATCCACGATTTCTACCCGCTACCCCATTACCCGCTATCCCGTTACCCGCTAAAACTCTACCCGTTACCTACTGCCCACTACCAACTACCCGCAATCTACTATCCGTAAACTGCTCCCCGCTATCCTGTTTCCGCACTACCACGCTATCCGCTAAAGCACTACCCGCTACCCCGGCCATATCTCATGAACATGAGACAAGAAAATGTGTCAAAAAAATAAAAACAAGTGTTTGGGGTGAACCACCTTTCATTGTAAAGTGTAAAATTTAATTATAACCCTATTCTCATACCTAATGAATATACATATGAAATTTCATCAAAATCGGTCAAGCCATTTCGGAGGATTATAAACACTAAAACTAACGCAAACAGTACGTATACGCCGCAGTGAACAAATAATGTTTTTTTTTTTTTTAATTTTTTTTTAATTTTAAATGTATTTAAGGTTCTATACGTATGAGAGAGCTCAGAAAAATTTATGTAAATTTTAATTTTTTTTTAATTTTTTTTTTTTTTGTAATAAACAAGTGACGCCGCATATGCATGACAAACGCAATCAAAATCACAAATATTAGGAGGCTTTACCGAACTGGCTAAAACTACTTTAAAGTATACATATAAGTAATCCATACTCTTATCCCAATATTAATTTAAAATGTGAAATGTTACTTTCCACCAAGTGGGGTTTGTGAACAAAAATAAAAAAACTGTGTAAAAGAACAGAGTACAAGTACTCTATACCGGCCCCATCGCCCATCACGAAATCGCCTATCGCACCATCACGCCTTTGTCCTATCGCCCCTCGTCAAA
>CAKKXW010000001.1:31713328-31729274 GCA_920937365.1 Sphaerophoria rueppellii | reverse complement strand
TGCCAGAGCCCCAGTTGGGGTGGTTCTGCCTCGATCAAAACAAGTGCTTTTTTGCCTTTAACCTCCTGAAGTTGGGAGGATATAATTTACTATAAGGAGATTTTGAGAGATTCCTTCGATTTAAAGATCCCCACTAGGAACTGAGGTTCGAATGTACCTTCGCATTATGACTCCTTTATACAACAGAGCCATAGGTGAGAATGGGTCTGACAATCGCTGTGTACATCCATTGGATGACTTGAGGTCGCATACCCCAACGTACACCAAAGGTTCTTTTGCATGTGTAGAATGCACATAGTGGTTTTTTCATTCTTTCCTCAGTATTACGCTTCCATGTAAGCTTGGAGTCAAGGATCACCCCTAGAAATTTAGCTTCCTTAGAGAGTTTTAGAGGAATATCATTTAATATAGGAGGGTTGAAGTCCTCCAATTTCCGTTTTTTCGTGAACAAAACTAGCTCCGTCTTGGTGGGGTTGACCCCGAGACCGTTCTTAGTTGCCAAAGAAGATAAATCTTTTAATGCGTTTTCCATAATGTTCCCGATGGTGGCAAGGAACTTGCCTGATACCAGAACCACTATATCATCTGCAAATGCTACAATTTTTATGCCCTGATCTTTAAACTTTGTGAGAATTTCGTTTACTACGAGGATCCAGAGTAGGGGTGAGATGACCCCTCCCTGTGGTGTGCCTCTAGTAACTGTTTTCTCAATAGTGCTAGATCCCAATTGAACGAGTTAATCTCAGGAATTAAATTCGTATTTTGTTGGATAGTCCATTAATCGAGGAAGGCTTTAGGCTACGTAACATTGAGCTATGACCAATAGGGGCAAAGAATCAATGGAAAATGTATAAAAAACGCAAAAAATAATTATTATTTTTTGTTCATTTTGTGTTGAAAAGTCCATATTCCAGGGAAGCCTTTAAACGAAGGAGCGAAGGGGAGCGAAGAATTGGTGGAAAATATTAAAAAAAGTGGCAAACAGTATTCATTTTTGCAGAACCAAATTAACAAATTCTTTTTGTCTTGAATATCTCTTATCGAGGAAAGCTTTTAGCTATACAACATTATACGCTGTGAATAACAAGAGCAAAGCATCAGTGAAAAGTGTTGCTAAAACAGTGAAAATTACACATATTTGAAGGCTTTGAATTAAGGAGAATTTCGACTTAGAGAGAGTCGACTATTATACAATTTTAAAATAAACTCCCAACAGAATTCAAACTCGCTCAGTATGCACAAATCAAGATGCACCTCTGGCTGGTGGACGAGGGAGAGGCGGACGAGGTCGCGTCAAATTGATCTGCACGGCAGTCACTTGACGTCGTAAAGACAGCTGATAACAAGATTTGAGAATTTTATGCCCTCAACAAAAAGATTGCGCGAGAGGTCGTTCACGTCCTTGTTTTCAATTTCAGTAATATCCCCATATAACGGCATTGGTTTCCCAGCTTAGCTAGTCAGTCTTGCTCAAAGCCTATGCAGAAAAACACAAAACTTGAATGTTTCGTCTCCTGCACCTTTTGCCAAAGGCTAACACGAATCATTCGTTGTTGGATTTCGAAAGTAAAGCTCAATAAAACACACACAACAAAACATTTTCAATAAAAAAATTATTTCATTTAAAAGTGCAATAAGTGCGAAGAACAATATCATTCAAATGGCATTATCGGGAGTTTTCACAGGATGCGACTCTTTTGAGATTATTTTTAACCACTTTTTCGCACATATCGGGCGGTATCTTGGCCAAAACTTGAGTAATGTTGGTTTCTAAAGTGTCTTGAGTTTGGGGACTATTCCTATTGTATATGTAATGTTGTTAAATAGCATGATCTGGGTGGACAATTGACGTCGCCAAGATGTGAAATAACGCGACCAGGAATAAGTTTCCGCAATAAAGCCAAGCCGTAATTGGTGTTGGACTTTGGCAATTCATTCTCCTTTTAACAACTTTGTTTTTCAATACCTTGCATACACTTTACATACTTAATCTAATAATCTATATAAATATTTTATTCTGAATCTTTTGTTGTCAAATAAATTTTTCACTTCGCATTGTATTTTCAATCACATCAAACATATTTCTGCTTCGACTCTAATAATTGGTGGCGTTGTGTGGCTTGCTGCCCCGTCTTGTTGGAACCGTATACATCCATATATCTCAAGGGGCCGACCCATAGAATCCGTCAGTGCGTCAGCGTTGACGTTTTCAACTGACAGCACAATAGAATAAACATGTGACGGATACGACGGATAGAGTTGCTTAACTTTCTACTTTCTGCGTCCGTTGATCCGTTGACAACTGAATTTGACGAGCAGTCAATTCACATTCCCAAAGCAACAAGGAAAAACAATGAATTATGAAAATTATGTGCAAAAAAATAATTTTGACACGATTTCGATATTTTATTTTAAAATTTTTTGTTCAGATTTGCTGTTTTGTGAATAATTTTTACACCAAGCAAATGAGACTCAAAATATACAACGTATTCTATGGGACGGACGGTTCCATCTGGCAAATACGTTGGCAGCAACGTATGCATTGACGCTGACGGATTGACGGATTCTATGGGTCGGCCCCTTCAGTCATAATCTTCAAACTCCGGACAAAAAAATCGGTAATCATTCGAACATATTGCTCCGAATTGACTGTAACCGTCCGTGGAGCTCCATATAAGGTAATTTTGTTTGTTCACATCATCAGCGACACTTTAGCTTGCAGCAGCAATATTTTCGACTGAACGTGCATTACGATAATGCACTCTCTTCGAATTTCTTAATAATTTTACCGATTATTTGCGTAGTCGGTGAATTATGATAATCATCGCGAAATATGCGAAAAGCGACTACGTATCAACTATAACTTTTGTATTAAGTCGTAGTAATATTAACGCGCTGTTCGAGTGTTAAAAGGCTAACATTCAGTTAATATTTGGACAAATATCAGTTAAGTTTGACATGCATCAAATTCCAGTGCTACCAATTTGAAAACACGAAATGAATGACCCTATACCAGCATACTAATAAGAATTTTGGAAGTGAATGTGAATTGAATGATGATGGAAACCTAATTATGTATGAATTATTCCAAATTAATTATCTTTTTTCATATCTAAGTAACACACATATACACTCGACAATAACGCCTTTTTTGTGTCAATGTAACTCGTTGTCCTATTCATTCAGCTCTGAGGCCTAAACTTCAACCGGGCTGTTGAGATCGATGAGTTGAGTCTCACACTCTTGCCAACACCTGCCGCATTCTTATCGGAATACACTCTACTATGACGAAGATTAAAAATGTTGTTCACTAGAGTACCAATTTCCCGACCTTTTTGCATCCACTTTAACTTTCGTGAAGCAAAAGCGATGCATGCTTATCAAAACTTCTTTTCCTGAACAACAGCACTGTTTTGGTAAAATAACAAAAACTTTGGAATATTCAAATGCACAGCAGTGTTGCACGAACTAGATTTAGATGCTAATTAGCAAATAATAATAGGTGATTTTTAAGAGGTTGAGAACTCTTAAAGCGATTTTGCTCATTAACGTACCCATTCAACCAAAAATGAGCCTCATCGCTGAACACAATTTTTCGATAAAAAAGCGGATCCTCGGCCAGCTTTCCAAGAGCCCATTCACCAAAAATTCGGCGTTGTGGTAGGTCGGCTGGCACCAGCTGTATCTTAAAAGGCTTTACGCCCAAATCCTTCCGCAAAATTTTCCACGTAGTGCTGTAACAAAGGCCTAACTGCTGGGAACGGCGCCGAATCGACATTTCGCGGTCTTCTGTCACACTAGCTGATACGGCCGCAATATTTTCTTCACTACGCACAGTACGTAAACGTGTTGGTGGTTTAATGTCCAACAAAGTAAATTTGGTGTGAAATTTGGTCACAATCTTCCGAATAGACTGCTCAGAAGGTCGAGAATGCCGACCATATAAATGGAAGCAGCGCGCAATGAACATTTCGAACCGAGCACGAATTTTGGTAGTAAAATTCAATAATTTGCAAGCGTTGTTCATTTGTAAGACGATCCATGGTTAAATTGCAAACCAAACTGAAGCTGTTTGACAGTGACACAAGGTACTAAACACACGTCAGCTGTCTTAAAACCAGTGTTGCCAAAACCAAACCAGCTAAACAATCACCCGTTATAACTTTGAGTAGATATTTGCTTTCAATATTTTTAAAAGCCAGTTCAAGCTAAAACTTACCTATAATTTAACTTATACTCACTGCCTGTCAGGACTTTGAACCAAAAAGAGCTGATTAAAATATAAACCAAAAGGTGACATGACGCGAGTAGGTTTATGAAGGCTCTACATGGTTTAAGAAATCACCGAAATTTTGAAACTAAATAGGCCCTTGATATCAAAATAACTTCAATACACCCCTGATTCCTGGTTTCTGTCAACAATGGCATCGCTAATATAACTTAGCGTGTTGGTCTGTATGCCATTGCATTGCATTTGTCAGCTGCGGCATGCACCAGCCCAGCATGGCTCATAGCGTATACAGCAAACAGTGTTGCTGCAACTTACAGCTCTTTAGTTACTACATAATTGCATAATTTTATTGCGAATGACATGCAAAGTTGCGAATATCCTTTTATAGGTTAATAAATAGGCGACAGTTTTACACTGTTTCGCTTCATGGCTGGTGGGCGTTGAGTTTCCAAATAGAAGAGTAGTTTGCCAACGTCGAAAAATAGTTCAAGCAAAACGATTGAAATAATGTTTATGTCGTTGCAACGTGAGGGCTCTTTAGGAAAGGCATTTTTTTTTTTTTGCTGGAAACACCTCGAATGTCATTAGGAGTTAATTTAAGGATGGGTGAAAATATTTTTTTTCGTCGTGTCGTTCTGCAGTTATGATAAGCATCTTAAATGAAATAAATTATATCTTTATTGGAAAATTGTTATTATCGGATGCAGTGGGGAGGGTTTTCGACATTGTGCAGCCCTGAGTCGACCATGCAGTATGCAGATGTAATTTCATAGTCCTAACTATTAATTTAGGTATGTTGATATTATAAACAGTCGATAAAATTCCAAATTAGTCGTAACATGGGCTGCTTGCTACGATTACGACTAGCTATTTTACAAGGTTATAAAGTAGTTGGAAAATATTTGCTTAGGGCGTTGAGGGTAAACTTAGTGTATTGTATACGTAGTTTTAACAGAGGTTGCAGGTAAGTCTCTTTTGTTATGGTACAAGGTTAGAATAATATTTTGAGACTCAAGCTCAACTCAAGATGTGTTTGTTTTTGCTTGGCAATTGTTTCTTATGCATATTATGCAGTTACCTGTTTCTGGGTACTTTACCATCGTCGTCGTTAGTTTTAACATTGACTTTGGAAAAAGTGCGTTATGAATAATTTATTTGAAGTTTTGGTTTGCTGCAGTTCATTTCGGTTTCAGCGCATTGTAAGTTTATGTTCGTTTGTATAAGACTTATGGTGATTTATTCAGTTTGGCATTGGTGCAGATATTTGCTCATTAGAAACCCTTCATATTGTTACCTTGGGTACATTTACTTTCTTTCATCAATTTAAAGTCGGTTTTTTTTTCTAACTTTCGGAAGAAATACAAGGTCGTAGAAAAAGGTAGTGGAATATGTGCTCCTGCGAAGCCAGTCGAGGAATTAAATTTTTAAAAGGAATATCCTGTTCCTGGCCCACCTTCCATTTCTTCTAAATTCTTTGAGTAAACAGTTTTGTTTGAATAAGAAATCAATGTTCAGCAGTTTCAGGCAGACACGACACCAAAGACATTTTTTAACAACAAAGACATTAGTCTCTTAATGTCTCTTTCAACCAAATCACGCCTAGTCCCAAGCCAAAAACCAAGCCATAAAATTTTGTCACATACATTTTTCTTAACATAAAAGCAAACATTAATACTATCTTCCAATACATCGGCTCTCTGTTAGAACAAACCCGAAAAATCGAAGCCAAAAATGAAAAAAAGAAAAAGACTTTAACGGGAAAAACATGTCCAACGGAATATAATGTTTTCACATACGAAGCAGCGCACATTTGGGTATTTCCTGTCCATGGTGTATACCCAAGGCATAGAGCAGCTCCTAACTCGAAGGTCGTAAAAACAGAGCTCCAAGGATCTGTTTACACAAAATCTCATTCTCTCTCCGTCTATTTATGTCGTTTGCTTGGAATGGTGGTCGTTGCTTTCGGTTTCTCCATATTGACTTTACTTTTGGCTCATTAATACTTTTGCGGGAAGTGGAAGTCTATTACTTGGATATACAAGTTCCAATGATGATGATGGCAATACTCAGAATTGTGTGCGGGGCTCATCCATTAGTTTGGTGTGCCCAGAAATGCCATGTCACCAGTTAGTTAACGCAAGCTTTAGATGAAGAGAATATAAAAACAAAAGGACGACGACATTTGTTCGTTGCCGTCTCAATGAGCATTAAAACAGAAATGGGATGTGACGAGGAGACATGATGAGAGCATCAGTTACACTCTCATCCCGTTATGGCTGATGAGAACAATAACAATCGTACGACCGACCGACGGACGACGAAACCTTTTCATCGCAGCTTCCTGCCAACTGGAACTTCTTTCTCTCATCTCCTTCGCAACTTCCCGAAAAATCTTTATGTTGTACGCGCGTCTTGTCCTAGACGTCATGACAACAGCACTATTATCCTTAGTTCCTGGTTAATGACTTAGTTCGTGTGTGTAACTCTAACATTTATCCATTGTTGTACGTTTGCCTGTTTCAGTTTCAGTTTCATGTGAATTAGGGCGGTAGGAGGCGTTAGCGCTTTCACCGACACAACTGTGGGTGAGTTGATGAGATATTTGCCGAATAAGGACATATCCAGGATGTGAAGAAGAATATACGAGCAAATATAACAAAAGATATGGAGCGATGCTGCTGATGCTCTTCATCACTAAGGCTCAATTTCTTTGAGCGAGGTAAAGTAATTTACTAGGTTTCTTATCTAATTTATAGATCGACTATATAAGATGACCTGAAATTTACGCCATTAAGCATACCCTTGGTGTTGTTGCCGCATCACCGTGTTGATGAACTCACCGAGTTTCAGACATTTTGCTTCCATTCCGAGGGACCTCTCTTGATTTATGGAGTATCACCCTTCACACGGTTTAGTCATGGAAGTGCTGATGGGAAGTTGGTTAAGCTGCACAATGACGTGATGTTCCTGGTGCTCTGTTATACGAAAAATAAAAAGACGCAGACGATGGAAAAAGCTTCCGGGAGTTGTTGCTTCACTGGTATTTGTGATTTCACCCTACCTTTATTCGCTTTAGAAGAACGGAGGAAGCCTGGATAGTGTGAAAAGTTGTGGTGTTGGTGCATATTTAAGATATGCATCAGGGTTAAATGACGTGATTGACATGGATTTTCTTTTCTTATTTTTTTCTTAAATAATTCATGGATGTCTTTCTTAACTGATTTAATACATAAACATTTGTTTTTTTCTCTCTATGTCCCCCATGATGGTGAGAGTGAGAGAAAGCTGCTGAAAAATGGATAAATGGAAAATGATGGACAACTTCCGTTTGTGAAAGGAAGTCGTTTGGATTAATCTTTGGCAGAATTTACGACAAGCTATATATGAGGCATTAAAAAGCTATTAAAATTCCAAAAGGGTAATGGCAGTAGCTTTTCCTTGAAAAGTCATTACATTAAGCACAGGAGAAGGGGAAGTTTTTTTTCTTTTTTGAAAAGTATTTAAGAGAAAGTACCTAATTTAAACGAAGCATTTAATTTGATGGCAATCCTGAAAAGAAAATAAGTACCTGGTATAAAAATCTAATCAAAGTTTAAGAGAACAGAGAGAACCGAATAGAAAATTCGCATGTTAGGATTTTATGTGGCTAGTTGTTAGTTTTTATGTTTTCAAATTATGTGATTTCATGTATGGAGAAGAAGTAATAAAGAGTTAAGACTGCGTTTTAATTTGAACTAAAATGGACTTTTTTTGTAGAAAGATCTAGATGGGATTTTATAAAACACTTTTAAAGCAAGTCATGTTCTTTTGATAATGCTGGATTTTAATTTAATTGCTTGAACTTAGTTAAAAATATAAACTCAAGCCGACAGAGACAACAACAGTAGTTGTTTTTAAACTCTTATGTTGAGAAAAAAACAACAAGAAAAAATTAACGAATTCAAATCAACAGCTACGAAATAGAATCTGACCGACCGTTCACATCGAAAAAAAAGAACGAACCAACAACTTCAAGAGCATTGAAAACGGTTAAGTAGAGAAGCCAATTAGTGATCGCATGACTGTAATAGAATAGAAATAGATAGAAAAGAGGTTGGTCAATGCGCGATGCTGAAATGAGTGACGGAAAATGCATGCAGCAAGCAGCAAGAGAAGAAAATCGAGCAAATAGGAGAATTGAGAAAAGACCCTACGAAGGAAGTAAAAAACATCCAAAGCTTTTCAGATCAAAGATCGAGAAAAGTCAGGTACCGAGAACAACACCTGATGTTTCTATAAAAGTTGGAAGCAATAAGATTTTATGTATGTAGTTCCAAAACCAAATATCTAGTCACCGCAGCACAGTGAATCTCTACTATATATAAAGTAAGGCTTTTGTTTGTTTGTTGGTTGTATGTTTGTAGTCGATAAACCAACAAACAAACAAAAGTCATACCTTATAAATGTGATAGAATTCTTCTGTGATGCACTGAATGTGCAGTAGGATACTCTGAAAGAAAAAAAAAAGTTGTTAATAGGAAAAAAACATTGATTTCAATCTACTTACTCGAAAATTTTGTTTGGATATTCAAAAAACCTGACAGCCGACATCAATTTTTTGAAACGTCTTTCTATTTTCATTTCATTTTATTTCCAGTTCATTCTTCTATGTTATATTTAAAACTGAACTCCTGCTTAAGCTTTTGGACCAAAACAATGTTTACGATCTCTTAGGCACGACTTTCTGTACAAAAGGAAATTTTAACATCGATGTTCAAAAAAAGCATGGATTTTATTTTCCAATCTCTGTGCATGAAAATTTCGCATTATGAAAATTGGTTTTCAAAGGAAAACTGGAAAATTTTTAAATGCGTTTTCGAATGGAAAATAGAAAGTTCTTCATGAAAAACTTGGAAAACTCATTGGTTTTAAAAGGGAAAATTTCATGTATCTGTATTTGCATTGGTTTTCAAATGAAAAACTGAAAAATTGCAAAATGGGTTCAGATCTCCATTTGAAAACCAGTGCTACCACAAAATGGCTTTGTTTAAAAATGTTCATGACTTCATTCATAAAATGTCTTTCTATTTTTCAATTTGAAAACCCATTTTGAAATTTTCCAGTTTTTTATTTGAAAACCGATGCACCTTCAATTACATGCAAATTTCCCTTTGAAAACCAAAGAGTTTTTCGATTTTTTCATCGATTTTTTCCCTAAAAAATGATGAACTTTCCGAGCTTTTCGTGGAGAACTGTCTATTTTCACCAAAACCCAATGCAATAAAAAATTGTTACGTATACGTTCATAGTATCAACTGTTGACCCTATTATGTATTTGCACTTTGGTCTGATGCATCCCTAAATGAATTTTTTTCCTTCGATTTCGGAGATGAACATATTTTGGATTCAATTCAATTCCATTTGTGAGGTCACCGTAACTATCTCACTGAGGACTTAGAATTATGTTCCACTAAATGATTTTGTCAAAGTCATATTGAAATCTTACTAAATTGTTGTTAGTTATAACTTATTTTGACCGAGACCGAAATGTACCCAATATTCATAAAGCAAAAATGTTTATGCACAGAAAATCGTGCATATTCGGTGTAAATATGGTCTTGGTCCAAAAGCTTAAGTAGGAGTTCAGCCTAAAATTGTAATTTAGAAGAATGAACTGGAAATTAAATGAAAAATAGAGAGACATTTCAAAAAATTGATGTCGGCTGTCAGTTTAATGAATTTAAAAACAAAATTTGCGGGTGAGTAAATTAAAATCAACTTTTTTTTACTATTAATAATTGTTTATTTTATTTACCGGACATGGTCAATTGTCCATCATTTATAAGGTAATACTTTTGTCTGTTTATCAGTTTATCGACTACAAACATACAACCGATATTAGTATAGATAAATAAATTTTGAAAAAAAAAAGTTTAAACATTTTCAAATTACTTTTGAAAACAAAATATTGGTGCAACATAATTATCTACGTACTTTCAGAGAAAAAATACATTGATCGGATATTTACTTTTGAAGAAAATCTTATAACAAAAAACGGTTTTATGGAAGGTATCGTTTCTGAGAAAATTTAAGCTTTTCATTGTTCCCCAATGTAGACTACACTAAATTTTGATCTTAAAAAAATAATAAAGAAACTCAAATGCGAATTCGTTCGAACCTTTAATTTTCAAGTTTGAATTCAACCGGACCAGTGGTTAAGGATGTAGGTGCGTTTACAGACAGAAAGATGGACGGAATCGCCGGACCAACTTTTTTCGACTTCTCTATCATTTGTTAAGTGATAGTTTTTCTTTACTTTTCACCACATAGATGAAATTTTAAGACATCAAACAATGATGAATGATGAATTTTCTGGCGTTATAACCTATAGCTCTCTCACAGAAATTCTCAAACCCGGCAACGCAGGGCATTTTCGGCTAGTTGTAAATATATTCAAGCAGCAATTCCAACAGCTGCTGAATACATATAATATCAAGTGAGCCAATGACGAAACAGTCAGTCCCAACCCTCAGCATCGAGAATTAGAAAGAACCATCAAAAAAAATAAATAAATGAATAAGAGGCCGCCGGTTCGGATGGCATATCTGTGGAACTCTTTAAATATGGAGCAGGTGTTTTGATGAA
This sequence comes from Sphaerophoria rueppellii, assembly GCA_920937365.1. NCBI lineage: Eukaryota > Metazoa > Arthropoda > Insecta > Diptera > Syrphidae > Sphaerophoria > Sphaerophoria rueppellii. Next base: position 31,718,419 of record CAKKXW010000001.1, on the reverse strand, counting down.
CCACATGCACCAGGCTATCAAAAAAGTAAGAGAAAAAGAATGCATGCCTACTGACAGGTCTATAAGCTGCATATTTCCCAACTACAAAAAACGCGATACTTTTGTCATTCAATAGGATTGGGTATGATATCCCGATTTTTATAAGCCTGATTTTCAAAATCCCGGTATTATAATATTACTTGTTAGAATCTTGATTTTTATAATCCCGTTTTTTTGTAATCCCGCATTTTATAATCCTGTTTTTCGAAATCCCGTTTCTTATCATCCCGTTTTCGCAAGCAGTTGCTTTGTTTTGAAAAATCGCGATATTTTGAAAAACAAAACAACGAGTTATTATTAACAAAAAAAGTATATAAATCAAAATAGAAGATTTACTTTGGGAAATCTGTTGGTAGCAGCGTATTGAAATGCCAGAATAATTTTGTGAAGTGATTTGAGGTGAGTAAAGGTAATTTTAATTTGATTCTAGAGTGCAAAACTACATGTCAGTCGAGAAAAAATATGAAGAGATGCATTTCAAATCAAATCTTTTTGGTTCAAAGCGTTGATTATACTAAAATAGCTATAAGAATAAAATTCGAAGTTGGCGGGATTAAACGGGGTCAGTCAGGATTTTAAAAAGCGGTATTATAACAGATCGGAATTTTAACTTAGCGGGATTTCAAAACTAGATATTTTAAAAAGGCGATATTTTAGAAGACGGGATTTTAAAACTTTTTTTCGTGATTCTTGAAAAACGGTGTTATACAAAGCGGGATTCCGATACGCTCCCCATTTAATAACTATCTGTATGAGCGTGTTAAACTGCTCTGCAACAAAATAATCCACACGTACCATTGTGGCTTTAGGTCATACAGAACAACGATAGACCAAATATTCACACTGAGGCAAATCTTGGAAAAGACCAACGAATTTCAAGTCGAAACCTACCATCTTTTCATCGACTTTAATGCTGCTTATGCTAATTTCTATTGCCAAGTGCTTATAGTGACGATGTCTGAATTTGAGATCCAACAAACTGCTCCAGCTGTGCTGCATGACGCTAAACAATACGCAGTGCAGTGTACAAATGGGTAACAGCTCATCCGAGTTGTGTCAAATAGTGCAGGGTTTAGACAAGGAGACGCACTGTCATGTGATTTTTTCAACATTGTCCTGGCAGGTGTGAGCTCAAAAAACCCTATCTTTAACAATTCCACCCAGGTCAAAGGCTGATGTTCGCATTCCAATTCTGTGCTTGAGGCCTTTATATGAATATATCATCAATCCCACAAATGACAACTTAGTGGAGAACCGACAAAAAACTACCCTAGCGAATCGCTGGGTTAAAATTTCCTCCATCGAAGAAAAGTACCTACGATACAAGCCTTTGATTTTACCTTTCCCACCCTATAGCGGCGGCCGGTGGCGGCCCCAAGTGCTGGACGATAAGTCAAAGAGTGAAATGATAATGTGCACTTTCGAAAGAAAAATTGTTCGACGAATCTTCAGTCCTGTATGTGACGATGGCTAATGGGAAGAAGTTTCAACCTCGAACTGTACCAAAATGTGTATGAAATCCAGAAAACCAAGAAAAGACGACAACTTTTGCTCAGCCACATCGATTGAATTAACGATAACGCTCCAGCTAAGAAGGTTGTATCTTCGCAGCCATCGAGGTTCGAAACGACCAGGAAAGCCGAACCTCTGCTTCGTTTTGACGACTGGAGAATGAATGCGAGGGACCTAGAAAACTGCTGTGTCTCCGGCTGAGAACGTATATGGATTTGGGGCCGGTCAAGTAAGTACCTAAGGTAAGAAGTAAGTAAGCGTGGTGAATATTTACTCCGTTTGAGAAAGAAGAAATCCGGATGCGATAAAATCAAGAGCTGTAACAATTCTACTAAGAAACAGACATAACCGGCCCAAAAAATCCTTTGAAGAACACCGTATGGTAGGAGAGAGCATTGCTGATCATTGATCAAGTTTCGCTTTCACAGCATTCCAAAGGAAGTGCTGGAGTTGCGACGTATCATGGTCCAATTAGATACTTCTGCTAGAGCTTTCTCCAGTAGAGATCAACGTTAATATCATTGCGAAATGTACTTAGCTTACATCTTATAAACACTGAACTTCATTAAGCACTGTAGAATGCTGCTGTCACGTGATGGGAAATAAAGTTCCTAGTTGGTGGTTCATAAGCAACAGCATTTGAGAGCATTTTCGAGGTAAAGAATTATTTTAGTTCTATGTTCAGAATTCTCCCTCAAGTATTGTGGTATTGTATGAACCTTCTTTGTATTCGTCTTCAAACTGTAGAAACCATTCTTTTTCGCTTTTCTAGAGAAACATAGAATAGGTATCAATTTTCGAATATCTCATTTTATCTCTCAGATGTTTTATATTCTCAAAATGTGGTAGCTATAGTACTCACTGGTTTTTATCTTAAAGATACTGTTTGTTTTTCACAAAAGACCCATTTTATTCAATCTATAAAACTACCAAATGCTTCTAACATAACACAAAATAAAATAAACTAACAATAAAAATCAATTTGTAGATTCCCCATATCTTAAAAACAAATCATATTTCACAATTTCTACGTTAAGTTGATAGCCTTCTTGCTTATTCAGACTTCCGACTTTATAGAAAGGCCATTCTTAAAGGTATTTCTTTTAAATAATCTCCAAGCAATAATTCATTTTGCTATGTTATAGACTATCCCTCTGCAAACCTCTTCCGTAAGGAAAACCGCCCACTTTTATTCTATGTTCCTTTCGGTCTTCCGTTTTATAGAAATTATTAGATGGTGTGTTCATAACTCTTCCTTCTTTAAATAGAAATTTGTTTTCAGCAAAATTATAAATTGTGTTAAATAAACTACACCTGTTCACTTTGCTAAGAACCTGTTGGGGATTAAAAAAACGGACCCAGACTTGGAATACAGACACAGTTTTTATGGACGGAAGTATACACAGGATGAAACAAAATTTATGATGGCTAAGGAACATGACCTACAATGTTGATATAAACAGCCCCAGCCATTTGTTTTAATGCGTAAGGTGTTCAGGTCTTATGCTCTTCTTGTTTCTTTTTTTTTACAAGGAAAAGACAAAAATAAAATACTACAAAGCTTAGAATATTTTTGGTTATTTATGCGTATTATGTATGTAAATTTGGTGAGGTTGTGTATGAATTCATATACTAGGAGCATAAGCTCAATTTTTGTTTTTATTTTTATTTTTTTTTTGTGTTGTACATTTTTTATCAGGTTGAACATAATTTAATGATGAACCAGTAATTTTTCAAATCAACAATAAAGTAGGGTTTAATGGTGTTGATTTAACAGACATCTGGCAAGGGGATAGGTTATTGACCAAGAGACCATTCAAAGGTTTAAAAAAGATCAGTGTCAAAATAGTGATATAATTGATAGTGTTCTTAAAGGCAGTCACATGTTTATCATAAAATAGTATTTCACCATATAAGATTGAAGTTTGTTTATACAATTCACACTCAATCACTTCGGAAAATATTATAAGTAGACTAGTACTTTCATACTAAAATCACATCTACTAATACTTCCGAATGAAAAAATTTAGTACTATTGTTATATGGTCAACCTTAAACAGTAGATCATTTCATCATTGGAGCTTCTCCACAATAGCGGTAAGGCGTTTCGATCTTGAAGACATTTTGTCCTTTTTAATTGACACCAAGGGCATACCAACCCGATAATAATAATTTTAAGCTTTAATTATAAGCTTTTATTATTGCTAATTTTAGGTATAATCTAAATAAAGGTTATTGTCAAAAGGTTCAGAATCAGAAGACCTGTAATTGAACTCTTGTGTTCGTCAATAAGACCGGTGAGCTGGAAACCAAAAAGTACTAACATCATTCTCAGTTTAAATTGATACCCAGCGATGCTACAACTTCTTTAACTAATCTTGAAAATACCTACTTTTTTCTAGAGGTTTGCCCAAAATAAGTCGAACTGAACTAAATTTGGAGAATATGTAGGATGTGGCAGCAAAGCAATTCGTAGCATAAATCGACCAATTTGGCCATGGCAACAGTGGAAGTGTGATCCAGTGTGTTATCATCGTGGAAGAGAAAAGTTTCATCGCCCAAAAACTTGACATAGTTCAGCCCTGGGACCGTTTTGTTCTTCTCTAATAGTCAATCTCGATGTGGATGTGGATTCTTGTGAATTCGCCATCAATCGAGCAAGTTTTCCGGTTGAAGTCATTTTTTCTACTTTTCCTTCGTCTCTGGTACCAGTAGATCAATTCTTCATCGTCTGTCACAAAACGACGCAAAAATTTCTTTGATTTGAGCTCAAACAGCGTCAAACACTGTTCTGAAGTAGACTCACGGTTGTCTTTGTTGCCCGGAGTAAGCCAATTCGGCACCCATCAAGCTGCCAGCTTTTTCATGTCCAAAGTTTTATGTAGGATATGACCCGCAAACACAAATTTCATATCACCGCATCTGAGGCTCTTACAACCCGCACGTTATTGACGAGAATTCAGTAAACAAAGATAGAAATTTTGTTCTAGAGGCATAAAATGCGGCGTACCATAGGAGGACAAAAGCGGCTTGTGAGGTCAACTCACAGAAGAAGTGAGAGGAACACCGGCTTGTCAGAAGAACATAGAAGGGGCATGATAAACGTCGGTCGGATCGAGGATGTTGGGAGAGACAACTACAGAGGAATCAGCCTCCTGAAATTACCCATTCAACGAGCTAAACGGAGCTCGTGGAAAAATTTTTGTAGCAATATCGAGAGCACCAACGAGTCAGCTAGGCTCAGGAAAATCCTTTCGAAAACCTCTACTTCTGTAGGCTCTCTCTCTCTCTCTCTCTCTTGAAACACATTTCCCAGGCAGCAAACCTAGCCCTGAACGCGAACCAGATTACTCCTTAATCCTCGAATATGAAATCCCTACGGATTTTATAACGAAAGAAAAGATAAACTGGGCTATTAAATCCTTCTCGCCTTATAAATCGCCGGGCCTAGACGGCATTTTCCCAATGATGCTGCAAAAGAGCTCTGAATTTATCACTCCACACCTGATAAACATTTTTCAAAGTAGCATTAAATGGGGG
>CAKKXW010000001.1:31696938-31707948 GCA_920937365.1 Sphaerophoria rueppellii | reverse complement strand
CTGAGACACAATTTTATAATTTAAACATACTTCAAATTTCAATTTAACCTTCTAAATTATAAGTAACTTGATTTAATTAATTACTTAAACTTACCCAATCCAATCCAATCCAAATCAACTGCCAGGCAAAAGCTTACTAAACTTTGCCAAGACCTCTAAATGGTTAATCGAACCACATGATTCATAGGTTATTTACTTTTCAGGAAGTTACAACACTTCAGGGTATCACAATGGATCTATATTGATCTAAGTGTGATGGTGACAACATCAACTATCAGCCCGCTAAACCTAACCTAACCTAACCCATTCAAATTCATTAATTAATTTAGTTCAATGAATATTAAATCTTCCAATTTAACTTTAAACTTCATACAAATTTAATATTTTAACACAGAGTCGCTAAAAACGGAGTAAAAATATTGTTACATTCACCCTAACCTAACCCGCGTCTGAATTTCAACTTGTGTATAGAAAGCATTTAGAGAAATATCCTCCTTTTTTATTTTTAGGTTTTAATTTTTAAAATTTAACGCTGTATATTTTGTTTGTTGCCCTAAGGAAGGTTACACATATACCTACACATTTTTTTATATTTTTTCAAAGTAAATTTTTGTTTACTGAAAAATGTTCGTAGGAGCAATGCAAACCCTTTTTATGTTTGTTTCAATTCATGTTGATGTGATGCAGGGCTAACATAGGCTGGCTGCCAACAAAGGACGATGAAGACGAGAGGGATGGGTTAGAGTATTGATTTTTCTACATTGTGACTTCTCTTCTGCTAGCCTGATTTTCAAACAAAAGATTCATAATAAATTATAAAGAGCTTGTGGCCTGAATCAGCAGCTATTATTTTTTTTTCTCTTTCTTTTCAGTTTTGAAACTCCCAATTAGTGACCGTTGGAGCTGATGGCATTACATGTTATAGGAGAAATCTGAATTTTTTTCTTCATCATAGCAATTAAAAGTATCATAATGGCAAGCCATGATAGTACATTTAGTTCATCATCTCTTTACAAGCTGCTCCTGAAGGCTTTAGCAGAAAAAAAACGTGAGTCAGATTCTGCAGCCATCATAAAACATCTACCCAACAATAATAATAACATACACCCTGTGTGCTCACATTTACGCGAATGAAGTCGGTCATAAAAATTATATGATGTCACTAAAGACCTCTGCCAACTCTCTTGTTAACACCTCACTCTACCCTGCGCTGCTGGTTGCTGGTGAGGAGTTGAACTGGTTCAAATGAACCACTATATGCAAGTTTTAAGGTCACCAACAGCCCTTTTCCACTCTTCACTCAAACCGTTTTCATATACCTACCGTACCATTTTTGTCATCAACATCATGAACATTCTTATCATCATCATCGCAATTATAAGCAAAAACCCTACATTGGCCATGTAGAGGGCGCGGGCGTTATAGTGCTGCTGATGATACGCGGGAGAATTCTAGGTAATTTTAATGAATTCCCAGTAAGCATGTTTTCCTTTGAATACAGAACACCTGAAACACAGTTTGGAAGCCTTATTATCTATCTCTCCAGCTTCATATTGCGTGTCGTCTGTGTGTTTTGTGTGCGAAAAACAGCAGGCAAAACACCTCAAAGTGTCTTTCATCCGTTCCGTTGGATTTAGCTTGTGTGCTTCTGCTTCTCGTGTGCTTCCTTTGACTTTCCATACATATTTAAGCCCAAAACGATGTGTCATGTTGAAAATCTACATAAAAGCTCGATGGTTGAGTTATATGAACACTTACGCGCCTTAAAGCCTTCAGGTGAAGTTGTATTCTTCCTCTGTGTGCGCGAAACAATTTGGCTTCTAAATGCATATATGTTATGTACCTACGTCGCTTCCCAACGCTCAACCCATTAATTAGAGAAGGTCTAACGGTGCATGCCTTACGGGGGAATTTCGATAAACTTTTTTGCTATTGCTTTTAAAAAAGTGTATCTTAGCTTTTACTTACATTTTGTTACTAACGAGATAAATTGTGAGTAACAATACACTGAGAGAAAATCATGAATTGCAATTTTTAGGAAATCCAATATAAAACCCCGCGCCGGCCGGCTGGTAGTCGACAGACTGGAAAAGAGGTCAAAAATAAGGTACATAAGTGACGTCACACCACTTCGTCTACGTCCCCGACGAGGTTTACATGAAATCCTATTTATCATAAACGCTGTTAAAAAAATACAGTGGCGCGACAGCTCTTGAAGAGCCAAGGCCTAAGTGGCTTTCTCTCTTCAACAATTCTCTGGGTGCGTGTGAAGAATTGAGGGGACCTACAATTTAACGCCGATTCCGAACGGCAAAGTTGAGAAGCACTTTTTCATGACAGATTGATACTCTTGGAAGTTTTGTCACTTCTTCGCAAGCTGTTACTGTGAGAATTTTGAGAGCGTCACTGTTTTTAAATATTTCGTCTCAACTTTTTTAGCAAAAGGTCAGCCTCCAAATGTTTATCCTATTAACAAGAATTATGATCAACTGTTTGTAGAAATTTCGCTGAATTGCTAAAGTAAACAAAAAGTTCGAATAATGAATTTTTTTCATGGAAAATTGAAAAGTGATTTTTAATCGTTTTCCATCGAAATGGAAATACAGTCTCGTTATTTTTTTCTTCAATTGAAAGTTTCCGTGGGCTATGTTTTGTTCACTTTTGTGGAGTAATTTGCACCTGAAAATACAGACCCCAAATATTTGCGAATGATTTCATGGAATAAAAATCAGACAAGAATAAAAAGCGTTCCAGGGTTTGGTCTTCAATTTTGAATAAAAAAAAATATTTTCGTGTTTTTTCAATAGGCATGTTCCGAGAAGTAGGAAAGATGAGAAGGACGGAAAAGGGTTAACAGGGAATATCGGTTAATATAGGTCTTGAATTCCTGAGTATGACCTGACCTGAAAAGACAAAGTGAGCTTAACAGTTCCACTATAAACAAATCCCTATACTTGACACTACGACAGAAGATTGTATTAAAGTTAAATATCAGCAACTGGCTATTTCACTAGTGCATATAGGAACCGTTAAAATATCGGAATATCGCTAAGTGGTGTAATTGATTCAACGACGACGGTATGTTCACCATCAACCATCTGCAAAGCTCTTATTTTAATATACTGTCCAAGAGGCTTCTATACGTCACTGGAGTACCAGTCCAGATGCGGAAGTTATACTCAACTTACCGACGTACATACGTTTTATAGTTTAAAGCCAGATCAGAAGGATAGCCAAATTTCCTGCATCGATATAGAACACCACATAATTTAAGTGAGTTGAGAAAAAATACAATGTCGTTTCCTAAGCATTAAATTCAACAGGGTTGTCCTGTACTGCTGTCAACGAATATAAAAAGCTGTCTTTCTCGTCAGTCAAGCAGCAATGTGGATTGATAGTTTCAGACTAGTTATTGACAACTTATCCGGTTCCAAATCCATGTAGAATTTCAGCCTGAGACACAGGAGCTTTCAATCGCAAACTGTACCTCGCATGCACTCTCAAGCCGAGAACACCAAGCGCTCTGGCATCCGCTGTCACTTGTTCCTTGTACCGGAGGTTCACTTTTACTGGTCGTTTGAAACTTGGGGCTGCGAAGAGAAGACTTTCTTGATTTGCAATTGGTTCGATGTGGACGAACCAATGTAGTCGTCTTTTCTTGGCTTTCTGTACAGTTTGTACAGTTCGCTGTTGAACCTTCTTCTCCATGCGCTATCGTCGCATTACGGGACCGAAAATCCGTCGAAGAATCTTTCTTTTGAATATGCCCAGTACCAATTCTCCTTTTTTACTTATCGTACAACACTCGGCTCCGTAGAGTAGGACAGGAAAAATCAAGTCTTGTATAATAGGCACTCTCTCTTTTCGAGTGAGGAGTTTCGAACATAGTTGTTTGTCCAAACCGAAGAAGCAGCAGTTCGCTAGGGTATCTCTTCGTCGGATCTCCACTAAGGTGTCGTTTGTGGGATTGATGTTTTTTCCAAGTTAGGTGAACTCCTAGGTGTTGCGGTGGACAGATGTTGCTTTGTTTGTTGATAGCATGTACTTTGTTTTGTCCTCGTTCACTTCAAGACCAACGAGCTTCGCCTGTCTTAATCACTGCCAAGGCCTCAAGTACAGCTCTTTGGGAGCAACCGATTATGTCTATGTTGTCGGCATAGCCTAGGAGCTGGATGGATTTGTTGAAGATAGTGTTTTCCGTGCTCACACCTGCCTTGCGCATTATATTCTCCAGGACTATTGAAGAAGTCCCAAGGCAGCGAATCTTTTAGCTTTTAGTGGCTCTTTCCACCTCTTCTGTGCTGGGGGCTGAAATGGGTCTTCATTGACTGTTCTCTCTTCGACATTATGCACATTCAGCAGCTGCTGGAAGTTCTGCTTGAAAACATCTGCAATTCCCTATGCTTTGGTGAACATGTTTCCTTAACTTGGCCCGTGACTCTTCGAGATCTTTGAGCTGAGAAGCTGCGAATCCTCTTTTCTTCCTTCGCAGAATCTTTTTTGTATTCCGTTGCAGCATTTGCAAACGTGCATTTTTTTTTTTTGCGGTACTGGTTCAACAGAATGTTGACGTCCGTGGCATTTGGGAGTACAGGGGAAGTCTGTCACTCAAATAATTGTTCCTATGTTCGGTTATGTAGGTGACAAAGAAAACAGAAAAGCATGCATGAAGGATATGCAATAAGTTCTCTCGGTGTACTGAATATTTTCTTATTCCTTAACCAAAAACTGTCGTATTGAATAAGCTAGATAAAGGCTTCTAACTGCATGCTTTTTACGGATTATGGAAAGAGTAATGATTTTCCAGAACTGGCAATAAGTAAACAGACATGTTGTGGACGAAAATATTATGAAAATAAGCACTTGAAATTTGAGTATAAAGACGATGATATGTTGAAGTTAGTAGGAATAGGTAGGTATCTTGCTAGCATGAACTACAAATCCATTACTTCAATATATTATATTAAAATTCCTAAGGGCTTTGCATTAAAAGAGATCCAAGGTAAAGTCTCATTGAAAAGGAAAGAAAAGACTGAAAAAAGCATTAATAAGATTTGAAAATTGACAAGTTTTGAAACTTTCATTACCAAAGAGTGTTCCTCATTCATATTTCATAATTCCCCCTCGTCAAAAATTAAGATAATTTAATTTCAAAAGAAGTTCTTCAATTTTTATAATGAAATCCATCTTAGAAGGCATTTTTACATTTACTTTTTTTGGTAAACTTAATCACTCTCTACTTCTCTACATCTACGGTTCGATTAATCTTTTCACAAATCAGATTGCATTGACTTTTTGACTCCCTAGTTTTTGCTTCAATAATTTTTTACAAAACAAAAGTGTTCTTACAGTTGTCGTCGTCATCGTTGGCATATCGGCTTTGGCTTAACACTGTAGCAACAGCAAACAAAAATCAGCCTGCTATCCAGAGAGTAGAGAACATTACAATCTCCCGTTAAAATCTATGAATTTATTAGCTGCTGACAAGGCATTTTGTTAAAAGCCGCGACATGAATGCAAATCGCCGGTCCTTAGTTCCGTTTTCTCGGCTTGCTAGCAAATACCATTTTTTTGCTTTTTTTGTAATTTTGTTGGTGTTGTTGTTGCTGCTGTAGGCCGTATATATTTTATCAGCTGTTTTTTTGTTGTTGTTGTTGGGCAAAGCACACGCTATAGGAACTCATGATATTAATGGGATATGGCATGAGATGACCATATCGCGCAGCCCTGGTTTAGCTTGCCCATGGCGGAAGTAATTTGTCATTTTACCAGTTCGAGCAGTATACTGATAGCGGTGGGTGGGTGGTGACATTTATGGGCCTCACTTTTAGAGGGTCTTTTTGTTTGGCTTGTAGATTAAAGTCAGTTATTTATTCACTAAGCAAATGAAAAGCTTTTGAGTAATTTCCCATACTACGTGACATTTATTTGGATTAGCATCAATGTCGGTTCCAGTATCAGTTTGGAAAGAGGATGTGTGTAGGTATAACAAATGTCCTTAGAATAAAATGACAGTTCAAGTGAAGAATGAAGTCATGGTACTCGAGAATCGAGATTCGTTTTGATAAGTTGTATAAAAATAAACTCAATTCATGATATGAATTTTTTATTAAATACATAATGGTAAAAATACATTTCTTTTCTGTCAGGTACATGAGTTGAGTCGGCTATTTTTAGACGTCTATTCTATATGGAAGGTGGCTTACCTCCGGTCCTGTAGGAAGAAGCGGACTGGCTATTTATGTACAAATTCACCTAAAAGCCCTCGAAGTCAGAGTGGTTGACTCATAAAAAAAAACACAATTTTATGAGGCTGTGTCAATAAGCTTCCAATTTTTTTCTTTCACAACTTATAAGGAATGAACGAAAGTTTTTCCTAGTGATCTCGAAATCCAAAATTGGAGATTCACGAAATCGGCCCCATTACAATTACTTCCTCTGGGAAATTAAAAATAATACATTTCGCAATAGTGAAAGGCTCTTGCCATCCATCTAGATTATAGATTCGATGTTGATGTACTTGTAGTTGCCTGAAAACAAAATAAATCCTGTCTGAGACCACTTCTGCATGACTTTTTGGTTCACGTCATTTAATAATATTTAATATTTCTCAAGTCCCTTTAGTCAAGAGCGTTCCAATCATCTTTATTTATAGTGACGTAGACAGCTGACGCACATGCTCGCTACACGTTCCAATGTTAAAACTGCAAGCTGATCAAGTCCTTGTCCTGATAGCGAAATTGGCAGCTGATCTACAGTTTCTTGTCAAATAATACCTTCTTTTTACTGTCCCATTGGAGTCTTAAACTCGCTCATGAGAGACTGTGCAACCACTTTGAGATCTGATGGTTTGATGTCTTGTACTCTAAGAAATATTATGGCACGATCATAGCTGTTTCTCTGTTGCTCAATTCAGAAACATCAAGGCTTCTTAATTTTTAAGTGTTTTTGATTTTACTTTTATCAAATTGTCAATTTTCAAGTGTTTTCTAGAACGGTTTTTAGAAAAATCCGGTAACATTTCAAATTAAATATCCCTCTGGCGACCTAGATCCGTATCTTATCTCTCTTTTGATCTATTAACTGTCAAATTGTATTAGCGGATGTTTAAGATTTTGACGGATTAAAAACTTCATTTTCTAGAAGATTGATTTTTAGGCTATTCCGAGTTCAACTCGAGCTGGGCAAACGGAACTCGACTAAAGAAACCACAATAATGACAATGACAATACACAATATTTTTTTGCTGTAGAAAACATGATGTTTCGAATACTTTCTGAAATTATTTTCATGCATTGACGTTCATGTTCTTCTATCAAATTCTTTATTCAAATATGAATAACGTGTAACGTTTTTCGGTAATAAAGAGTTTTCCAATAAGAGGTGTTATTTTGATATTCAAACAAAAATGGCATTTTTTGAGATAAATGATCGGATCTTTATTTCATTATAAGGAGAAAGTTATGCCGTTAATACTGGAACACAATATCAGCCAATGACCACTACGACCACGCTTACAAGACCATATCCTTTTCATGAAATTTTCAATAACCAAATCGCAAAGTGGCTGCCGAGAGCCCCACGAATTCCATGTTTGAGGTCTTGAATCGACGCTGGGCGGTTGGCGTAGACCTTATCTTTCACGTGGTCCCAAAGGACGAAGTCGCAAGGTGTTAAATCACAAGATCTTAGTGGCCAATTGTGATCACCTCTTCGAGATTTAACACGGTCCGGAAACTTTTCCAGATCGATGGAATTGCTTGTGTAGCACCTGACACCGTCTGTTGAAAGTAATAGCTGTCCAGATCAATACCATCCAATTCCGGCCATAAAAAATCATTAATCATCTCTCGAAGGCGCAATCCATTGACCGTAACCGTTGATACAGCCTCATTTTCGAAAAAGTAAGGACCAAAGACCCCGCCGGACCATAAACTAAACCAAACAGTCACGCGTTGAGAATGGAGAGGCATTTCAACAATAACTCTTGGGTTTTTTGAGCCCCAGATGCGACAGTTTTGCTTGTTAACGTAGCCTCCGAGGTGGATTAATTGACTCACTCACTGACTGATCATCAACATTACGAAGCACTTCTTAGAACCTTCAAATTTGGTAAACTGGTAGGTTTTCGAGTGAATACAAAGGAAAAAAATCGAAAATTCCATTTTGCACATACAGGCGGTGCACACTGGGGAAATTAGTATGGGAGTGCGGAAAAAATTCTATAAATACTGAACCACTAGATGGATTTGGATAAAATTTTCAGGAATGATAACTTGGCACGTAAAAAACCAAGATAATGAACTATCGCCCCTAAATATTTAAAAAAAATATTTTGTTTCCTCAGAATTATAAAAAATTTAAATTAATTCCTTTAAAAATGTCAAAAATGCTATTACAGTAATATTAGTCATCGCAAATACATATTATAAAATGAAACCAAGAAAGTATAGTGGAACAATACAAAAAAACACTTTTATTGCATTTTATTGAAATCTTGTAGAAGAGCCATAACTTCTTCACTTGCTTTTTCATGGTAAAAGAAAGGGTGAGGTTCGAGATTAAGGGGTTAGAAATCACCATCAATTGGTTCATTACATCCTGATTCGTTGCAATACAGCTACATTTCCGAGAATGTCTAGGTCGGTATTTTGTATAGTCCTTATTCCGACATTCTTGAGCCTCTTCAGACAATGTTCGAACAGGAAAAATATATTTTTCCATTATGGATCAATAATTATTTTTAATCAAGAAAATCTGAAAATCACTTTTCCAAAAATTATTGACTTCAAAACATTTCAATCATTGTGTTTGCAAAAGATAACGGACCATTTTTTCTTTTAGCCAAGGTCAAATTATCGTGAGTAAATTTTTGTAGTAGATTTGAAAAAAATGAAACATTACATTCAACAATTTTTTGTTTACTTATTTTGTATTATATTCAAATGCATTAGCATAGATAAGAGAGCTTTTCGTCGAATTTAAGAAAAAAATGCGATTGTTAGCCAAAGATGTACCATAGCTCTTAAATGATAAGTTTTAAGAAAAAAGTGTCTTTATAGGAAATTAAATTTTCTACAACTTTGTGGAAGGTGATTTTTCTCTATCGTCAAAATTGAGCCAGCTATGAGCAGCTTCTTAAATTCATTAAAAACAAAATGGCGGTTCATCCGGTCAAATTTTTAGTGGATTTTTTAAAGATATTGTTTGACTATTGATGTACTTCCATATTTTCGTCAAAAATGCAAAAATTATTTACTAAAATAGATTTTGTAACGCAAACAAATTTTTTTTTGAAATTATAACCATTTTTATGGTTTATTTGTAACTAATTGCAGTTTTCCATCTGCAATAAAATACAGAGTGGCACCTGGTGGCACCTAAATTTGGTACCTATCGAAAGATAAACTTGAAAGGATTAAGATGACACTAGTATCTGACTGTAGGCAAATGTAGCTAAAATTGTATGTCCAAAAATATAAAAAAAATTACAAATTTTTGAGTGCTTTCTTAAAATAATCATACAATGAAAACCAAATTTGAAAAATCATTTTTTTCTTCGGTTTAATATTGGGACAATAAAGTTCGTTAAGAAAAAAATAAAGAAAAAATATTGGGGCGAAACCAAAAAACAAAAACAAAAACTTTCGCCTTAGTGTTTTTTTTTTACCATATAATCAATACCACTAACAAGTTATGTTTTTAAAAGGCTATAAAAACGAAACCAATGGTCCGATTTCAATAATGTTTTCTGATTTAGGTGCAGATTTTATTCTGGAATCAGAAAATATCATCACAAATTTTGTTTTCAAAGTTTTATGTTTAAGACTTTTTTCCGCAAAATCCCCAGTGTGCGGCGTGTAACTGCCCACTTTCTTAAAATGGTCGTAGGATGTTGAAATTCGGAATTCTTATATGGTTTTGGTTGAATGACATGAAAAAGATGAGAAGAAAATCTATTTAGGGGAAATAGATTTTCGAAAACGTTTAAATTCGAGATTCCGATAAGGTTTCGGTTGAATATAAGAGAAAATGTAAGCATAAAATTGCAGTTTCATTAAATGGGCGTGGTTGCCGCCCACTTTTTATAATTGGTCACAGGATGTTGAAATTTAGAATTCTGGTTTGTTTAAGTTTATAACACTCCCATGAGCAACTTTCTTTAGTGGGTCTAAATGAGTTAACAACATTAAGACATCCGGTCTAACCTAACCTACCTCTTAAAAATCATGAGATTTTCAATAAATTTATGAGATCATGAGACATGGGTGTGAAAAATCATGAGAATCATAAAATCATGAGATTCGGTAACACTGCTGACTGATCGACTTCAAGGTTCAAAGTTCAATTCAAAATCGAAACAATCACGTATGATGCATCATGCTACAACGAGCATCAAACCATTGAAAAAAGCTTATGAGCGTTCTTGTTCCATACAAGTTCTGTTGGATGTGGATCACATGGTTATTCATGATTCATGTAGGTGGAAAATCGGTACCGAACCACTTTCATAATCAAATATGAATCACTGTCCCGTTAATGGATGCTAATTTTATCATTCTACCACTTTGAAAACATAAAACAACATGTCTGAAACTATTTATTGCAATAACAATATTGACAATATTTTGTTCTCGACATGAAAAATAGATCAGACAACAAGAAGCACATTTTGTAATTCTGTTCTTGAAAAACATGAAAAACATTTTTTATTTAACGATAGAAGATAGCCTTAGAATCTCATCATAGATTTTTCTTTTTATATAGTTTTTTTTACTTTATCGAGTCGGAAGATTCTAACAAAACTGAAATTTAACGATATATTAGCCAGAGGGTGCAAATAAAAACGACAGAAATCACTTATGTACCTATTCGCATGAAAGAATTCTATCTCAATTTAATGACATTGCTTGTTATGCCTCCAGCAATCATGAATTTCTCGATATGAAATTAAATTGACATCAATTCTAGGACTTTTTCAAAATCACTTTGCCTACAATTTGTGTCTAA
>CAKKXW010000001.1:31648846-31659160 GCA_920937365.1 Sphaerophoria rueppellii | reverse complement strand
TTTCAACATATAAACGAAAGGGTTTTATTTGTGATAAGTTCCAACGTAAGTGCTGTGCGAATTTATTCTTAAGATGATTTGGGACACAGAAGGCCAGAGTAATTACATCATCTATTCATTAAATAATAAGCAGTTTGGCGTTGAGGCAGGCAGTGTAAGCTGGCTGGATCTGGTTCTGATTGATTGGGGTGATATTCTTCATTGATAATACAAAACCTTTCAAAAGAATCAAATAGACCAAAATAATTTCAAAAATCGCTTGAAAACGTTTTTTTTTTTATCAAAGGACACAGTGAGTGATTTTTTAATACCTTAGTTGAATGCAACCTTGAATAGTGTTTATTTTGGGAAAGCAAATATACAACTTTGGACGTTTTACATTGAAAATGATTTTTTTTTTGTTTAAAGAAAATTTTAAATGGAAATTAGACTGAGTTCCATTGACAGGATTTCGCTTTCAGTATTTGCAAAGCAATTTGGGTAAATATTTTGCTGTTGAATAACGACATGTTTGATTTGACAGCTGGTAAATGAATAGTGCTATTTCCTTTCATTTACCTTCATTGAGCTTGATGGATTAAAAGTTCAAAATCTGATAAGAGTCTGAATAAAATGGAAGCGAGAGTTAAAATTCACAAATAAAATATGCCAGGCCAAAAATATTCTCTTTCAATTCATGAAAAGACTATGTGAACAAAACTAGAAAAACTATTTTGGATACAAGTCTGCTTGAATTTTATTGTCGTGTTTTTATTTATAGCTGTAACGGGTCATTCAACTCGTTGTTTCAAGTTGTAGCGCTGGCATTTGATACGTGGCAAGCTTAAATGTCATCTGAAGTGTCATAATATTAGTTGAATGTTTGCCCATTACGATAACGGATCTTTTAACAATGGAACAAAGCGTTAGAATTATAAAAACTAACTACAAAAGTGGTAGTTCAAATGAAGCCACGTTGCACTACACGTCATAATTGGTATATTAGTGAAGAAGTTCGAAGAGAGTGGGAGCAGGAAGCGTTGTTGATGTCGCAAGGCCTGTGCATCATCGTAATGCAAGTTTAGTCAAAAAATTATTACTTCAAGCACAAATGTTTCTGGTGATCCAAATTTATTATAATTTATTTTCCGACGTTCGCAAAAATCCAACGTATCCTACATCTCACCATAGAGAATATATAATACCTAGAGTCGCGACCTCGGGTGTTCGCTCTCATTTTGCCTACAAGCTGCAATTTGGTCGTTTTGTCCAAACCCAGTGAGAATTTGTTAGTTTTCCAATGCTTTTTCAATGAGAAACTGCACCAATACACTCGCACTGAGTTAGATACAATGCTCGGGTTTGAGTCGAGGTGGGTTTTATTGGCTCAGATTTCGAAAATAAGATTCCGTTGAGCTCAAAATTTTCAAAAAAACTTAAACATTCAAAAAAATGCATACAATATGAAAAATAAATACGTTATATCATTTCTTTGCACTTTTAACATATTGCCCTATAATTTACCAATATTTGTAGCAAAAATCTTAATAAACCTTTAAAAAAAAAAGTACAAGAGAAAATCGAAATAGTGCGCACACAATCGTGCGTTTAGTCTCGGGTTTGCTGTGGTGGAAGTCTGTCAATTTGGGCCAGTGTTACCGTAGGGAAAATATTTTCGAGTCCCAGAAGCTTGAAAAACTAGTCATTAAAAAAAAAAAAAAAAAACGAGTCCACGCTAAAAAAAATAAAATTCTTTCAGAAATCTTTTTTTTTTATTTTGAACATACGAAACATTCATTGTATGGTTTTAATGTTCGAAATACAATCGTTTAGGACAAGAAATAGACGATTTAAAGATGTGATTATTTCTTACAAAATATAAAATTCTTAGCAATTTTACCTATTTGTGTCTGCAAAACAAAAAAAGAGTCAAACGTGATGAAACGAGTCCAGGAGTCAAGCAAGAAAAAACGAGTTCATTTTGACTCTATAGAGGCCATGTGGTAACACTGCTTTGGGCAACAGGAAACAAATTTTACTCATGGTCACGGCTGAGTACCTCTCACACAGATACACGGACACGAAAAAAAGAGAGGATTGTGAGAGTTCACCTCTTTCACAGATTCACGGAGACGGACACGAAAATAAAGATAGGATTGTGAGAGTTCACCTCAGAAAAATTTTTTTGGATGTTTTCGGCAAGGGAGGAAAAGGTCGGGACTCTAAGTATTATATATTCTCTATGACTACTACTATGAAGCTAAGAGCTATGCGATCGGGAAACTTACTTTCGCAGAAGGGCCTCCCACGGTCGATAGGTCGAAGCGGTTTAGGCTGTTGCTTGTAATTACCCCCCAACGAAGGAGTGTTCCACCAACGCACTCCCAATGAGCGACGGCAACGTATACTTTTTTTTGGAATAAACGGTAGAGTGTTCAGTTCCAGTTAGGCCCAACTACTTGGTGAACGCCTTCATTTGCTATTTCGACTTATTTGAAGCCCTTGCCGTAAAACGAGCGGTCTCTCAGGCTCTTGTACTTGGAATCACATCAAGTACCTATTACTCTTGGTTGGGGGTTGTACTTCGGTGTGACTTCCCGAACACGTAGAAAAGCATTAAGCACAAACAGATCTAGGAAACGGAGGAAACGGACGGACACACTGATGATGACCCAAGCAAATGTTTTAAGGACAATTTTTCGGATATGCACGTGGAACGTTAGGTCCCTCAACAGACCACGTGCTGCCCAACAATGAGCGGAGACCATCAACTGCTACAAAGCAGACATCACTGCTGTCTAGGAAATGCGATGGGATGGACCGGGCAAAACGACGATAAAAACTACGAAATCTACTGTGTTAATTGTTACCGAGAGCCACAACAGCAGTTCTTCGGATGTGGATTCGTTGTAACAAGCAGACTCATGCAAAGGCGTACGCATCACGACGATCCGAATCAAGGCTTAGTTCGGTAACATTAGCCTAATATGAGCCCATTTCCCAACAGTAGAGAAAAACGACGACACCAAAGTCAAGTTCTACGAGCTCCTCGAAAAAACATGAGCAATATTTTCTTACTATTATATTAACATAGTTCTTGGCGATTCCTCTCCTGGGAAAAGAGGACATCTTTGGTTGAAAGCACAGAATGCACGACACCACTTCTGACAACGGATTCAGGCTGATCGATTTTGCACATGGTTGCCGAACTCAACATCCACTAAGGAACATGGAGATCTTCTTATCAATCAACCTTCAACCATATTAATCACATTGTGATCGACGGAAGGTACTTGTTCAAAACCCATCTTCATGAGGAGCCATCGTTGTCTCGGCCGACTACTTCGTCGCAGCCAAGGTTTTGCAAAGAATATTCCGACAGCGGCCAAACCAAGGGAATTCTGCAAAAAATTCAACGTCGGACTGTTACAATCATAAGAGATCGCCAGATCCTTCTCTGATCGAGTATCAAGTAAGGTCTTAAGAAGTTATTTGCCGCAAACATCAAGTATCAAATACCAGGGGCAACATTTCCAGAAAATATTTTAATATGCTCGGTTTCATACAGCAGGCCCATATAGGCAGGCCCACGCAACCAAGCAGATCCTCTTAACCAACTGCAGAGAAATCGGCCTAGTTAACATCGCTTACAAGATCTTCTCTGCCATAATATGGGAACGTCTGAAGCGTTTCGCCAACAATTTGATTGGTCCTTATCAATGTGGCTTAAAATCAGGAAAGTCGACCACATTTTTACTTTCCGGCATATCTCCAAAAGGATACCCACTACCTTTTCACCGAATTTAAGGCCACGTTTGATAGGATCTACAGGACGAACTGTATAACTGGCGGCGGCGTCTAGGACAGAACAGCTCGCAATGAACGCATACAACTTCGAGGTAGTAGAGGAGTTTGTGTGCTTAAGCTCCGCTATTACCACGGGCAATACCACTAGCGCCGAGATAAGACGAAGAAAAACTCTTGCTAATCGCTGTGTTTTTGGGTTAAGAGAGTAATTGAGTGGAAAAGCCCTCTCTCAAGCAACTAAGGCAAAACTGTACAACACCCTCATCATCCCAGTCCTGCTGTATGGTGCAGAAGCTTGGATCATGACAAAATGGCATGAATGTGCTTTTGGTGGTTTCGAGAGTAAAGTTCTTCGGGTCATCTTTGGCCCCGTGTGCATTGATGGATAATGGAAAAGAAGATACAACACCGAACTTTACGGGTTGTACAACGACATTGACCTAGGCAGTAGAGGAAGAGTCAAGGTACAGAGACTCAGATGGCTCGGTCATTAAGAGCGGATGGACACCAATGTTCCGGCCTGGAAAGCCTTTAACACTATTCCCGAGGGACGTAGAAGGAGAGGAAGACCGCGACTCGCTACTCAGGTGGCGCACACAACTGGAAGAGGACCACAATCAACTTGCAGTAAAAAACTGGAGACAGCTAGCTAGGGTCCTGGCTGACGGAGACTGTTGATGGAGGCCCAAGTCCACAACGGACTGTTGCGCCATCTTAAGTAAGTAAGTAACTGTGCCCTAATTCAGGGATGTTAAAAATCACAAAAGGTACCCGATTCCGATCTTCTTTATTCTCAGAACTATTCGTTCAAATGGCATTCGGTGTGCTTTATCGGTCTTACGACTCTAACCCGCTTCAGCTATCTGCCTTTCTGAGCTTATAAACAAAAGGTTTTCGCTTGTAAAAAGGTTTATATGAACAAAATTTCCGGAAACCATACATTTTTTGTGCCAAAAAACATATATATAAAATGTTATTTAATTGCCGCTCAAATTCACGAGAAATGTTATGAATAGATTAACTCTCAACTGTGTTGCGATATGAACATAAAGTAGACCTCTATTTGCAGCATACGAATATGCCCCAGATCCTTGGACGAATTTATCACTTCAAAACCCTTTGCATCTGCTCTTTTTACAAACTAACATTACTCAGCTCGTTCGCATACAGTGTTTTCTTTACAAAAAAAAGCTAGACGTTGCGTTAGTTGGTCTGCCTCCATTCAAAACATCAACTGCCATCCCATTTATCGTATGAGAACACGTATCATATTGGTATAAAGGGCAACGGACTTTCCGTAATTTATTTTTACACATTGAGGAAAACCTTTTAACTCCGACTCTTTTGAACGATTTTACTCATTAATGTATATGTTTCACAGCGGTCGGTTGCTCCTCGGTTAAAGAAGGGGGAGTTCTTAATGGACTTTTCATAAATATCCTCTCCGCAACGCAGTCCTCTTAGTCTTCATTCAAAAATGTTTTTATCGTTGAATTATGGTTAAGCTGTTAGCAAAACTGTTTAGGTAAGTATTTCGTTTAAATACGAACACATGAAAAGATATAGGGACTCCTTGTTTGATATCCGTGCACGTCGATCAATACACCAAGCTACAAAGCACTCTACTTAGAGCGAATTTATGTATATTCCCTGTTTATTTTTTTTCTTCCATTTAATTTAATGCTTCGAGGAGAGCTTGCATGGCAAAGTGCAGTACACATAATTTTCTGTCGACAATCGAGTCACAAGGGTAGGGCACCTTGTTATCCTTTTTAATTAAAAACAAAAGGGCCGAACGGCGCATTACAAAAACGATTTAATGACAATTATTTTCTGTCTTAATTCCCTTGTTCTTGTTATTTGTTATCCCATAAACTCTCAAAATCAAATGAAAACAAAATAAAATCTACCCTCTACGTCTACGGGTATAACATGGTAATGGGTTGAATTTCCGTCGTTGAATGTGAGGATGGGGTCCTTGGGCAATTACACAAGATTCCATGAACTCTATAGTCCTTTTTAATGATTTTATTGCAAGCAGCTGAGAAAATGAAATCTAACAATCAAGACACAAACAACCATCAGAATGTGGATATAGCAACACAAGTTGTGACTCGTCGAGCTTAACCTTTAAGTATTGGTATATACGCCATTCGGGCGAACCAGTTAAGTGGGGGGTAAGTTGGATAGATAATTTTGCTTGTGAGAACCCCTTTGCCAAGGTTTTCTTTTCATCGCTTTGCATAAAAAGGACAATTTTGTTGCTATGCTATTAGTTTAACAGTGGGGGGTTATATGTGACGATCGTTAAACCACTTGTAGAAGGTATTTTTTTACTACTTGCAATACATAATATTAATTTCCTAGACTTCGTCAATAAACAACTTTAATGGTTAGTTACGGATTTGGTGAGGGAAATACAATAAACAAAGTCATGAAAATTGTCGTTGCAAACATGAAGTTTGAATCAACAAGAGATTGACTTGGAATGGGGTTAAGGCTAATGTTCAAATAGAAATCGTTCAAAAGATTTGTTGCTTATCGCAAACCAGAATATACGGATAATCTTTAATATTATTAAAAAAGGGTCCTAACAGAAAGTTCTGCTATATTTTCCCAGCAAAATTTGTTTTCAAACTTGAAATCATCTTCGCATGAAGCGTAGGGAATTGAACAATGATATTGATGTCCCCCAGTATAAAAATTTTGTAGAAAAGATGGCCCAGTCAAAAAAAAAATGTACAATCGAATTGAAGATTATTAAATAAATAAATAGTGTGGCGCGACAGCTCTTGAAGAGCCAAGGCCTACTAAGTGGCTTACTTTCATCAACAATTCTCTAAGTGCGTGTGAAGAATTGAGGGGACCTACAATTTTACACCGATTCCGAACGGCAAAGTTGAGAAGCACTTTTTCATGACAGATTTATACTTTTGGAAGTTTTGTCAGTTCTTCGCAAAAGTTGGTGCCCATGAAAGATGAAATAAAAACTTTGGGCCCGAGTAGGATTCGAACCCACGACGTTCTGCTTAGCAGCCAACGCACCTTACCACTAAGCTACGGACACTATTGAAGATTATCCCTGATGGCAAAATTAAACCTTTCTGACATACCCTAAGTCGTCTTCCATACCTGATGAAGCAGAAGCAGTTCAGAAACAGATTGAGGAGTGAATGGAAAGGGATTTCATACGTAAGTCTTTTTCAAACGTCGCTAGCAGAGTAGTTGCTGTAAAGGAGAAAGATGATTTCTGCCAAATTTGTATTGATTTGCTGAAGCTTAAGACTATGGTTCTGAAAGATTGTTTTCCAGCTCCACCGATAGATGACGTACTCGAAAAATTATGGAAAATGATTGCTTACATGTGCCAGTTGAAGAGCCTAGCAAGAAGTATACAGCATTTGTAATTAAAAGTGGCTTGTTCGAATTTAACAGGACATCAGTTGGTTTTTGCAACTTACCTACTGTATTTATTTGATTCGTCAACCGTGTATTTGAAGCCTTAGTTAATCAAAACGGCATGGAGCTGTATAGACGATACTATTATATATGCTGAATCTGCTTAGAGATGTCTTAAGAAAATGAAACAAGTATTTTCTAAAGCTTCAAGTAATGGTCGGTGAATCGAGGTACCCCCCTAGGTGGGGTCCTTTCACCTCTTTTATGGAACATGGTAGTTAACGACCTACTAACATCACTGGAAGAAGAGGGTTTCAGGGTGTTTGCCTATGCTGACGATATTGCAATATTTATATCTGGAAAACATCCCCAAGTTCTCTCGGAACTGCTACAAAACGCCTTAAATAGGCTAACAAATTGGGCTAAGCAATGTGGATTGGAATTCACATAAAAACAGAACTAGTACTCTTTCCGAGAAGGTACAAGATTGCTCAGATTAGCCCACGCAAGATTAAAGGAATACCATTAAGCTTTTCCGACCAAGCTAAATATTTAGGCCTCATTTTAGACAAAAAACTAAATTGGAAGGCAAATATTGATGAAAGAGTAAAAAAGGCTACCGGGGCTAAATGGGGCTACTCCCCAATAATAACCCACTGGCTATACACTTCGGTAATCAGACCCATACTCATTTATGGAGTTGTCGTATGATGGACCGCACTGGACAATATGGTAAATGTAAATAAGATCATCAAAGTCCAGCGGTCAGCAGGTATGTGCATCACAGGAACACTTCGCTCAACACCAACCGCAGCCCTGGAAGTGCTTTTAAACCTAAAACCTCTTGACATCTTCTCCAAAATGGTGGCAGCCAACTCATGTGTGAGGCTTAGAGCCACCTCTCAATGGAACAGTAACAATACTGGTCATACTTCTATTCTAGACAATTTCAGATCTATCCCAGATCGCCTAGACTACACCACCCCAAAAATGGTAGGTATTCGATAAAAGCTTCCATGTCTCCATCCCTTCAAGATCTTCCTGGGAAGAAGAGAGACCCCTATATAGACGGCTCAAAGACCGATTACGGAGTTGGAAGTGGTATCTTTTCGGAACAACTGAATTTCAGTCTATCATAAATACTTCCCAATCAATGTAGTGTTTTCCAGGCAGAAGTAATGGCGATTAAAGAGGCACTATCCTGGCTCAAAGAAAACGTTACATCTTGCAAGGATATACGAATCTTCTCGGACAGCAAAGCCGCTCTCAAATCTCTCACGTCTGTCTCCAAAATCTCTCAAATAGTCCACGACTGTCGATCATCTCTGAATGAGATGACGGAACAGTTTAATATTCACCTCATTTGGATGCCGGGCCACAGAGACATTCCGGGAAATTGCAAAGCCGCAAAACATAACATAACATAGGAACACCACTTGCTACATGCAAATATCTTCTCAAACAATATGCTCTAGAATCAGCAAATGCTAGATGGTCACAGGATACCACCTGTACAAATATGGCCAAGCATAGACCTGAAACCTGAAGGAATAAATATCTCGGTAATCCCTTCTTCGATAATACCAGTGAACTGGCAACGATCGACACAAAATGTCTTTCTAACTTCATTAAAAGTACAAAATGGTTTGTTTAATTTTATTACTCTCTCATGAGTAACCTCATTAGTGGTATCTCATTGGACCCTTGAGGTCTAAGTGAGTCAATTACATCCAGACAGCCACTCCAATCTAACCTAACCTAGTAATGGTCCGAAAATAAAATGGAAGAAGTGCCAATTTCTTCTGTAAACTTCGTGGGACATACCATTGAGAATGGAAGAATTCAACCAGGCAGAGAAAAAAAGAAAAAACAAACGAGGGGAGTAGATTTCCTTTTCCAAAGAAAGTCAAATCTGTGCAGTCTTTTCTAGGACATAATGAATTTCAATAATGTCTAAGAATGATTGCAAATACAATAGACTGGTGGATAGAAGTATGCCACCGAAGACGTGTAGAGTATTTGGCTGACATAATAAAAAATAATAAGAAAATTCTCTCAAAACTCTTTTTATTTACAATCAACATCGAACGTTTTGGTTGGACCACCCATTATGGATGAGAGGTCATATCCAAAATCAATAATTCGATAGAAGATGTCCTTTGAAACTCGACCATAAGTAATCCGAAATATGTTTCATTCATTCTGTGTTTTGGATTTTATTTACATGTGAATGTCAGTTATCTTGCCTAATTCAGAATGAAATTGAAATTTATGGTCACATTTTTGTGGTTTCATACAGAACCAGAACCACTGCTTGCATCTTATTCCTCTATGAACATATATTTTGCTTTTTATATGACGATTCTCTAGAAATGTTTCCAGTTACTGGTCTTGTTCAGTATCATATCTGTTCGTGTATACTACAGGTCTACAGGAACAGGATGAAAAAATGTCATATTTTCATTTACACTCAACTGCTCTAATTCGCAGGTGGATCAGATTCGGTAGTATTTATAAAATACAAGTTGCCTCAACAAAAAAAGCAACAAGGGAGCAACAAGTCTGAGGATACAGAGGAAAA
This sequence comes from Sphaerophoria rueppellii, assembly GCA_920937365.1. NCBI lineage: Eukaryota > Metazoa > Arthropoda > Insecta > Diptera > Syrphidae > Sphaerophoria > Sphaerophoria rueppellii. Next base: position 31,649,394 of record CAKKXW010000001.1, on the reverse strand, counting down.
AACAGAGGTGGAGTAAATTTGGCTTGTAAAAAAAAGTTAAGAAATGATGGAAAATATCTTCACAAAACTATTTGAACTAGCTGACCAAGTTCCCGAAATTCGAGTGAGTTGATTCTTCTTTCTTCATTATATGAGGTTCACATGTTGACGGATGTATTTAATGTGAACACCACTGTGAATCAACCTTCATTTTTAATGACATTTCTTCGGAAACATACCCTGCTGCACACAATAGCTGTTCGACACCACTGTGATTTCTTTTCTAAACCTCACAATTATTTTTAATTTTGGTCTATTGTTTTCAACAATTTCGTTCCAGAATATTTAAATAATATAGACACAGCAGATGATTTAAATTTTTTGATCGTCAGACTCACGAGACACCTTGTTATCAAGAAGGTTTGGTTTTGTTTTTGGAGTTTCCATTTGCATTTGTCTCAAATATTTTCATATTAATTTAACGAAAAGAGTAATTGTAGCGGAAAACTCAACTACTGCTATTCAAGTGGCAACATTTTTTAACTAAATAATTTGTTGCTGAATTTGTT
>CAKKXW010000001.1:31501107-31631061 GCA_920937365.1 Sphaerophoria rueppellii | reverse complement strand
AAGCAATATCTGGTCTTGTTCCTTGCACCAAATATAAAAGACTACCAACAGCTTCCTGATACGGTACTTTACCGGTTTCATCTTCATTGCACATTTCTATGGATAATTTTTGATTTGGATCGCTCGGAGTTCCTACTGGCTTGCTTTCAGACATGCCAAACTTCGTCAGAATTTCGTTAATGTATTTGGATTGGTCTAGATAAATTTCTCCTTCTTTGTATGTTATGTTGAGTCCAATACAGCTTTTTGCCTTTCCCAAATCCTTCATTTTAAAGGAACTACACAAAGATTTCTTCAAATCATCTTTAAGTTTTTCATCACTCCAAAAAATCAAAATATCATCGACATATACACCGATTATAAGCTTTCCGTTTTGATTAAAATAGACACAGGGGTCTAACTTGGATTGTATAAGTCCAAATGATTTTAAAGCTCCATCGAGTTTCAAATTCCATTCACGACTACTTTGTTTCAGGCCATATATAGATTTGTGTAATTTACATACCCGATTTGTATCATCACTATATCCTCTTGGTTGCTCCATGTAAATTTCCTCGGACAAATCACCTTGCAAGAAAGCTGTGATGGCATCCATTTGATCAATATTCATTCCCGTTTTAGCTGCCCATGCAATCAAAAAACGAATGGATGTATACCGAATAACTGGTGAATATGTTTCATTATAATCTATGCCAGGTTTTTGTGAAAAACCTTTTGCCACCAGTCGTGCCTTATGACATATGATATTTCCTTCACCGTCATGTTTCGTTTTGAACACCCACTTAGACTTAACTGCCTTACGTCCACTTGGCAAATCAACAAGGGTCCAGGTTTTATTTTCTTCCAGTGATTTAAGTTCCTTTTGAATAGCAATTTTCCACTCATTCTTGTTTTCACTTGCCATCGCTTCTTCGATAGTTGTTGGGTCAATACTCATTTCGGTCTCAAAAGATGAATATGTTACATAATCTTCAAAGCTTCGGGTTTTTGGAACTCTTTCTGATCTTCTTATTTGAGATGAATTCGATTGCTCTAATAAATCAACAGATTCGTTTGCTTGAGATTCTAGACTTGGGTCTTCTTTTAGTTCAACAATCGGTTTTTCTTCGTTATTTGAAATTATCGGAATTCCTCCAACTGAATCTTGTTCTTCGTTGTTGACTAATGATACACAATCAATTATTTTTGCTTCTGATTCCAAAAAAACAACATCACGGCTAATTCGAATTTTCTTTGTGGCTTGGTCAATACATCTGTATCCTTTTGTTGTTTCACAGTACCCAACAAATATCATTTTCATTGATTTAGAGTCCCACTTCTGTCTTTTCTGCTTTGGAACATGAACCATAAGCGGAGAACCAAAGATCCTCATTCCACTCAAGTCCACTTTCACGTTTGTCCAAATTTCCTGCGGAGTTTTATCGTTGGTAGATGAATTAACTGTAATTAATGAACTGAATTAATGACATATGCTGCAGTATTAACAGCCTCTGCCCAATATGATTTGTCCAACTCGGCATCAAATAGCATACATTTAGCACGTTCAACTATTGTTCGATTATATCGTTCGGTGACTCCATTCTGCTCTGGGGTATATCTATTTGTTGTTTGATGGATAATACCAGAGCTTTTACAAAAACTTTCAAAATGTTGTCCAACATATTCAGTTCCGTTGTCTGTCCGAATAACCTTTATCTTACGTCCTAGTTGAATTTCTACCATCTGCTTAAAATCTTTGAATACTGTCAAAACTTCCGCTTTTGATTCCAAAAAATAGACAAAAACCTTGCGCGAGAAATCGTCAATAAAGCTTAAGAAATACCTTGATCCTCCAATCGATTTACTTTCCATCGGACCACAAAGATCGGAATGAATAAGATCCAACATGTTCTTAGCTCTTGTAACTGTGTGTTTGAATGGGACACGAGTTTGCTTACCCTTAAAACATACTTCACACTTTTTCAAAAAATTGATGTCTTCGCTAAAAGCTACTCCTTCCACAGCTCCATTCTTCATTTTGCACAAATCAGTATAATTGATGTGACCCAATCGTCTATGCCATGTCATTAATTTCGATGATGCACTTGCAAACATACATGAAGCTTGGCCATTGATTTTGTAAACACCTCCACAAGCATCAGCCTTAACTAAAAGTTCATCACGATTGTTGAAAATACTACAACCATCTCTACTGAATACAATCTTGTTTCCATGTTTAATCATTTGTGTGACAGAAAGTAAGTTTGCAGAAAGTTGAGGAACACGTAAGACATCGTTGACTTCAATTTCTTGTTCATTTAGTTTTAATAAAATGTTTCCCATTCCAGTTACTTGCATCTTTTGATTGTTTGCAGTTATTATATCACTAATGGAAGATTTTCTTAGTTCACTCAACCATGCTTTATTAGGAGTCATGTGTCTCGACGCACCACTATCAATGTACCAGTCGCAATCTTTTTCTGTTCGACATGAAAAAACTGCAGAAAATGCGTTTCTTGTTCCATTTCTCTTGAAATCATGAGACTTCCTTTTGTTTGGACAGTTTTTGGCAATATGCCCTTTCTTTCCACATTCGTAGCATTTAAAATTACCTTTTGGAGAAAAATGTTTAACGGACTTCTTCTTCGATCCGAAAAATGCATTTTCACCCTTAAACTTCTTATAGTCACAGTCTAAAAGCTTTGCTTTTATTGCCTCTCCTGTTATATTCACACCACTACTCTCGATACCCATTATTAATGGTTTGAAATCATCATCGAGGCCAGCAAGCAATATAGCACCTAACCATTCTGGAGAAATAGGAAACTGAATACTAGCCAATTTATTCGCTGTATCGAATATTTGGTTCACATAGTCAGTCATACATTCAGAAGTCTCCAAACGTATAGTTATGAGCTTACGTAAAAGTGCAATCTTCCTCGTCAGTCCATTATCTTCATATAGACCTTGTAACTTCTTCCAAATTTGAGATGCACTTGGCTCATTTTGAAAATGCACATACAGTGATTCATCAATAGACAAAATAATCTTTGCTTTCGCTTTCCGCAGCTTTACCTCATTAGTTTCTGTAACAGGATCTGCGATCGTTCCTTCCATTTCGTTACATTCTAAAATGCTTCGCATGGCATATTTCCATGTGTGGAAATTTTCACCACCACGCAGTTTTTCTATAGATTCTTGAATTGACATTTTTTTTTCTTAAATTTGTTTCTTACGCAACGAATGTTTTTTCAATTATGAAAAAGAAAAAAATTCACAACAAATGCGAACTGTAAGAAAAATTTATTTAATAAATGTTTCAAATCTTCGTATTATCAAATCCAATTTGAAAATTAACGGTCTCCTGGGCCCATAACCTATTGAAATTGTACCAGGAAAAGAAATATATGCTCCAAGACGATTACAGAAATGTATGAACGAGATTTATTTGATTTCAAGTTAAACGAAGAAGTGATTAATAAATATTTTCTATAAATAACAAAATATTTACAACATACTATGATAACGAGTATATGTAGAAGTTATTGAACAACAAGTAATATTTCAACAAAAGATAATTTCATGCAAATGTTGACCGCGGCTGCGTCTCAGGTAGCCCATCCACTGACTCCAATTTTGGCATACTCTTTCACACATATCGGCCGGTATCTCACGAATTAATTGGATGTTGACTTCCAGTGCGTCAATCGAAGCGGGCTTGTCCCTATAGACGCATTGGCCTTGACATACCCCCACAAAAAATAGTCTAATGGTGTCAAATCGCACGATCTAGGCGGCCAATTGACCGGCCCGAAACGTGAAATTAACTGTTCACCAAACTCGCCTCGCAATTGCGCCATTTTTTCGCGTGCTGTGTGCATGTGGCACCCGTCTTGTTGAAACCACATATCATGCAAGTCAAGAACTTCCATTCGGGCAAAAAAAATTTGTTATCATCGCTCGGTAGCGTTCACCATTGACAGTAACGCTGCGATTCGCATCATCTTTGAAGAAATTGGCCCAATAATGCCGACGGGCCCATAAACCGCACCAAACAGTGGCTTTTTCGGGATTGCATTGGTAGCTGTTGCAATGCTTCTGGCTGAATCTTCACTCAATGCGGCAATTTTGCTTATTTACGTACCCATTCAACAAAATGAGCCTCATCGCCTGAACACAATTTTTCGATAAAAAGCGGATCACGGCCAGCTTTCCAAGAGCCCATTCACAAAAATTCGGCGTTGTGGTAGGTCGGCTGGCTTTAGTTCTTGCACCAGCTGTATCTTAAAAGGCTTTACGCCCAAATCCTTCCGCAATAATTTTCCACGTAGTGCTGTAACAAAGGCCTAACTGCTTGGGAACGGCGCCGAATCGACATTTCGCGGTCTTCTGTCACACTAGCTGATGCGGCCGCAATATTTTCTTCACTACCCACAGTACGTAAACGTGTTTGGTGGTTTAATGTCAAACAAAGTAAATTTGGTGCGAAATTTGGTCACAATCTTCCGAATAGACTGCTCAGAAGGTCGAGAATGCCGACCATAAAATGGAAGCAGCGCGCGATGAACATTTCGAACCGAGCACGAATTTTGATAGTAAAATTCAATAATTTGCAAGCGTTGTTCATTTGTAAGACGATCCATGGTTAAATTGCAAACCAGACTGAAGCTGTTTGACAGTGACACAAGGTACTAAACACACGTCAGCTGTCAAAACCAGTGTTGCCAAAACCAAACCAGCTAAAAAATCACCCGTTATTTTAAGACGAAGTTCTTGTAAATTACAACCTATATTCTTGATACCATTTTTCAAGTCAAGTGAAAGACCATTCATAAATATTTTTATTTTTAAATCCCTGGGCCTTGAAAATTCCTCTTAATTCATCCATTGTTTCATATTCATCCATTAAACATCAAATTCAAAGTCTTGTACGCATTCATCATCGTTAAAACAATCACCTTGAGTCGAAAATATCTGACAGCATGCATTATCACTCCCACAAAAACGGTACTGCGCCTTGAAAGGAAACGAAAATTATTAATGTTCTTTTTTATCTTAAGTATTTAGGAAACAAAATTACATTTCATATTCATTGGAAAACAATACGTTCTAAGAGCTTTAAGAAGGAGGCCTTGTAAACACTTAAAGAAATTCTTCCAAGAAAAACAGATTTTCTTTTAATTCGAGTCAGTAGACTTGAGTACCTACATAAATTGTATGTCAAGTACGTGGTATTGTATAAAAAGGAGAGGTTCAACATATTCCTGTTCCCTTTTTTTAAACTTGAACTTAAGGAACTAAACAAAGCTCGCGAAGGTTACGGCACCAGTTAAAACATTTTTTAAAAATTTTTTACGAGAAATAAATAGAAGTAGTTTTGTAGAACGTCGAAATAATCTAAAGGTTATGGTACAAATGCATCAGTAAGTCCTCGGCCACGCAGTAAGCGGCTGAGCGGCTGAGCGGAAGCTCTAAGCGACGTATGGCCAGGCACTGAGCGACTGCTTTTGAGCGATTAGTAGTTAAAATGCCGTTGTCAAGAACTGTTCGCCGTATTTTACTGTCGGAAAATCGTTTGTATGTGTACAAATTACTTAAACGTATACCAAAAAAGAAGACGATTTGTGTTCATCCGATTAACAATTAAGATCGAGTTTGGAGAATTATTTAATCATTTATTTTGAATCTACCTAAATTTCCAGATAGATTCTGGCAATATCTACGTATGTCTATCGAATCTTTTGATTTGCTGCTTGAAAAAGTGCGTCCTATGGCCATCTTTCTTCTTGCCGCTCAGAACAATTAAAACATGTTTGGTTGCTGCACGGCGCCGCTTAGCCGCTCAGAATTTTGTTTCGCCGCTCGTTCATTGCGTGGCCGCTTCTATTGGATTTCATATGTTTTATATTTTTTTTCCGCTCAGCCGCTCAGCCGCTTACTGCGTGGCCGAGGCCTAAGAATTTAGGTTATTTGTAAAAAATTCGAAGAATTTTTTTCTTTTTCTCAGTCGCTACGTTGTCAATGACACTGCAGTCGTAAGCTCTCTCTCGAAAGCTTACCTTTTTTTTTAGGCATATCGACACCAATTGGACACAGCCAGATACCGTCATAAGTTCAACAAGTCTTCAGCACGCCAATAATTCCATGGAACAAATCTTCTTTGGCACTCGTGCTGTGGCAAGAGTCCTAAAAGATCTCAATATACATAAATCCGCTGTTCCGGATAGTCTCCTCTCTATTGGAAAAAGTAAGGAAAACTAATCCAATTTTAAGAATCCTTAAACAACTTACATCACTCCTTTGCATCGATCGTTAAAAATTGTTTAGGTCAGTAGTATCCTTTTGCTTTCGCCCTTTTACCAGATACCATCAGAAACAAAATTTCTCTGATTCACACGTTCGTTATACCAAAAAAGTGGTTATATCGTGAATGCTGTACGCTCCAATATTCCAAGGCCTTTATACGACAGATATAAGCTGAAAAAAAAGAGTTTCTACGGAATGCATCCGAACCGAAACATTTTTTTTTGTTCAAACCCAACTGTGTGTGTCCAATTCACAATTCACATGGCCGAAAGAATAATAGAGAGTTTTAACGCTTCTCGATTTCAATGTGAACGAAGGGCCTAGCTCTACAATGCAAACCACCACCGACGAGGATAGTTTCAGCTTTGGTAGCTTTGTCTTTCACGGAATCACGAATCGCTAAAAAGAAAAAAAAAGCGCAGATCCGTACAAGGATATGAGTTCACAAAAAGGTAAATGATAAAAGTTCCATTGTCGTTTTTTTGTTAACTCTGCCATTTCTGTCACTTTGTCGTCGTCATGGTGAGAAATCCTTTGGGGGAGGTTTGCATTCACACACGAGAAAGATTATGCTGCCACCTGCTTTACTTGGAAAGGACGATCTTTTTTTTGCCTATGGGGTTCTTCTTTTTTTAAAGTGTCGTAGTTGAAAAGGGAATAGAGTTTTGGGAATTCATGCTTTCTTATATGAATTTAACAGGAATTGGGTTAGTGGATTCAAGGATTGGGTCGTGTCGTGTTTTTGAGAAGGAACAGTAGATTCGTGTTGTGAAAATAAAGTTAACTGCCGAAATGCCTTATCACTGTGCAGGTAAATGACGTTATATTCATTAATATCTAAAACAATGATAAATATGTCGAGAACAAGGTATGACCTTAAGCATGTAGCCACAACTCGCTTATTACCTGGAGAATGTGAACAAATAAACGAATAAGGAAACGCACAACAATTACAAGTGAGTTTTAAGTGTAAAACAGATTTTATGAAGCGAATTTAAAATTGAAATTGTTCAAGATTCAGAATACAAATGTGCAATACTGAAGATTTGGTAAGCCGAGTTGCGAATTTCGAGTTGCTCCCGTGCCCAACTCAACGAGTCAACTTGGTTCGCAAACTCAGTTTGTCAGCTCACCTTGGCTAAATAAAAATGGAAAAATTACATTTAATGGCTCAATAGAGAGATAAGATACGAATTGAGGTGGCCAGAGTCATATTTTGTTCTCAATGTTACTGGATTGCCCAAAAATTGTGGTCGAAAACTCAAAATGGAGCGGCTTACGGTAACTACTACTATGAAGCTATGCGATCGCGAAACTTCTTTTCACAGAAGGGCCTCTCATGGTCGACAGGTCGAAGCGGAGTAGGCTGTTACTACTAACTACCCCACAATGAAGGAGTGTTCCCACCAAGGCACGGCAGCGCATGAATTTCAACGGTGGCGTCAGTTCCATTTAGGTCGAATCTACTTATGGTGAACACCTTCACGGGCTACTTCGACTTACTTGAAGCCCAGGCCGTAAAAGGAGCGGTTTTTCCGGCTCTTGCACTTGTAGTCACATCAAGTGCCTGGTACTCCAGGTTGGGAGTTGTACGTCGGGGCGACTTCCCGACTACGTAGAAAAGAATTTAGTTGCGAAGCAACGACAGGCCTCGGAAACGAACGGATACACTGATGACGACCCAAGCAAATGCATAAAGGACTACGAATTCTGGACATGCACGTGGAATTTAAGGTCCCTGAATAGACCGCGTGCTGCCGAACAATTAGCGGAGACCCTCAACTGCTACCAACTAGACATTACCGCTATCCAGGAAATGCGATGGGATGGACTGGGCAAAAGGAGGATGAGAAACTGCGACATTTACTATGACAATTGTTACCGAAAGCAACAACAGCAACTCTTTGGATGCGGATTCGTCGTGGGAAGCAGACTAAGGCAATAAGTTTTAAAATGTGTTAGCGAACGCATTACGACAATCTGAATCATTGTTTGACCAATCCTGAAAAAGGGAGATCCTCTAAACTGCGTCAACTATAGAGGGAATAAGCCTACTAAACATCGCCTACAAGATCCTCTCTGCCGTAATATGTTGAACGTCTGAAGCCTTTCGTCAACAATCTGATTGGTCCTTATCAATGTGGCTTCAGGCCAGGAAAGTCAACCATCGACCAAATTTTCACGTTGCGGCAGATCCTGGAAAAGACCTATGAACTCCAAATCGATACCCACCACCTTTTCATCGATTTTAAGGCCGCGTATGACAGCATCTACAGAGACGAACTGTACAAAGCTATGTCTAGTTTTGGCGTCCCTGCCAAGCTCGTTCACTTGTGCAAAATGACGATGGAGAACTCACGCTGCTCCATCAAGGTTGGCAACGAGCTTCACCGGATCAAAAGGCGATGCACTGTCATGCGATTTCTTTAACATCGTTCTTGAGAAGATAGTGCTGAACTCCAACGTCAACACCAGAGGCACTATCTTCCAAAAATCTGTTCAACTTCTCGCGTACGCCGATGATATTGATATAATGGGAAGAACACAGCGTGATGTCAATGGCGCCTTTGTGAGAATTGAGACAGAAGCGGCAAAAATGGGTTTAGCGGTAAATGAGGGAAAAACGAAGTATATGCTGTCTTCGAGGAAGGACACCCAACACCGACGGCTCGGGTAGAACGTCACAATAGACACATACAACTTCGAGGTAGTAGAGGAGTTTTCTACCTAGGCTCCGCTATAAACACGGGCAATAACACCAGCGCCGAGATCAGACGAAGAATAACTCTTGCTAATCGCTGTTTCTTTGGCCTTAGAAAGCAATTGAGTGGAAAAGCCCTCTCTCGAGCAACTAAGGTAAAACTGTACAACACACTCATCATCCCAGTCCTGCTGTATGGTGCAGAAGCATGGACCCTGACAAAATCGGATGAAAGTGCCTTAGGCTGTTTCGAGAGGAAAGTTCTTCGGGTCATCTTTGGACCCGTGTGCATTGAAGGGGAATGGCGAAGAAGATACAACAGCGAACTTTACGGGTTGTACAACGACATGGACCTAGCCAGAAGGGTCAAGGTCCAGAGACTCAGATGGCTCGGTCATTTAGAGCGAATGGACACCAATGCTCCGGCCCGGAAAGCCTTCGACACTATTCCCGAGGGACGTAGGAGGAGAGGAAGACCGCGACTCAGGTGGCGCACTCAAGTGGAAGAGGACCTCAATCAACTTGGAGTGCAAAACTGGAGACGACTAGCTAAGGACCGAGCTAGCTGGCGGAGCCTGTTGATTGAGGCCCAAGTCCACAACGGACTGTAGCGCCACCTTAAGTAAGTAAGTAAGTAAGAATCAAGGCTAAATTTCTCTGATTTTTAAGAGTGCCAACAATTGTACATTTAACAGTTGTTGTTTGTTTAACAGTTTTTTATGAAAAATTCAAGTTTGAAATTCGTTAAGCTTTAATTAAAATTTAATTAAAACGTACAACTCTCTCTCTTTAAATGCGAGATCAACTCCAAATTTAAAGTAACAAAATGCTTCGGGGTGCCAACCATTGAACCCGTTACGCTAACTGCCCTTAAAAAAAGACAAATCATTATGATGTCCTTCGAAATATAAATACTTGTTCAGTCATTATACTAGCTACTTCACTTCGTTTTTGCACGTAAATAACTAGGTATTTAAACGCCGATGACCATCTTGCGTGATTTCTTGTGCATATCACCCGAGGCATTAACCAAAAGAGTGAGGACAGAATTTCCTCGCATTTTCGGACAGTCATCACAATAACGCTGAATCTTTTGAATTTGGATTTCTCTATCACCAAACGAATGAGAACAGCTAAAGCATAGAATATACATATACTTCCGGTGAAGTGAACAAGCTTCACAGCGTTTCATGTGAAGAATATGAAATTTTGACAATTTTCTATTTTGAATTTTTTTGCTGTTGCTTCACTTAACTGAACTGTCAAAAGCCTCATCATTGACGAAGCTAAGTTCACGTACATTTTGTTCGGGAAATGCTCATGAATTAAAACTCTCCACTTATGTTCACGACAACGTTCACAGGTGAAGCAAAACCTAAAATTTGTATGTATTCACGACTTGCTTCACAAGTATGTCTATATACTATAGGCTTAAGGGTATTATTGTCAGCGAAAAAATCTATTAGTAGAAGTTGTATAGACAAGAGATCAGAAAAATGAGAAAGAGGGTCGGAGACAAAACTAAGCCCTAGTGCACACCATCAGCGTTCATGTTGTGAGTTTCAGAATTGAATCCATCCAATACAACTTGTATTATGCATCCGAAAATGGGCGTCATCACTATATGGAGGATTATTCAACGAAAATTTGGATCGACTTCAAACTGCTGCAAGAACCAATTAGCGAACAACGCTCGCATGTTCCTTAGGTAAGAGCTCCTAGGTCAGTTGGATTTTGTATCGTTGCATGCCCAAATCAGGACGAACAATTTTGCATGTTATATTCTGCGACAGGCCAAGTTTTTTTTGAGCGACACCGAATTGATTGCCTCGGAATTTGCTGCATACTATCTCAAACAGTGGCGATGTTTTCGGCAGATCTTGCGTTTTGTATTGGTGTTAGCTGATTGTTCACTCTTCCGGTTGACTTGAATTTGGGTAACAAACGCTGAATAGTCGACTTGGAAGGACGACCACCACGAGCTATCGAAATCATCGCGTCACTATCGGTATAAGCCCTTTCAATACAAAATACGTACTACACGAATGTGGAACTCTCTTCCACACTCTGTCTTTCCCAGTCATTACTATGTTCAAGAATTTAAGACCAATGTACACCGACACCTCCTTTTCAACCCCTTCTCTTCTCCATAATGCACTCACTGTGTCTCTGGCACAAGGGTATAAAAATCCCTTGAGTGGGTGCAAATTAAAAAAAAGCATTTGCAATCGTATCATTTATCCTGTTCCCAAAAATGCACTTTTAGGTACTCCATAAATTAGTTAGAGATTTTCTTCCGGTTTGATCATCTTGGCCAGAGGCACCTGTAATTTGGGTTTTCATTATCCAGTTAATAGCCTTCTACGACTATCATGTCCTATGCTATATCACAAGAGCATTTGAAATATTAATAAAAAGAATTTAGAAAAAGTAAGTTAATGTTTAGAAATAGTCTATAGAAGCTTTGCATGTTCCTTTGCAATTCACTTATGGATCTACCCATAAGCAAGTGGTTCGTTTCATGTGTTTTACCGCAATGCAAAACACACGCTTTTAATGTGCGAATCAAATAACTATGACCACAGCCAGGAAAAACCAAATGATATCAACTTTCCGTTCAAATAATAATTATTTACCTAATTGAGGAAAACATTTGCCGCCCCTGGAGTTTTATTTAATCAAAACTCAAACACATGGTTCTTTATTTTTTTGTTCGTAATTGTGTGCTCCATTTGAGCCACAAGCACAAATTTGCCCTTACCTCGTTTATTTTGAATTAAAAACCAAGAGGAAAAATGTGAAGCAAAACTAACACCGCTTCTTTGCTCTCTGGACAGACTTTTTAGCAAAACAAACTTTGTGGTAATTTTGAAAAGATGTTGGTTTTTATTCCCCTCTCAGCCTTCACCTTCAGTGGCGTTGTTGATGACCAATTTTTCCTCAAAAAATATCATTTTAATGTGAACGTGTATGACCCTTTTCGTCGACCACTTCAAACTACTAAACCATTTACGAAAGTCCGGCGGCGGCACAAAATCCTGTGTTCAAACAGAACAAAGGCAAACATCCTCATAATTCGCATACATCGCTGCATGGAAAACGGCCACGAACATAGTCCGTCCATACATTTATATTTATCCAGGTAAAACAGGAACCTGGCAATCGCTTTTAACAATATAACGTGTACGACGGACGACCACATGTTTGTTTTTTGCTTGTGCTCGCATATATGTACCGAGAAAGCAGCAGCACTCTTGTGGGACATTTTTCTTTTGGTCGAGGAAAACATGTCAACTGCGAGAAAAAAGAGCAACCGCTTACCTCCTGTGGGTCCTGTCGTCCTGCATACGGGAAGCAAACAAGCACTTCATGTTGTACCATGGATAAGAGGAAACGAAAACATCAAGTGATTAATGGTCAGTTTGTATACCGCCACTGCACAGCCAACCGGGAACAAGTTTCATGCTTGACAAAAGTTCGAGTCGCGAAACGATATGGCCGTGGCAAGAAACGGCTGCGAAAATATTCCAGTTTTCTTGCTTTGTTTTGTTTATCAATTGAAATCCGTGTTATTTGCTGTTGGTGCGGGGACCAGTCTTCTGGAAATTGAAACCAACGGAACAACATCCGGAATCCGGCGGTAAAAATTCTTTCGTCAAAAGATATGGGTTAACAGAAAAATCTGGCTATTCAACAATGTACCTTGTTTACACCTACCTGGTGTCTGCTCTAGATTTAAACGGGAAGTCAGGAGGGTTTAAGCTTTTATCAGACTATCGTGGAAGATCGTATCGCGACAAAGAGACACAGGAATAATGATGCATGATTCAGTGAATTCCAAAAGCTTCCCATTCGTTACCTGCTAGAAACCGAGACAGGATGTGTGCGGAACGTACACGGTTCCGGTCGCATTTGTGGCTAATGTCCTTGCAGATGGGTTGCTCCTTTTCTGCACCTTCCTCAAAATGGACAATTTACGTGAGTCATTAGGGTATTACTATAACCATTTACCAGGGTACGTAAATAATTTTTTTACATTAATTTTTGTACCATTAAATCCTTTCAGGTGAACTAGTGGGTTCGGTCATTGAAAAACGAAAAAATTTAAAAGCAAACAAAAATTCGAACCCATAAATATGTTGTTTTTTAAAGCTCCAACTAGATGGCTGGCTGGTTGGTTGGCTGGTCCAACAAATTGCTCGTCCATTAGGACGGAAGCGAGAGTTCCTATGTGCGGTTCTTTAAAACAAAAGCAGGCTAACAAAACCAAAAAAAAAAAACACAAAAAAAAAAAAGAAGAAAGAAAACAAAAAACACTCACTACCGAGGAAAGAGAAAAGCTTAGGAATCTCTTTGCTTTCTGTGCAGTTCGCTCGCATTAAGCCCCATAGTAGATAGTTGTTGGGAAGCAGAGGATGAGGTGATGATGCAACGAAAGGCTTGTGGCCAAGTACTATAATTTATAACATTTCTAGACAACCGAAGATAATGGCCGTTTTTACGCTTTCAGTGCTATTTTGTGTTTTTTTAGTTTTTCTTTCGCCTTTTTTTGGAAAAGTGATAATGCGCAGATTCTGGTTTGGAAATTTATTTCATATAAAAGGTTAAGTGTGTTTCTTTTTTTTCTGATTATATTATTATCGTGAATCCATTAGCAGATTTTTTTGTTTGTTATTTATAGAGCGTGCTTAGTTTCGATGCTTTGAACAAGTGTGAAAGCATTTTTACGATGAAATTTTATTCGTGACTTTATGGGTATAAAACGCATGAACAGAGCATAAAATAAATTTAAGTAGAGGGATAGGAATTATATAGACTAAACCACTATCTATTAATGCCGAAGTCATTTCTTATTGAAGCAGCGTTGGCCTCATCCAAGAAGCGTCTTCAGCCACTTCGGTAGCTGCATCCAGTTTCAGCCCCAAGGTGGTTGAGGTCCTCTACCACCTGTGTGCTCCATCTGGTCGTGGTCTTCCTCTTCTACGACGTTCTTTCGGGATGGAATTGAAGACTCCATGGTCCGGAGCACGATTTTACATTGTGTCGCTGAATAGCTTGTACAGTTCTTGGTTGCATCTTCGTCTCCATTCTCCATTTATCAAGACTGGAAGAATTTTCGTCTCGAAGCAGCCCAAGCCATCATCATCCGATGTTGTCAAGGTCTAAGCTTCTGTACCACACATGAGGACCGGTATGACTAGAGATTTGTAAAGTGACGTTTTAGTTGCTCGAGAGAAGACTTAATACTCATCCATTCTTGAGGTTTTTTCCGTAGTCGTGTAAGACTCAGACGGGTGAGCTCTGGAATTCCAAAACTAGACATTGCTCTATTTAGTTGGTCTCTAAAGACGCTGTCATACGTCTCCTTGTAATCGATGAAAATGTGGTTGGTATCGATTAGAACTTCCTGAGTCTCTTCCAAGGCCTTTTAATATGGTGGACTTTTCTGGACTAAAGGCACACTGATAAGGACCAATCACGTTGTTGACGAAAGGCTTCAAACGTACACACAGCACGGAAGACAAGATCTTGTAGTTGGTGCGGTTCAGGTGATCTCCTTTCTTAAGGATTGGACATAGACTGCTGTGGTTCTATTCGTTGGGCATGATTTTCCAAATCTTGCAGATGAGTTAATTCATACTCAATACCAAATCATCCCAGCTGCTCTGTGCAGTTAGTTCGTCTGCTCCAGCGGCTTTGTGCGACTTGGGTTTAGATAGAGCTTTTTTCACTTCGTCAATGTCGTGTGGGTAGAATTGTTGATCTGCTTCACCCAAGTTGAATGGTTTTGCATAATTTTGTTCGTCATCATCGTTATTCATGCTTGGTATCCCTAGTACTTCCTTCCATATCCCTAGTACTGACTGTGATTCTACTACGATATTCTCTTGGTGGTCTACATTCTTCGGTCCGGGGTGTAAATCTTTTCATTCTCCCTTTTTACTACACAATAGAATATATTGCTAGTATTGAAGTAAAAAGTTGAGATTCTGATCAAAATACATTCGATGATAGAGAAGTCGAAAAAAGTGGGTCCAGCGATTCCGTCCGTCTGTTTGTAATCGCACCTGCAGCCCAGACCACTGGTCCGATTGACTTCAAGCTTGAAAGATAGAGGTTTGGGCGAATTCGCGTGGGTCATATTTTTGATTTTTTTTTTTAAGATCAACATTTTGAGTAGCCACATACAATTTTTTGGCAAAAAACCAAAAAATTAAATTTTCTCAAAAACGGCTCCTAAATTATTTTGTAAACATCCTCGTAAATTTTTTCGGAACACTGATATATTATTGAAATATTATTGTACTGCTCCAAAAGGGAGCTAAGTTTTATTAGATTTTCACGAAAAATAGTTGTCCGATCAGCGTAATCAAACAGCATTTTGTGTTCGAAAAAACTTTGGTTTTTTAAAAAATATTCTTAAATTTTTTTCCGGAATTCAAAAACGGATCAATAGTAAAAATTTAAAATGAAAACGTTAAACGTATATTAACACGTTCTTGAATACTGCGTTACCATATTAATTTTAGGACATTTTTGAAAATTTTATATACACAAATTTAATTTAAAAAAAACCGCTCCAAGAATATTTTTTTTTTAATTTGAAAAATCAACAATTTCTCGAGATATGTTATGGCATCAATTTTTTTTTAAAGTAAAATGTGTTTTGAGGTACACATTTAAAATTTTTAATTTAGGATTTTTAAGGTTTTTTTGTGAGTTATGTTTTGGAACACAGGATGTATATTCGTACGACCCAGTCGAGCAAATTTTTTCATTCTGAGAATTTGTTTTTTATTTCTCCTTCTTCTCGTATGCCGTGTGTTGTGCCAGCACTTCAGAGCTGGTATCTCAGATGGCTTCTTGGCATAATTGACAGCTAAGGACTTCTGAAGTGGCTATCGGACATCGGAGACACGATTGCAATTGTCTCTTTGAATTTTCATGTTTTGGCTCGACCGGATATTCGCATCCGTACCTTGGCTACAACAATGTAGTGATCCAAGTCAATGTTAGCACCTTGATGAATGTGAGGACATCTTGGATCTTGCATATAGATGAGAAGTGTCTTGCTTCGATCGCAATATGATCAACCATGGTTGACGGTCGTTTAATTAATCGGGAGATTTCCACCTTGGTATCAAAATGCGGGAATTGCGTTCTTGCTGCTTGTACTTACACGCTTTTCGGTACAATTCGTGAGCCACCTTGTAAAGGGTTTTTCAATAGGGACGCTACAAAAGTTTTCTTAAATAAAACAAAAACGGTTCAATGAATTTCTGTGGAAGTACATTTAATGCCATTTTGTATGGAACTCGATTTCTTTTGCATGGCCACCACGGGCACGCTTGCAGAAGTCAAGACGCTGAACCCAATTTTCGACGGTTTTCAAGCATAAATCGGCCGATACTGCTGCAATTTCACGGTTGATATTCGTACGAAGTTCCTCAATCGTCGCTGGCTTGTTGGCATAAACCATAGATTTGACGTAGCCCCACAGGAAATAGTCTAACGGCGTTAAATCGCATGAACGAGGCGGCCAATTCACAGGTCCATTTCTGGAGATAATGCGCTCATCGAACTTCGTTCTCGATTGTTTGGCCCGCTGTGTGACATGTGGCACCGTCCTGTTCAAACCACATATCGTCCAAGTCCATATCATCCAATTCATTCGAAAAATAATCGGTTAGCATTGAGCGGTAGCGATTCCCATTCACAGTAACGTGCAGGTCTTGATCGTCACGGAAGAAGTACGTCCCAATGACACTACCAGCATGTAAACCGCACCAAACAGTGATTTTTTCGGGATGTAATGGTGCCTCGTGAAGCACATGTGAATTCCTGCCTGACCAATAACGCATATTTTGCATATTGACGAAGCCATCCAGCCAGAAATGAGCCTCATCGCTGAAGATGATTTTTCGATGAAAATCCGGATCATTTTCAAGTTGTTGCTCAGCTCAATTCACGAACATACTACGCTTCTGGCGATCAAGCGGCTTCAGTTCTTGCGTCAATTTGATCTCGTAAGGATGTAGGCCAAGATCTTTTCGCGAAATTCGCCACAACGACGTCACAGAGATGCCAACGCTTGAGAACGACGTGTGAGAAACTGATTTGGGTCTTCCGCAATTGATGCGCTAGCGGCTAGCGGCAGCAATATTCTCGACACTACGGGCACTTCTTTGTCTCATTGGCACGGGAACATTTGTACTGAGCCTGTGGATTCAAATTTTTCCACTAGACACTCAATTGTTGATCTGGCAGGACGATTATGACGACCATAAATTGTACGCAGCGTTCTTAAAGTGTTGACCACTGACTCCGAATTTCGGTAGTAAATTTTAATAATTTCGACTCGTTGTTGGATGATCTTTTATATACTTTCCAAACCTTACTGAAGAGAAATGTCAAGAGAGCGGGAAAAAATATGGCGTCGTTTGCTGTCCCTATCGGTCTACTTTTGTAGCGTCCCTATTGAAAAACCCTTTATATTTGTAGAAACAAAGTTATGAAATAAAGATTTTTTTAACCACAAAGTCAGTCACCTCACAGTTTCATCACCGAATCACACAGCTCTCAATTTAAATTTTAAACTTTACGACTACATTAAGCCTTGCAACACAAACTCTAAATATGTTTTTGATTATGTTAAAGGAGACTTTGTTTCCTTATCTAATTTTCTTTGTTCATTTGACTGGAATTCTGTTTTAAGCGACGGTGTTCTAAAAAACTCTTATAATTTGTTTTGCAACAAGTTCAACGAGGCAATAAATTTATATATTCCTAAAGTTCGTCAAAAAAATTTAAACAAACCCCCGTGGTATAACAAGGAATTAGTAAACTTGAATAACCAGAAAATCAAAGCCTTTAAATTGTATCGCAGTTCCAACAACAACCAAGAACTACATATAAAATATCTGTCGTTACAAAAGAAATTTGATTTTTTAAATAAATTCTTATATAAACAACACATTTTCTTAACAGAGTCCAAACTAAAATGTAATCCAAAATTTTTCTGGAGTTACATCAATAGCAAAAAGAAATCAATCGGTGTCCCAAACTCAATGAGATTTGGTAATTCTTCCTCTTCTGATATTCCAACTATCTGCAACATGTTTTCAAGTTTTTTCCGCTCAGTTTATGTTAATACTAGTAGCGATAACGAAATGCAGTTTGAAGATACCAATTCTTTGAACGTGCTTAACATCGGTAGTATGACTATATCAGTAAAAGAAGTAGAAGTTGAGTTGAATGCGTTGAATTTAGACAAAAATGAGGGTATGGATGGTTTTCCACCCTTTGTTTTAAACAAATGTGCGAAAGCAATCGCCCTACCACTGTCAATTCTATTCAACCGTTCACTTGAGCTTGGTATATTTCTTGATGTTTGGAAAAGGTCTTTTTTAACTCCCATCCATAAATCAGGTTCAAAATCTGATGTTAGAAATTATAGGCCAATATGCAAACTATCTTCCATTCCAAAACTTTTCGAAAAATTGGTGTACAACAAACTTATAAATCTAACAAAAGTGTTGATTTCACCAATGCAACATGGCTTCGTAAGTGGAAGATCTACCAACACAAACTTGGCAATTTTCTCTAACTTTATTCTCTCTTCTCTTGAGAAAGGTTTTCAATGTGATGTTGTCTACACAGACTTTGCAAAGGCATTTGATAGGGTTGATCATCATATTCTTCTAAGGAAACTTAAAAGATGCGGCTTTCACTCAAATTTTTTGCAATGGATCAAGTCTTATCTCAGTGGACGAACACAATTCGTTCGCCTTAATAATGTCCTTTCTGATGCCATTGAGGTTACATCCTTTGATGTTTGCGGATGATTTAAAACTGTTTTTGTGTTGTTAATGATGTATCAGACTGTTTAAAATTCAATTGTAGAAGATAGAAAACATTCAAAGACGTGTTACCAGACACTTATTTTATCTCCTACGTTGGAATATCGTCCGTCCTTCATACGATACTCGTTGTTTGTTTTTTTTTATCCTTAGTTTGGAACTACGTCGAAAATATTTTGATATTATGTTTATAAGAGATATTTTAAACTATAAAATTAATTGCTCCTTTTTGCTAGATTTAATTGGACTTAATTGTCCTAATTATTCTTTAAGATTGAAATCTACCAATTCATTTTTCGTTCCTCAACACCGAGTAAACTATGGTCAAAATGAACCAATTTCACGTTGCTTAAGACAGGCTAACTCGGTCTCATATTGTGTTGATCTAGATTTTTACAATTCTCTTAATAGAAATACTTTTAAAAATATTCTTTTAATCGAATTAAAATTTAATAATTAAAGTTATGTTCTGTTATGTTACTGTTAATAAGTTTATTTATTTTATTGATTTGTATATTGTTATTAGTCTTAAGTTATTTTGTAAAATTTGTAAGTAATCTAATGAGCTAGATCTCGACTTGATGAAATAAACATTAACTAATAATTTTTCTGCTTCTACCTATCGGTGGGTGTCTTCCGAAAAAAAAAAAAAAAAGAATCCCGGTTCATTTCAGGTAAAATTTTAATCTTCGATTGAAACAGAAAAAGACTCATTTGCAAAGCAAATCTGAAGCACGAGGCCAAATCTCCTATAGATTGTCGGATCATCAGTTTTGTTTTCCTTTTTACTTGCGACATATAGAATATTATGGCAAGTATTGAATTCGTACAAAAAAAAAATTTGAGATGAGGATGAGATATGACATTACGATGATAGAGAAGTCGAAAAAGTGGGTCCGGCGATTCCGTCTGTCTGTCTGTCGGAAAGTTTACAGGCATCTACAGCCTTAACTACTGGTCCGATTGACTTCAAATTTGAAAATTAGAGTTTGAGCAAAAAGTCATATCCCAATTTTTTTATTTTTGTTTTAAGATCAAAATTTAGGGTAGCCACCATACGATTTTTTTGGCCAAAAACCAAAACATTTTTTTTTTCCAAAACGGCCCGATAGATTTTTTTTAAAACTTTCTTGAGTTTAATTTTTTTAAACATTCATGTATTTTATGTAAAAAAAAAATGTTTGTATTGCTCCAAAACGGTACCTCCCATAGAACCGTTTTTTTGTTATTAGATTTTCTCGAAAACTGAAAGTCCGATCAGCGTAAGTTTTTTTTTGAAGTACGTATATATTGTTCAAATAATATTGTGTTTTCAAAAAAAATTTAAAATTTTTTTTTGGATTTTTAAAAAATATTTTTAACTTTTTTTTTCAAAATTCTGTATCTCAAAAACGGATCAATTTTAAGAATCCAAGTTGGAGTATAATATGTATATTTACATGGTCTTAAAAACTGCATACTCAAATTAATTTTAAAACATTTTTGAAAAATTTTATATATAAAAAATTAATTAAAAAAAAAACGGCTCCGACGATTTTCAAAAAAAAAATTCAATAAATCAAGAATAAGGTTTGAATTTGTTTGGAATTTAAATTTTTGGAATGAAATGTTTTTACGAGGTTCATTTTCAAATTTTAATTTTCTTAATGAATTCTAATTATTTTTATATATTGAGTTTTTTTTTGTGAGTTACGTGTATAGCTGTAAGTAAGAGTGTAATCAGAATTGCTTATAGTATATCTCTTATTTTAACACTACTTTTTGCAATTTAAGTAATCATAAATATTTAGTTTTAGCATGCAGGAGCAAGTTCGTACGACCCAGTCGTGCACATTTTTTTCTGTTGCTTTTGAAAAAACGACAATAACACATAATACGAGTACAAAAGTCTCTAGGCCATGAGTTCAAAGTACTCAATATTTTATTGCACATTGAAGCTTGCAATAAATCCTTCATAATCAATCTCTCCATGAATCGATAAGAACATTATTACATTTTAAGGACAAATAAAACGGGAATACGAAATCTATAATTTTTGTGTGTTTACGTTTGATGAGCTTTTTGAATCAGGGCTGTCATTCCTACTACTCTTTCTTAGTTATCCTTTTGCTGTCTTTTTGTGTTTTTGACAATTGTTAGGTAGTTTTTTTGCTTGTCAAATATTGAAATTGAGTAGAAAGAATTCTTATAGAAATGTGTGTGTTTTCACAAAGCTTTTGCAAACGTGAAATACAAATTGCCATCCTTGCTTTTGATGGAGGTACATCGAGATTGCAATCTTATCCTACCATTACGAGCCCCAAAGCTTGTATTGAACTGCAGTCAAAATGTCGAAACCGTCTGGCGCTGGCAGAGCGCACATCACATGAGAATAAAAGCACCGATGATTGAAAATT
This sequence comes from Sphaerophoria rueppellii, assembly GCA_920937365.1. NCBI lineage: Eukaryota > Metazoa > Arthropoda > Insecta > Diptera > Syrphidae > Sphaerophoria > Sphaerophoria rueppellii. The sequence continues at coordinate 31,609,819 of CAKKXW010000001.1, read as the reverse complement.
ATCTCAATAGGTTTATGGAAGCATTTATGATTTCAATCTTTATGACTTTTTGCGTTGTTTATTGTTTCCCTCATTGTACTTTTTTCAAACATTTGCCTCAGGATTCAATCGCTTTTTTTATTGATTGTATGCACGCTGTAGCCTAGAAGTGAACAAAAAAAAATTAATTTTGATTCTGGCGGAAGGATAAAAATGTTCTAAAATTTTCCATCAACTCAATTTTATTAAAAGCCTTCATTTTTTTTATAGGACCACCGTAAAATCCTTAGAAATGTACCTATTTATACGATGAGTTTAATCCTACATATGTACGTACATAGGTACTAAGTTTTTATCCTCTTTTCATCTTTTGTTATATTTAAAGGACACCTTCTTTCTGCAAACTACGATATAAATATAATAAATGGATCATTTATGGTCCATTGATAGAACGAGCTGAAGGCTGCAGTTTTAATGCAAACAAAAGGATAGTGGAATTGAGACAATGATGACATTATACCAAGATAGTTAAGCCGAATGAGTTTATTTTTACAATTTTTTTACAGAGTGTTTGTTCAAAGGATTTACGATGGTTATGGCCAGATTGTGTTCAATAACATCGATAAGCTAGACATTGAGGTGGTACGCCTTCGTGATTACCAGCCAAATGGATTTGCCTTAAAGGATTTGTTGGCTCGTTAATCTTTCAAATGATGAAAGCTTTTTTCAGTTTTATAGTACTTGTTTTAGAAGGTGTGAGAGGGGATAAATTTGACAAAACATTTTATCGATATATAGAACAAAGAAAACCGCATCTTAAATTAAAACAAACAAAAAATCATCGTTGGTGGTTGTTTTTTATAGGATATACCATAGCTAACCTATCAAACTTGATGGTCGATTTGAGAAGAAAAATTGTCATAAAATTTACATAAATTGAGTCAATTTTTTTATTTTTAGTGCAACAGCTTCAAATTGTCTTTACTTTTCCAAATATGCTGGATGGGAATTATAGGAACAAGAATTAAATAAGTATGATCAAATGAAAGGTTTTCAATTAAGTGCGGGTAGATTTTAAAAATTGAATAAAACAAGTTGTATACGAGATAGTATATGTGTAGTGTTCGTAGCTTAGTGGTTAGGTGCGTTGGCTGTTAAGCAGAACGTCGTTGGTTTCGAATCCTACTCGGCCCAAAGTTGTTATTTCATCTTTCACGGACAACTGCCTCTTGCGAAGAACTGACAAAACTTCCAAGAGTATCATCTGTCATGAGAAAGTGCTTCTCAACTTTGCTGTTTGGAATCGGCGTAAAATTGTAGGTCGCCTCAATTCTTCACACGCACCTAGAAAATTGTTGGATAAAGTAAGTCACCTAGGCCTTGGCTCTTCAAGAGCTGTCGCGAGATATCAATAACAATAAGGCTTTATATTTATTTTACATCCCAATCAATGAAATCGTTTTTTGTAATATGATATCGTTCAAATAGCCGAAGCGGCTTCGCACTTTAACTTTGGCGCATAAATTAGGCTGAGTTTGACCGATGGTATCGATTACGTTTTCATTGTGGGCCGCGGGTGTGCTTACTGCTTCTAAGCTTAGACCGGCGACTTAAGATTCTAAATTGGTCTAAATGGGGTGAATTCAAACGACCTTGGTAGCCAATTCAAGTGGCCACTGCGCGTGACAACCATGCCATGAAACCGCTCTTTCAGAATATCGATTGCGTTTTGAGCTGTGTGGCAGCGTCATTCTGTTGAAACCATATGTCTTCGGTGTCTATTTCATGTAATTCAGGCAGCAAGAACTTGGTAAATACAGATCTACATCTATGGCTATCGCCATTGAAGGTGATGGCCTGTCCGGCATCATTTTCGAAAAAGTGCGAACCGATAACGCCCCCAGCCCAAAATCCACACTAAACAGAAACCTTATTTTGATACATTGGCACCTCCTGAATCTCCCAAATCCGGCAATTTTGGTTTTAAGCAAAAAGGGTCTGATCGCCAAAACCCACTTATCGAAAATTTTGCGGGCTTAAATCATGACCAAAAATTCGTCATGTTGTGGTTATTGCGAGCGAAGCGGATTGAATGCCTTTGATTCTGCCTTGAAAATCGACATAGGCAAAGCTGAGAGTACTGTTGTCAACGAGATATTTGATTGAATCAGAAAAATTGCAGACAAGGGAAACAGTACGGAACGTTGCGGCACAACAACCAGTTGAAGGCAGAGATGAGATCGAAAGGGTGATTAATTTTTCGGTTTCAAAAGTAAAGCTATATAAAACACAAACAACGATATATTTACAATGAAAACTTTATTTCATCATAAAATTTTGACTTTACCTTTTAACAATTTTATTCAGATAGCTGCCTCAGAAGGTTTTGGAGCATGCTCTTCTTTTGACATAATTTTTAGCCAATTTTTCGCTTTTATCGGGCGGTATCTGGGCCAAATCATGAGTAATTTTAGTTATTAATATGTCTAGAAGGTCAGGGACTATTCGCGTAAGCACGGTCTTTTGCGAAGCCCTATAGACAAAGATCTAACAGTGTCAAATGATCTTGATGACATCATCCACCAAAACGTGAGTTCAGCGACCAGAAGAGAATGATTTAAAACGTCAACACCTAGCAATTAAGCCTTATCTGACGGTGGAGCTATCCACACTGTCGGCGTGACAATTTCCAACCGTAGTCAGCAATGCCACTGTGTTTTTTTTTTAAGAGGACACTAAACCTCTTCCTGATGATCCACCAGCATACAAAAGCACACCTCAACTTTCTAAGGAAAGAAGCGGGTACCCTGCATCTGGATTAACACCAGTACCAATTGAATTAGTGCCAGCCCTTTTTCATCTTGGTTTGATTCTAGACTACTAATTATGCAACACACGGAACTGCACTCAACCTTCAGTCACCGAAAGAAGAGCCGTTGTCCGGTCATGGAAACTGCACTCAACTTTCAGTCACCGAAATAAGAACTACAAACCGTGATTTGCGAATAGCAGCTGAGTCCAAACTCAGACAACCACAACCCCCGCGAAGGTCCATCCCACTAGTGAGGTGGCAAATCCTCACTACCCACGGTACCTAATTGCCCCTGGTGAGGGGTTGGTGTCACATTTTGGTTCTGTATAACCATTCGTTATACAAACATTGTTTCATTTTTGTGATCCTTTGTGTTTTGCAGCTATTATCCAACTGGCGGATGAGGGGCACCGGTCACCCTCTGTCAAGTATATCCACATTGATTGAAGGGATGAACCAGCCAAACAAGGGATATACCCAACTGGGCGTCTAATTTCATTAACGTCTATCCACTTTCGGTATTTGTTGATCGTTTTTCCTCATTTAATATATCCTTAGATATATTATCTGTTAAGGATCGCATCAATCTTATTATACGTCCTGATTCAATCCAATAATTCCATTAGACTAAAGCTGCCTACGTCTACAGGTTCATGCCAATAAATTGACAAGAACCTCTCAGAGGCACCACTTGAAGGCGTAGGTCAGCACGTTCACTTACTGGGGAATATGTACTCGGAAACATCAGCGACCAGGAAACTTTCTATGCAATCAACTCATAATTGCTCATGTTCCATCTTCTTGGAACCACATAGCGTCCAAGTCAAGATCTTAAATCGCCGACCAAAAAAAAAACCGGTTATCGTTCGGCCATATCGCTCCAAGCCGTAGCGGTCCAATGACACCTTTCATTAATAAAAAACACCAAATAGTCGCTTTTACTGGATGCAATGTCTCCTCTTCTAGGTTTTCTGAGCCCCGAATACGCCAATATTGTTTGTTTACATACCGCCCGAGTGAGAAATGTGAGGCGCATCGCTAAAGAAGATGTTGTTCGAAAAATCATCGGTTTTTATAGTCATTTGTTCCATGGTCAGCAGGCTTCAATTGTTGCGTGATTTGAACTTATCGCTGAATGTGTGTTACGATGATGCACAGGCCTTGCAACAACAGTAAAGCTTCCACTCTCTTTGAATTTCTTTGAAAAGTGGCTACGTTTAAACTACAACTTTTGTAGTAAGTTTTAATAATTTTAACGCATTGTTTGACTGCTAAGCGATCTATTAAAACCTACTTTAAAAATGACCCTATACAATGTGAACATAGTGCACATTAACCCCTCACGCTTTTTTGAGTCAATATTCTTACAAAATCCATCGAGTTGCCATACTCGTACCACGATAAGAATCCTAGCAAGCTTTCAAAAATCGCTATTTAATACTATGAACCAATACAATTTGTTTACACAACCTCTTTTTCCAGTTCGAATATATTTTTAAACCTTTTTAATTTCCAAATTTCACATTTATTCGATTTTTCATCTTAAACATTATTTAGAGTGCTTACCAAGTAAACCACTTAACAAATCTATTTATACTTTCAGGTTCACTCGAAGGCGCATCAAAACGTTTCTTTACGGATTTCCTTCAAGAGCTACCCACACCCGGCACCGGAGGACCAACTTTCGATACAACAGTGCCCGCAAACATTACCGGATTAGTAGGGAAAACCGTGAAGCTGGTGTGTCGAGTGAAAAACCTGGGAAATCGAACGGTAAGTTCGACAATACAACATTGCAATGTACAAAATAAGAAACGGCAAAAATCTCTCGTTTTCCTCTTAACCTACATAACTTCAACCTTTCCGATAATATTGAATGCTTCGTTCGAGTTTCTGATTTTTCAATTATCATCTATAATGGAATTTTCATTTTTTCTTATTACTCTCGTTTAGCGCTCGCGAGATCTCCAACTTTTGATACAGTGAAACGTTGTTGCTCGCGCTGGCTTCGGCTGTCTCAGGATTATCCAAACAAATGGCAAAAGTAAAGTTAATCTCTTTGCTTTCCGCTCTTCAAAAAATTTCAGAAAAAATAAAAATGAAAGGGTTCAACTGCCAACGAGTATTCCACTCTGATTAAATCGATTTTCTTTCGAGGATTCTCGTTTGAGTTTTTTTTATTTTTTTTGGATTTTATATTATTCTCCAAATTTACATTTCCATTTCATTTATCCCATTGAAAAATGAAAATGGAGAAAGTCCTTGCACGGTGCTTTATTTCCGTAGCAAAAGTTAATAGTTTCGAGTAGGATGCTGGCAATGACGAGACGATGGGCGGGTAGTTGATGCTAATTTGCCGATGATGCCGAGTTTATTTCAGTCTCATTCTCATCGTCCTTTTTTCACCTCCTTGCTTTCTACTTCACTGCGGAATAAAATATTCTATAAGGAGCATCATGCACTTTATGGCTGTCGTTCAGCCAGGATCAAAATATAAAGAGGTGCCTGGATTTTTGAGAAGCAGCGTCTTCTCGGTGAAGATGCATTTCCAATAGCAAATAGACATCAGCTATATGATTGTTAGACACCATGGTAATGGATTTCTCGACACGGGAGAAAAAAGAAAGCTCAAAATTTGACGAGGAAACTCGTAGTTATTGTCAATAGGAATGAACATCAGCGTTTTGCATTAAAAATCTGTGAAAGAAAGTTTGTTCGTCAAACTGCAATCATTGACTGTTAATAGGAGTAGGTAAATATCTGCTCTATGTTCCATGTTGTATGGGTGACATTGTTTGACAGTAAATGGGGGTCTTGTAGAATATGAAAAGACGATTACGAGATAATTCACATGGAGATAAATATTATTGGATGTGAGATGGTGGGGATGACAATTACTGCTGGAATGATCTGGAGTTAAGCTAATTGATGCATGGCGATATTAAGTATGGATTTTTGTCATATTATGAAAAGGATCGGTGGTAGTCAGGAAGTATAAGGTAACTATAGCGCGCCCTGTTCTAATGACGTATCGCCGTTACAAGTAAAATTTTCTTTTTAAAAATGCCATATGGTTACTTACTAACTTACTTACTTAGATCTTCAGACCTCTTAGGTCCTTAGGGGCCCCTTAAAAGGCATAGGAGCTCCCTCCAGCTCTTGCCTAGCTACGCTGATTCCTTCCACTGTCCTCCGTCTTGTGCTTCTCGGTCGCCCAGCTCTTCTTCCTTCTTGTGTGATCGGCAGTGGACTGCTTTGCTTGACTTGCAATGTTATCGTTATCTTTTCGAAGTGTATGTTCAATTCATTGTCACTTGCGTAAAAGGATGTTGCGAAGACATCTTTTGACGACGTTTTGTAACTTCCTTGTTATGGCTGAAGTAACTTTCCAGGTGGTACATCCATACAGTTACAGTGCTTAAGCTGAGAGAGTGATTCCTCCATTTTGGTACTATAATCGCAATAGCAGGAAAAACGCAACTCCGTCTCCAGTTTTCGCTCTTTGTAACATCTCCTGTTTCTGGGAGGTTGACAATCATTTCCTTCTTCCACTCTTCGGTGAAACTTTCGGCTGTTCAGGCATCGTTTATAAGTTGATGGATCAGTTCGCTTGATGACGTTGGCACCGCTTGTAAAAGCTCTGCTGGAATTCAATCAAGTCCCACAGCTTTGTTGTTTTTAAGTTCCTTAATTGCAGCTGCGGTCTCGTCTGTACTGGGAGGTGAGGTATGGATTCGGGAATTGGCTTGTTCGGGCAATTCAAAAGGCATCGTTTGAACTTTGTTTTCGAACACTAGCGAGTACTCGGTGCAGAACCGAGACAAAGTGTTCTTTCTACCTTCTGAATTGGTGCGGGTGCATAACTTCACATGGGTCATAATTTCACCTCTATTGGGTTATAATTTCACTTTTTTTCGGGTGAAAGATATGTGAAGGTGAGCAACAATTTCAACCTGAAATTTTCGTGAAATCGTTTCCCACCTCCAATGTAAAAATCTTTAGAAATCCAATCAGTCAAAAGCCAACAAAAATTATAAATTGTAATCAATTTATTTAATCATTTTTATTAACAAAAAATATCAAAAACTGTTATTCATTAAAAAAAAAAAAATTATTCTTATGAAAGGTACTTTATATCATATTATTTATTCAAAACGCCGTTTTGAAACAAAGATATTTAAATCTATTCACAAAAAAACATGAACGGAATTTTGAACTATAGTTCTACAACAAGGACATACAATTGACGATCGACAGTTTTTTCAAACCATTTTCCCATAACAATCTCTGCAAATTTTTAAGTGATTGCATGGTTGGAGTAGTATAATCCCTTTTGTTGTTGTAACAAACTATACATAAGCTTTGATCTTCTGGTAAATTTTCTATCGTTTAGAGACTCGTCATCTTCAGCTTCTGATGATAATAACTCAGAAGTCAGGCGCAAATCAGCAAAAATTTGTATTACTTGTGGTAAGAATTCGGATAAAGTTATTTTTTTTCTGGTTAGTTTTTCGAAGTCAGCTTTTCTATAATTTCATCCCGTATTTTGAAATTTTGTTTAGGACCTTAAAAAACCAAAGAAGTCTGACCATTCAAAACCGCAATAAAGTTTCGTGTGATGTTATACTCTTCATCAATTAAAAAGTCCATAAACTTTAGAAAATTCCCATGTCTGTTAATTTTTCTATCAAGTTTGCTGTTATAGCCCTCCAAGCCGCTAGTTGTTCGTATATTTTCTTTGAATACTGAACATTTTTGTTGGAGTCTCCTTAAAGGATACACATATATAACAAAATTAATTCCTATTTAAAAATTCATTAAGTAAGAAGTATTTAACCCTTAATATCCATTGCTTTTGGAAATAAACCAGGCAACATAGACAAAGGCTTCAAATTCATATGTTTGAAGCTCATCTCTTAGTAGGTCGAACGCTCGTCTAATATTGTCCGGCTTAGCAATGGTAACACACACACATTTTTGCTCATCAGTGGTATGAGATCCTGAATCTTGGAAGCTCTTCTTCGAATTGCTCGCGTGCAGTGGAACCAACACCCGCGGAGTTCAGCTTCCGGAAAACTTTTTTAAGATCATTTCTCATTGCAGCTTCAAAGTCCGTCATAAATGAAAATGGACGAAACTCAAAACAAATTTCTGTCCACAAATTGAAGCTGTTTTTTCGTAGTATACACAGTTTGAAGTTGAAAATGTGTTCAAATACAGTGTAGCTTTCATAAATCAATAATTAAAATTACGAACTTCGACATAATATATTTTCAAAACAGATCTCTCGTTTTAGTAATTTTTGTGTTCGTTCGCTAACCGGGCACACTGATTGACCGGTTTTCCTATTTTTTTTCTCTAAATGCAAGAGGTTTTAGGGTAGAAGGTTTAGCAAAAATAAAATGTTATACTTTTCAAATCACAAATGGTTCAATTGTTAAAAAATGTTAAACATTTTGTATTTCGCACTACAAAAAAAAACTGATCAATATACGAACACACTCAATTTAGTTTTGAAAATTGTGTCAAATATTTTTTTTTTTTCAATAAAAAATCAAAAAAATGTCAGTGAAGAAAAAAAAAAATGACAAATATTATTTTTCTTCGACAAAAAAAAATTTCAGTGAACCTAAGAAATTATTTGAACTAGCTGACCCGGCAAACGTTGTTTTGATATATGTATGAAATTTCTAGATTATGAAAATATGTATGTTTATCTTATTTATTTTTAGTGGGTACGTATTTGTTAAAACAATATTTATTTGTTATTTATAACGTTTTGAATATTGATGGAATGTTTCATTAATAAAATTTAATCAACACTAACGAACTGGAGGTATTCCACGTATAATTAATGTCTGAAAGAAAAACATGGTGTGCTCAAATTTAGGCCACAAACAGATATTATTTAGCTTTGAGTCAATAGTCATTGCAAATGCCAATCTGATGGGAAATTGAATGCTTTCAAATTGAAATGTGCCAGTTGCTTACGAAAAAACCGTTTTGCGAATAAATCATTGCCACAATTGAATTGGTTGCTCGACAACAATACTACGTTAATTTGCGCAAACTATTGAGCCGAAGTTAAACGATCAACAAAAGTACCTGTGTGTATAACACCATTAGATATGCAAGGTGTGATCTGAAATTAAAAAAGAGTTGCCTCTTTCTTCTTCTGGAGTTGTGAGCACATTATTAGCCATAAAACTGACATTACAATATTTCAAAAAAGTTGGTAATGGCCGAATATTTGTGTGGGATGAGAGCACAATGGCGCACAAAAATTTACTTGATGCCTTTAACCACAACTTGAAGAATTTGGAGCTCTGAATCTTTTCGTTTCTGAGGACAAACTTTGTCGATTATACCACGGTCAACTGCTGCAGACGAATGGAGTCGTTTTAAAACTTCTATTTCAGGAAACTTACATTGGCCAATTATTGGACATTAAAGAGAGAGTGGACAGATCTTGAAGAGCCAAGGCTTACTCTCATCAATAATTCTCTGGGTGCGTGTGAAGAATTTAGGGCACCTACAATTTAACGCCGATTCCGAACGGCAAAGTTGAGAAGCACTTTTTCATACTCTTGATACTCTTGGAAGTTTTGTCAGTTCTTCGCAAAAGGCAATGCTCGAGAAAGATGAAATAAAAATCTTTGGGCGCAAGTAGGTCTCCAACCCACGACGTTCTGCTTAGCAGCCAACGCACCTAACCACTAAGCCACGGACACTATTGGACATTGGAAATTGAATAATTTCACTTGATTCTGAAGAACGAATTTCACTTCCAAACAATTTTAATTGTAATGCAAATCCACGGAATGAGTTGATTCAAGATGTTTATGAAGCATTGAGTTGGTACAGATTGAAGTCTTTCTAAAATCGATGCAACAATTTATTTTGAACTAGACAAAAAAATGCATAATTTTTTGCCCACAAGTCGTTTGAGTGGTTTGACAAAATTAAAAATTACTACAAGACTGTTCGACTTGAATTCCCTGAAAAATAAATAAGACGCAAGGTCAATCTTTAAAAATATGTGGTTTTGATTAAGAAATTTCTGTTTTTCCTCATGGTCAATTATACAGACTATACAGGGTATCCTGTAATTTGTCTGCCATATACTTTGGGATGTGATTTTTTGTCATATTCTTAGAAAATAACCCTTCTAAGACAATGTTACTTTTTCATCACTTTTTGACGATTAAAAAAAGGCTAACTTTGGTGTTCAATTTTTCTTGCCCGAGCAAAGTGTTGACTTTAAGATATTTTTTTTTTTTTTCAAATAATGCGTAAAGAACATAAAGTTTTCTTATTTTTACCTTATGAACATAAAAATTAGAACACAAAATCTCATTGATAAACAAAAACCCATACATTTTATAATACTTGGGAAAATCTAAAACAGCTTAGAACATCGAATTCAAGTTTTTTTTTTCAATGTTTTTATTGCAGAACTTTATAATATCACAATAATTGTTAGTTTTAAGAAAACTTATTACATTGTGCAATCCTGAAGAGGGTTAAAAGCATACTTATGCCTATATACCTGGCTTGCTGTCAAAATCCTAATTACTAAGGTTGCTTAAACATCGATAGTCTATCGATAGTATCGATTGTAAAAAACTGTCGCGTACATTCGATGGTCTTCAAAAACTATCGATTGTTTTGCCAAAAAAAAGGTTTGATATTTCATTACTACGACATCTTAAATACAACGTTTCTCTATACATCTTACAAATTACATGGAGAAAATTCTATATTGTAGGCGTCGCCTTGTTATATATAATTTAACAGGAATAATCGAATTGGAATTCGATTGGTTTTTGATCTAAACATTAGTTTTTATTGCCTGCTTGAAATATCAGAAGCCAGCAGAGAATATTGAAACGCTAATCTGATAATACTAGTCATTCCATTCAAAAAAGGTTTTTCTTTTTATGTTCAGACCATTAACTTACTATATGCTGATTCACTGACACTGACACTAATCACGAGATTTAAGGAAATAGATTAAGGGCAGATAAAACGTTGTATAAATACCAAACATTTCATTTGTTGACTTACGAATATGTACCCTATAAAAGTGAAGATTTGTTCTTAATCTACTTTGCTAAATCAAGTGATTAGCGTCATTGAAATCAGCATATTACATAAAGTTGGAATTGAAAAAATGACCAACTTATTGCTTTCTCTGCTTCTAACTAGGATGGCGACACTCCTGAGAACACCTATCAAATATATACACAAATACAAGGTTCAGGTTCATGCATGCTGACCACGCTCTGAATCTGAGCATTTTATGCTCATATCCGAACGTTGACCGCGATCAACAAACTGAATTAAAAAAGAAATATAATTTTGAATTTGGCAGTTCAGGAGTCAAGTTCTATTCAGATGTAAAAAGAAAAACGGCTATTATTTTTATTTTTACTCAATTCTTCCCCACTGATCTCTATATTACAGAGATCAGTCGATCCCTAAATTCTGTTCCTTTCTCTCACTATTTTTTTATCGTCTATGCCCTGGGCCCTGCTGGTTATGGTTACTCCGTTATATTTTGTATTTGTTTCTGCGGTATACTTTACTGTTGCTTTTGGACTTTTGGAATTTGGTATTTAAGTTTTAAGTTTTTTTTTGTATGAATTTATAATTTCATTTTCTTTTAATTATGTTCTTTAATGTTTTGAAATAAATTGTATTTATTTGTTTATTAGTATTTTTTTTACGTTATTGAATAAATGTATAAATTCAAACAATTTCCACTCTTTTAGTTGTTCTATCAATCCGTATAGCATTGATCAACAGAAGTTGTAGGCACTCCATCTTCTAACAAAAACACTGTTCCTTCACTCAAACTATCACCTGGGTTCAAAATTATATTGTCACAATCACTTGCAATGTATTCCATTGCGAATTTGTTTTTCTTTATTGTTTTATTATTTATTTTTACAACACTTGATTCAATTTTAGGTAATTTCTTGTATTAAATGCACTCTTGCAATGGCATACCACAAAACGACCGCGACCGCCTCTTACAAAAAACAACTTCAAATGATGAGACAACAATACAATCGACGACGCCAGTAATTTACAGTTATGTGGTTACAGTTTAGTATTTTACTTCGTTTAGGTTCATTATAACTTGCTTTGAGTTTGAATCAAACATGATTTATTCAATTTCTATTTGTGGCAAAAAATCTCAAGTTTTTTTTTACTTCGTTTGGGTTCTTTTCAAATCGATGTGAGTTTGTTTTGACTTACACCAAACACCAAACCCTACCAGCTCACACAAATTAGAATATTGAACATACAAGACAGTCGATGACACCAGTAATTTACAGTTATGCGGTTGCAGTTTAGTATTTTACCTCGTTTTGGGTTCATTTTAAATGCTTTGAGTTTGAATCAACATGATTATTAAATTTTTTGTTTGCAAAAAATCTGAAGTTATCGGGTTCATTTCAAATCGATGTGAGTTTGAACTTAATACGGTCGTTTTGGTGTTTTTGTTTTATCAGTATATTTCAAACGCCTTCTTTCTTGAAACAAACTCATTTATTGTCATTTCATGTTCAAATGAGTAAGGCAAACATGAATCCTTCTGATTCAAACAGACCATACTTAAAACAAGGTTTTTCTTGTATTTAAATAGGAAAGAGGTTGGATTAAACATGAGTTTTATTTGTCATTTTTAAATAGATTGCAAATATCTTATTTTTGAAAAAACTCATAGTACATTTTTCCAGTGTATTGCTCCTTAATATGCTGTTTGTATGTTTTTGGATTTCTTAATTACTGTTTTTTTGACTGTGACCGATTTTTTTAAAACCTCTATTTCAAAAAAAACTATTTTGTAGAACACCTTTTTTGATTTTCAAAAACTATCGATACTATCGATTGTTTTTTCGAAAACTATCGATATTATCGATAGCCCCGAAAACCGATGTTTAAGCAACCTACTAATTACCTTACCTCTACTCATGGAGCTAAATTAAATGGGTAATTTAACTAAAAAAATTATGTAAAAGAATTGAAAAACGAATAGATTATTCATCCGATTAGCAAATACAGGCAAGATTTTTTTAAGAATATTGTTCGTTTCTGCATATCCATCGATTACCGTATTCTCCATCCTGCCAATCTCTAATTTCCGAACCGTTGTGGGCCGAAGCCCTGCGAAGCGGGCAGGGGTTTTTGCCTAGTTATATTATAAAGAAATAGTGTGAATAAACAAGCGTTGTTGTTAAGTAGTAAAGCGAACGAAAAAAAATTGCGCAATTTTTTTCGGTCCCTTTACTACTTTTCGCCGACAACGCTTGTTTATTCACCAGCGAAGTACGTAAGTAATACTCAAGAGTATCAGCATCAACACAATTTACTCGTGTTTAGAAATTACAGTAATATCGGATTTAAAATTTTACATGAACGTAGACTTCAAAATTTGCATACAATAAAATATTTATGTAATAAAAAATGTTATTTAGTCAGAATTTATTTATAAATAAACTTATGATAAAATAAAATATTCGGAGAATTCTTCATTTTTCTTAGGAAAAATAGATCTTATTTTATAAAACCCGTAGTAAAGGGGTCCCATTGACCTCAAATAAATTTACCTACCCCACCTCTGAAATGCAGTTTTTCGTGGACAAATTATGCATAATCAAATAGCTCAAAAAGGTAATTCTTGTAACTGTAATACAAAGTGAAATTATGTCCCACCTTGTGTGGGAAATAACTTCACATAGAAGTGAAATTCTGGCCCATTAAAAAAGTGAAGCTAATTCCCCACCTAAGGTGGGACATAACTTCACCAGAAAAAAGTGAAATTATAACCCACTATTAGGGGTGAAATTATGACCCATGTGAAGATTATGACCGTTGAAGTTATGCACCCGCACCTCTGAATTGTTCATCATCCCAAGCAACCAAAGAATTGTCTATGTACTTCCTTTACCAGGTGTTGTTTGAAGATTTCCTTAGTAATTTGAAATCGTCATGCTGTCGCACCAGCTTGTAGCTTCTGACGACAATACGTTGATGTAGTTACGTTTGTCATGGCGTATACTGCAGTGAACCGCTCTCTTTTGTTTTCAGTGTAGATATTCCAGCTAATTTCTTTAACTGTTTGATTTTGTTGATCCTAGATTCTTCTGAAAACCAGGTCTTGTTGCCTCCATCTTAATACGACCGATATGAAAATATTTTTTACAGCTCTCCAATGGTTTTCGATGTCGTCCTGTACTATGCTGCTGACTGTTATCTTTTCGAGAGATAGGTGGCTCTGGATTGTTGACGTCTTGTGGCATCACTTAGTTTATCAACTCGTTGAATTTGGGGGCTCGTGTCCCAATTTGATCTTTTCGAACAGAAGCTGTAGCAATCTTAGAATAGGCTGGGCACGGGCAAGTCGCCTCTTCTGTTTCGGACGTCTCTTCTGTGTTGGACATCCACGATTTCTGCTTCTCTCTTCACCTTAGTTGAATCCTTAATAGTTCCACAAAAAACTGTCACATTCGGTAGCATTCGTTTCTCGACAATAAAATGCAGATTTTTCAGTCTACAGGTGTGAAAGTTTTGATTGCAAACATACCTATCGAAATGAAAATTAACCTGCTTTAAGGCCCAAACTTTGTGGCAATAACAAATTGGGTGTTAGCTTGTTGGCAACTTGACGTTTGTGAATTCAGTCCAATACACTCTGTACATCAGCAGAGCAGCGTTTTGTATGAGGGCAATGACCATAAGTTTAAGTTTTATTTTAGGCACTGGGAGAGGCATCTCCCTTTTCCTGCCTTTTTGTGTGGCAGTTTCAGTAATGAATCAACTGTCATCAAGTCTTAAAGCAAACTTGAATCCTTTGAAATGCATTTAATAATATAAACACAATAACAATTTCAATTCAACATGTTTTCAAACTTTTACAACTTTTACTACAGTACCAATCGCTCAACCCCTTCCTTGGCTTTTTCCTATTTTTTGCCAAAGGAATTAAATTTCAAATCCCTCCGTAGTGCGTCGCGCTGTCGTCATTTGGTCGCTTTCCAACTTTTTATGACGCAATCAATTAGCAAAATGCCATTCAAAATCCAAATCATCATCAAAACTAATTAACAACAACAGTAATTTGGTATTCTTCCGAATGAAAACGTTTTCAGACAGCCATCCTTTAACTTAACTGGATGACAGTTTTCCCAGTCAGAACGTAATATTATCTTTTCCACAAATACCACAGAGATTCTTTTATGTCGTTTTATACTTTCAAAAAATCGATTGATTCAACCACTAATTAGGTACTCTCAATCAATGAAATAACTTGCCTTCTCCTTGTTAAATGATTTTATTGCCAAAAACGACCAAATGGAACGGAAACAGATGGCATCCATTTGGCAAATGACAATTTTAAGTGCATAAATATTTGGGAACTGCTCGATCCCTTTGGCTGTTTGTTATTTTGTCGACGACGGACGGAGGAATGGCAGACGAAGTAGAAGAAAAGCACAAAAATAATAAATCGAAGCCAAACAGAAACAACAATCGAAAGATAAAATAACCCAGATTGGTTTTTTGGGGAGAAAATTACTTACCATCAAAAGTGTAATTGTATACGGATGAAGTGGTACAAACGATAATGTCCTGCCACCTTCCACAATTCCCTATGGAATATTGAATTTAAGTATATATTTCTCCCACTTTACCTTCCTCTTCTTTTGACACAAGAAAAAAATCAAGTAAAATAAGCTGCTGATTCAGTTTCAGTTCAGACATCACCCCAAGCTCAAAGATCGAAAGAAGGACACACATTACAGAGCCAGAGCACAGTTTGAAACGGATTGGATACTTTCAGCAATTGAACATTGAACGAAACTAAATCCAACGAGAAAGAGAAGACCGTAACATAAACCTTACTGATGGGGATTACTACAGAAATCTGGTTTTCCAAATCATATTGAATTCAGTGCTCCATGAGCGAAAAATTTGATTTCCATTTGATGTGCTCTGGCTATGAACCTTGTGTGGAAGCTGCATCCTGGTTGTGTGTGTGTGATGATGACGTCCGTTCCGGAAATACTTCGCGCAGTTTCAATATCCATAGCAACAAAATTTAAATCCTCCGAATACGATGTGGTTTTGTGTTTGTGTATTTAAGTGGGCGGGAGGAGGAGATGAATGCATACAAAAATAGTGTAGGTATGCTATAACAATATCCTGTCAGATAATGCAAATGGCATTGGCCTCAGAATTTCCGAATGCAAGTGGGCAAAAATAATACGGATTTCGGTCTATGGCTCTGTATTTGTGTATGTTTATTTTTTGACAGTCGACGAATAACCATTTAAATGTGTCATTTTGAGGACATACCTCAGGCATGCTCAATTTTGAAATTCCATTTTACGAAGTAATGATTCTATCACTTTTGGATATAATCGATGGTAAATGCAGATTTCAACAGCTGCATTTTCTCGTGCTGCTTCCAAAAATTGAAAATGGAAGAAAAGATATCTATGAATTGAGGAAGCGATCCATGTAAAATGCTCTTTTGCCAGTCGGATTAGATATTCACAGTTTTTGCTGTTGAGTCCTACAAACTAATAGAGCGGCGCAACAGATCTTGAAGAGCCAAGGCCTAAGTGGCTTACTCTCATCAACAATTCTCTGGGTGCGTGTGAAGAATTGAGGCGACCTACAATTTAAAGCCGATTCCGAACGGCAAGGTTGAGAAGCACTTTTTCATGACAGATGATACTCTTGGAAGTTTTGTCAGTTCTTCGCAAGAGGCAGTGTCCGAGATAGATGAAATAAAACTTTGGGCCCGAGTAGGATTCGAACCCACGACGTTCTGCTTAGCAGCCAACGCACCTAACCACTAAGCTACGGACACTACAGTCCTACAAACTGTTTGCAGAAATAAAAAAGTTTGATGAATATGTATCGCAATGCGTCGAAATGAAAATTATCAATGTCTCCTCGTGTTGATTTTTGGAAAATGTGTTTGTTGACGGATGCTTGAAAAATAAAAAAATTGATTTGAAATGCAAACAACATCTTCCAATTTGACTTGAAAAATAAAAACTAAAAACAGTTTGCTGTCCCATTGTTTTGTTCTTTATTCTTTTAAACTCGGTGCACTAAAACTCTATTGAAAAATAAAAGTTTGCTGCATTTTATATTTTCCAAATCGATCAGAACAATTGATTTGCAAAAGGCTTCCGAAGGACATTCTCTCCGTTAATCGAAACATCAATCAGGAAGGACCAACTTTTTTTTTTATTTGTTTCTTTTGTTCTTGTTTGAACAACAAGTTGTAATTTTTTATCCATCAATATTCATATTGAATAGAATTTTCATCAGCTGCAGGTTTCAAAACTGTCCCTAAGAAAAGAACACAATGCAGGTGCATCCTTCATAGACGCTGTGCAAGGTGGCAAAGAAGAAAATGTGTGGACAAAGAGGACAACTTGTAGGTATTGACGTTCGCAAATTGATTTTCAAATCCGTTCAACACGGTGGAAAGTTTGTGAATTTATTGAAAATTGTTTTGCATTTTTGTGTTTGATTGTTCAAATTTTCTTTGTTTTGTTGTTGGCATTGCTTCTTACTTGCTTTATTTGAAATCCTATACTGTCTTTAAAGGGCCAATATTGCCGCTTTGTTTGTGTGCCAGACAGGTACGTACGTGTTGCAAATTTCCGTTGTTCGTTGGTTAGTTAAAAGTTTAAACTATATCTTTTGACAGAAAACTTAAAAATGATTAATCGAGTAACAATTCATTGAATAGCAATTTCTTTCTCTGGAAAAAGTTTGCAAATTCGAAAAGGGAAAACAAGTGGCTGAAAGAGACAGGTTCTAAATAAACAAATTTTCAGAAAAAAATAAGTTTATAACTAGGCATTATACTTACTTACTTAAGGTGGCGCTACAATCCGTTGTGGACTTGGGCCTCAATCAACAGTCTCCGCCAGCTAGCTCGATCCTTAGCTAGTCGTCTCCAGTTTTGCACTCCAAGTTGATTGAGGTCCTCTTCCACTTGAGTGCGCCACCTGAGTCGCAGTCTTCCTCTCCTCCTACGTCCCTCGGGAATAGTGTCGAAGGCTTTCCGGGCCGGAGCATTGGTGTCCATTCGCTCTAAATGACCGAGCCATCTGAGTCTCTGGACCTTGACCCTTCTGGCTAGGTCCATGTCGTTGAACAGCCCGTAAAGTTCGCTGTTGTATCTTCTTCGCCATTCCCCTTCAATGCACACGGGGCCAAAGATGACCCGAAGAACTTTCCTCTCGAAACTGCTTCTGCACCATACAGCAGGACTGGGATGATGAGTGCGTTGCACAGCCTTATCTTAGTTGCTCGAGAGAGGTCTTTTCCACTCAATTGCTTTCCTCGATCCTTAGCTAGTCGTCTCCAGTTTTGCACTCCAAGTTGATTAAGGTCCTCTTCCACTTATGTGCGCCACCTGAGTCACGGTCTTCCTCTCCTCCTACGTCCCTCGGGAATAGTGTCGAAGCACAGGTAATATAGTTACATAGATATCGCACCCAGTGCAAATAAAAATTACCACTTTTTTGTCCCTTATTTTCAAGATATTTGTTATAATCAAACCTTGCAACCAAATTCAACAGAACAAAATCCAGCTTCTAGCCACAAACACTAGCTACTAAGTTGCATTCGAAAGATACAAACATTTTCTGTTTGCCATTCCTATTCGTGTGCCAACACAACTTTTAACTGTTCACGTGCAGGTAGTTTTTTTTTCTATATAATTTTGCTGCGAACATTCAAGGATGGATCGATGGGTTGTGTTGTGCTGCGTTGTGCTGCTCGCCGCGTCGACGCGGCGAAGACGGCACGATCGGTTGTTGTGGTTTCTTCTTTTTTTTTTACCCTCGACTTTAGAGCGATTTGGATGTTTTTTTTTATGTTGTTGAGTAGTTGAGCTATTATTCCTTCTAAATTTTATTGGCAACGGTAATTTTTTTCAGCGATTTATTTTTCAGTGCTATTATTTTTTTTTTTTTTTAAATGCAATGGGTGATAAGAGATTATCTGGAGTTTCTTGTTCAATTTTTAAGAAAACAAAAAGAGAAAATCCTAATTTGAAAATTTTTCAATGCCTTTCCAAAGAAAAAAATGTTGAGTAATTTGTGGAGGCAGGCTTGTGGATTTGCATATGAAGGCAAGTACTTATTGTTTGTGGTGACCACTTTTGCCAGGTGTTTTTTCTAAAGTAGGTTTTCATATTGTTTAAAATCCATTCAAAATTTGACTTGGGGTTTTCTTGTTCTTCGGGACTTTTCCATTTTACCATTTCAAAACTAATGCATTTATTTGAAAGACTGATTTTGAGATTTTTGTTTAATAAATTTTTTTTTTTGCATTTCAATTCATTCATTTAATTTTCCATTTTTGCAATTTTATTTCTTTTTACTTTTTCTTGCTTTCGAGTTCCCCATCAAAAATTTTCCAGTCTCCCTTTGATAAACTATGAGTTTTCCGAGTTTCATTCGAAAGCCCATTTTGAAATTATCTAGTTTTCCATATGAAATTTTCCAGTTTTCCATTTGAAAACCAATGCATCTTCAACTAGATGCAATTTTCCCTTTGAAAACCAATGAGTTTTCCGAGTTTTCATCAAGTCCTTTCTGAACAAAAAAATTTCCAATCAAAAAAATCTAATTTCCGACCTTTGTTTGGTTTTCCCAGTTTTCCCACTCTCCCATTATGTTTTTCCAATTTTTTCACAGAAATCATCACTGAATACAACAGTATCAACCATGAAAATTTCACAAATATCTGTTGGGCCATTTCGGATTCCATAAGAGACATACAAGCAAACACACATCCACTTTTATATAAATAGAGATTAATTATTTGGCAAGGCTCGCTAATTTTTGGGTGCAGAATTGAGATTCCAAAAAGAAAATAATTTAAACTGTTTTGTTTCTAATTAATTAACTGTATAATTCTTCTTCTCAAAAAAAAAAAAATCAATATATAAAAATAATAAGAATTCATAAAAAAAGATTAAAATTTAAGTATGTACCCCGAAAATACATTCTATTCCTAAAATTAAAATGTCAAATAGATTTTTTTTTTAATTAATTGTTTACGTATATTCATTCGTTTTCAAGAAACAGAAAAATATTTGTTGTTAATCCAAACAAAATTTGAAATTTATTAGAATACAAATTATTATTTGGGCAATATTTATACGTAACGTACCTTCGAAAAAAAAAATATTTTGATCTGATATTTATTTTTCGAGAAAATCGGATTAGAAAAAAGAGTTCTGTGGGAAGTACCGTTTTGGTGCAATACAAAAATATTTATTTATATACATATGTATATTTAAAACAGTTAAAAACAAAAAAAAATGTCGAGGATGTTTAAAAAATCGTAGGGGCCGTTTTGAGAAAATTGAAAGTTTTGGTTCTTGGCAAAAAAAAACCTATGGTGGCAACCCTTAATTTTTATTAAAAAAAAAAAACAAACAAAAAACCACCCACGCGAATTCGCTCAAACCTCTAATTTTAAAGTTTGAAGTCAATCGGACCAGTGGCTAAGGCTAGATTACAGACAGACAGACAGACAGACGGACGGAATCGGCGGACCTAGTTTTTTCGACTTCTCTATCATCGTAATGTCATATCTATCTCAACTTTTTTTTTTGCACGAATTCAACATTTGCCATAATGGCAAGTACTGAATTCGTAAAAAAAAAAAATTGAGATGAGGATGAGATATGACATTACGATGATAGAGAAGTCGAAAAAAGTGGGTCCGGCGATTCCGTATGTCTGTCTTTCGGAAAGTTTACAGGCATCTACAGGCTTAACTACAGGTCCGATTGAAGTCAAATTTAGTTTTGAGCAAAAAGTCAGTCCAGTTCTGTAACTGGAATTTTATGAGGCCTCAATAAAGTAAAAAAGTATTGGATTTTCCCTGGATTAATCATTTTGTTCATTGATAACCACTGAAAACTGACCTGAAATTTTTCTTATTATGCTGGGGGCCGCGGCCACCTGTCGGAGAAGGATTCTACCTGCTAGGAGCTTAAGATGATTAAACCGCAATTTTTCTTAAACGAAAAGACCTAAAGGTGAATAAAAGGCATCGCATATTTAGTAAACAACCATTTCCAATTGAAATATTGACTCGTCAACACATAACAATGTCAAACTCATAATCTCGAGAAGAGTTAGCGGACATGCACTTCTGCTACGGTTTATTGTTTTTTCATTCATAAATGAAAATTTTGAGTTTGAAAATTAATATTTTTTAAACTATTCGTTAAAACAATTTAATTTACAAACCAAATGAAAGAAGATATTTCTGGCTTTTCAAAAAGGTACAACACGGTGTTGTAACTGAAGCCGTTGATTTTTAATATTTTTTTTTATAAAATAAGTCAATTTTTCAGAAAATTGCCCCTCCCGGCTAAACGGGGGGGAATAGACCCCCCCTCCCATACGATTTTTTTCTTGTCTCAACTCAACCTACACGCTCTAGCTTTTTGGCACAACGCTCGTGAATCACCCTGTATAAAGGATATTTCTAGCCTCTGATGATCAATATCCGAAGTTGTGGCAGTTAGAAAGTAATTAGCGAAACTGCCAAAAATCCTTTATATACCCAAAAGCCTCAGCAGGTCAAAAATCAACTCTTCTGCCTTAACCTTTTTCTATAAGTCAGGCAAAGGACAATAAAAAAAAGGTATATTTCTGCATGGTGTGCCAAATATGGTCCATTCAGTTTTTGATACTTTTTACTAGCTATTCGATCATAAACACAAAAAACCTAATTATATGCAATAAATACATAATCACCTTTCTGAATGTATTTTTGTTTCAAGGAAATACCCATTTTTTATATTTTTTATGGAATTTTGAATTGCACGTTGGTACTCATTTTCGATTTTACTGTCTTTTCTGTTTTGGATGATCAACAACATAGCTAAACTCATTCATAAATTCATTATTTTTTGTAAAATTCAGTAAATAGGTGTATTTTCTTGATAACACAATACGAAACATAAATATTTTTTAACAAATTTAAAATTTATGAACAAACAACTGGTTTGGCTCATATGAGCCACCGTGCAGTAAGGGGTTAAAAAAATATTTTTAACTTTTTTTTTTTCAAAATTCTGTATCTCAAAAATGGAACAATTTCAAAAATCCAAATTGGAGTATAATATGAATATTTACATGGTCTTAAAAACTGCATACCCAAATTAATTTTAAGATGTTTTTGAAAAATTTTATATATAAAAAATTAATTAAAACAAAAACGGCTCCGACGATTTTCAAAAAAAAAAATTCAGTAAATCAAGAATAAGGTTTGAATTTGTTCGGCATTTAAGTTTTTGGAATAAAATGTATATACGAGGTACATTTCCAAATTTTAATTTTTTTTTAATAAATTCTAATTATTTTTATATATATATTTTTTTTTTTTAGTTAAGTGAAAGCTGTAAGTAAGAGTGTAATCAGAATTGCTAAAAGTATATCTCTTATTTTAACACTATCTTTTGCAATTTAAGTAATCATAAATATTTAGTTTTAGCATGCAGGAGCAAGTTCGTACGACCCAGTCGTGCACATTTTTTATTTGATTTTCAACAATCATTTTGCTAACTTCACAGGACTAACGATATGTTATTATTTTATCAAACTTAAATTGTTTAAAAATAAAATTATGAATTTGTGTATGTGTCCCTCGTGTGCATACAAAACAGAAACAAATAAAAGCTCATAAAAACAAATTACTATGTGTATGACGACGACGGTGAAGGCTGTAGCAAATTTTTCATATATCAAACCAAATAAGAAAAACGAAAAACCAACGAAATCGGCCTTTTCCTGCTAATTGAACCACTTTTCATATTTCGTGCAAGCTTTCCTGTTTATTTTTTTTTTTCGGTTGCAAAGGTGGGGTTAGAGGGAAAAAAGGCACTGTAGGTATATGTTGTTTTTTGCATAAGTGCTTGCCATATAAAATTTTGTGTTCAGGTGTTTATGCCTGTCCCACGATAATGTGCGGGCATTTTTTTCTGTTCTCCCCCATTTCGGTTGGTAGAATTTCATTTTTATGGAAATGTCCTTGACTTTATGGCTTAGGGTTAGATGCAGCATTATTACTATTACTTAGGTACATTTGAATCATACCAAAACCCATCCAACCAACAAACCAACAACCTCTACACAAGTCAGTAACCAACAAAAAAAAAAAAAATTATAGAAATAGGAGCTTGCCACAACAGCTACAACAACAAATGCTTTGGTATACATCATGTTAATGAAGAAATGTTTATAAGAGGATTCAAATTAACATGGCAATGAAAATGTTGAACTGAGGCAGTTAAAAGCGAGTGACATTTTAATAGCGTATAGAAGTACCTAGTAGCAATGCAAATTAACAACAACAAAAACGGCAGCCAAGCCGATTGAAAAGTTGTTCCGTGCCTTTGACTGTGATGTTACCATGCGTTAGAGCATGACTTGTTTTTTCTATTATGTGCAGTGAAAGGAAAATGGTGTTCTTCGGGGAAAAAAGAGGGGATTTTATTAACTTCGTTGTTGCCAAGAACTTGAACTGTTAAATTTCTTTTGACAGGTGTTGTTTTTTTTTTCAACTTGCATGTGAAAGTTCGTTGTGATATTTTTACATGACTGCATAAAGTTCTACAATTAAAATAAACAACATTTTTAATTAAGTTGCAGTTTCGTATAGTGTTAATGAAAAAATAACTTGAAATTTTCAATGGTTTTTGTTATTTTTTGAATATTTGAAACATGAGCATTGCGCTTAAAAAGTTAAAATTACTTACTGGTGGACTATTTAAATATTTCCCTCTTATTGCTTTCTAAGAAAAAAATCCGGAAGTATTTTGTTAAAATAGAAACCCAAAATGATTCCTGGAATTTTGTTAACATAATCTCAACACGTAAGAGCTTAACTTACTTACTTACTTTTGGTGGCGCTATAGTCCAGGTTGGACCAGGGCCTCACCCAACAAACTTCTCCAGCCAGTTCGGTCCCTAGCTAGCTGTCTTTTGTTTCGCACGCCAAGTTGGTTCAGGTCCTCTACCACCTGTGCGCTTCCACCTGTGTCACGGTCTTCCTCTTCTGCGTAAGAGCTTAAACTGTTAGTTAATTTGAAGAAAAAAATGAAAAAATAACAAAATGCACACCAAAGCAAAATTTTAGTCTTCACTCTACTACATTTTCCTGTTAAAAATCATATTTTAAAGTCACATTAAAAGTCTTTTTTCGGAAATTTGTGTATTTTCGTCGAATAAATGAATATTCATCATTTTCCAGTTGCAAGAAAAAAAATATTAAACAAGGAATAGGTAGTATCCAAAATTTATGATAATTAATGTGAATAATAATCAAAGTGCTTCAACGTTTACATCAAGACTAAGTTTAGAAGACTAGTAGGAATTGTCTTGTTTGCTTGTTGATTTACATTTTTGTTTTGGGCAGCAAAGATTTTGATTGAAAAATCAAAATGGCTAAAGAGAATTACAATTTTTGATATTTGCCTTACTGCTTGTTATGACTTTAAAATAAAATGGACAGTAAGATATGCGAATTTAATATACATATGTCGAATAGGCAAGAAAAGTATATCTTTACTATCGTTCGTTTCGCCATTCGCGAAAATAGATAAATAGATTTCGGGTGGCCACAGCATAAAGTTATGAACTTAAGCCATGTGAGGATATCGAAATGGTTGTTCATTGTGCAAACCTTTAACCATTGATTTCGAACTTGGTTCCTCTCTAACGTCACGTTGGAGAAAGTTATCCGAGTATTTGAAGCATTTTGAAAATACGATCGTCAACAAATCCACTCTATGCAGGAAAGAAACTATATATACAAAATTCATTTATTCTAAATGGTGCCTTTGCCGGCGAGGCAAATTGGATAATTATATCTAGTGTTGGACAGCCAACAAAGCCAGTGGAACAGCAGCAGATAGTCTAGTTTTTCAAAGCAGAAGTAGACGGTCTAGATATCAGCATTTTAGAATTAGAATTCTTTAGAATAAGAAATACATTTTAATCATTCATTTTCATTTTACTGGCAATTAATAAAATTATTTCAAAAAATAACGAATGAATAAGAGTTATCATCCATTAGCATTAGTGTTGAATGACACAAAGCGAATTTAAATTTACATGAATTAAAAATGCAATAATCTAATAGTTCAAGCCAAGAGATCAAATAAGTTCAATTTTTTTTTCAAACCCATATATATAAAAATGTTATGTTGGTTTGTGCACGCTCGAAAAACCTAACAGCCGTTTGCCTGATTTTCTTCATTTTTATTTTAAATTAAAGAGGAATAAGGGTAGAAGGTTGTTAACAGACAAAATGTTAACTTTTCAAATCACAAACGGTGTAAATACTAAAAAATAATGCTTTTCTCACTTCAGCAAAATATATCAATATAGCTACGAATATACGATTTCGTCAATTTTTTTAAATTTTAGATTTCAATATCAAAAAAAAAAAAATGTGCACGACTGGGTCGTACGAACTTGCTCCTGCATGCTAAAACTAAATATTTATGATTACTTAAATTGCAATAGGTAGTGTTAAAATAAGAGATACACTTTAAGCAATTCTGATTACACTCTTACAGCTTACACTTAACTCAAAAAAAAAAATATATATATTATCCGATGATATATCAGCGATATATCATCCGCAAAAGCCGTAGGAAGGCCATTCAACTGCGACCAAAGGAGAGAGTTAATATAAACTAGAAAAAACTAGGCGCCAAGTACAGAGCCCTGAGGTACTCCAGATTTTAGATATTGATCTTCACTCATTACAACATTTACTACTACTTTTTTAACTCTTTCTTTTAAATATGACTTCAGCCATTGAAAAATAACTCCTCTAAATCCTGCATTACATAATTTACTTAGTAAATCATGTTCAACCATGTCAAAGGCTTTATTCATATCAATGAAAATAGCCATAGTCGGTTTATTATGATTCAAGCTGCCATAGAGTTCGACTAAATTGCCTCCTCGGTTGACTTTCTAGACCGAAATCCAAATTGATTTTCGCTAAAAATATAATTATAATCTAAGAAGGAAGTAACCTTTTTTTTCATTAGTTTTTCGATCCTTTTTGAGAAGTTAGGAAGAAGAGAAATATGTATGAAATATAGCTCTAAGCTTCATAGTAGTAGTTACCGTAAGCCGCTCCGCCACGTCAAGGCTTACCCCGTGGAGGGACATATTTGTTCTATCTTCTTTTTTATAAAGAGGTATCACCTCCGCACATTTAAATTGTTGAGGAAAACAACCTTGTTCAACACTAAAAAAATATGTATTTGTTTTTAACACATCAAATAGAGCAATTTTTTTAAGGAGGTTACTAGATATTCCATCTGAAGTACAGGAGTTTTTGTTTTCTAATGATAAGATAATTTTATAAGTCTCAAAAGAGGAAATAGCATTGAAAGCAAAGCTGTTAGGTTTCAAATATTCAGAATCTAAACTGCGTTGTTCAGAACAGTTGCAATTAACATACATATCAAAAGACGGTTTCAATTTTTCCGAGATTTCCGTAAAACGCACCAAATCATCTGTAAGATATGGTCGGAAGAATGCATCCTCGATGAATGGAACCTCAGCATTGTTTGCCCGATCCTGAAAATGGGATATCTTCTTAACAGACAAAGGGAATCACTGTCAAGTGATTTTTTTAACATCGTGCAAAACTCCACCGTCAACACGACAGGCACTTTCGTCCAAAAGTCTGTTCAACTTCTCGCGTACGCTGATGGCAGTGATATAATAGGAAGAACACAGCGTGATGCCAATGGAGCCACTGTGAGGATAGAGACAGAGGCAGCATAAAAAAGTTGGGAGGTAAATGAGGGAAAAACGAAGAATATGCTGTTTCGAGTAAGGGCACCCAACACCAACGGCTCAGACAGAATGTCTAATAGACGCATACGACTTCTAGCTAGTAGAGGAGTTTGTATGCCAAAGCTCCCCTATTAACATGGGTAGTATAATAACAATAGCACCGAGATCAGACGAAGAATAACTCTTGCTGATCGCTGTTTCTTTGAGGCTTAGAAATCAATTGATTGGAAAAGCCCTCTTTCGAGCAACTAAGGTGAAACTGTACAACACCCTCATCATCCCAGTGCTGCTGTATGGTGCAGAAGCATGGCACTGAAAAAATCGGATGAATGTGCCTTAGGCTGTTTCGAGAGGAAAGATCTTCGGGTCAACTTTGCCACTTTGGCCCCATTTGCATTGTAGGGGAATGGCGAAAAAGATACAACAGCGAACTTTACGTTTTTGTATATCGACATGGACTTAGCCAGAAGGGTCTAGGTCTAGAGAAGTGGCTGGGTCATTTAGAGCGGATGAACACCAATGCTTTGGCCCGGAAAGCCTTCGACACTATTCTCGAGGGACGTAGAAGGAGAGGAAGACCGCAACTCAGGTAGCAACTTGTAGTGCAAAACTGGAGACAGCTAGCTAGGAAGAGAGCTAGCTGCCAGAGACTGTTAATTGAAGCCCAAGTTCACAACGGACTGTAGCGCCACCGTAACTTAACGTTTGCGTTGGAAAGCCGATTTGATGTAAGAGTAAAATAGAGTTTTGAAAACTAAATAAAAAATGTGCACGACTGGTCGTACGAACTTGCTCCTGCATGCTGAAACTAAATATTTATGATTACTTAAATTGCAAAAAGTAGTGTTAAAATAAGAGATATACTATAAGCAATTCTGATTACACTCTTACTTACAGCTTACACGTAACTCACAAAAAAAAACTCAATATATAAAAATAATTAGAATTCATTAAGAAAATTAAATTTTGAAAATGAACCTCGTAAAAACATTTCATTCCAAAAATTTAAATTCCAAACAAATTCAAACCTCATTCTTGATTTATTGAATTTTTTTTTTGAAAATCGTCGGAGCCGTTTTTTTTAAATTAATTTTTTATATATAAAATTTTTCAAAAATGTTTTAAAATTAATTTGGGTATGCAGTTTTTAAGACCATGTAAATATACATATTATACTCCAACTTGGATTCTTAAAATTGATCCGTTTTTGAGATACAGAATTTTGAAAAAAAAGTAAAAAATATTTTTAAAAATCCAAAAATAAATTTTAAATTTTTTGAAAACACAATATTATTTGAACAATATATACGTACTTTCAAAAAAAAAGTTACGCTGATCGAACTTTCAGTTTTTGAGAAAATCTAATAACAAAAAAACGGTTCTATGGGAGGTACCGTTTTGGAGCAATACAAAAAATTTTTTTTTACATAAAATACATGAATGTTTAAAAAAATTAAACTCAAGAAAGTTTAAAAAAAATCTATCGGGCCGTTTTGGAGAAAAAAAAATGTTTTGGTTTTTGGCCAAAAAAATCGTATGGTGGCTACCCTAAATTTTGATCTTAAAACAAAAATAAAAAAATTGGGATATGACTTTTTGCTCAAACCTCTAATTTTCAAATTTGAAGTCAATCAGACCAGTAGTTAAGGCTGTAGATGCCTGTAAACTTTCCGACAGACAGACAGACGGAATCGCCGGACCCACTTTTTTCGACTTCTCTATCATCGTAATGTCATATCTCATCCTCATCTCAAATTTTTTTTTTGTACGAATTCAATACTTGCCATATATTCTATATGTCGCAAGTAAAAAAGTGATAAGTGTTCAAGGCACAGTAACACGTAACGCCTAATTTAAGAACGGTTATAAAACAAGCTGTTTCATAAGTAATCTTGTACATTATTGACAGGAAAAAGCAGACAAATCGAAGATGTCTGAGCAAACAACTTACCAAACGAACGAAAGAAAAGATATGTAGGTACAAGGAAAACCTAATTTCAATTTCAAGGAATTATTTCAAGGAAAACTCGTTATGAGAGGAACTTATTTTCCTGAAAATGTTTGACCACGAACTTGGTTGAATACCCTACTACTTTGGGAAAAATTCCTACTACAATAATTTGTATGCGGAGCATCAGTGTTTCTTATTTTGTTTTTCTTCAAATAAATCTGAAAATGTTTTGTTCATATTTTGTTGTTTTTTTGTTTTGCTGAAACAATTAAATTTTGTACTTCACTTTTGTCTGTATAAAGAAATTCACGAATATCCTACGAACAAATTCAGCTGTGAACGTGAAATATGCTACCAAAGCTGACTAAAGGTTGTTTATAACATAGAATAAAAGTTTTTCCATACTAAAAACAATGTTTTTTGTGGTTCATTAATGGTGCCTGCAAAGTAAATTGCTCTTATTTCATTTAAATTGTTGATTCTTGTCGTTTTAAGTGAAACAAGAGCAATTTACTTCGCAGAACGGAGTTTTTATTATTATTTGCCTTGTAAATCATCGCCCAAATTGAAATTTGAAGTTCAATCTCATTGTAAATTATTACTTAAAACCTGTTTATGCAGATTTAAGTATAACATTTATCACTTAAAACTTACCTTGAAGTTGATGATTTGTGTGAGTGTGTCTAATCAATTAAATGAAAAAATACCAAAATAAAATACCCAAGTATTAGGTTTAGGGATTAATACTGGCTTATTTCAGTTGAATACAGAATATTGAAGAAGTATTAAATCACAAATTATGTTAGACGCTTTTTTTCATCCCGTCCAATTCGTTCCCCAAGTAGAAATGCTGCTTGACCATAGACAGCTATTGAAGATCCAATACTTTTTTTTTTATTATTATTTTTTTTATTTATATTTTTTGACAATGATTTCTCAATAAGAAGTTGATTAATTAAAAATCCAAAAACGTTATAATATTGTAAGAAATAGAAATAGCTGAGTACAATGTTTTGTCTATGACAGTGATGAAAGTACTAAAAAAATTGACTACAATGAAAACAAGATATAAAAATATTATTGGTGGGGAACAATAAATGAACAAATGACATCAAATGCAAATGAATAACACAAAAAATAAGAAAATTTGAATTCAAACAAATTAAAAAAAAAATGTAAGCAATTATATTGTTTCTGTAAATAGAGCATTAATTTCTGAATGATTAAATGAAAATAACCATGTTTTTACTTTTGATAAAAATACTGATCTCACCCTCTGAAATCTTATACTATCAGGTAAATTATTGTAAAGGCGCGGTGCAGAGACATTAAAACAATGAGTAAAGTGGTTTTTTTTTTAAATATTTGGAATAGTAACGACGTTTCTTGTGTTAATTCTCAAGTTATAATTTGAATGAAATCTAATAGAATAAAACCCGGAATTACAGAAAAACAACTTAAGAACTTTATAACAATACAAATGTCTTAAGGGGAGAACGTTAAGGTTTTTGAAAAGCTCAAAACTGGGAGTTAAACGGTTAACCTTATTACGTAAAATTCATATTGCTTGTTTTTGCTTGAACGACAAGGGTTCTAATTTATTGAAATAGGTACCACCCCAACATGAAATACCATAATCAAGCTTAGATTGAAATAAGCCATTATAAACTAGTTTTAAAATTGGCAGATTGCAGTACAATAGATGGAACAATTGTCTTACTACCCCATTTAAATACCGTTTTAAGTAAGCAGTGTGGTCTTTCCAACACATATTTTGGTCGAGAAATAAGCCCAAGTACTTGATACATTCAACACGCTCTATTAAAAAACAATTTTCATGACAGTTTACTTGATTATTAAAAATCATATCGGCCATAGCAAATCGACTACAGGTTTGTGAATGGTAATGAAGGGAAAGTTCATCAAAACTGTTACCTTTTATATTGAAAGTCATGAATTTAGTTTTATCACTAATTACAAGCTTATGTAAGTTGAACCATCTTCTAAGTATATCTAAATCATTGCAAACATCTGCATACAAGTCAACTAAATTCGTATTTGAAAATAAGAGAGAAGTATCATCTGCAAATGCTGTAATCTTTCCTTTGAAAGGTTGATAAAATAGCGAATTAGCATAAATAAGAAAAAGTATTGGACCAAGTACTGAAGCTTGAGGGACGCCCATGCTTAATGATCGTTTTGTACTGTAGATGTTCTTTATCCTAACAACTTGATAACGATTTGACAAACAGGAGGAGAACCATATGAAAATTGGGCCTCTAAAGCCCGCTTTAAAAAGTTTACTGAGCAATAGTTCGTGGTTTACCATGTCAAAAGCCTTACTAATATCGATGAATAATGCAGATGTACTTACTCTAATCAACAATTCTCTGGGCGCGTGTGAAGAATTGAGGGGACCTACAAATTAACACCGATTCCGAACGGCGAAGCTGAGAAGCATGACAGATTGATACTCTTGGAAGTTTTGTCAGTTCTTCGCAAGAGGCAGTGCCCGTGAAAGATGAAATAAAAACTATGGGCAACGCACCCAACCACTAAGCCACGGACACTACTGCTGCTTGACCATAGTAATTTAATAATCTAACCATATTTCGCAGTTGAAGGTGAGAAGGCTTCTGAATCCACAAACAAATATAAAAAAAAAATCGAATGGCTTTCAAATTATGTTAACAAAAATGTTGAATACTCCAACATCACAAGGAAAATTCGAAAATTGCTTCCTCATTTAATTAACCTCAATAATAGGTATAACATTCTTTTATATTCAACAACGTAACGTAAACAAAAGTTATTTTTATCATTCCCCCGTGAGGTCTTAGAAACTTAACATTTAGAGCTTGCAGAACTTGATGTATCTTTTGAAACTTGGATCAAACAAAAGAACATCAAAGTTACGGTCCCGATTGTGCTGTAGGCAGTTAACCAAAGACTCCCAAAACGTCTCCAAAACTTCAGGTATACTTTAGAAACTTTCTTCAAATGGCAGGAATTTAAAAATCAAGTCTTTCAAGTGTGTTCAGTATTTTCCTAGAAGATAAATATTATATAAATCACATGAAATCCAAACTTTATAATTTCTACATTGGAGTGGTTCTGAAAATATTTGATCTTAAAATGAATTCATTAGTGGCTGTATGTTGGTACGAGCTTATTGGCTTCATATTTTCAATATTGAAGATTTGTTTTGCTTTAAATTCACGATTTAAAATAAGCAACACACAAAAGTCAATAGATCCTTTAATGGCCCACCTAATCAGCATGCTAATGCTTTCATAACTTAAAATTATTTGCCTACTTCTTCGGTGTTATTCATATTGCATAGTCTCCTTGATATCAAGTTCAAAAAGAAAAGACGAAAAAAAAGTTGCAAAATAGTTTCATAGGAATTTTGTATTTGACTTCCTTAGCAATATTTTTCTTGTGTGTGTAAGCTAAATGACCTCGGGGTTAGAGGATACATTTTCCTTCCTCGTCCTTTGGGAAAACTTCAATGTTGCTTATGCCTCCTTGAAAAATAATTCGTTTCTCTTGAAGCGTAGTTTAGAGATATTATAGTGATGTTGGTTATTTTATTTCTGGAAAATATTTGCGAGATAAAATTGGATTATATTATTAAGAAATATCGAATGGAAATTTGGCATATGAGTATGAGTATTATGCAATAAATGCTAATGCAGGTATGCACCTACGTTCTTGTATAAAAATTGCTGACAATGTGAAATTGAAAAAAGTACCTACTTCTAAATATCCTTAAAGATTGCCCATTCTGGCGTAAAAAAAGTGCAAATGATTGAATCAATGTGTTTATATATATCAACCAAAGGATCAATTTAAGAAAAATCGCAGAAGTTTCATTTTAGAGGAATATTTACGAATTTATAGAATTAAGAAACATTTCGCATGTTTTCGAAATCGATTTAATCTAGTATCATAATACCTATTTTAAAAACCTCGTTCTCCCTGATGATACAAGTCAGTACTGTTCAGATTTAAATCTTCTGCAACAGCTTTAAAAAAAATGGCAGAGTTGATTGGAGCAGCGGCTGTTCAATGTTGCTAATAGGATGCTATAACGGGTGATTTTTTAACTGGTTTGGTTTTGGCAACACTGGTTTTGACAGCTGACGTCTGTTTAGTACCTTGTGTCACTGTCAAACAGCTTCAGTTTGGTTTGCAATTTAACCATGGATCGTCTTACAAATGAACAACGTTTGCAAATTATTGAATTTTACTATCAAAATTCGTGCTCGGTTCGAAATGTTCATCGCGCGCTGCTTCCATTTTATGGTCGGCATTCTCGACCTTCTGAGTAGTCTATTCGGAAGATTGTGACCAAATTTTGCAACAAATTTACTTTGTTGGACATTGAACCACCAACACGTTTACGTACTGTGCGTAGTGAAGAAAATATTGCGGCCGTATTAGCTAGTATGACAGAAGACTGCGATATGTCGATTCGGCGCCGTTCCCAGCAGTTAGGCATTTGTTACAGCACTACGTGGAAAATCTTGCGGAAGGATTTGGGCGTAAAGCCTTTTAAGATACAGCTGGTGCAAGAACTAAAGCCAGCCGACCTACCACAACGCCGAATTTTTGGTGAATGGGCTCTTGGAAAGCTGGCCTTTTTATCGAAAAATTGTGTTCAGCGATGAGGCTCATTTTTGGTTGAATGGGTACGTAAATAAGCAAAATTGCCGCATTTGCAGTAAAGATCAGCCAGAAGCATTGCGACAGCTACCAATGACTCCCGAAAAAGTCACTGTTTGGTGCGGTTTATGGGCCGGCGGCATTATTGGGCCATATTTCTTCAAAGATGATGCGAATCGCAGCGTTACTGTCAATGGTGAACGCTACCGAGCGATGATAACAAACTTTTTTTTGCCCAAAATGGAAGTTTTTGACTTGCATGATATGTGGTTTCAACAAGACGGAGCCACATTCCACACAGCACGCGAAACAATGGCGCAATTGCGAGGCGAGTTTGGTGAAGAGTTATTTTCACGTTTCGGGCCGGTCAATTGGCCGCCTAGATCGTGCGATTAGACACCATTAGACTATTTTTAGTGGGGGTATGACAAGGCTAATGTCTATAGGGACAAGTCCGCTTCGATTGACGCACTGGATATGTGTGAAAGAGTATGCCAAAATTGGACTCAGCGGATGGGCTACCTGAGACGCAGCCGCGGTCAACATTTGCATGAAATTATCTTTAAACATTAAATTGCAAGGTTCAAACTATCGATTCAAATAAATTTTTTGTGTTTTTTTAAAGTTCTAAACCTCTTAAAAGATCACCTTTTAATAGAAATTACATTGGTATCACACACAGAAAAATAATCCAATGTAAAATCAACACGACAAATTATTGTTTTTACAGTGGTTCACAGTTTTGAAATCAACTTTTTTTTCATTTAGATTTGAAATGGTTTCGTTTTAAATTGATATTTTTAGTGATTATTTTAACATGAATGCTTTTTGAACTGTCATTATTATTAATTAAGTGTTGATTTTAAAGTATTTCGTTTAAAATTAACTTTAAATCAGATTAAACAAAAGTAAATCGTGTTGAAATAAAAGGGAATCGTGTTAATAATCGGATTAAAACAGAAAACAACCCCAATGTAAAATCAACACGAAAGATTATTGTTTCTTAAGTATTCAATCAACATGAAATCGTTTAAAAAAAAAGTAAATCGTGTTGAAATAAAACGGAGTCGAGTTGAAATACGCTGAAATTTGCCGACGGACGAAAAGATCCGTTATCATTTTGTTTTTCTTTGAGTTATTTGATTGCGCGTCTCATCTCAAAAACTGTTTAGTAGCCAATCAACATTTAATCGTTTTAAAACAAAAAGGAATCGTGTTGAAGTAAGAGGGAGTAGTGTTCTTACTGCATCAAATCGTGTTGATTTTTGATTAAGATTTGCAAACGAGACAAAAAGGTCCGTTATCTTTTCGACCACAACTTGCATTCGCATTTTAGCTTTCGGTCGGAAGAGTTTGTTTTAATAAAGTGAAGTGAAGTGTTTAAAAGATTATTTGTAATGGATGTACAAAGTAATGATTTTGTGTTAAGTGAGCCAGTAACCAATGAAAGGGACGACCAAGGAAATATTATTCTCAATGTGCCATCAGTATCAGTGTTGGACCAAAGTAAAAACTAATATTTCAAACGTGTTGAATGTATTCTAATTTTTTTTTTGTTCTATTTTATTTTAGAAACTTGAACATCTTCTCGAAGAAAGCTTAAAGGGCAAAGCGGCAAAGCTTAAGTAATCAAATAAAAATTAATAAATTAAATGATATTTCCAATTTATAATGGAAAAATATATTTTGAAATTAATGTATTTTAATATATTTTTAAGTAATAAAATAAAGAATGAATAATTTATAACATAAAAAATGCATTATGTATTTCTGTATGTATGTTTGTTTACAGGATCACCAACTCATCAGAACCCTTCATGTTAAATTAACATGAGCGTCATTTTAATTCAAAGTTTCTCATCTTACTTTAAAATGAAAACATATTGATTTTTCGAGGAAAGTTCAAGTTGTTTTAATACGACAAGGAATTATTTTAAAAGGAACTTTTATGTTATTTTGACATGAGAGCCATGTCGATTCAATTCGAATTCTGATTTTGTTTTAAGGTGAATATCATTTCGGTTTAACAGGGATCATCGTGTTATTTCAATTTTAAAATCGATATGGTTCAAGAGGATATGCGTATTATTTTAAAATGGTAGTCATTTTGATTCAACAGGAATCAACGAGTTATATCAATACGATAATCTTTTCAAATTAAGCTGATATCACGTTATTTCAAAACGAAGAGAATTTACGTTTGTTTTACAAGAAAATCGTTTTAAATCAACACGAAACACCATTAGAGCAAAATCATAGCAAAAAAATGTCGAATCATTATTATTATTTTTGATTTTACACGATTTTTTTTCTGTGTGCAGATGGACGATGTTTTGTCCAGTTTGCAGTCGACTATAGATGATGAAAATATCAAAAAAATGTTTTTTCGTCAAGCTATATTAAATTGTTTCTGAATTCAATTTATTAGGGCTATTTTAACATTTAAGTAAAAATATAAATATTTAATTGAATGCGTTACTAAAACAAGTACAAAAATTAAGCTTCACAAGTTCCCATGGTTACCTACTTAATCGATTTTAAAAACGTCATTAATTTTGTCAAAATGCTTGCATCAAAATGGTATTCCCTTAATGTTTGAGTTCATTGATGCTCAGTGAATTGCATACAATATGGGTGTGTTTTTATGATTTACATTTATCTGCACACACTCCAATTTAATTGATGTGATATTAAAATTTTGTGTTTTCATTTGTAATTGCTCACTTATTTCGAAATATTAATTCGCTGCAAACAAATTTGCAAATTGCTTTACAACTTAATGATAATTGCTAAGGCTTAGCTATACAATTATTATAATAATTATCAGCTCCCCCCTCATGTCAATCCAGTATGAGCGTGAAGCATACTTTCAACTATGCAAATTTCTGACTTTTTTTTTCAACACATCAGAAACCGAAACTAATAGCAGAACGTAATCGAACTCTTGTTTTAAAAATATAAATAGCAGCAATGACTTCCGTCCGCCAAACTAACCGATAATAATTACCATCGAGCATCGACACAATTTGCATGCCTTGGTATTGGTATACCAACCCGACCAACCGATCCATTACGTACAGGACGAAGAACAACCGGAACCATCAGTACAGCCGCCTCTGTCCGTATGTACGTGCTCGCCTTAACAATGAAATTAATATAAATTTGTTGTTCCGTATCACTGCCGTGTCGGAGTTCAAGCCAAAAATGAATTCGCCTTCATGCCACATGAGTAATTAAAACAATTCGCGATTCGTAGTTCTCTAATGGGTCTGGGAAACGTGGCCGTGCTTGGCTACAACATTAGCCATTTGATTGAGTAATTTGTTGTGTAAAGTGCGAGCGAGGGTGCTGTATTTTGCGTGTCGAATTAGAGAAGCACACGGCTTTAAGGGTCATAAATATGACTCTTTCTGAAAATTTAGATCTGTCTGCTTTCACAATGACGATGACGCTGACGCGACCTCTTGTTTTTGAAATCAAATTATCCGAGCCGTGAGATAATTATTATTGTTTTGCAAATTTGCCAGAAGTTATATCGAGCGTATGGAGCGCATAACATGGTGCATAATCAGAATGGTGTTGGTGGAAATGACAATGGCAATAGAGGCAGTGGTGTTCATCACAGAAACGGCGCATTCATTTTGGTCAGAGGTGTCAGGTGTGTTGTTCAATTTGGAAGTAAATCCCTTTTATATCGAATTTGAAAATTTGACTTTATATGGAAAAGGATTTTGTACCTAATGCATTTTGTACTAGCTTTTGATCGGTGATTATAACTCTACATCAATCTTCTATTATTTACTAAAACAAAGTGTGAGTGAAGGGGAAGGACGTATAATTTATTGGTACATAATTCTGTAATGCTGAAGAAAAGGGTCTATGATTTTCTAAGAATTAGCTTTCATAGAAGTTTCAAATTTCTATTTTCTCCACCTCTGAGCTTCAATTAAGGGCTTAAAGTAATGTTAAGATTAATATCAAGATTAATATCAATCCGAAATCTAGTAACCGTTTGGTTATGTAATTCAACAAAATTTGTAGAAAGATTTATCTTCACAAAAAACTTAACATGCGACAAAATGTTGTCAAATGCGAAATCTTCATTTTAAGGGAAATCTTGATTATAGCCAACAAAATAGGTCATTATTTTTTTCTCTCTCTCGCTTTTGGTTTTGTTTGGTTTCAAAAGGACAGAATAGAAACCTTAAACAAAGTTTTCCTTTAGATACCCTCTCAAATAAAAGGACAACTGGTCATATTCTATGGACTGTGTGCGTATTCAGGCTTTCCAATGGTCCTTGGACAAATTTTTATTTGAAATATAATATGGCTTTAAGATTTTGGCACACACAAAGAATCTCATCAAATTGTGTAAATAATCAGGATACAGGGCTTTCTTTAAATTGAATACTATCCTCTATTTATTTATTCCCCTAAAATCAAAAGCAAAAAAAAAATAAAAAAGAAAACCCAAATCAGTTGGGAAGTTGGGAAACATTGACTTTGTTTGGTCAATTTATTTTGCATTCTTTTTTTTTATTTTCAGTTGTTTTTTTTTTTAAATGAAAATTCGGTGAAGCAAATTGCTAGGTCGAAGGTAAATAGAACTGCAGACGATTCTGTTTTTTTTTTCCCTTAAGTTATTCGACTTTTTGGAAGTAGGTGGAGGGTTGCTTAAACTACATTGTTTTCGTAGGGTATGATTTGTTATGTTTGGCGATGATTCCATTAAAATAAAGGGAATATAATCCTCTTAAGTTTCAAATTTGAAATATATTCTGAATTTTATTTCAGCCTTAAGCCAAAATTCAAAAACCAGTTCTCTGAATAACACAATTCAATTTCGACCGAAATAGCAGTTTTGGGAAATTTTGCAAACTGATTGTGAGGTGTTTTTCAGAATTTTTCATGTGAAATGCATTAACGATAGATACTTAAAATGCGTTTTTGGTTGTTTGATTGGTTTGGGATGAATCGTAATCGAAGAATATTTAAACGCAAACTGATGTGAACGATTGCCTTTACATTTTCTAGGAATCCGTATTTTTTGTAGAATTTTGAAAGGTCGGAAGGTTCTTGGTTAGTGAACATTTTCTGAGAAGTGGTTTCAATCGTTGATTTTCATTTTACGAAATACTAGACATAATGGAGTAACGAGGTATGATTTCTAAGAATAATAAATGTTTGGTTTTCATATAAAATGAAGATGGCTACATGAATGACACACACCTACGTACATATTTCATCTCTACCAACCATTTTTTTGCCAATGGAATGTTTTTTGGTATTCTAAGAACTTTGGCCTAAAATTACGTAAATAATACCTTTGCTCTAGCCTTAAAACAAGTAGCACTGAGGCCCTAATTAATACGAATATTTCGTTTTCTCCAATCCAATCTTGATACTACATTACATACTACCCAAGAATATTATTAAGCTGCTGATAGCCTCGTTGACCTAAGAAATTAATGGTTATCGCTAGTTTTAAAACATCAGGAACTGCAGTTGAAGAAGGAGTAGAATGAATAGCATTCAACACGTACCAGAGATTAGAGAAAGGAAGAGATCGGAAACCGACTTACTTTTAAACCCTAAATCCCGTTATTATTATTTTCTTTTCGTGTACATGAATAAATGTGGGTAACTTATTGACAGCTTAGTTTCTTCTCTTCCTCTTATCTCCGCAACGTACGTAGGTACTCGAAATTTCTGTACAAAAAAAAAAGAAAAGAGTCAAATGAATCTTTGTCACGCATTAAATTTACCTTCTATCACACATTTTGACTTATTGCGACTACTTTCTTCATCCCTTCAGAGTTCATTCGAATCCATTTTTGTTGGTTTATCACATTGCCTGTTTTTTAACTTCCCAGAGCAAGTAATTTTAATGGGGCCGATTTTGTGAATCTCTAATTTTTCAATATCTCCATGTTCGAGGTCACTAGAATCCGAATCAACCTTTCTTATAATGATTTCTCTGTGTGTGCGTATGATGTGTTACGTTTTTTTCTGCTTGATTATCTCGCGAAATACTCATCGTATTGTCATGAAATTGGCGTCAATCGACGCGGTATTGTCTTTTTAAAAGCTGATTAGGTTTTGAGCGAAATCCGCTTAGCTAAAAAACCGCTGCGAATCAAAAAACTAAGACAACCCTAATAAATAATGAAAATTATAATAATCTCTACAAAAATTTCAACAAAAGTTAAAAAAGTCTTTTTTGAATTTTCTTGGTTTTTCCTTCCAGAGTCCATATCAGTGCAGGAATAGAATATTTATGACTTTAGATCGGTTAAAACTCAATAGCATTATTGATAACAGTTTGGTTTGCTATGAACAATTGAAAATATTAGCCTTGTGAGTTTAAATCTTTCTTTATGTATAAAAATTGAGTCATGATTGTTTGTTTGTATGTCCGTAATGGACTCCTAAACGGCTCAACAGATATTTATGAAATAATCATTGTAAATACAGTTGTATACATGGATAGTTAGTGTTGGAAAAAAAAAAACAATAAACAGGAGCATCATAGCCTATATTTTATTACTAGCTGACGCACCAAACGCTGCGCTGTTTTGCCATATATATGTTAATCTTCGGAAATATTAATCCAATTCGAAAATTCTTCCACGAATAGAAAACTACAGTATTCAAGAGTAATATAGGCTGTATTTTATTGTACAAAGTTATGCATGAGTCCACGAGTTGGTACGACCAACTTTTAACGGATGGCGCCACTGTTATTCAATTAACTTAAGTTATCTCCTCAAATCATCAGTTTTATGGATTTTGACTTTGAAAAACAACGTGCATGTACATTGGCAAAAACAAAGTTTGAGTGTTTACAGAAAACGAGATTGATGAAAGCAGAAAATCTTGACCTAAATAGATTATTGGCTATGGCTAAGAATTTCATAATAGATAACAATTACATTTTTTTCTTATAAAGTTCCTCCTATCAGTGAGCTATGTATCTTTTCAATGAAAATTTGGAATAATTGGGGAGACCATTTTTCAAATTATTATACTAGAAGCTCGATAAATAAATCCATACCGTGAGAGGTAATGCTAAACACATTCAGTTGCGTATTACTCGATAACTGATGCGGTAATTTGGCTCCTGATATGAATACTATTGGCTTTCGAAACGATATACAAAATGCTTTCCTGCGTAATATCGAAAATTAGGTTTTCGTTAACAATGAATTAACTATAATTCAACTTCAAATTATTAATATTAATTGAATTTAGGGAACACTTTTTGCTTTTATTAAAAAAAGTGTCATAACGTTCTGCTTGAAAATAAATGAAAACAAGAAAAACATGTTCCTGTCACACTTTAAGTAACCATACTCCTTGAAATTGTACTAGCTGACCCAAAAATCGTTCTTTATAAATAAGTGGTGACGTGATTTATAAGTGAGTCCCTATTTTTTACGCTGTCAAAGAAAATACGAAGTTGAAAAAAATTTCAAAAAATTGCTCAACATTTAAGTTGTGTTCGATGGTGGAATTAAATGCTAATGTTCATTGTCCTTCTCACATTGAATCCTCTTAAATTTCAAATTTGAAACATATTCTGAATTTTAATGCGGCCTTAAGCCAATATTCAAAATTTTCTGAGAAGTTGTTTAAATCGTTGATTTCCATTTTATGAAATACAAGAAAACAAATGTTTTTGTTTTCATAGAAAATGAAGATAGCTACATGAATGCACATACCAATCATTGGAATAAAGCTGTTCAGGAAAATGCATTTTCGTTATTTTTAAGACTGAATTAAAAACTATAACAACCATGCAAATTGGTAGGCACATTGACCATTCAATCAATTATATTTTTCGAAACTTATGTGCAAGTAAAATTGATTATCATTGTAACTATTTTTACATGCCATGGGAAACGGATCTCTAACACTATTCCGGAATCCCGCAATTATTATGGTAAAGCGAAACTTTAAACTTTGTTAATTTTGCGTTTTGGACTTAAATTGACAATTTTTTAAGCGCCATTTGTCTAATATTAGCTCTGTTATAGAAGAAGAATTTTTGTTTTCATATTTTCACTTAATCGGAGTGACGGTGATTTTTACTTGCGACATATAGAATATAATGGCAAGTATTGAATTCGTACAAAAAAAAAAATTTGAGATGAGGATGAGATATGACATTACGATGATAAGAGAAGTCGAAAAAGTGGGTCCGGCGATTCCGTCTGTCTGTCTGTCGGAAAGTTTACAGGCATCTACAGCCTTAACTACTGGTCTGATTGACTTCAAATTTGAAAATTAGAGGTTTGAGCAAAAAGTCATATCCCAATTTTTTTATTTTTATTTTAAGATCAAAATTTAGGGTAGCCACCATACGATTTTTTTGGCCAAAAACCAAAACATTTTTTTTTCTCCAAAACGGCCCGATAGATTTTTTTTAAACTTTCTTGAGTTTAATTTTTTTAAACATTCATGTATTTTATGTAAAAAAAAAATTTTGTATTGCTCCAAAACGGTACCTCCCATAGAACCGTTTTTTTGTTATTAGATTTTCTCGAAAACTGAAAGTCCGATCAGCGTAAGTTTTTTTTCGAAAGTACGTATATATTGTTTAAATAATATTTGTGTTTTCAAAAAAATTTAAATTTTTTTTTGGTTTTTTAAAAAATATTTTTAACTTTTTTTTTCAAAATTCTGTATCTCAAAAACGGATCAATTTTAAGAATCCAAGTTGGAGTATAATATGTATATTTACATGGTCTTAAAAACTGTATACTCAAATTAATTTTAAAACATTTTTGAAAAATTTTATATATAAAAAATTAATTTAAAAAAAAAACGGCTCCGACGATTTTCAAAAAAAAAATTCAATAAATCAAGAATAAGGTTTGAATTTGTTTGGAATTTAAATTTTTGGAATGAAATGTTTTTTACGAGGTTCATTTTCAAATTTTAATTTTCTTAATGAATTCTAATTATTTTTATATATTGAGTTTTTTTTTGTGAGTTACGTGTAAGCTGTAAGTAAGAGTGTAATCAGAATTGCTTATAGTATATCTCTTATTTTAACACTACTTTTTGCAATTTAAGTAATCATAAAATATTTAGTTTTAGCATGCAGGAGCAAGTTCGTACGACCCAGTCGTGCACATTTTTTTAGTTTGAATTGAATGCTTTATTTTAAACATTATAGCTTTATTCTATTTTTACTTTTGGCATTTACAGTAAAAGAACATAAAATACAATTTTCGTTACCAAATTTAGAAATCTATATCTATATCTATACTAATATATAAAGCTGAAGAGTTTGTTCGTTTTGAACGCGCTAAACTCTGGAACAACTGGATTGGATGGTATTATTCTTTTTGTGTTGGATAGTCCATTAATCGAGGAAGGCTTAAGGCTACTTAACATTAAACTGTGACCTATAGGAGCGAAGAATCAGTGGAAAAACTGCAAAAAATGCTTTTTTTTCTGCGTTTTCACGCTCTTATCTCAGGAACTGCTCAATCAAATTGAACAATTCTTTTAATGTTGAATGGTCCATTCATTGCAGAAGGCTTGAATCTATATAATATTACGCTGCGATCAATAAGAGCGAAGCGTCAGTGAAAAATGTAGAAAAATGGCAAAAACTATTAATTTATGAAGGCTTCTGTTGTTTGCTTGAACGTGCTAATCTCAGGAACTACTAAATTAAATCGAACAATTCTTTTTATGGTGAATATACAGCGTTACACGTAAAGAGCAAAGCATCAGTGAAAAGTTTAGCGAGAACGGGGAAAATTATACATTTATGAAGGCTTCGAGTTGAGAATAATTTCGATTTAGAGAGAGTCCACTGTTTTAAATTAACTTCGCAACAAAATTCCCATGCGGGCATGATGCACAAAAACGAAAACGCACCTCTGGATGGTTGATGAGGTAGATGCGGACGAAGTCAAACGAAAGAAACTGCACTTAAGATACCCAATGGCTAAAAAGTTCGTGTCTCTTACGCTCAGCCTGATCAACGCTTTTCGATCGGACGCGAACTTACATTTATACCCATCTCAAAATACATTTTCTTTCCGAACCCAATGCATGTGCACAACTCCGCAAAATGACTTCTTCTATTATCAGCTTATTAACACTACTTAACAACACTTTAAAATAAATGCTAAATCGTGTTCCTTAAGTATAGTTCGAAGCTTTTGATCATGAAAGCAGTCCTTAAATTACAGAAAAATAAATTCCTTTCTTCTTGGTTTTATGAGCTTAGGTTTACAGGTGCATCTCTTATTTTATGTTGTGTTAACTATAAAGCTTTCTTATTTTCCAAAATTTATTACAAGGTTCGCTTCTTTTCACATCGAAAAATACATATTTCCAAATCCGATTACAAGAAATAAATTCTTGAAGTGTAAAAATATAAAGCACCGTTCGGTACCAGTTCTTAAGTACCACAGTAACTCTTGGCAATATTTTTGAGTCTTTCTGTGTGTTTTTTGGACCGCTTCCTTTCGCCATTATAAAAAAAAGGATTAAATTGCAAACGAAGAAAATAAGAAACAGTTACAAAAGTTGAAAAGAAAACATCTTAAGAGAGAGTTGATTGTCTGAAAACAAAACACTAACGCCATCTGTATGGGTTAAAAGTGAATGTGTATTTAGGTGGAAATTGAATTTTCAATTGAATTCCCGGTATGCTGTTGATTTGGGCGCACATCCTTATTTTTCTCTGGAAGAGTATTATAGAGACGAGCAAAAAAAAAAGAAAAACAAAAATAAATAATCGAGATTTTGTGCCTTACGTAACCTATCCTCTACCTAACCTTACCTAACTGAAGAAGAGAAGAAAAAATTCCTTGGCTGTTTTGATGTTAAAGAAAACATTTATCAAGTGAAGCGCAATGGTTATCCTTTATTCAAAACACGTAGGATCCTTTTTCGGTGTTTTTATTTTTTTTGCATTCGTTTCCTAATCAGACTGAATATATAAAAGAGAAAGCAATGCCAAAGGCATTGAGGTATTTATTTAACAAGGCACACAAAGAATTTTCTTTTTTTTTGGAGGGGGAATCATTCAAGAGACAGGATTCACGATTGTTATTTGAATTATTGAACGTCTTTAGTGCTTTTAAGGGAAATTTGAGCAATCAGAGGGATACAAATGAGGGCGTATTATTTTTATCACACATGTAATTGTGAATGATGCCTTTCTCAGTGTGAACAAAATAAAATCGAGATCACAGAGCATATTCACGTTAAGTAACAATTAAGGTTTAATTTCTTTATAACACGAATGGCACGGAATTATTATCTTTTAGTCAGTAAGATTCTATTGTTGTCAATTGCAAAGGTCCTCATACTTATGAATTATGATGTTCACTGGGGTACCTCAAGCGACATAGCTAGGACCTCTTCTCTTCTTGAAATTATTAGCTAAGTTAGCAGGTGCTTGCCTGTCAATCAAATATAAACTTCCTGCTTCCAATCACAAGGCAATTTGCATTGCAGTTGTCAATTAGATACATCGTCAGCGTTTCATTATTATACTACATGAACATTCACCATTTGCTTTGTGTCTTTTTTGTAGTCGTCTTTGGTTATCAATCGTAATCTCCATTTTCGTGTTTGTTTTGAATTGTTTTGTTTACGCAAAACATTAG
The DNA here is from genome assembly GCA_920937365.1 of Sphaerophoria rueppellii. NCBI lineage: Eukaryota > Metazoa > Arthropoda > Insecta > Diptera > Syrphidae > Sphaerophoria > Sphaerophoria rueppellii. Next base: position 31,564,876 of record CAKKXW010000001.1, on the reverse strand, counting down.
TTAATAATATTCGTGTAGAGCTCGTCAGTCTGATTCTATTTGCGTCTTTTTTTTCAAAGTCAAAAATGTCTTCATTTAGAGACGCCCCTTCTACGAAACGAATTTAAAAATCAGCATTCGAATCCCCCAGCAAATATTTATCGTATCCACCTGTCCGTTCTCTAATGAATTCAAATTCAGTATCTTCAAGCAAAAAAAAATGAAAAAAAAAATTGGTTGGCCTTTAAGCGAACAGCTTAAACAAAACAAAACTAAGAAGACTTAAATAAACTTTATCTTTAAATTAGAGAAAGAGAAAACAACATGAAACCAAATCAAATCCAGATGCTGACAGACGACCAACTTAATCGGTCTCGACCAAAACCTCAAACTTAAAATAGAAAAAAAATATAATCTCAAAGGATCCTTTCTAAACTATACTCCTAGAAGAATTTCCATATTATTATCCGATGAAGGCTTTCGCAAGAGAATTTACGGGTCGTTAGTAAAATGTACATAGGCAAGGTAAACTACCTAAGTTGACGGATAAAAGTCGACTTTAAAGGACGCTGTTCTGTACAAAACGTCTTACAAAGGAGACCTCCTTAAGAATTAAGATAACTTGTGGTGACAATGATGGTTTCGGCCAATTTGCGTTACCTTAGAATTTATACTTGTAACAACTCAAAATTCGGAGGCAATTTTCAGAATGTTTCCTCAGCATGTCAATTATTAGACGAGACGCACAAGAAACATTTATCATAAAGGCACGGGTATCCTCGTTATTTCCTTTATTATCTTTTATGTTTGTGAATATCTTGATTTTTATCAAGTTAAGTACATTTCGAAAAGATGAGAAATAAATAAACAGGCTGTACCTGTGAATTGTTAAGGACAAACACCCTAAAGCAACGATAGAACGATTGGAGGTGGAATGTCGAAAGCATTATCAACTCAACGGGGGTATATAGGGGTTGTTGGTTGTAGTATGATTAATGTTGTTTTGAAAATTATCGTGATAAGCTTGCTGAACAGTTGAAGGATGGGCAGCGACATTTCATCAAAGTGTCAAAAACATTTGTTGACCCAAGAAACTATCGATTGGTGTAGCACATTTCAAATTGTGGGCATAATTAAGGGTTTTGGTTGTGTTATGTGCATGTGACAAGAATGAGGTTAGATAGATATAATATTATCAATGGTACCGCGGCAGTTGAAAAGTAGACAGAAAGGCCATGGATCTGGAAAACTCTCTTCTTTTTCTGGAAGGTTTTTTAACAGAAAACTTCTTGTGCGGCGCTGTGCACTTTCATTTTTTGATCTATAAACAAATAATGTATTACCCTATGGTTTAGCAATTAAAGGTTCGCGTCAGATGTAAACGCATAAGATGCTGATCGAACATGCGTAGTATATTAAGCAGAGCGTAAGAGACAGCAAGCTTGGGCGTTTTAACTGCGGTGTCATTCTTTAGAGCCGAAATAATAAAATTATAAAATGAAAATTAAAAGTTTGAAGTGAGCTGTCAAATTCTATATTACAGCGGTTATCTGAACGCAAAAAATGTTGCCAGAAATACTTTATATTGTAATCGATTTCCTAATGAACAGAAATAAATCTGAGCTTATGCAAAATGGTTTGATTTTTCGTCTCACTCAAATTTTCATTTATAGTCCGGGAGGCGACCGTATATTATAATAATTTTAAGATTTCTTGCAGTATATTTTTTTTATATTTGCATAGTTTTTCTGTCCGAACAAAGCCTTAACAAGCCGCTGTACAGTTTATCAACTGTCAACGTGAACAGATGTTCATTTTTACCATGTTTACAAGAGGTATTGAAGCGAGCTTCAAACTAGTTTCGCCCCTTTGTATACTTGAGTTGAGTTGAAATGAGCTTTGGGTTTTTGTGCTGAAAAACCAAAATTGAGTAGTTGGTATGGCATAGACAATCTGTCTGACGTTTTGTCTGAGCGCAAATAATTTGATATAATTTTTTCAACTGTGTTTCGTCAGTCTTTGGCATTTTCTAACTAAAAAATAAAACGAAATGAAGGAAAATCAATACTGCGATAATTTGAGAGATGCCAGCAGTTGTCATCTCAACATCATTTCTGGAGTACTCAATTCAAATGACGAAAAACCTGGGCCAAAAATTCAATCCTAATCCAACTCGAATACTCGATTCTACTTATAAACGTGGTATTTGTTTAAATTAGATCATTCGTTTAGGGTAAAAGCACCAGTCTCCGGCCAGATAACTTTTTTTTTTACTTTCTCTGCAAAATATTATGTAAATATTATTCCTATTAATGGTTCATTCAATCTTAATATTTTGCTAATACTTTCAAAGAAAATTTCTCAGTAGTTTGGTGTACGAATGAATTAAAAGTAACTTTAAATATTGATTTAATATGATGTATTCTAAAATAGTGCATAGGAGTCTCCGCACAACTGTCTATCTCCGACGATCATAATGGAGTTTCCGGACAGTTCCACTTAAAAACTCAAAATTTTCTTCTTGAGTGTTGAGTAAATGGCAATTCATTTTCTGTATTGATAATTATTTCCTTTCCAACACTTTCATGTTTTAACACGAAATTAACGAATAGAGGCGAAGTTTGAAGGCAAAAGCAGAGAACAATACCTATCCCAGCGTTTAAGTACCAGACTTGTTGTACCTACTAAGGCAGGTCCTCTCGTAACTCTTGATAGACTGTAAATTTCATTCACTGGGTCTTAAAAAGTGGTGCCTGCTTTCAGACTGTAATAATCAGGTAGGGCATCTGCTTGCTCAGATTGTAATAACTAGTGGCGCCTGCTATTTCATTGTGTTATTAGTTGGGGACTCTGTTACCAAAAATCAAATATCAAGATCTAAAAATCGTATATCCGACTTGCAGTCTTCTTTAAACATTTTACATAAAAAATTAAATAGAAATAAAACAAAATTAAATTTAGTGATTTTAAGTTGTTTTTAATTCTATTGTAATAAGTATTTTTTATATATTGACATTTCAATTTATTTTTTCTTATTTCTATATGTATAAAAATAGATGTGTGTTTGTTTGTATGTCTCATGGCTGATATTGTTTTATTCAGTGCTGAATTTCTGTAAAAAAAAAAATTGGGAAAAACCTCATGGAAGAGTGGAAAAACTGGAAAAAAACCAAACAAAGGTCGGATATTATATTTTTTTTGGTTCAAACGGGTTTTCGAATTTCGAAAGTTCTTGGAGAAAAACTCGGAATACTCATTGGTTTTCAAATGGAAAATTGCATGAAATTGTGGATGCATTGTTTTTCAAGTGAAAAAACTGAAAATATTCAAAATGGGATTTCGAATGGAACTCGGAAAACGCATTGGTTTTCAAACGGAAAATTGCATGTAGTTGAAGATGTATTGGTTTTTCAAATGGAACAGGCTGGAAAATTTCAAAACGGGTTTGGTTTTTAAGTGGAAAACTGGGGAATTTCAGAATGGGCTTTCGAACGAAAAACTCATTAGTTTTCAAAGTGAAAAATTGCATAATATTGTAGGTTCATTGGGTTTCAAATGAAAAACTGGAAAATTTCGAAGTTTTTCAAATAGAAAATAGAAAGTTCTTGATGAAAAAAATCGGAAATTTCATTGGTTTTCAAAGGAAAAAATGAATAATTTTGGATTGGGGAACTCGAAAAAACTCTGCACGAAGAACTTCAAGGAACTAAAATCAAGTTTTTGCATAGAAAAGTAAACCGATGGGGACAGCAAATTACGCCATATTTTTTCCCGCTCTCTTCACATTCTCTTTAGTAAGGTTTGGAAAGGTATACGATCCAACAACGAGTCGAAATTATTAAAATTTACTACCGAAATTCGGAGTCAGTGGGTCAATACTTTAATGAGCTCTACGATCGACAAATCGTCTTCAGCGTATTAGGCTCATTCTGGCTGGATGGCTTCGTCAATAAAGCAAAATATGCGTTATTGGTCAGGCAGCAATCCACATGTGCTTCACGAGGCACCATTACATCCGAAAAAATCACTGTTTGGTGCGGTTTACATGCTGGTGGTGTCATTGGGCCGTATTCTTCCGTGATGATCAAGACCGGCACGTTACTGTGAATGGGAATCGCTACCGCTCAATGCTACCGATTATTTTTGGAATGAATTGGATGATATGGACTTGGACGATATGTGGTTTCAACAGGACGGTGCCACATGTCACACAGCAGGCCAAACAATCGAATTATTGAGAACGAAGTTCGATGAGCGCATTATCTCCAGAAATGGACCTGTGAATTGGCCGCCTCGTTCATGCGATTTAACGCCGTTAGACTATTTCCTGTGGGGCTACGTCAAATCTATGGTTTATGCCAACAAGCCAGCGACGATTGATGAACTTCGTACGAATATCGAACGTGAAATTGCAGCAGTATCGCCGATTTATGCTTGAAAACCGTCGAAAATTGGGTTCAGCGTCTGGACTTCTGCAAGCGTGCCCGTGGTGGCCATGCAAAAATCGAGTTCCATACATAATGGCATCAAATGTACTTCCACAGGAATAAGGAATTTCATTGATATCCAAAACCGTTTTTGTTTTATTTAAGAAAACTTTTGTAGCGTCTCTATTTGAAAATCCCCTTTATATCCTTAAGCGACTCTTAAACCGCTCAATCCTCAATGCATTTCTTATAAAACTTTCACTGTAGGTATAGCTTTAATAAAAAACAAAATTTTGGGAGAATCTTACGGGATGAGAGTTAGGAAAAAAGGGGATAATCGAAAGCTGCCATGGAATTTCTGATATTTGTGAAAGATTCAAAAACACACACGGTAAGAACGAAATAGATATATGAACTTCTTTATTTCAATTGGATTCAAGCAAAATCACATTGCATTTTAGCAATATCTTTAATAATTGTAATTATTCTAAAGTTGCTCTGAAGGTTGGCGAGACGAGGTTCGCAGGGTCGGCTAGTCTATAATAATTGTGTTTGTTTTAATTAAGAGGGCTCCTCTGTATATCCACAAGTCCACTCGGTAACATGTTTGAATAACAACAATCGGTCCTAAAAACGAAACGTTTTCAAAGAATTATCCAAAAAATGCTTGCTCAACGCAAACAAAACAAAATTTCCGCGTAGCATAAAGCGTCAATAAACATTTTACTGCCTCCCAGTTCCATTCCAACTAAAACTTATAATTCGCGTACAAAATTTAACAGTCATGAGTGTTCTTTTTGTTTTTATTAACTAGAAATTGAAAATCTGAATAAAAATAATAATAATATTATGTAATAGGAATGGTGCTACACCTAGAAGAGACAAGGCCTATCTATGTTTTTCTGAAAGTTATCAATTTTGTGCCATCTAAAAAACATTTTTTTTTTTTTTTATAAATATATTTTGTAAGATTTTTATTAATTCCCAAGATATTTTGCAAAATATGTGTGCCTGACTTGTAAAAAATAATTTAAATACCGAATCTTTTATACAAAAATTAAAAATAGCAAAAATGAAAAAAAAACCTCTTCCGATAAATACCTCGTAAATTAAATCATCTTTTGATTAATGAATGTAAAAATGTTTGATTTTTTCCACTGAATCAATAAAAACCAAAACAAAACAATCACATTGGCCCATCAAATCTAAGTGTCGAAGTGAAAAGTCAATAAACTGAATAATATAAAAAAAAAATTCAATGAAAAATGTGCAAGTTTATTTCTTCCTACGTCCTTGTTCTTCATGAGTCTGATGAAAGCATCTTTCATCGACAAACCAGAATAACGAACAAACAACATCCTGCTGTGTTCGAGGACAACGACAAAAAAATCTTCTGTTTTCATTATTCATCCTCGAGGTAATTGTAAGTCTTTGATTGATTATTGCTTTCACTCCTACATTACCGACAGCGGCAGTGGAATGTAGCCAACTTGGGCTCCTTTAAATCACATATTATATGGGAGTTTATGTACCTTCCTCTGTTTATATGATTGTCTCCACGTACAATATCAGAAGGAACATTAATCAAACACTCCTTTTTTTACTCTGTGTCACTCAGCAATGTGGAATCACTGTGGAGCTGAAGCCCACTCGAATACATTTTTGTAAATGTATATATTTTCGGGTCGAAAGAAAATAAGAAAGGCAACAAGAATTTTGTATGTTACTCCCTTGAGGCTTGTTATCCCTTTTTTGATTTTTGTTTGAGTTTTCCTGCTGTTGGAGAGGAAAGGTGCTGCAAATACACTGGTGAAAATAAAGTGCCAGGTATCAACAAACATCAGTTTCACAAAATTGTACACAAGGTCTCCGAAAGGACTTTTATGCTCTCGTATATGTCTTCGTCAGATTTTAGATTTACGAATCTGTTTGATTGTTTAAGATTTTCGGTATCCGGGAATGTGTAGATGTTGATGGGCTATTGAGCTTAAGTGCATAGTACAAAAGGACACATTAGTTTTGTGTGCTTGGTGCCTAGACAATGTCCTATATTCTTTCTTGAATCTGGTCACCCATTCGATACAAAAGGCTACTGAAAAATTTATTTAGAATTTTATTGTATGTGCTTGCTTTTATTGACCCTTATTGTCAAAGCCCTTAGATAATTCAGGGAACCAAAGTGACAAAACAGATGCTTGAATTAATGCGATACCGTTTCTTGAATTTTAATTTTAGTAAAATCTTAAAAATACTGTTCGGGTCATCAAGTGCTTTGCTCTTAAATCATAGATAATTTCGGCTCTGACAGCTATTCTCAGCTGGAAATCTTGACACAAAGTCAAAGGATATGAGTCTTCTGACGAAAACGCAAACATAAACCATTTTTTTCCAAACTTTTCTAACTCCGATTGCTCCGAAAATCGATCTAAGTATAGAAAATACTTAAGAAACTGAAAAATGGGGTTTTTTGTCTGTCAAAATCTTTGACATTCTATGTTAAAATTTGACTGTTAATGGCTTAATAGAGAGGAGATAGAATGCTAATCTGGGTCAGCGGAGTGATATTTTGGGTTAAATGTTGCTGGTTCACCTCAAAAATCTATCTATTAGAAAAACACGATAAAAATGGTAAAAATATGTGTTTAATCCGTCAAAATCCTTGCCATCCGATAATGAAATGTGACAGTTAATGGCTCAATAGAGAGATAAGATACGAATCTAGGTCACCAGAGGAATATTTCGATCCATATATTACCGAATTGCCCCAAAACTCGTTCTCGAAAACATTTATGAAATCTGACAACGAATAACTACTTAGCTACCTTGAATTCACTATTAAATCCTAGAACTGTGAACAAAGCAACTATGAAGAGCGGCTGGTGAACACCTTCTACCATAACCCTTAGCCAGAGTTCAATCACCTGGATGTTCATCTGTCATTAGCCTTGATTAAAGAAATGAAGACAAAGCATAAAAGTATCATCCTTTCTCATGTTTATAGCCGCTGCGTTTAATATCTTGATAGCAATTCACCCGCACAACTCTGCGATGGCCTCAATACAATAAACTTGGTTTTCAATCTAGGATAATGTCGACATTAATTCACACGACTTTCCCCCCTTTACTCTAACATTCACACCTGTTTCCATATACTCTTGCTGCTAACGCACAGTGGCATGTTCGGGACACGAAGACGAACCACCATCAAACAAAACACAAGAACCTCAATCTAGGAGATGAGATGACATCAATGATACGCCCGAAGTTATAGGTTTACCAACATTGATTGCTCTCTAATGGAAATGTATTTCAGGGATAAGACAACCACGTTGGTTGTCGGTTGGGAGGTGTCGTGGTGGTCGGTTTTATGCTGTGGTCTTAAGGTTCATCGTATCCTTGTGATGTGGTAGCGTCAATCTTTTACACGGACCTTCTTTCTCTTATAAACGTATACCTGTATGTCCTTTTCTCATGGGGCTTATGTTAATTTAATTGGCATCTCCGACAGCGACTACTACTGTAGTGGTTATAGATTTCTTCGTCATAGTAGGAAGTACCGGAATTCCAAGCAAAATTCTCCAAAAACAAAAAACACGACAGCCATGTACACTGTACATCCCACACATACCCAAAAAAAAGGATTTATGTTTCCTAGATGATATTGGTCTTATCGATTTTCCCATTTTCATCATTTGGATTAAAACTAAGCCTACGCACTTCCACTCGCTTTCAGCAAGAATCTCTTTTAATTATAGGAAAATGGTATTTGCCTACCTTCACATTGTCTAAAGGCTTTTTCATATAAACTCCTTGAAATCCACCTTCTGCTGCTTTTTGGTTCATGTGATTTTCTAGTCTCAAATTTTATGACAATGTGGTTTGTGTGGGCTACCTTGCTTTCGATGCTTATGAAGTATTTCGTAGATCCCAAGAAATTTAATGGAAAATTCGAGGAACGACGTCCATAGAGGCAAAATCATATCCTGTGGTCGGAAATAATGAGGTTTGTCATTTGAAAGATTAAGTCTTTTTCCAATCAAGTTGAAACACTGGATAAACCCTACTTAACCTGCAATTTTTTTTTTTTTTTTGAACAAGAAATTGAACTTTATTGATGAAACGAACTTTAATAAAGCAATGAATGACTAATTAAGATGACTAATTAAGGAAACCTAAATGAAATGCAAGATGACAAACGTGGTTGTCAATTAATTTGCATTGCATTAATACAAATTCGAATGTGTATTGTGTACACGGGTATATCTAATAACGTACAAGAGATTATATTAAGTTAGAGAAACAGTGGTGTTGTTTTTCTATGAGCTAATTGAATTACAAAATAATGACGGAATAAATTCATGCAGATTTGGGATTGATTTGATTCGCAGATGAAAAGGTCTACAAATAATTTGTTCTTACTTTTTGAAAAGCCTCCTAGTCAGAAAGTATGATTTCCACCATTCAAACTGCTCAATGATAATCTTCCGTCTTAAGTTGCATGGTCAATTGATCCTGACCGTGTTTCTTCCATATTATTAAACTGATTCTTATCTTAAAAATTAGTACTAACTGAGTTAAGCTAAGAGACACGTTTTCGAAATATTTCTCTTAAAAATCGGTATTCCACAGGGAAGGCATTTAGGTCCATTTATATTTATTTATTTGATTCTTATGTGTTTTTGATTGCATTCTGCTCCAAAATGATATAAGACCATAGATTTTTTGTATGGTATAAAAAGCCTGTTTAAATCACTAGAGCCCAAGACGCACCAGGGCTTTATCCAACAAGCTTCTCCAGGCAGCTCGGCCTAAGATAGCTATTTCACACGCCAAGTTGGTTGGTTTCCACCAACTGTGTGATCAACCTGTGAAGCGATCTTCCTCTTCTGCAACGTGCTTCCCTGGTCGAAGAGTCAATGGGCCAGAGCATTATTTTACATTCGATGACCACACCATCTAAGTCATTGTACCTAAGCTTCTCTGGCTATAAATTGGCTTCGCTGAACAGCGTGTAAAGTGTTTTGTTGTATCCTCGTTTCATTCTTCGTTTATGCGCAGACGGAACCAAAAATTACTCGAAGAATTTTTCTTTTTGAATCAGCCCAGAGCGTTTTCATTCTTTGTTGCCTTTGCACCACTCATGACGACCAGGGTGGTGATAGGGGCTTGGTATAGTTGCTCGAGCTCGAGAGAAAGCTTTACTACTCAATTGCCTTCTAAGTCCAAAATAGCAGCGATTGCCAAGAATATTGGCTGAAACACAAACACGATGTAGAGAAAGTCCTTAACGTTAGTTCGAAGACATTACTGACGGCTTATATCATCCCATCTTCTCGGCATCCGTCTTAACTCTTAAAGCTTATAAACACTCAACAATCAAAAGTCGTAGCTGGACGGACTTTTAAAATTGTAATTTTGCAACATCTTTTCAAGAATGATTATGTAGAAATCTCTTGAGAGCTCATCGTCTTATTTTAACCCTTTTTTGACATCAAATGCAGTTTTTTTCCGACCATGATGGTACAACGTGAGTTTTTCGTCGTCATCTTACATAGATGGACAAGTTTTTCTGCGATGCCAAATCTAGGCGTTCCTCTATATATTTTTCGGCTATAGACGCTGTCAACGATGAACTGTGGACCATGACTGTTGTTCCGTTCGGTCTATCAATTTGGGTTTTATTTAATTTCACGTTTCTTTCGAATCGTTCAATACAAGTTGTATTGGACGGATTCAAGTCTGAAACCCACAATATAAATGCTGGTGTGCCCAGGGCTCCGTTTTGTCTCCAACCCTCTTTATCATTTTTATTAATGATCTCTTGTCTGTTACTTCTAAATCCAATAAATTGTTTCGCTGACGATAGTACCCTAAGCTTCTCATATTCGTTTCCAGATTCACATCCCTCCTCTTCGGATGTGGAACTGCAACGGCAAAATATGATAAGCTCATTAAACTCTGACTTAAACAGCATTGTCCAATGGGGAATTAAGAACCGTGTAGAGTTTAATGCTTCGAAAACTCAATGCTGTCTGGTATCGTTGAAGCGAGATATACCCCCCTGCCACTGTCATGAGTGGCACTTGCATCAATGAGACCGAACATCTCGAGATTCTCGGTATGTGCATCACTGACCACCTCTTGTGGTCCGAGCACATACGCGATGTCGCCAAAAATGCCGCAAGATGTTTGGGTTTCTTAAGACGGTGCAAGAAATTTTTCTCCCCGTCTGATCTGGCTATTATCTATAAAACCTATATCCGTCCAAAGCTTGAGTACAATTCACATCTCTGGGCTGGTGCTCCAGCTACTTACTTAAGCCTCTTGGATGGAATTCAAAAAAGAGCTGTAAGAATGATTGGTGATAGAGAGATCACTGACGCATTCACCACTTTAGACCACCGTCGTAACGTAGCGTGTCTCTCCTTGTTTTATCGCTACTTTTACGGAATTGCTCTAGTGAAATAGCCAGTTGCATTCCTCCCCTCAAACAATTCGCCCGTAATACTCGCGCTTCTAGGAATGCCCATCAGTTTACCCTCGAGCCCAACTTCGGACGTACTCTCAAGTATAGAGAATCATTTTTTAGCCGTACTACGCGAATGTGGAACTCTCTTCCACACTCTGTCTTTCCAGTCACTACAATGTTCAAGAATTTAAGACCAATGTACACCGACATCTCCTTTCCAACCCCTTCCTTCTTCCTAATGCACTCACTGTGTCTTGGCATAAAAGGGTATAAAATCCCTTAAGTGGGTGCAATTATAAAAAAAAAAAAAAAAAAAGTTATACTCAACATTCATATCAAAATAAGATTAAAAAGACACATCTTGTTTCATCGGGGTATGTTACAAATTTTCTATCAACATTTGAAGCTACTTAAGACTGCTGGTCACCTCTGGCTTTTGGTTTTTCTACTTACTTATCCGGCTCACAATCCATGAAGAATCTCTACCTGAGATATTGCAGCCTTCAATCGAGAACGGTCCCTCACATGCACTCTCCAGTCCAAGCGCTCTGGCATCCACAGTCACTTAAGATGAGAAGACTTTCTTGGCTGGAGCTTTGTTGCCCATTTGCTCGATGTGGCCGAGCCAATGTAGTCATCTTTTCTTGGCTTTCTTCTTGAACCTGTTCTTCTCCATTCGCCATCGTTGCATACGGAACTGTTGTTTTTCTTCATCGGATCTCCACTAAGATGTCGTTTGTGGGATTGAAGTTTGTTCTACAATGCCCTGTGCTTCAGTTGACATCCTCACTGTTGCGAAGAGCCTGTTGTTACGGTTTCTGAAAATCAGAAGCTAATTTAAAAAAACGCCGAGTGTTGTTCTCGGCCCGAGACTCTTCGATATCTTTTAGCTGAGAAACTGCGGATGCTCTTCACTTCGTTTGCAGGGACTTTTTCTCCTTTCTCCTTTCTGTTTGGTACTCTTCTCGTGCTTTACTTGTTTTTGATGCAGCTTTTGGCTTTTATCCCCTAGAAACAGCTGACACTCATACAACTCAAAATAATAATAAATACCAATATTTCAAGATTCATTCATGCGTCTTCTTGAACCTTTTTAATTTTTTTAATGGAATTCGGCAGATTTGGGTTTAAAATCTGCAAGCAATCTGATCAGTTGGGAAAAATTAAATAAATCGTAAATAGGAACAAATTTGTGAATATTGGATTCAAGTGACTCAGGCTAAATTTCTCTTTAGATTTCTAAAGCATAACATTTTTCAACAAATCATTAAAAATTAAAAACACGAAATCATCGAAAGGATCGTTTCCATTGCCTTTTCACTTGAGCCCATACCATTTGCATGATAAACAGCAAATCATAAAAACCTCATGCAATCTTGAATAAAGATGTATTCTCGAACACAAACCAATACCAAACAAATTAATCAAATCCTGTTTATTCAAGAGAAAGCCATTGTACTGAAATCAATACCGGAATCCTCACTCAACCCTTAGAGCAAATTGCAATACCGTACTCAGACTTTTTTTTTAACAAACCCAAATCCGAATGTGTTTTGCCATTTGAAAGTGTTTCGACTTTTGAATTTCTTGAAAATGACTTTGCAAATTGAAACTGTTTTTGACTCCATTTACTCAGCAAATTTTCACTAAAAGTGCTAAGCACTTTAACATTCCTATATCCTTGCAATAAAGGTTATTTTACGAATTTCGTACACAATGGTAGTTTTGTAATTCTATGGTTTTCTATTTGAAATTTGGATTTTTGATGTTTAGTCAAGGAATTTAGAATTTCAGATTTGTATGCGTAAAAGTCAAAAGGGATTTGTTGAAAGTCAATGATTCGGTTGATGGATTTGGGTTTATTTTTGGATGAAAAGTGAATTTGAATTTCAAAACAAACATATGCCAGTTTTTGGGTTTTAGTAATTGGAAACCACATGAGATTGCAAAATATGAGATTTTTTAGAGAGAATTTTGCAAGTTTTTTTTTGGCTTTTTAATTTATATTGTTCAACTGGGTGTTTCGGGCCATTTATCGGTTGCTCATGATACTCTTGAAATGTTTAAAATGGAGTATTTTCGTGAAAATGGTTTTTAATTTTTTTTGTTTACGTGAATGAAATTTCGTAGTTTAAAGCGAAATAGAAAATAAATGAACCACGAGTCAGTGAACAATCAGTCAACACCCGCACGTCAACAAAATACAGTTCTTTAAAGTGTGCAGCGGAATCCCAGGTGGTCAATTCCGTGTCGCTAAAAGGAACTTGGCCTATCGCAGACCACAACATATCCAATTTTGGGTCGTGGTTTGGGCCTGCACCAGAACAAAATCCATTAACCCAGGAGCTGAAACAAAATGACCATAGACACACACAGTAGTGTCTTCGCTAATTAGATTTTGGAGCAGTTGGAAATTGATCCCAATTTTGGTTGCAAATATTGTATCCAGTTCAGATCAACACTATTTAATCCTATTCTAGTTACTTCTGGTGTCCCTCAAGGTTGCCATTTAGGAACTCTACTCTTCATCCAGGTTTATGAAAAAAAATCGTTTAAAACTGATATTTCAAAAGGGTGATATACAGTCTATGACAAGATAGAAAAAACATGACATTTCACGAACTAATCGGAACAGGCTCAGCAATCGGAGTAATGGCCATCCCTATAGTTAAGAAATCGCAGTTTGGGTGTAAGGCGAGCTCATCGGACAAACATTTTGAGCGAAAAATCATCGTCCACTACTATTTATTCCGTTGAAAGTGTCATGCATTTTTTGGATGATGCTGTTACAGAATTACTCAACTGCCTCCAACGTTTTGTTTGTATCAATTTAAAAAAAAGATTGCTAACCTGCGATGTCTGCAGGAAATAATTGTAAATCCTTCTCAATATAGTCTGCAGAAAGCCTTCCTGCCACATATGGCCGATACTTCCTTTAACCATACAATTTCTTTTGAAGTAATTGGACTGTCAAAGGCATCATCGATCCAATAAATTCAGCTTCCAAACGAGCACTCAGAAAACTTATCTCTTAATCTACTCAACTAAAGTCGATAGTTTCATTTTTTTTTTTCATAAAATCTCCTTGTAAAGTTAAAAGTACTCACTTCTCTTCTCACTTTTATTACGATCTCGTTTCAGGTCTCCTGGGTACGACATCGTGACATTCACCTGCTAACAGTCGGTCGTTACACATACACATCCGACCAACGCTTCGAAGCCATGCACTCGCCGCACGCCGAGGACTGGACACTTCGAATACGTTATGCACAGAGAAAGGACTCAGGCATCTACGAATGTCAAATATCGACAACTCCTCCAATAGGACACTCGGTCTATCTGAACATTGTTGGTAAGTAGTTGTTGTTAACTTTATGTCACAGTTGGTTGGGCAAATCTCTGTTCGCCGCCGTCCGTTGTTGGCATTGCCCCATACATGCTGACGTTGAACAAGGTCGGGGTTTTTTTGTGTATTTTTTATGGTCCCTATTTGTTGTGATATCCTTTGAATTGAATAATCTCAACTGCTTATACAAGTGTGGCTTGTATTTTTTAGAGGGAAAAAATGACTTTTGTGAAAGTACTCGACTCGTATTCTGTTATTAGATTTGTTGAATCTTGTTTGCGAAATTTGATTTGTTTTTGTATTTTATATTTGCATGGCGATTGTCATTATATTGAGCAGTATATTGACGTAAAATTTGTGCATAGCCGCAAGTTAGCTGAAAGGATGAATGTATTTGGTTGGAAATGGGAAAATTTGCAAACATATTCGTAATGAGCTCGTTTGGTTCTATTAAAATAAAAATTGTGTGCTCCACTTAAGTCTATTATTATAATTGCCTGCCTATTAGGTTTTGAAAACTTAGCAAATCAGGCCAGGAAATAATTAAGGACTGACATTTATGGAAAGTATAAATATGCTTACAACGCTGAAATTGGGTGAACACTTAATCTTAATAATCAAATAATATTTGCATGTTTAAAACAGGAGGAATGATGTCCTGGATTTTCGTAGAGAACAACTTGCTCTTGTGTAAATTATTTATAGTCGAAAACTTTTAATTTTTTAACATAAGAAAGGTACTACGAATTTTATGCAGTAAAAAAACTTTTTCTTAGGAAAATATGCAACGTTCACTAAAATGAACAAAATCTAATGAACAAAATTAAATTCGGTCCTTGTATTATGGTTTAACTCACAAGGACAATTATTCAAATTAATTATGAAACACGACATTGTTGAAGTGGCTGCCTTGGTTGGCTTTTGAAAAGTCCATTTGAAGCTCTAATTTTTGCTTGGACGGCATTGGGGTTAAGGGTGTTTAAATCGTTTCGGGATTTTTGGCAAAGCATCGTCGCGTCGGTCCTCCCCCGTCAGTATACCTGTGGAGTACGAAGTATTATCAAAAGTCACTTGTCATGGAAAAATTACACTCAAGGAATTATTGAAGAGTGAAAGGCACATGAGCTTTGGTTCTTCAGAGCAGCTGTCGCCGATCTTTCCACCTTTTTAGCTGATCCTCATCCAAACTCCAAAGACAATTCCGTTTGTGTCTTTTAACAGATGCTGTTGAAAACTCTGGATACCAGTGAGCTCTTCAGTAATTTTGTACACGGTCTTACCGTCACATCTAATAGCAGCTTCTTTTGCTTTTGTGGCCAATGCGTTGATGCAGTTACGCTTAAGACGTCACACACTACTGTTAACTTCCCTCATCACACGATATGCACCCTCAAGCTCGATACTCCCTGCTGCGTTCTGCGCTTTGTAGAGAACAACTTGCCTGAAACGGCAAGAGGTTTTAGGGTAGAAGGTTTAGCAAAAATAAAATGTATACTTTTCAAATCACAAATGGTTCAATTGTTAAAAAATGTTAAAAATTTTGTATTTCGCACTACAAAAAAAAACTGATCAATATACGAACACTCAATTTCGTTTGAAAATTATGTCGTATCGAAAACAATTTTACTTAAAAATTTAATATTTTCTATTCAAGGACGAAGTAGTGTCCGTAGCTAAGTGGTTAGGTGCGTTGACTGCTAAGCAGAACGTCGTGGGTTCGAATCCTACTCAGGCCCAAAGTTTTTATTTCATCTCTCACGGACACTGCCTCTTGCGAAGAACTGACAAGAGTATCATCTGTCATGAAAAAGTGCTTCTCAACTTTGCCGTTCGGAATCGGCGTTAAATTGTAGGTCCCCTCAATTCTTCACACGCACCTAGAGAATTGTTGATGAGAGTAAGCCACTTAGGCCTTGGCTCTTCAAGAGCTGTCGCACCACTCTATTTTATTCAAGGACGAAGGCTACACCAAAAAAGAAGCGAAGGCAAGAAGGCTGCGCAATTTTTGTATGGGGGCTCCCCGCATAATCTATATATATAAAAGAACAGCCTAATTTTTGTGTTCGTTCGCTAACCGGACACACTGATTGACCGATTTTCCTAATTTTTACTCTAAATGCAAGAGGTTTTAGGGTAGAAGGTTTAGCAAAAATAAAATGTATACTTTTCAAATCACAAATGGTTCAATTTTTAAAAAATGGTAAACATTTTTTATTTCGCACTACAAAAAAAACTGATCAATATACGAACACTCAATTTAGTTTGAAAATGTTGTCAAATATTTTTTTTCAATAAAAAAATCAAAAAAAATGTCAGTGAAGCAAAAAATATTTGACAAATATAATTTTTCTTCGACAAAAAAATATGTCAGTGAACATAGGATATTATATTTGAACTAGCTGACCCGGCAAACGTTGTTTTCATATATGAAATTTATAGAGTATGAAAATATGTATGTACAAGTTATTTATTTTTAGTGGGAACGTATTTGTTAATTATATGTTAATGTTGATGGAATGTGTAATTAATAAAATTTAATCAACACTAACGAACTGGAGGTATTCCACGTATAATTATTGTCTGAATGAAAAACATGGTGTGCTCAAATTTAAGCCACAAACAGACATTATTTAGCTCCAATAGTCATTGCAAATGCCAATCTGATGGGGAATTGAATGCTTTCAAATTGAAATGTGCCAGTTGCTTACGAAACGATCAACAAAAGTACCTATGTGTATGACATATGGTGGTATATATTTTTGTGATGCACCCGGTGGAATGGGGAAATCATTTTTGTTATCATTAATTTTAGCATCAATATGATCTGAAATTAAAAAAATAGTTGGCTCTTTCTTCTTCTGGAGTTGTGAGCACATTATAAGACATAAAACTGACATTAAAATTTTCAGAAAAGTTGGTAATGGCCGAATATTTGTGTGGGATGAGAGCACAATGGCGCACAAAAATTTATTTGAAGCCTTTAACCGCAACTTGAAGAATTTGGAGCTCTGAATATTTTTGTTGCTGAGGACAAACTTTGTCGATTATACCACGGTCAACTGCTGCAGACGAATGGAGTCGTTTAAAAACTTCTTTTTCAGGAAATTTACATTGGTCAATTATTGTACATTAAAGAGAGAGTGGCGCGACAGATCTTGAAGAGCCAAGGCCTAAGGCTTACTCTCATCAATAATTCCCTGGTTGCGTGTGAAGAATTTAGGGCACCTACAATTTAACGCCCATTCCGAACGGCAAAGTTGAGAAGCACTTTTCATACTCTTGATACTCTTGGAAGTTTTGTCAGTACTTCGCAAAAGGCAATGACCGAGAAAGATGAAATAAAAAACTTTGGGCACGAGTAGGTCTCGAACCCACGACCTTCTGCTTAGAAGCCAACGCACCTAACCACTAAGCCACGGACACTATTGGACATTGGAAATGGAATAGTTTCACTTGATTCTGAAGGCCGAATTTCACTTCCAAACAATTTTTATTGTAATGCAAATCCACGGAATGAGTTGATTCAAGATGTCTTTCCTAGCATTGAAGCAGTGAGTTAAAGTGCAATAATGGCTGGTACAGATTAAAGTCTTTCTTAAATCGATGCAACAATTTATTTTTTTCCCACAAGTCGTTTGAGTGGTTTGACACAATTACAAATGAAAACGATGTAGAAAATCTTACAACGAGACGGAGTTTTTGAAATTGTTGCATTTATCATTTATGTACCAGAAACTTCGCCTCAACATTTTTTAACTCTGAGGTAATGAGCATTACTATGTTTTCGGGACATCAAATCATTTTTAAACCTTACAGTACTACAAGACCAGCCGTGAAGAAGTCAAATGGCATACGTCTTAAGTTTCCAGTTTCGACTTGAAGTCCCAAAAATAAATAAGAACGCAAGGTCAATCTTTGTAAAAATAGTGGTTTTGATTTTTAGAAGTTTCTGTTTTTCCTTTCCATCAAGTCAACTATACAGGGTATCCTGTAATTTGTCCAGCCATATACTTTGGGATGTGATTCTTGTCCATATTCTTAGAAAATAATCGTTCTAAACAAAGTTACTTTTTCATCACTTTTTGATGATAAAAAAAAGGCTAACTTTGTATTTAGAAGTGGTGTCAATTTTCTTGCCCGAGCAACAGTGTTGACTTTAAGACAATTTTTTTTTTATTTTTTCAAATAATGCGTAAAAACATAAAGTTTTCTTATTTTAACTTATACAAAATATTAGCAAATAAAACCTCATTGTATAAACAAAAAACCCATAACATTTTATAATTATACTTAGAAAAATCTAAAACAGCTTAGAACATCGAATTTAGGTTAGTTTTGTCAATACTTATTGCAGCCATTTTATAATATCCCAATAATTTTTAGTTTTAAGATTATAACAGTGTGCAATCCCCGAAGAGGCTAAAAGCAACTTATGCCTATAACCTGGCTGTGCTGTCAAAAATCCTAAATAACCCATTACCTCTTCTTCAGGGAGCTAAATTTTAATGTGTAAATTAACTACAAAAATTATGTAAAAGAATTGAAAAACGAATAAGATTATTCATCAGATTAGCCAAACACAGGCATGATTTTTCTAAGAATATTGTTCATTACTGCTATCTATCGATTACCGAATCCTTCATCCTGCAATCTCTAATTTCCGAACCGTTGAGGGCCGAAGCCTGCGAAGGCGGGCAGGTTTGCTAGTACATATATAAAGAAGGTTAAATTTTCTTTTTCTGTTCTTCTCCATTTTCGACAAAAGTCATGATCTCGGATGCTACCATTATGGCTCCACATGTAAGTTCGCCGGGTTGACCTCAGGAAACGTCGCGTCGACAGGCCTCCCGGTTTTTAATTGTTCCATGTTTGTTTTCTTCATAAGTTTTTAGGCATGCCCCTTCTTCGATTTTTGGATGGGTTCTGAGCAGTGTTACCATAAAATTGTTTAAAAAAATGTGCAATCACCAAAATAAAAACTGCACTTCTCGACAAAATACCAATGCGGGCATGGAAACGCACCCCTGGCCGGTGGTTGAGGTAGAGGCGGACGAAGTCGCGGGCAACTGCTAGTGTTATAATACGTCGAAAATTAGTAGTTTTTCAAGTGAAGTGGCTGACCAATAATATTGTTGGTCAAATCCAAATTAATTTTTTAAGTTGAAGGATAATAATAAAGGGTTTTTCTATAGGGACGCTACAAAAGCATTGACATTTCTCTTCAGTAAGGTTTGCCATTTTATCATGGAAAGGTATACGATCCAACAACGAGTCGAAATTATTAAAATTTACTACCGAAATTCGGAGTCAGTGGTCAACACTTTAAGAGCACTACGTACAATTTATGGTCATCATAATCGTCCTGCCAGATCAACAATTGAGAGTCTAGTGGAAACATTTGAATCCACAGGCTCAGTACAAAAATGTTCTCGTGCCAGTGAGACAAAGAAGTGCCCGTAGTGTCGAGAATATGCTGCCGCTAGCGCATCAACTGCGGAAGACCCAAATCAGTCTCTCACAACGTCGTTCTCAAGCGTTGGGCATCTCTGTGACGTCGTCCTGGCAAATTTTGCGAAAAGATCTTGCCTACATCCTTACAAGATCAAATTGACGCAAGAACTGAAGCCGCTTGATCACCAGAAGCGTCGTATGTTCCGGATGATTCCGGATTTTCATCGAAAAATCATCTTCAGCGATGAGGCTCATATCTGGCTGTATGTCTTCGTCAATATGCAAAGTATGCGTTATTGGTCAGGCAGCAATCCACATGTGCTTCACGAGGCACCATTACATCCCGAAAAAATCACTGTTTGGCACGGCTTACATGCTGGTGGTGTCATTGGGCCGTACTTCTTCCGTGATGATCAAGACCGGCACGTTACTGTGAATGGGAATCGCTACCGCTCAATGCTAACCGATTATTTTTGGAATGAATTGGATGATATGGACTTGGACGATATGTGGTTTCAATAGGACGGTGCCACATGTCACACAGCGGGCCAAACAATCGAATTATTGAGAACGAAGTTCGATGAGCGCACTATCTCCAGAAATGGACCTGTGAATTGGCCGCCTCGTTCATGTGATTTAACGCCGTTAGACTATTTCCTGTGAGGCTACGTCAAATCTATGGTTTATGCCAACAAGCCAGCGACGATTGATGAACTTCGTACGAATATCGAACGTGAAATTGCAGCAGTATCGGCCGATTTATGCTTGAAAACCGTCGAAAATTGAGTTCAGCGTCTGGACTTCTGCAAGCGTGCCCGTGGTGGCCATGCACAGGAAAAAAGAATTTCATTGATATCCAAAACTGTTTTTGTTTTATTTAAGAAAACTTTTGTAGCGTCTCTATTGAAAAACCCTTTGTGTTGAAAGAAAGCAAAATCATCTAAAAAAAATAACACACATACGCCCGAGTGATCACTATGTTTAATTCTGAGAACTAGATAATTTCTAAAAATATAAATTGAACAAAAATTAATTTTAATTCAAAAATTGATTTTGAACTGTGGCTTGAGTTTGAAAGCTTCTCAAAGTTGAATAGAATCAGCTTAACTGGTCTGAAGTTTGAACAACTCGAAAATATATAACTTTACAATAAATCCTTACAAAAACAACAGAATATTTGAAATTTTCAACAATCCATTTAAATATTGCTTTCGTTATCGTCAAGCGAAAGCTATAACTTGGATGTATGAATAATACCATATGCTAAAATATCTCAATTTAGGTCAATGATTCCTCTTTTATTCGTTGTCTTCATTTTTTTTTTTTTTTAATTTATTTTCGTCTTCCTTCGAGCGATATTACACGGACCCACACGCCCACACGTATTAAAGCAACCAAAGAATTGTGTGCGATGTTCACCAGAATGAAGAATTTGCCTTCTTGTGAACATTTTCTGACATTTATATGAATATGTATAACGGAAAACGAGCAATATTTCCATTATCGCCAGAAGAATTTTCCACATAACTTATAACCACACGAACTTATGCTTTTCCATGCCCTTCTACATCTGGTCCCAATGTATATATCTGGCAGTAATGTTGCGTGGTAAGGATAATTTAAGCCAATGGCAAGAAGTGTATTAAGTACCAATAAGGATTTTTATTTTATACTGGCAACGGCATCAATCTGTTTTATTCGGTATTCTTTTTGAGTATAACTGCGCATAAATTCAATTCACACACACACGTGCACAGAGAAAGTTATTTCACAATATGGATGTCTATGATTAATATTACAAATATCGTGCTCTTAATCATCGATATTGGAGCCAAAGTAATGCCTTAACAAAGTCAGAAAGTACAAATCAAAAAACACGATGTGGCTTTAGTATAGAAACAAATATTATTGACTTGTAATGGGAAAGGCACCTGATGCCTCGTAATGTCCTAAGGGATCTTCGGGAGGAAGAAAAAAGCTTGTATGTTCTTATTTATGTTTGATGTCGATTTAATTGGCTTAAGGACACATATTTATTGTGTTTGCTAAGAATTAAATAGGAAAAGGGACAATAAAAAAAATAATAAATGAAAAAGTATTTAAATTTTAATTAGTTGAAGATTTCTCATGTTGAGGAAAAGGAAAATTCTTTCTCAGAATGATTAACACTTGCTTACTTGCTCCTACACCCAAGCAACGAAGGATCTCAGCCTTATACACTTTACGCTTCGCATGCAATCCTTAGTCGTTAAAACCAATCGCTCTGGCAACTGGAGGTACTTTCGGCCTTGTACCGCAGGTTCAGTCTTCCTGGTCGTTTTGAACCTAGGGGCTGCGATGAGAAGACTTTCTTGGCTAGAACGTTGTCGTCCATTCGTCTGATGTGGCTGAGCCAATGTAGTTGTCTTTTCTTAACTGTCTGGGCCGCAGCCACATCTTGGTACAGCTCGTACAGTTCGCGATTTAACCTTCTTCATCTCCCTTCAGCTTCATCGCATGCGGGACAGAAGCATGAATTGATTAACGTCAGCACCTAGAAATTAAGCCTTATCTGACGTGTCCGGTCACGGAAACTGCACTCAACCTTCAGTCACCGAAAGAAGAGCCGTAACCGCAATTTGCGAACAGCAGCTGAGGCCAAACTCAGACAACCACAACCCCCGCGAAGGTCCATCCCACTAGTGGGGTGGCAAATCCTAACTACCCGCGGTGCCCAATTGCCCTGGGTGAGGGGTTGGTGTCACATTTTGGTTCTGTATAACCATTCGTTATACAGACGTTGTTTCATTTTTGTGATCTTTTGAGTTTTGCAGCTTTTCTCCAACTGGCGGATGAGGGGCACCGCTCAACTTAGACTAAAGCTGCCTACGTCCGCAGGTTCATGCCAATAAATTGACAAGAAACCTCTCAGAGGCACCACTTGAAGGTGTAGGTCAGCACGTTCACTTACTGGGGAATATGTACTCGGAAACATGTTTCCTTTCTAAATTTCCAGGTCCATGATTTTACCTCCCGCATGCGGGACCAAAAATCCATCAAAGGATTTTTCTTTCGAAGGTGCCCAGTATGATTTCCTCTTTTTTATTTAACGTCCAGCATTCGGCTCTACGCCACCGTAGAGCAGGGCTGGTATCAAAGTCTTGTATAGTAGGCTCTTTGTCTTTCGAGTGAGGAGTTTTGAACCCAGTTGTTAGTCCAAACCGAAGTAGCAACCATTCACTAGGCTAATTCGGCGTCGGATCTCCACTAAGGGGTTGTTTGAGATGTTGATGTTAGTTCCACGGCAGATGAACTCCTTAACTATCTTGAAATTTCTGCTAAAAACGGTGACGTTTTGTCCTAGGCGGTGAACATATGTTGTTTTGTTTGCTGATTTTTTTGTTCTTATTCACTTCAAGACATATGAGCTTCGCCTGTTCCTTAATAGCTGGGAAGGCTTCAGACACAGCTCTATGCAAGTGACCCTGCCCATGTTTGAAACAACTCAGGTGTCCTCTGTTACCCATTTGCACATTGCCTTGCATATTATTAAGAGTCATGTGCCACAGCTCTTGCCACCGAAAAAAAACCTTGGTAAAATCAAACAATAATCTTGTTTGTTTTTGCGCCAAGCACGAATACGTTTAATTTGAACATGCTGGCATTATTATTTTTTGTATTTGAATGATACAGTGTCAATTGTTCAAAACAATAACGTCATTGTCAATTTCATTGTTAACCAATCACGTTTGTAGTAAAACAAACATGAATATGGTGTTCACTTTAATATTAGCTGCGTTTTATTATCACAATGATCCAGATCAATCATTGATTTATATGTGTAACAACAACAAATTGAAATCCAGCTTTTCACTTGGATCAATTTTTGTGATCCAAAAATTAGTTCTTCTTCCGCACACAAGTTAAAACGTTGGCGTATATTTTCAATGAAAACTGTGCTGCCACTTTCACACATTCATCTATCCGCTATGAAATATTTTTCAATTACATAGCAAAAACTTTTCCCTTAAAAAAACAACATAATAATCGTTCAACAAAATTATCGTAGGGCAACTCCGATCTAATTGTCAGAATGAAAAAATTACAAACAGCTGCCAAACTTGAAGTAAAAGACAAATTGATGATAGAAGCTGTTTTATTTTCTTGTTCTGATCCGATCAGATCATCGTAATAAAACGCAGCTATTATAAGCATCTTGGCTGACAATCATTGTGCGAAAATAATCAATATTGTTGTTGATCAACAACGATTTAGTGATTCTTTAACTATGAGATATTATAGTGTTACAATTTTTGTGCTTGAATTAATACGAATTTGGTCCAGCTCGTTGTTGATCAAAAACGTTGATTGAATATTATTCTGCTTAAATTAAAAAGAGAAATAGGGTAATCTATGTTGATACATAGCGTTTGTGATATTAGAAAACAATTAAGTCTTCAAAGAAAGTGGTTAGAAAAACATTTTCTTTGTCGATATAAGAATACTTACATTTTTTTTTCACCTGAGAAATCCAAGGAAATGAAAAACCATCACAATCAATTTTTCTAAAGCATATTTTATTGACATTATACACAAAAAAAACTTAAATAATATAATAAAATTTAACGCGTTTAATGTTTGTGTTTCGAATAGATATAAATAAATTCATCAGCTTTATTAAATACTTTGAATAATATATTTCGGAAATACATTAATTTGATGAAGATATGCGATCCTTTTTAAAGCGTAATATAATAATGAAATATTTAAAGGAAAAACTACTTTTTTTTACAAATAAGGAATGCAAGATTTACCAATGTTTTCCCGGCAGAGCGTTTAAAAAAGCAGCCAATAAATTAACATCTTCCCTTCTTAGGTCATAAAAATGTTCATACGTTTCAATATAACCTCGTTCCGCTGTTCATTGCTAAGTTGAAGCCGTTATTTTCAGCAAGAGACATTTGTTGACATAAACATAATGTTGATGATGTTTTAAGAAAAAAATAAAAAAAAACACGAAACTGTAGTATAAGAAACCGCTTACCTTCAGATGTTTAAAACTCTTCATCCCGCTTGAAATTTTAAAAACTTTTTCTTCTTCCGTGGAGAGCTTGTGAAAGATATCAATGCTTATTATTCTGCACCTTCTTTTAGAATTGAAGACCCTGCTACCTTCTTATGAATTCACTTTTGATCCTCTTGGAGATGGAACAAATACTTTTCTGTTTAAGAAATATAGTTAAGAAATGTAGTAGATTCATAATCTTTGTTTTTTTATACTTTTCATATTCGGAACGATTAGCATATCGATGAAAATTAGCACGGACTCTGAGAACACCATAATTTAAGCCCTGCACTTAAAACATAATTATGTCGGGCTAGATATAGACTTGATTTATTTCATTTTAAGAATTTTAACAAAATTGTTTCAGAGTTTCAGAGTGTCGTGTTAATTTATAGTTTAATAATATAATAGAACAAAAACTTGCCTTAGAAATTAAACTTCTGGTGTTGGTGTTATTTCGATTTTTATTTGTTAAGCAATTTATAAACAAACTCTTATTCACTTTATGCACACGTCTTGTTCACCAAAAAAAGCTAAACTAATGAACAACGAACGAAAGCATTTAAACTCAATTTTGCAAGATTATTGCAGGCTACGTAATACTTCAAGTTCGAAAAGTATTCTAATTGAAAATGATTGCGACACTTTAACAATGTTTGTGTTGCCTAAACAATCATGGTGATTGGTTAAATATGAACATTGTTGATCGAGCATATCCTTGAGAATTCAATATGATTTTTTTTTTCAAGAGTTTTTCTGGCAAGCATCAGAATTGTAACTCCCTTATAGGAAGCAACGTTTTTTGTAATCTTTAGATTAAAGTGTTCAAATTGAACATTTAAGTGATACTTTAACGACCTATGTGTAGCTTCAAAAACTCTTGTGGTTGGTTAAATACTTTCATTGTTGATCAAACATTATAAGTGATACTTCAATATGATACGTTGTTTATCATTATCACTTTTCATAAAATTAAGTTGAATTGATAATTAAACACGTTTGTTGTTGATCAAGTATAAATTCAACAATGATATTCTTGCTGTAGTAAAAGAGAATATTCAAATCAACTAGTAACATGCTTAATTTGAACATTTTAATGTTATTTTCGTTGTTCTGCCAGACCTAGAGCCTCACTTGTTGCAGAAAAATTTGAGGCTTTCCAGATTATGCGATATCACACCTTGAGACTATTTTCTGTGAGGATATATGTAAAATATCAGGTCGGCAATAAAAATCTAGCTGCAATTGACGCTTGGATGTGATAGAATATGCCAAGAGCTTACGTGAGCAAAAAGCAAGATCTAAGATAAAGGATAAGATTTCGGAAGAAATTTGTAAGAAGTTTTGAGCACAAGAACTATTAAGCTCCATTTAACAGGGTACACTTTTCCGTTCAATAGTTATTTTTATGTTTTTCTCCCTTTCAAAAGAGGATATAGCGTGTCAAAAAAAGCCTAACCCCTCTCCAAATAGTTTCGTTTAGAATTGAAACTTCCTAATCACACATTTGATCGACCACCCTTGGGTTTCAAATTAAAATATATTTATCTTCTTTGTTTCCGTTTCGAGTTGCCATCAACAATTCGTTATCACTCTCCACACCGATTTATCATATTTCTCAACAACATAATACAAACTCCTCTATCCAATTATGTCATAATTGTATCTGCTACGTTAAAGGTGTATGGTAAATGGCAATCTCTCATGACACACCACTCGACGTGTCTCTCAACCGGAATTCCAAGAACTTTGACAAAAATTAAAAGAACCACTTTTTGATAAATAGCTGCGAAAGAAAAATGCTTCCTCTAATTACTTTTCCTCTTCATCATTATCAAACCGAACTAAGAGCACAAAAAACTGTGTGTCGGAAATGATTTGTTTGACTGTCGAATGAATCGTTTGATTTGAAATTTGATAAGATCACGCATGCGAGTCCAACCGGATGACAAAAGCTGTGACAAGAACAAAAAAAAATGGCCCATAAATTCAATAGCGTGACAAAATTAAACCCATAATAGCGACACCATCATCCATTACAATATGCCACCTTATAATTTGTTTTGTTTGTTCCATTTCACGTCTCCTTTTCTTTTGCGCGTTGTTGTTCCTTTTGAGAGCTTTTCTATATTAGTTAACTCATCGATCGATTTTCGCATTTGAATGGTCATGAATTCTGGACATAATACAAATAAAGGAGTTCAACTCGAGCGGGACGGGTGCGGCGGCATCTGATTCCACCCATAAAAACACATTAACCAAATTGGCATCTATTTTGAAGTCTATAAATGTTCCCGTGCCGGTGACAGCAGTTCGACTTGGAAGAATTATTACTTGAAATTGGTATTAACGGTTAAGCGAGTTGAAAGGATAAGACAAAAACAAAATTCTGATATTGATCCCTATTGGCTATTGGGTAAACAGAAGAAAAAATCAAGCGACATGGATGAGTTGTGTATGTCCTTTCTTTGAAAAGTGCAAATTAATTAAAACCCATTCGAATGGGTCATCAATTTGTTCCGTAGATTGGACATTGTATTATCTTTTCAATACACAAGGACACAATGATTTATTATCCAACAAAGGATGAAGAACAGAATCGCACAAAATTGCATTTCCTTTGATGTGCAGCATCAGGAAATAGTTCAATATGGCTGCTAGCTGTCACTTTTTCACCGAAGCATAATGCGAGATGTATAAAGGCTGTTTGTCCGTTCGGTGCGTGTGTGTGGGTGTGTATTATGTTCAATCGATCTGGTGTGAATAAAGTGAGAGGAGAAAAAAAAGTGTTCATTGTTGAGGTTGAGGACATGCAAATTTTAAAAGTTTCGTTTTTGGTGGTGAACGTTGAATTGGGCGGTGTGTTGGTTTGAAAAAGTCAAGGTTTTTATTTGGAGTTCAAGTTATTAATGAAAGTTCAACATGGAGTTGAGGAAAATTTCTTGCCGTTAAATTAAACTTTGCGTTTTACAACTTTTTTTTTAGTTTGGATTGAAACTGGCTTTTGTGGCTGAGAAGCAAGAATTTATTTTTTAAGCAACTTTTCATCTAAGCGATTTGTTAATTTATTGTTTCGTTTATTTTTTTTATTTAAAGTAACAACATTTAATTCGGGGAAAATCAAAGCTGCCAGACTATAATTCTAGAACAAGTTGAATTTTGTACGCTTTATCGACAAGTTACCGAATACGCCGAGTTTAACTGCTAAGAAATGCAATAAATCGATGCGTCAAGGTCTTCGCCCAGCCTACACTCCTAAACACAGATGTGTATTCTCATATACAGGGTGATTCACGAGTGTTGTGCCAAAAAGCTAGAGCGTGTAGGCCAGAAACATATTCTTTCATTTTCTTTTTAAATTAAATTGTTTAAACAAATAGTTTAAAAAATATTAATTTCCAAACTCAAAATTTTCAAACAAAAGAAAAGAAAAATCATTTTTGAACTAAGTTTTTTCAAAATTGTATGTAATTAAGTACTCATTTTGTTTTAAAAATTCAATGCCATTGTTAAAAAAAAAAAAAATAAAAAAGAAACATTTTTTTCTAAGAAAATCTTTGTTTTTAGTTTTTCCTATCTCGACTTTTAGTTTTATTAATTTATGAAACATTTACCTTTCTTTTAATATTTGTTCTGAAATTGGAATTTTGTGAGGCCTCAATAAAGTAGAAAAATATGGGATTTTCCCTGGATTAATCACTTTGTTCATTGATAATGACTGAAAACTGACCTGAAATGTTTCTTATTATACCAAAAAGGTACAACACGGTGTTGTAAACGAAACCGTTGATTTTTAATATTTTTGTTTGGAGTTCACTCCTTAAGAATCGATTCATACATAGACACCATTATGGAAAAAATATGGATAGGAAAATCAATCATTCAAAAAAGCGTTATAAAAAATTGTCTACTAACGCTTTTTTTAACTCTTAATAACTTAATAATTTGGTAGTAAGACAGACTAGAATCTGGAGAAGGGCACACGGTGTCTTTTCACGCAATAAAAGGGGTCGAAAAGGTCACAAGGGGTTTGAATGTTAGGTCAAAGTTTGTATGGAGGTCAATTAGGTTAAAAGTTTAAAACTCATTTTTATGGCTTTTGACTAAACATAAATAAGTATGACATTCAAAGTTAAAAAAAAAAAAATAACCGAGGGGGTGGAAATAGGGGGTGAAAGTTTTAGTGCCACGTCGAATCTATCTTATTGAACAGAGATTTCAACGTAGAACGGTGAAATTTTCACACATGATACAGAATTTCATGCTCTTCAATTTATTATACTTTAATTATAATTTATAACGGTAACTCATTAATATGGCCAATTAAGACATTTTCACATAAATTGGTATATAAGTTTTAATCCTATAGACTGGTTGTTGATATTTCCATATGTCTAATGAAATAACGGTGATTTTGATACCTCATTTGTAAGGATACGTTTCGTACAAGCCTCACAATCTCGATTTTAAAATAAATATAATTGCACACAAACGACCTGCTTGGTTCGTACGAAATCACACATCACCTGTGGGAGAATCCCGCTATGGCCAAAATTCGATCGTTGTTTTTGGATTAAAAACATCCTAGCGTGCGTTCTAATAATCGGATCTTCAAGATTAAGATCTCTTAAGAAGCACAAGGCTTCAGGCTTTAATTCAGTTCAGAATTTAGCAACATGCAATACCATTCTTTATGCAATAATGCATGATAAATGTGAGCCCAATTGAATTTTCATCATTAATTAATGAAAAGTTAATAAGAAATGTAACTGTTCTGTAATGATGCAATTTTGTTTTTCATCATGACAAAAATTTCAATTGTTATTACATAGATTAATTCAAAAAGACGGTGAATTGCTTTCAATAAAGTTATTGACATTTATAGATTATTTCAAATTTATTTGCAAGGGTTTGGCAACAACGTCAATAAATTCTGTATTAGTTATTTCATTCAAGTGGCAGAGGAAAAATAGCATCTTATAGCAGTTGCCGTCGCCGCTCTTCAGTCCCAAGTCCCAAGTACACATTTACTCTCTCTCTCTTTTTGTGTCTCATCCCACTCTTTAGTCCGAAGTCTCTCGCTACCTCTCTCTCTCTCTCTCTCTCTCTCTCTCTCTCTCTCTCTCTCTATCTTTCTTTCTCACTCTAGAATTCAGTATATATCTTAAATAATCAAACTTCAAGTTGTCCATTGCTTATGATTTGTCGACGATTTAAAGTTTTATTTTCATTACTTATTATTTAAACTTGCACATAAAGTTAAAAATATTATAAAATGTATTCAAGTAATGATAAAAAAAAAATCAGACGAACACGTGGACACGTCTATTATGTAGGTTTTATAAATCATATTTGCTTATACAGGGCTGTTATCGTAATTTGCGTAGGTATATAGCGCAATGCGTAATGATCTTTGAATTTCCGTCACAAACAACATAATGTAGAAAAATATATATACGATTTTGTTCTTGTCTCAACTCAACCTACATGCTCTAGCTTTTTGGCACAACGCTTATGAATCACCCTGTATATGTTTCAGTCATTCGCTGCAACCAGTCTTTCAATAAGTTTATTGAGTACCCTAATTATTTTCAATTTAACGATGACTGAATGCAGTAACCTGCAAAATTCCCTGGAAAATCTACTCTCCCGAATTTGAGTCGAGGTAGTTAATTAAACAAACACTCTTGTTTTTGGAGGCGTTTTGAATCATAATCATCATTAAAGTTACCAAAAATATGCTTCAAAGTAAGTTCACTCGGGCGTATGCGTGCCTTTTTTCGTAAAACATTTTTCAAGCTTTGATTTTGAAATACCAGAAAAAAATTCTTATTTTTTAGGTGTTTTAGCATTCGTTGCAAGAAACTTCCGCACAATGACATTCCATCTAATAATTGCTTTGTTCCGTTCGTGAAACGTGATGTTTCCGACAGTACAATAAAAAGAAATTGTTTGCAGGATATCGAGACACAAACTTGCAAGCACGAAATCTTTCAAACTCAGGGTGTATCTGGAAAAATTGTATTCCAAATTTTTGTTAGATTCTTGCTTTTGCTCTGGGAGGTGCGCTTCCGATGCTATATTCATCTAAAACCACGCACATGCAGTATACGACTATGGATATGCATCAGGGACAACTTTTTTATTTTGTCCTGAGGCATGGTCTTGCATTTGAATACGTGTTAGTTTTTTGTGTAAATTCAGGAATTTCGACTTTAATTTTAGAAAACAATCTCTATTTTTCTTTCAAATGTATGCCAGTATTTTTTTTGTTTCAAATTTAATTTATTCAAAGGTCTATTTCAAGAGGATGTTCAAAGCAAAAATTAACTACAAAGAATGACAAAAAGGCATCCTTTGGCTCAATTTTTGAGACAACCTTCTCTTTAACTTTTGAAACTTAAATTGAAAACTATGTATATCTCTATTCAGCAAAGGCATCTGCCAATCAAAAACAATTGTATGAATGTAAATTTTAATTTAATTTATCTCTAAATACGTTTTCAAAGCAATCACAGCAGCACGAGCATACCTTCATTCCAAGAAAATTAAAGTCGAATCATTCAGATCCTTAAAAACATTTAATGTATGGCTGCACTTGAAGACAACATAATTCCTTTGAGATTTTTACATCAAAGCACGTCAAAAAAAGGGGAACGGATTAAAGGATTTCTTTGTTCGTTCATTAAAATGTGTTAGAAAAAATTAGCTACTAATAACTTTTAGTCTTTGTGGATTAATTTAGGAAAACGAATTTATTTATTATTTTAGAACAAGAAACATAAATGACAACTTCTGAAATAAATACCAAATGCACATTTTTCTTAGTTAAATACTGTAAATATTTTATACAAATCGGAATTTTGTGTAAAAAACTTGTTAAATTTGTTATCATTTCACGCAAAATGGCTTATGAATTTTATAGAATGTGAAAAAATATCAGATTAAAATATTAACTAAAGTTTTTTTTTTTTAAAACATTCTTAGCGATTACAACGCACTGTCGGTCGCAATGAAGCCAAAATATCCTTTTTCCGTTTTTTTAATTTAATATAATTTTTGAAAGAATTGTTCACTGTTTCGAATTAGACGTTATCCTAATCCTCTTAACTTAAATCCATTCAAAGGGGATAAAATCTGGATTTCTGGATCATTAATTTCATTTCAATGTGTGTTTATATTTTCGTGATTCGACTGTATTTTTTTTTTATTATTCTCTTCACGATACGCAACAAGGATTATGCCATGTATGGCAACATTCTAAATAATTAACTTTATGGCTTTAAAGCGTTAAGACCATAAAGCCACATTCAAAATCTTAGGCTTTACCATTATATGGCTTATAAAAACCGCACAATTCCATAATCACACTGTAGTCACATTGTTTGTAGGTAATCCGCTCCGCGACGCAACGAAACAACGCAATCATTAATTCCCAGTCAATCTGAAGAAAGGAATGTGCCAGAAATCTGGCTTGCAAAATATAAAACTTCTTCTGGCTCTCCGACTTTGTACAAACTTTACGTTATACATCCTTTATTATTTGCCACTGTTGACTGTTCCTGTCTCTTGTGCTGAGATTTTGTGTGTGTGCGCTCCCTGCTGGATTCCTCTCAGCCTCCCTCTTAGAGTTATCCTTTGTGCAATAATTTCAGTGTGAATCTTTTCGCTAGCAACGATATAAATAAATGAAGACAGGCAAAATAACAAGCCCTTGTGTCACTATGACAAACTGTGTTTTTTTTTGTCGCTTGTATGTGTGTGTATGTGGAAAATATGTATCTTTTTATCATTAGTTTCATATGCGAAGTGACAATTTATCTTTCCTCGTTGTCCTCGTCGTGAAAAGAAAAAAAAAACAGCGGTTCTGCCTGCATTCCAGCTCAGAGAACAGCACCAGAGCGAAAAAAATACAAAAATGCAAAAGGGCACATACATACTATTATAATAAGGACTAAGACTCTGGATGACGAAGAAGAAAAAAAAAGGAAAATTTTAGCTTATTTTTATATTGCCAGTTGCCACTGAACACTGAAGAATGGAACTGCTCGTCCTTGCCAGGCAATGATCTATTAACCCAAACACGTCGTCATCGTCGTTCTCGTTTTTCTCGTCAGTTTTCTGAATAAGCCAAGTGGCTGCTGGCTGGTTTCGTAGAAATTTGCTGTTACCTCTTGTTGGCAAGGACGAAGCAAATATTTTTTTTCTGTGTTTTCTTTGTGAAACAAGATGTCATAAAGAAAATGAATGTGGATACGGTTGTGAGTTAGTATTAGGTATAACTAAACCGCAAAAAGGTTATGGTAATACGACCAGAAGGATAAGTAAAAACACAAAAACTTATTTCCCTCATCTCTGCTCATTCATCCAAAAAACCAACAGTAACAAGGGAAAAAAATAATTGAAAGGATGGTGGTTTTGGTTTTCGGTTGGTTTTTATACAAAAATGTAGAAAAACAAAAATATTCACACGACACTGGCGAAAAAAATTGAAAAAAACTCAAAGCAAGCCTATTTTATGTCCCTAGAGATTTCTGCGCAATTAATTTCGAAGCGGAAAAATAATTTATTTGAGATGACAGGGGATGGTTTTATTGTCTTTTCAAATTAATGACTTAACTAACAATGCGGGAGACAAAGCAATTGCTTCCATTTTGTGTGATGTGTGATGGTTTGAGGCTTTTTTCTGGTTTCTATGCCTCTTACAAGAAAATTGATAACTTTTCAACAGGATTTTTTTTTTAAACTGTGGTAGATTGTGTTTATGGTAATTTATTTATGATTATATTTCAGTGGGATCTGAGATATAAATTTTATTAAAATTTAATGAATGAAAAAGATCTTTAGAGAACAACACACGTGCATGTGCGTTTAGAGTTAATCCTTGCCATTTATATGTTGTTTACTGAAATGTTGATGAAACGTTTTGTATTGTCTTTTAAACGCTGTTAATGATTTTTGAGTTTGTTAGATAACAGGAAGAACAAAACAATGAAAATATGAAAAAAATAGTACACATACGCCGTAGTGATTTCAGTCTTGAAGCAACGTAACCTAGAAAAGAACGAATGAAGTAAAGACAAAGGAAAAACTAAAAACAACAGGAAGGAAGCAGTTTGAAAAAAAAAAACAGATATTAGTTAAAGGCAAAAGCCATTACGCCTGAAACACAAAAACGCCTCAGCTTTGGCTTCGCACGTGCCTCGTGTACGAGTTCAGTCGAAATAATTCAATGCATGCTATCACAAAGAAGCTTTGATTTCAATATCACGTTTCGATTGGCAATAGTAACGAAAATAAAGTAATGTAACGTATTGTGACTACAAACGGAAGCTCTAGCATCTCAATAGCTGCACAAAAAATTCAACGCACAAAATTCATTCGCAGTGAAAGATAGAAATAATTCAAAGATAATTTATTAAAATAGAGAATTCGTTGAACAGAAAATGTGTGTTCAAGGAACTTTTGATTGACTTAGTAAGGGAGCGGAAATTCCTCTTAAAGAAATATAAAAATGTTTTGAAAAGAAATGCTGGTTGTGAAGAGATTGGCAAAACTTTTAACTAACAAAAAGTTATAATAATACCCTTCGATTATTTCTGCAGTTGGCGAGTGCAAACAGTGGTGGGAGAGCTTTCCACACCGGTTCTATAGAAAGAAGCGCTCGATGGAGCAACCGTCTCAAAGTGGAGCTGCAGCTAGGTGGAAGCACTACCATGTGCTTAAGTTTTTGATCCCATCACTTACACCGCTAAGGTTCAAACACACATAATTTGTAGTTTTTGGATAAGACGCCACTTTCGTGTGTTTGGGAAAAAAGGAAACTACCAACAATTTGCTGCAGTAGAGAGTGATGATTTCAGCATACGAATTGAAGACGCACGGCAACAAAATGATTGCCCCAAAGAGAGCAAGGCGTATGGCGGAAGAGGTCTACAAAAGTTTCTCTGTAGGGTTGAACGAGATCGTGTCAACTAATCTGAGCACAGCACTTTCTGCATACGATGTGGACGATTAGTTTTTGTCGAACATGGCTAAACAGATGAAACCTCTCCATGAAGAACTGCTACTGTGTATTCGTCTATACACTGAGATATTAGTAAACGTGAATGAAGAAGTGTTAAAGCAACAGAGTTAAGAAATTTAGTGGGCTCAGTTCGATAAGTTTCCCCTAAAACGTCTTCTGCAGATGTTGTTCAATAAGAGCGTAGAGTGCCTCCAATGATTTTGGGGACATACAGTTGCGGTCAAAAAAATAGCAGTGAGAAGTTCATACAAGCATATTCTGATTTCAACTTAAACATGAGCAATCTTTTACATTCTTTTACTACTTTTCTTGTACAACAGCATTATGTCTACTGTTTCCACAAAAAAATTCTGATCCTAACGGTTTTGTTATAAATGTCATATAATTTCTCTTGAAGTTTATTTTTTGTTCGGTCAAAAAAATAGCAGTCTTTATCATTTTGTTCATTTATACTGATCGTGTGAACATTAAACGTAAAATTATTTTTGATAAAAGTAATCCGTCTTGGTCCCAGTATGTTTTTAAAATTTTGCAAATAATATGGGGCGTTACAAGCACTGCACTTCCGAAAAAAGGAAAATCATTCGAAAACTTCTTACTGAAGGAAAACTTATAGGGAAATCCAAAATTTGCTGTAAATTTCCGCAAAAATGATTTCAAATGCGAAACATATTGTGGACGGATGAAACCAAAATTGTCCTGTATGGCAGCTCTGGTTCTCGCGATTATGGCCGACGCAACGTCCACCAAATGCCGAATACGTTCCTCGGTATACTAGAAAAACCGTCAAACATGGTGGCTCTTGTATTATGATATGGGATTGCTACTATGGTGTAGGGCCCGTATATCGTATAAATGGTATCATCACAGACAAGTAATTATTACTTGTCTGTGGTATCATGGATCAGCATGCTTACGCGGATATCTGCATGCTGCCCGTACGCAGAGAATTGGCCTGCGTAATCTTCTGACCTTAACCCGATAGAGAACTTTTGGACTGATGTAAAAAAACGTTTTCTTGTAATATCATGAATTATATTAATACTAAAAAATAAATATGATGTATTTATAACGATTGTAAGAATTAAGAATTTTTTTTAATGAATATTTTCGGAGTGTCTTCTCACTGCTACTATTTTTACCGCAGCTTTTCTTGTTAATTTGAAAAAAAAAGCTCTGAAACTTAATCCTTCATTTGGTTGAAGTTTCGTGCAAAAAAATTCTTCTACATCTGTCCGTAGATTGAGCTCCCGAGCCCACCAACGTCTCTAGTACAGCATTTCATCTTATTCGATGAACTGAATTAAGAGCAAATATATAGAAACCTAGCCGACTCTGCGAACCTCGTCTCGCCACCCTTCAGAGCAACTTCAGAATAATTTATTATAATTAACACAGATATTGTTAAAATGCAAACATCTGAATTTTTCCAAGTTTTACAAGTAACTTTCTACTTTCATTTAAGCATGCAGTAAAATCCAAATTTCGTTGAAAAATTTAAAAAATTCTCATTCTTCTGGTTTCAAAAATCAATGCATTGAGTATGTCTACCGGACATACGAACAAACCAATGCACCTTAAATTCCCTGCAAAAACTTGATTTAAGATCTTGAAGTTTTTCAACAATAACTTTCTATTTTTCCATTCAAAAACTTATTTTGAATCAAAAACTTCCAAGCAAGAAAAATCAAATTTCTAACCTTTGTTTTAGTTTTTCCAGTTCTCCCACTCTTCCATGAGGTTTTGCCATTTTTACTGCGACACATAGAATATATGGCAAGTATTGAATTCGTAAAAAAAAAAAAAATTGAAATGAGGATGAGATATGACATTACGATGATAGAGAAGTCGAAAAAAGTGGGTCCGGCAATTCCGTCTGTCTGTCTGTCGGAAAGTTTACAGGCATCTACAGCTTAACTACTGGTCCGATTGACTTCAAATTTGAAAATTAGAGGTTTGAGCAAAAACTCATATCCCATTTCTTTTATTTTTGTTTTAAGATCAAAATTTAGGGTAGCCACCATACGATTTTTTTGGCCAAAAACCAAAACTTTTTTTTTTCACAAAAACGGCCCGAACGAATTTTTTTAAACTTCCTCGAGTTTAATTTTTTTAAACATTCATGTGTTTTATGTAAAAAAAAAATTTTTGTATTGCTCCAAAACGTACCTCCCATAGAACCGTTTTTTTGTTATTAGATTTCTCGAAACTGAAGTCCGATCGCGTAAGTTCGGTACGTATATATGTTCAAATAATATTTTGTTTTCAAAAAAATTTCAAATTTTTTTTTGGATTTTTAAAAAATATTTTTAACTTTTTTTTCAAAATTCTGTATCTCAAAAACGGATCAATTTTAAAAATCCAAATTAGAGTATAATATGTATATTTACATGGTCTTGAAAACTGCATACCCAAATTAATTTTAAGATATTTTTGAAAAATTTTATATATAAAAAATTAATTAAAAAAAAACGGCTCCGACGATTTTCAAAAAAAAATTCATAAATCAAGAATAAGGTTTGAATTTGTTCGGCATTTAAATTTTTGGAATGAAATGTATATACGAGGTACATTTCCAAATTTTAATTTTTTTAATAAATTCTAATTATTTTATATATATATTTTTTTTTGAGTTAAGTGTAAGCTGTAAGTAAGAGTGTAATCAGAATTGCTTAAAGTATATCTCTTATTTTAACACTACCTTTTGCAATTTAAGTAATCATAAATATTTAGTTTTAGCATGCAGGAGCAAGTTCGTACGACCCAGTCGTGCACATTTTTTTATTTTTGTTTTAAGATCAAAATTTAGGGTAGCCACCATACGATTTTTTTGGCCAAAAACCAAAACTTTTTTTTTTCACAAAAACGGCCCGAACGATTTTTTTTAAACTTCCTCGAGTTTAATTTTTTTAAACATTCATGTGTTTTATGTAAAAAACAAAATTTTTGTATTGCTCCAAAACGGTACCTCCCATAGAACCGTTTTTTTTTGTTATTAGATTTTCTCGAAAACTGAAAGTCCGATCAGCGTAAGTTTTTTTTCGAAAGTAGTTATATATTGTTCAAATAATATTTTGTTTTCAAAAAAATTTAATTTTTTTTGGATTTTTAAAAAATATTTTTAACTTTTTTTTCAAAATTCTGTATCTCAAAAACGGATCAATTTTAAAAATCCAAAATTGAGTATAATATGTATATTTACATGGTCTTGAAAACTGCATACCCAAATTAATTTTAAGATATTTTTTGAAAAATTTTATATATAAAAATTAATTAAAAAAAACGGCTCCGACGATTTTCAAAAAAAAAATTCAATAAATCAAGAATAAGTTTGAATTTGTTCGGCATTTAAACTTTTCGGAATGAAATGTATATACGAGGTACATTTCCAAGTTTTAATTTTTTTTAATAATTTCTAATTATTTTCATATATATTTTTTTTTGAGTTAAGTGTAAGCTGTAAGTAAGAGTGTAATCAGAATTGCTTAAAGTATATCTCTTATTTTAACACTACCTTTTAGCAATTTAAGTAATCATAAATATTTAGTTTTAGCATGCAGGAGCAAGTTCGTACGACCCAGTCGTGCACATTTTTTATTTTTGTTTTAAGATCAAAATTTAGGGTAGCCACCACCATACGATTTTTTTGGCCAAAAACCAAAACTTTTTTTTTCACAAAAATGGCCCGAACGATTTTTTTTAAACTTCCTCGAGTTTAATTTTTTTAAACATTCATGTGTTTTATGTAAAAAAAAATTTTGTATTGCTCCAAAACGGTACCTCCCATAGAACCGTTTTTTTTGTTATTAGATTTTCTCGAAAAATGAAAGTCCGATCAGCGTATTTTTTTTTTCGAAAGTATATATATCTTGTTCAAATAATATTTTGTATTCAAAAAAATTTCAATTTTTTTTGGATTTTTAAAAAATATTTTTAAACTTTTTTTTCAAAATTCTGTATCTCAAAAACGGATCAATTTTAAAAATCCAAAATTAGGTATAATATGCATATTTACATGGTCTTGAAAACTGCATACCCAAATTAATTTTAGGACATTTTTGAAAAATTTATATATAAAAAATTAATTAAAAAAAAAACGGCTCCGACGATTTTCAAAAAAAAAAATTCAATAAATCAAGAATAAGGTTTGAATTTGTTTGGCATTTAAATTTTGGAATTAAATGTATTTACGAGGTGCATTTTCAAATTTTAATTTGTTTAATAAATTCTAATTATCTTTATATATTGAGTTTTTTTTTGTGACTTAAGTGTAAGCTGTAAGTAAGAGTGTAATCAGAATTGCTGAAAGTATATCTTTTATTTTAACACTACTTTTTGCAATTTTTGGAACATAAAAGTAATAATAAATATTTAGTTTTAGCATGCAGGAGCAAGTTCGTACGACCCAGTCGTGCACATTTTTTTTTTTTCAGAGAAACCATCACTGAATATTACAATATTTAACCATGATAATTTCACAAATATCTGTTGGGCCATTTCGGAGTCCATAAAGGACATACAAGCATCGTTTTTTTATATAGGGTTAGGAGTTTTTCTATTAATAACGGATGGGATTATAATTAACACATTTAATGGTGTTCTTACTTGATAATTTAAAGAATCTCATATTTAAGGTCTTGAATCGGATGTGATAAATAGTGACATGAAGCTCGTCTCTTACGTGTCCCCAGGCGATCACTATTCCAGAAATTAAGCGGCCAGAAAAATCTTTCTAAATATGTGAATATTGTAACTGTCTCGTTGCTTTTTAAACTTTTCAGAAAAATTGTACAATTTAAATGGGGCTGTTATTCCATTTTTAGTGATGGTTTGATGTATCTAATTGTATGAACTCAATAAGCTTTACGGACAAAATGTTAATTGCAAAATTGAATTTTAGGTGCTTATTATCTACTGCTAGACTTGATTAAGGTATTGAATACAGTATTTATTTTAACCTTAAAATAACAAATTTGAAATTTTACAATATTGCAAGGTTGTTTTCTTCCTTAAATGTATGCTGTATAACTTCAAGCTTGTCAATAAAATTTTGAATGTGAAAAATATGAGCTGAAATGCAGTAATCTTCAATGCAAGTTTATTCAAGTATGTTAGTATGTATACTCATATTTTCTGCATTTTTTGATTGACGAATCGGTTTATTATGAATACAGAAAAAGGTGTTTATTGAGAAGTAAAACTCTTTGCTCTTAAATTTTAGCTCTCAGAAGTATATAGATGAATCTTTGGAGAAAAATATTGTGTTTTACGGTTTCAATTTTATTGGAAAATTTATATCATTTTTAGTGTACATTTTTCGGGTTTTAGTGTTAACTTTATTTTATGCCGTTGGTTGTAAAAAACAAAGCGATAAGGATGCAAAGTGTTAAAAACAAACAAAAAACACTATACGATACGCCAAAGACAAATCTACAAAATGTTGTATTTTATCTTTGCCTGCTTCGTTTTTTCTCTATATGTGTACTTAAGTGCTGTTAACCGCCACTGTGGTATCATACATAAAGTAGTAAAAAGTAAAAAACAAAACAAAACAAAAAATATAAGCTAAAAGCACACAATAAGAAGAGCAAGGACACACAGAAATAAGACTCCATTTTGCATCCGTTTCCGAGGTAACCGCAAATTTTTGCGCAGAAATATCAACACACACAACATATTACCTCCATAAAGAAAAAGAGTGAAAAAAAAGTGAAACACTAAAGCTGTGCTTGAAATATAATACAAATCCTTTGACACTATATAGCCAAGTGTTTTTTATTTTTCTTCCTTTTAGTTATCTTAAATTATATTTTGCTTTTATTTTTACATTTTGTGCAGAGCAAAGAGTGGAAGAATTCAATTCTCACCATCTGCAAGGTGTTTACATGGCTGGATTGTATGAAATATAGGAAGGAAGTGTTAAAAGGGCCCCCAAGGAAGTAAACACTTCTAAAACACTATTTGGTCTTACTTACTTTGAAAGCAGAGTGTCTTTAAAATTCATTTCTGATGTCATTCAACTGATAAAAAGAACCAAATCCGCACCAGCTAACACCTAGACCGAGTAAATCTATTTAAAAGCCACTACAAATGAAAAAGTGTTATTGTACCGTGCTTATATTCTATGCCATTTAATTTTCTGTATCTCTGCAGCTACTCGTACATTGAATGAGTGGCCTGCTCTTTGTTGTTATTATAATTTTTTTTTTCATTTTTGTTATGCCCATTGGTGCTGAATGCTGATTTTGCATTGTGAATCCTCCGCTTTCGCGGCAAACCGACGCTTTACCGCCTGTTTCAGCTATTTATATCCTTTTGCCTTGGCCATCCTGCTAAAAGAATGTTGCCCTTGTTTTCGAATTCAAAACCAACCCAAGGAAGTTCACTTTCGCTTATCGTTTGCACTCCGTTGTGATAGGGAATGGGAATAGGAAAAAACAGAATCGGAACCACCAACCAGCAGTTTTGAATTTATGACAGCAAAAACATCATGCTTTGCTTTTGATATTGTTTCCACTCTACAAAGGAGGATGCAAAGAAATTGCGGCCACTTTAAGCCCTTTGAGCATAGAAATACAAGTGAGATTACAATTTTCTTTGGCAAAATAGCCACCACAGGTAAACTAAGAGTTATTTTTATTTGAATGCTGCTGGTTGAACAAAAAAGAAACAGCTATGTATGTTGGTCTATGGGTGTTCTGTTGTAGACATGTTGTGTGGGTTTAGTGGGTTTAGCCAGATTTTTGCTTTTTTTTAAAGGGAAACAAGAGAATATGCTCCTTGGATTTGAATCACTATTAACGGTTTTATATCGCATTAGCTACAATGTTCTCTTTTTGTCAGGGTCACATAAATGATGAATTATTATTAAAAATGGAACCTTATTGCGAATATTATATCGAGCCCTTACCGCCAAATTATCGAAATCGACACTCCGAAAATTCGTTTTTCCTAGCTTTTAAGGCGCAATAAATAACATTATATTAAATTAATAATAAATAATAAAATCTGACTGCCGTATTATATTGATTAGTACAAAATAATATTTTAAATCTTCACTTTTGGACATTTTAGACAAATTCTATTCAAAAAATTGTTGTGTCAACTAAAAATAATAAAAAAATGGCTTTTTGAACATTTAGTTTGAATCTTGTTTCGTATTTTTTTTTTTGTTCGTCTTCTCCTGTAGTTCTTAAATTCGATTAACAATTCTTGGTAATATGGGTAGCCATTTTTTTGACCACGGCTTTGTTAATATGGTTAGATACAAATCAAAGTTGACAGAATATATTATATTTTAATTTTGTCAATTTTTTTTACAAATGGCATAAAACAATCTCTAAACGAGGTGATTGGCGTTTAAGTTAAACAATCGTTGAACAACGTTACTTAAATGTGTAAATTCTTTTTTCAGCCATATTTATAAAAGAATATTAAAGGCTGCTTAACTTTAAACAACTTCTAAATAGCTCTTAAGTCAAAGAGGCGACCATCAGATAACTTACCCGATCTGGTAAATGGATTTGTACCCACTATTCTATAGAGTTTTTGGACTCAAAGACAGCGCAACAGGGTTGCCTATCAATGTCCGGGGCACTGGGGGTTAAACGGGACACGTAAAGGATTTTTCAATAAGGACGCTACAAAAGTAGGCTGATAGGGACAGCAAACGACGCCATATTTTTTCCCGCTCTCTTCTCATTTCTCTTCAGTAAGGTTTACCATTTCTTAATGGATCAAGGTATACGATCCAACAACGAGTCGAAATTATTAAAATTAACTACCGAAATTCGGAGTCAGTGGTCAACACTTTAAGAGCGCTACTCATCTTCAGCGATGAGGCTCATTTCTGGCTGGATGGCTTCGTCAATAAGCAAAATATGCGTTATTGGTCAGGCAGCAATCCACATGTGCTTCACGAGGCACCATTACATCCCGAAAAAATCACTGTTTGGTGCGGTTTACATGCTGTTGGTGTCATTGGGCCGTACTTCTTCCGTGATGATCAAGACCGGCACGTTACTGTGAATGGGAATCGCTACCGCTCAATGCTAACCGATTATTTTTGGAATGAATTGGATGATATGGACTTGGACGATATGTGGTTTCAACAGGACGGTGCCACATGTCACACAGCGGGCCAAACAATCGAATTATTGAGAACGAAGTTCGATGAGCGCATTATCTCCAGAAATGGACCTGTGAATTGGCCGCCTCGTTCATGCGATTTAACGCCGTTAGACTATTTCCTGTGGTTTATGCCAACAAGCCTGCGACGATTGATAAACTTCGTACGAATATCGAACGTGAAATTGCAGCAGTATCGGCCGATTTATGCTTGAAAACCGCCGAAAATTGGGTTCAGCGGCTAGACTTCTGCAAGCGTGCCCGTGGTGGCCATGCAAAAGAAATCGAGTTGCATACATAATGGCATCAAATTAACTTCCACAGGAATAAAGAATTTCATTGATATTCAAAACCGTTTTTGTTCTATTTAAGAAATCTTTTGTAGCGTCCCTATTGAAAAACCATTTATATAGTGCGTTTTTTGGCCACTACTTGCCCCATCGGGTGAATGGATAAAATTAGTGTCAAACTATAGAGCTCAACGTGACGAAAAAAATTTTATGGGTTACCTTACCCCTCTCTGTAGTTTCTCTGTAGACTCTCGCAGGTAAAACAAAAACTATAGACCTTTCAAATTCCAAGTAATTAGTTTCAGCAAAGTCGAACAACAAAAAACTTATTCCCGATGCTTTCATGATAAACAGTTTAGCTTAATAATCCCTGCTTAACCCAAAGTCAAATCATAAAATTGAAGAACTTAATTTAACATTTTCAACATCACTTTAGATATTTTGTATAGTTTCTTGACGCCATGCTGGGCTGCTGCTGCTAGCTTGTCACAGACCGACACCTCAACTTGCGCTGTTGCAAGCTCACCTATCAGTTTTTTTTTTCTTGTTTGGAAACAAATGCAAGAAAAGTTTTGCCTGCTTCCACTTGAAAACTGCCGACCTAGTTTTCATATTATATCGCCAAGTTGAAGGTACGTTGATAGTCTTTCCTTCATAATCTTCTCGAAGCGATGAAGAACGCAAAAAAAAGTTTGTACAACGTGCACATCGGCAACAATAAGTTCGCCGTCGTATCCTTTAACTTGTCATGAAGTATTGTCAGCGCTTTCAAGGACAATAAATTTCATGAAAATATAGTTTATTGTGGAGGGACGAGGGAGTGTAGTAAGGGAAGTGAGAGACGGTTGGTTTTGTCGTTTGCAATTTTGCGACTTGAAGGAGGTTCAAGAAGTCGTAAAAAAATATGTTGACGAACAAAATATAATGCTAGATGATTATACCTTCGAGAGCTGTTTGTGTGTGAGATGAGTATCAGAAGGTTTTAGTAGGTATAAGGCCAGACAATCAGGAATCAGAAAACCAAGTCCCAGTTTGAAGTTTTTACTTATTTGTTAAGCTTTCTTGTACTTTCCGTTGAT
This sequence comes from Sphaerophoria rueppellii, assembly GCA_920937365.1. Taxonomy (NCBI): domain Eukaryota; kingdom Metazoa; phylum Arthropoda; class Insecta; order Diptera; family Syrphidae; genus Sphaerophoria; species Sphaerophoria rueppellii. The sequence goes on along the minus strand of CAKKXW010000001.1, from coordinate 31,520,637 downwards.
ATAGTTTTAGTTTCGCTATTTTTTGGTCTTGTTATTTTTGGAAGCTATGTCTCAAAAGTTATTTGATATTTTTATTGGTATGATATCAACTACTTTCGCCTACATGAGAAACTGGTGCATGTGTCTTTGACTCTTAGGAAAGTTTTAAGTTGCAATGAAAATAAATCCAATTCTGTAGTTTTGATTGGTACCGATTTAATATTTAAAGTTTTCCGAACTTTGTCTGTTGACCATGCTAAATCTGTTCCCAATGTTACGTTTCACACAATCTGCCTTCGCCGCGCCATCTGTAGTTTAAGCCTCACATAATGTTAACATGAAAAATTCTAATTCTTTTCTCTGTATAAGAATTATACAAAATTCATTAATGTCTTAAAAATAAATCTACACTTTTCCGTTCGAATGGAAAAGAACGAAATATCACGGCTGCCACACTACGTTTTTTTCATTTTCACAGCCCAAATTGATTTAACGTCATTTAGAAATCTTTTTTATTTTACCCATGGAATTTGCAGTTATTTTTTTAAGGAAAAAACTATTTGTTGGTATGTGGCCATCATCTCATTGGGTCATATGGCCCTATTTCGAAAATTGCCTTAATACTCATGTCCATTCGGAACAGCACCTTTCGGGGATTATATATATAATCGCGAGACCTACCAAATCTACCACGATACGGATGTAATGAAAAAATTAACCTTATGGTAGACTTCGACTGTAAGACGATGTTATTTCTGTCAACAAGGAAGGCCAACCAACATTAACGTCTCGGAGCCAGCGACAGTATAAATAAAATAAATAAATACAGTGGCGCGACAGCTCTTGAAGAGTCAAGGCCTAAGTGGCTTACTCTCATCAACAAGTCTCTAGATGCGTGTGAAGAAATTGAGGGGGACCTACAAGTTAATGCCGATCCGAACGGCAATGTTAAGAAAGCACTTTTTCAGGACAGATAATACTCTTGGAAGTTTTGTCAGTTTTTCGCAAGAGGCAGTTGTGATCCGTGAAATATGAAATAAAAATTATGGGACACGAGTAGGTCTCGAACCCACGATGTTCTGCTTAGCAGCCAACGCACCTAAGCACTTAGCTACGGACACGACCAACGACAGTATAGACAGATTTAACTTATAGATAGTCACGACCTTTGTCAACCTAGTATGAGTATCCGCTATAAAATCAGATAGCTTCCTTGGACTTAAAAAGCAATTGATTGGTAAAGTCCTCTCGAGCAACTAATGTATTAGGGTCTCCAATTCTCCAGGTCCTCATGTAAAAGGCATAAATGGAGAATGGAGACGAAGATTCAACCACAAGCTGTGAAGCAACTTTAACCTAGCCAGAAAACATAATACCAACCAACTTGGCGTGTGAAACTGGAGACACCTAACTGGGACAGATATGGCTGGATACGCTTTTTCGATGAGGCTGTAGTGCAACCTTGAGTAATTAAGTAATACTTAAGATGTGTAAACGAAGAGGAAATGGTCAAAAAAGTCCCTTGTGGTACAATGCATGGTAGGAGATAGGACACAGGTTGGCAAATAAACGAAACTGAGTGGCATCGTCCAAGGCTTTGAAGAATGCAAGAAACTGAAGAACTTGCTGAAGGAGGCCTGGACCGGATCCCGGTTGTGGCGCAGATTATGAATAAGATTATGATAGTGATGATTCTGTGCAAGTGACCTTCAAGAAATTCATCCTTTAACGAAAGGTGACGACGATTGAAGTCAGAAAATCGATTTTCAAAAAGTCGAAATTCGTGGAAATTCATTACACAGAAAACTGCGAAAGCTAGCAACTTTGAGGACAGCTACTAAAGGGAAGATTTGATATTTAAACATGTTCTAATTCTTTGAAGTTCTTAACGACTTCTGTTCAGAACAAGGAGTAGATTCTGTTGTTCATATTATATATTGTGAATTTCGAATGTCTTCAAGAAACATACTCCCAAAAACTAATTTGTTAAATAAAATTACAAATGTAAGAATCTCATTAAAATGTTGCTGAAAATTTGTTATTATTTCCTTCCTCAGCACAATTATTATGTTCCTTTCATTTTTGCCTCCAGGAAAGCCAAAACTTATTTGCAACAAAGTTTTCAAATTTCTTAAATCTTATTAGCCAAACGACTCACGTGTTGTGAATTTTATTAACCTCTAAGCTAAAAGCTTTTTAGTGTAATATCAAGCAAAACTAAAGCATTAAACGTAATTGGTGGATTACTTTCATTTAATCAAATGAAATACTTTCCAAAAAGGGAACAAAATCTTTTCTGAAAAAAAAATACTTACACAAAAAAAAACAACAAACCAAACAAGAAAATAGCAACACAAAGAACCTTAATTTCCTATGAAATTGATACTTCTAAGGATTCTTGGCATTGTTTCTTTTCTTGATTTTTTTTTTTGTTTTTTTTTAATGAAATGTGCCGAATCTTCTTCACTTAAAATGAATATTTTCTATTTCTATACTTTTATTTTTCTACTTCTACGATTTCAAAGGAAAAACAGGGGCAGAATGGGATCTGAAGGGGCAAAAAGTGTCCTCTTCATTCGTCTTGTTGAATTTCGATCTCAGGTTCGAATTCGTGGACAGTTTACCATTAGTGTAGAAAAATGACGAGACAAGTGGCCTTCCAATAAATCCAGCCCTGATGCCTTTCAACAAGGAGCAAACTTCTGTTCCCAAAAAAGCAGCCAGTGAAAAAAGAAAAATTAGATATTTTCATGTGGTTTCTGGGTTGCGATCGATCAGATATAACTCCTCTCCAATCTCCTTGTTGACACAAAGTTTTATTCAAAATCTTATACTTAACAAAGTACTCATTCAGTGGAGATAATCTGATCTTAAAGAAATAAAATTATAATAAAAAAATACTCTTAAAGCACAAAAAAGGTTAATGGACATTAATAAAAAAAAAATACGTTGCTCCAGAAAAATTTGGCGACAAGAAAAAGGCCCAACTTAAAGTAAAAGGAACAAATTCTCCCAGATATAGTATAAATCCTTATGTTTCTTTCATATTTGCGAAAAGATTACGCTTAACACCTTATGGATCGGTTGGTAAGCCTCGCGGCAATGGTCCTTTATTTGTTGAATGGTTTCCAAGATAATCTTTTTGAATGTATCTTATTTTCCTTTTATCGCAGTTTTCATTTTTTTTTCCTTACAATTTTTTCTCTTTTTTCTGTTTTTGTTCTCATGGGTTCTATGACAGTGAGTGATACCCTATTTATTTAACCCTTGAGTACGAATATCCTTGGGCCTTTTTTTGTTGTTTGTTGGTAACATGCTGACGAATTCTTTTGGGTCCTTGTTTTGAAAAGGACCGAATTTTATATAAATATTTCTATTTAAAAGGGAATGAATGTAACCATGATAACGACTTGAATGGGGTAGTTAATGGGCATTTGGCAAAATGGTAACATGTGTTGTGCATTCTAAGAAGCTAACGATTGTGTTTTTGTCCTCTTCAATAATGGATGGAAAAAAAGGAAATAAAAAACATCAACAACAATATTTTTAAAATCTGGATGATTAAAATATAAAATTTTATATTTTGATGTTTATTTTACGAGTCTGGTTTAGGGATCATAAATACAGCTTTATGGGTCAATAGTCGGAATTGAGTAGTTGTTATTTCTGTTTTGTGTGTTGATGTTGCTTTTATTTTTGGACTGATTTTTTTCTTGGAAAGTATTTTGTGATTTGGATTTGATTTTCTTAAAGATGCTGTCCAATTAGGTCGAATTGTGTATTGAATACAATTGAATTTCATAGTAAGTTCTTAAGAAGTTTAAAAATCCGGGCAGATTCAAAAGTAAATTTGTTATTTTTTTGTAATGAACGAGCGCCAGTGATTGGAAAAACTAATTCGTAGTTTGACTTTGTTTTAGATTACCCTCTTGAGTAGTAATTAAAAGAATGATAACTATTTTGATTGACTTCAATTGACTTAGAATTTAGTGGTCTGAGCGAATTTGGGTGGTTTCGGTAAGATCAAAATGAAGGGTAGCCACCATAGAATTTTTTCAACCAAGAAGTGTGTAACGAATCGTTACAGCTTATTTATTTTGTTCGATGAAATTCAAGAGTAGACCCAAGTTAAAAGCTGAAAAAGAATAAATGGGCCACCGCCTCTTCGATAGATAACCTACGACGGTCCACTCCTGGAAACTACCGACAGCAACAAAAGAGAATGCAACAACGGAAACCAACTGAGGATAACAAGAAAATGGAAGAATACGAAAAGGGTTTCCTTGTATTATATAATTCACACTCAGCACCGACCGGAAAATGTATAAAAGGATGTGCTGCCGGCTACCGAAAATCAGTTTCTTTTCCGCTTTGGTAGAGTGTACCATTAAACAAACACATAAATTCCTCATGAAAGATTTTTACTTAATTTTAACGATTCTAGTCTTCACCAACAGTACATCGAGTCATTTACGATGGTTATATGCTAGAAATCATACTTCAAAACTAATTTTATTAGCTAATGATTGTTCTTTCATTTCTGTCTCGAAAGTAAGATTACAAAGTTCCAGCCAAATTGAATTTAATGGCCTTTAACCCCCAAATAATGATTCCATTAATCACCACTAGCTGTCTCCATCCCTAAACACTTCAAACTGCCTTATATCTCACAAGTCACAACCCTATACCCAGTTCTATTGAAGCTCATAATGTGCTGACAAAATGACAAATACTGCAAAGAACAATACAAACAAGTCTTTCAATATCTTAATTGAGAGATCCAAGACAAATTAACCCCATCAAAAAAAACAAAACAAACCGAACAATGTTCATATTATTACTAATCTCATGAGGATAACCATTTTTTCTGTATTTTACTTCTTTTCAGAACCTATTACTGAAGTAATTGGCGGCCCTGAACTCCACATCAACAGAGGTTCAACAATAAACCTCACATGTATAGTCAAATTTGCTCCAGAGCCTCCGCCCACAGTAATTTGGTCGCACAATCGACAAGTAAGCCAATTTATGTTTGCATTCATTTACGTTCATGTATTAGGGTGGTACCAAAAAATGAACTATGAAAAGATATGTTGCTACAGAAAATTCGTTACAAAACTAATTCATTTTAATGGCCTTTACTATACAACTACAAACTGTGCCTTTTTTATGTTTGCTAATCATTACTTTTTGGGCCACTCTAATATGTCCTTATGCACATATAGAAGTCTTACGAGCATAAGTTAGTAACTGCCTTAATTCTGGAATATCTGCATGGAATGCCTTGAATCGATTTATTCAACCACATACACGCATACAGAGCCAGTCAGATATCGTTATCCTAAATTAAGACATCCTTATACTCTAGACCTTTTGCAACGATCATCCTTAACGTCTACTGTACTATACATGTTTTTTTTCCGATTCTATATTTTAGGTCATAAATTTCGATTCACCCCGAGGTGGAATATCATTAGTTACAGAAAAGGGTGTCCTTACAACCAGCCGGTTATTGGTTCAAAAAGCCATCCAACAGGATTCCGGACTGTATACGTGTACGCCATCAAATGCAAATCCAACATCAGTTCGAGTACATATCGTAGATGGTAAGTGAAGTACTAATTTCGGTTTTCCATTGTGCCCAAAAGGAATAGAATTATTATGAAAATAATTTTTTGTGGGTTTTGCGTATGCTTGGGACAGTTGGAGCCAAAATATTTCATCGGAATTACTCTAATTGCTTGGATTTTGCTCTGGATTAATTTTTCAATTTAACGACTTAGTCGAAATTCTATCTAACGAAAGGACGAATTGATGTAAATTGCTTATGCATAAATTTAATGTTGGTGAATTTGCAGAAATTCGATTTCGATGTTATTTTATGTTTGCAATAATTAAAGATGGTTTTATAGTTCTACGAGTAAAAGTAATATACAAATGTAAGCAGTTTGTGTATTGATTTGTGTTAATGACTAAGGAATTAAACTAGTTAATGTTTTGCTCGCATGGAAATTTAGTCTTCTTGTTAACAATACTCGCATGATAATTCTTGAAGATTGAAAGAATTTGGTATTTCCAGAAAAGGAACCAATGACTGCATCAATAATTCATCCAACAACAGAAAATAAAACATAAAATGTGACGTTTAACAAAAGTTAAACAGAAAATGATTTCAACAGGTTGTCATTAGGTTATGATCACAAAAATATCAAAGCCAACACTTCAGCACCTGGTGCTTCACCCTTCAACGGATACATTCTTTGTTGAGTTTTTCTCAAAAAAAAAAAAAAAAACAAATATGTCTCTGAGTTACCTTGATTTAGTTGACAATGTTTCACATTTATCCTGGCATTTCATATTAAAAATTCATATCCCTAGCTCTACTGTTATTCAAAATTGCATTTTGTTTAAAATACACACCTTCGCTCAGTGCCGACCCGCTGACAGGTAACAAGTAACAACACAAAAAAGGATTTCCTTTTTCTTATAACACACATTTCTGCACCATGTACCTATCCAAAAGGAAAAAAAATACTTTTGCATAAATTCAGCATTTCTTGGATATAGAAATATGAAATTTGATTTTGATTTCTTATATGTATGCATCAGAACTGGTGTAGTGCAGCACTAGCAATATGCTGGTTGGCAAAGTATCTGTAGCAATGTCAGCACAACTCTGAAACATTTTCTCTGTTTTTTTGTAGTTAGTATCCTTCTTCAAGGGCTTGCAAGGAAATGCAATTTATATGGAACCAACACCATGTTTTAGGTTGATATACCTTTTTCCAAGGTGTTTTTGTTTCAGCGCTTACAAAAATATATACAACCAATAAAACTTAGCTTCAGTGAGAGCTGAAATGCAGTTATGTAGCTTTTATAGTAATGCAGTTTTTTTCTTATTTCAATGTATGATTGCCGGAGCATAAAAGTTTATTTTTCTAGAGAAGCCATCGCATCGCTGGTAAACAAAAACCTTTTTGAGAAAGAGATTTTTTTTCTCTCATTTTTTGTCTTCCTATTATGACATTGGAAGAGTTGAATAAAAAGCAAAAAGAAAAAAAGAAAAAAATTACAATACCTTGAGTCCTTATGTGTTGCTGCATAACTTCCAAGGAGGCAAGGATTCAAGGAATTTTTCCATTTCCCCGTTCTCAATCTGGTGTATTTATATTTTGGTTTCGTTTTCAGCTATTTAAATATGTAGGAACTAGGTCTTCCAGTTCCATATTTTCTCAGTGATGCTTATAAGTCATAAGTTATAATATTTCAGCAGCTTCTTTTTTCAGTGAAATGTCCATTCAATTTAACAATTTAAATAAAATTAGGGTTGAGAATAACGCGTTTTTAATAGACTGCTTGTGTAAATAATAGAGAGGTAATACATATATGTATTTATTAATTATTATGACACTATATGTCCTACAGTTTTGTTTTTCACACTAGAATAATGCAAGTAAAACAAAATATAATGCACTAAAAAAAATATTATTAAATTCTCGAGTGTAAATTAAATTTTAAGAAACTATTTGGAATTTGGTCTCACTTTAAGTCTAATAGAAGATAGCTCCTCTATTGACAATTTTTAGTTATTTTTCGAAATTATCCGAAATACCTACTTTCAATAATTTTGTTTAACATTGATGTTCATTCCTATTTTTGTTATTCAAAAAAAAAAAAAATGCAATTCAAATTTCAAGTGAAAAACTAAGGGAACCGACCGGTATACCAATGTCAGCTTCAGATGGGTTTCTTCACGAACATTTTTCGGCGCAGGGTCATAAGTGCACGGGCCAAAGGTCAAAAAATCAATTACGGATTTTTAAGCCATCATAGTAAATATTTTTATTATTTATTCATAAATCGCGTTACGTTATATGAACATACATTTTATGTTAGAAATGCACACACTCAAGGGGTTTTTATACCCTTATTATGCCATAGACACAGTGAGTGCTTTAGGAAAGTGGGCACTGGTTGGAGAGTAGGTGCCGGTGTACATTGGTCTAAAATTCTTGAACATTGCAATGATCGGGAAAAACAGAGTGTGGAAGAGAGTTCCACATTGGCGTTGTACGGCTAAAGAACGATTCTCTATACTTGAGCGTACGACCGAAGTTGGGCTCGAGGGTAAACTGATGGGCATTCCTGGAAGCACGAGTATTACGGTTGAATTATTTAAGGGGAGGAATGCAACTGGCTATTTCACTAGAGCAATTGCCGTGGAAGTAACAATAAAACAAGGAGAGACACGAGACGTTACGACTATGTTCCAATGAAGTGAATGAGTTAGTGATCTCTCTATCACCAATCATTCTTACAGCTCTTTTTTGTATTCCATCCAAGAGGCTTAAGTAAGTAGCTGCAGCACCAGCCCAAAGGTGGGAATTGTACTCAAGCTTCGGACGGATATAGGTTTTATAGAAAATAGCCAGATCAGACGGGGAGAAAAATTTCTTGCACCGACTTAAGAAACCCAAACATCTTGCGGCATTTTTGGCGACATCGCGTATGTGCTCGGACCCAAAGAGGTGGTCAGTAATGCACATACCGAGAATCTCGAGATGTTCGGTCTCGTTGATGCAAGTGCCACTCATGGACAGTGTAAAGGGTGGTATATCTCGCTTCAACGATACAAGACAGCATTGAGTTTTCGAAGCATTAAGCTGTACGCGGTTCTTAAATCCCCATTGTACAATGCTGTTTAAGTCAGAGTTTAATGAGCTTATCATATTTTGGCCTTCCAGTTCCACATCCGAAGTGGAAGGATGTGAATCTGGGAACGAATATGAAAAGCTAAGGGTACTATCGTCAGCGAAGCAATGAATTGGATTAGAAGTTACAGACAAGAGATCATTTATGAAAATGAGAAAGAGGGTCGGAGACAAAACGGAGCCCTGGGGCACACCAGCATTTATGTTGTGGGTTTCAGACTTGAATCCGTCCAATACAACTTGTATTGAACGGTTCGAAATAAAGTTTCTAATCCAACGAAGAAGGGATTCATCGATAACGAAAGCACGCATTTTCGATAAATGAGCAAGATGCCAGACTTTATCAAACGCCTTTGAAATATCAAGTGCAACAATCTTACTTTCTCCAAAACGATGTAAAGATTTGTTCCACTTTTCGGTGAGATAAACCATCAAATCACCAGTGGACCTGTTGCTGCGAAAGCCGTACTGCCGGTCATTAAGAAGCTTTCGGTCTTCGAGATATTTCTTGAGCTGATAGTTTATCAGCGTCTCCATGACCTTAGAAAAAAGGGACGTAAGTGCAATCGGGCGATAATTGGAGGGAGAAGACGATTCGCTCTATTTTGGGATTGGCTGGACAAATGCTGTTTTCCAACTGCTCGGAACAATCCCAGAAGAATAGGATAGATGGAAAAGCTTACGCAAGGGTTTTGCCAGCGTGGAAGAACACCTTTTCAGAACAATAGCGGGGATACCATCCGGACCAGCGAATTTATGTATGTTGAGATCCTTTAGGACTCTCGCCACAGCACGAGTGCGAAAGAAGATTTGTCCTATGGAATCATTCACGCGCCTAAGAACAGGCGGAGTCATGACACCCTCTGGCTGCGAGGAGTTGGCGGCGAACTGCCTATTAAAGAGGTTAGCTTTCGCGAGAGAGCTAACAACTGGGGTGTCATTGTCAACGAGCGTACTTGTAAGAATGAAATGTTAAACTCGTAATAATAAATATTATTAACAGTAAATCTATTTGGAATACAATAAAGGAATTGTATGTTTTGTTTTTTCTCTATGTGCGTGTGAAGAATTGAGGGGACCTACAATTTAACGCCGATTCCGAACAGCAAAGTTGAGAAGCACTTTTTCATGACAGGTGATATTCTTGGAAGTTTTGCCAGTTCTTCAAATGAGGCAGTGCCCGTGAAAGATGAAATTAAAAATATGGGCACGAGTAGGAATCGTAGGACATATTGTAAAAACATGACAAAAAAACCTTCACACTCGAAAAAATACTGGATTTTATAGTACATTTTGCATCTATTCAATGAATATCCAACACGAGGAAAAAATGTGTTTATCAATTAACTTATTTATCAAAGGAATAATTTCACTATACCTACATGGATAGGTCATTTGATTCTCGATGACTTATGTTGTTGGACGATAAGTCGTACGTCAAAACAATTCTCAAAAAAAAATTCCGTAAATTGCATGAAAAATTTGGCATTAATGCCAACATTTGGCGTTTACGTCAAAACAATACTTGAACTTGTTGATTTTGATGGATATACATCAAAACCGTTCTGCAACGAAAGGATATAGAAAAAAACGGACAACAGATTTGAAAAGAGCGCCCTCGAAAATATAAGACTGCATACCCAGCTCAATATGTATATGAATTTTGGCGTATACGGCACTTCAATACTAGGGCGACGATTGGTTCATGGGCTTAGAATTGTTGTGGAAGTCGGCGGTATTCTTGCAAAATATGAACGCTGTCACGTTAGACTCTTGATAAAGAAAAAAAGTCACCATTTTTATTCAATCCTCCTTGTGCCAGAATTTTATTTAATTTTTATTGGCCTCATCTCAATTACACCGTTGGTCCCTTTAATTCCTAATCTTCGGAATTCGGGAAGCAATGTCAGGTTTCTCGTCTTTCAATTTCCGAATTCTGGTTTCTCATGTTCAGTTTTTTCCATTCCTAGGAACGACGGTATCAATATTCCCATCATATTACGTGTTCACTTCTATCTATAAGAGGTCGGTGTAAGTAAAAAAAAGAATATTTGAAAATTTGTGCGAAGACGACTGGACTATAGCCACTGATCCACGGTTCTTCACCTGACGTAACAACATCTGTCGGTGTCATGACTATCACAATGTGACCTCAACAAGTTTTACAACAAAATTTCAATAACGAAATATGGAGATATTGATGTATTTACATATGGCACATGTTTGCAGCCGATGTCGATTACGCAGGCACACCTAACCTTTTGTGTTGCTTGTTTCTTATGGAACGATTTTCTATATTTTTGTTTCTAAGGCCTTAAACTCATTTTTTTGAAATTTTTGTTCTCATCATCACCGTCCCTTAAAAAATTGGCCAAAGTAATTGGGATTGCCTCAGTTTGATTTCTGTCAATTGTCAATTTTCCATGTCGCCATGTCGATCAATATTTTTGATCACAACTTACAAAGCCCGCATATTCCAGAAAAGTCAAGTTCGATTTCCTTTTTCCCTCATCGAATAAACTGTTTCAATTATTATTCCCAAAAGTGAATTAAATAAGAAGAATAGCGTTCTGAGTATTCCACCTGAGAAAACAGTGAACTTTCAAGCCATTAACTTAATTGATGCAATAAATCCTTCCTTCAGGTGTATTCACAACGAATGAACAGTCACATAGCTTGAGTAAGCTTCTTATTAAAAGTGAAATATCGAAAGAAAAATAAAAAAAACAACTCCAATTCACTGTAAAAACAGATTCGTCACAAGCTCATCTCCTTGAAAGTAAATTTCACCCCCAAGTGCCCCACGATTACCAATTGAATTCCCCCAGCCAGCGTTATGATACCTAGCGATTAGCTGGCTGAAGCTCCTTTATTAATTTTTAATAAAAAAAAATTATAATAATAATAGAAGGTAGGAAAAATAATTTCAAAGTGAATTGAATTGTGATTCTTGGTCTGGCCCGATGCGAATTGGGAGTTTGTGTGCGCTAGGAACTCAAGTAAGAATTTTGCTTCCAATTATCGTAATTTGTTTTCGTGATAATATTTCCATTTCATAGGATTGTAATTTGTTAAATTATTTTTTTTAAATATTTTTCTGAAATGATAGGGTGCCGGAATTCTGATGAAGGAATGTTTTAAATTATGATTTAAGGAGAATTTTGTAAAATAGATGTTCAGGTAGTGTGTTTTTTACGGAATTGTTGAAGAGTATGAAACATTTCAAATAAAAAAAATATTCTTAATTTAACATCTACTCAAATGTGTGTTGTTTTATACTTTCAGGCGAACATCCAGCAGCAATGCATCACGGCGGAGTATCCCCCAACTGCAGACTGTCAAATGCTTTACTCCTTCTGTTATGCCTGGCAATAACATTTCGATTGCATCATAAAATTCGATGGAAACATACAACCAAAATATCGAGTACATAGCCCCAAACGGAATTGTCACTGTAAAATTCACTATCCTGTTATCATTATTATTACTTATAGTTTAAGAATTAAAAATAAAGAGAAAAAGGAGCAACAACAAACAACAACATAAGTAGTAAATAAAATTAAATAAAAAAAATATATTTAAAAATAAATAAGAAAATATAATTTTTTCGTACAAAATATTTTTTAAATTTAAGTTGTAAGTAATTTTTATATTTAAAAAGAAACTGATAATTCAAATATTTATATAAACACAAATAGGTACGTAAATTAAAATTTAAAAATATTAAAAAAAAAATATAAATTTAAACTAAAAAGTTGTAAATTTATTATTATTCGTTTATATCCCTCTCTCTATATAATATTGATGTATTCAAACTATCTTGTTATAATTAATGCTAAGAATAAAATTCTTATAAAACCTCGGCGTTGTACATTACGAAAATTGATAAAAAATGTGTGTAAATTATTAAATTGAAAACAAAGTAAAAATATATAAATAAAAGCATTTAAAAGAAATAGTACTTTGATGTAAAACGAAATTAGACCTTGCTATTTCCTTAAATCTACTGTACGTACACAAACATTTTATGTAAGAAAATAAAATTGAAATAAAATGGTTCATACATATATGTTTATTAGAAAAAGAAAAGTTTTAGTTTGCATATTATATATGCAAATTTTTATTTCAAAAACATTGATTCAAATAAAAAAAAAAGTTTATAAAATGCTAGGACTATACAAAGGAAATTATTTAATGTTATTGATAAGAGTAGGTTTAAACTTTTTAAATCTAAATAAAAAATATATAATAATTGATTTGAGGAGCACACTCTGTGGACCTATAAGATGGACGATGACGTATAAATGCAGGTCTGATGGTTGAAACAGACAGAAAGCCAACATAATTGAACATTTAGGCTAATTTATTGATTGAACGTTTAGGAAACTAAGATTAAACTTAATAATTGTTTTTAATTGATGAAACTAAAATAAAAATTATTATCAGAGATAACAAATTGAAGTCCTAGTTTTATTTAATTTTAGGGAAAGGGCATACAAGTTTACTGTCTTCAGTTTAACTTGATTTATTTTCTGGACTAACTAACATTTTTGATTATTAAACAACTTTCAATGACTTAATTTAGAGTTGCCTTTTCATCTTCAAAGAATAGATATGCATTGTAGTTTGGACATCTGTCTTTTTTCAATTATAAGGTTTTCCATGTGCTCAAAAATGAAACGATTTTAATATACCCTTGGAGTGATTGTGGCCACCACAAGGCAGTGATATTGTTCGCCAAAGTGTCCAGTTTAATTTGGAGAGGAATGTGTGGAACGCAAGAGAATGAAAGAAAACGATACTCAGAATTTCGTTCCTGTCCTCAATTTAAAGGATGAATGGGATGTAACGCCACAGTACCGAGCTGTACAAGAATTCAGCTCCGTACTGTGGCGTTACTCGTTTGAGTACAGTTTGATCAAGTTTTTTGTACTTCGTAGTGGGCGCAGTACGGAGTTGTATAGAAAATTACACTTTTTTTTAACTAAACGATGTGGTGTGTCGATAACTTATTGCTCACATTTTTTTATAAAAAATTTACCTTAATATTTCCTTTATTCTAACTTTTGAACAGTGCGAGCATAAGGAAAACAAGAGGGGTTTTAAAACGATGTGTCGGTGTACATTGGCTTCGAATTTCTGAAACATGCAATGACTAGGAAATACAGAGTTTGGAAGAGAGTTCCATATTCACGTAGTACGGCTAAGGAGCGGTTATATTATACTTGAGTACGTGCGGAAGTTTGGCTCGTGGTTAAACTGAAGAGCATTCCTATAAACCCGAGTATTATGGGCAAATTGTTTGAGGGGAGTTTTGCAACGGGCTATTTCACTAGGGCACTTAAAATTGAAGAAACTATAGAACAGAGAGAGACACGAACGTAACGGCGGTGATCTAATGAAGTGAATGAAGCAGAGATGTCTCTTCTTATCAGCATCAATCATTCTAAGGGTCCTTTTTTGAATACCATCCAAGAGGCTTAAGTATGTAGCTGGGGCACCAGCCCAGAGCGGGAAGTTGTACTCAAGCTTTGGACGGATATAAGTTCTATAAATAGTAGCCAGATCAGATGGGGAGAAGAATTTCAACCGAAAATCTTGCAGCAGTTTTTGAGAAATCGCATATGTGCTCGTTCCACAAGAGGTGGTGAGTGATGCACATACCGAGAATTTCGAGACTATATGTTGTCATTGATGCAAGTCCCACTCATGGACAGTGGCAGGGGAAGTATCAAATATATCTCGCATTGACGATACGAGACAGCATTGAGTATTTGAAGCATTAAATTCTACATAAGCGGTTTAATGAGCTTATTATATTTTGCGGTTGCATTTGAGTCTGGGAACGAATAAAAGAAGCTAAGATCGTCAGCAAAACAATATATCGATTGAGGAAAAGTTTCGGCGACAAATCAGAGCCCAGGAGCACATCTGCATTAATATTGTGTATTGAAAGGTTGGCAATAACCTTTATTTATCCAAAACGATGTAAAAATTCGTTCCACTGTTCGATGAGATGAACCATCAAATCAACAATGGAACTAATGCTTCGAAGGACTTACTTTATACGAAGTTATCGTGATCAGGCTCAAAAAGTCACCAAAACCTACCTATTCGTGCGACTTCATCAATCGATGGGATAAAATTTGTTGCTAAATACTGGCTCCGGCATAATTTTGGCAGTGAGGTTGAGGGTCCTTTCTACGAAGTTGGAGTGGGTAATCTTTGCGGCATCTACTCAGTCTACTAAGTTGGTTGATAAACGCTTATAAAGTTGGTGTTCTTCTTTCGACTGTGTTAAGGACAATGATGCCAACTAGAAAACCATCACCGCGCACATGGTAATATTCGGTTTTCATTTTGCAGATACTGATTCTTACCAGGGCTGCCAGATCCTGAACTAGTTCAATAGCCCAATTTGAAAAAAATGGTAGCCCAAAATCGGAGCCGAAAAATTAGCCCAAATAGTAACCCTATACCAATTTTAAAAAATTCTGATAACTTTACAATTTATTTTAATTTTAAGAACAACCAAAAATACATTTTTATTAAAAAAAAAACAAAGAAAAACAAAATACACAAGTTCATTAAATTAAGAAGACTTAACAAAATTATCACATTAAACATAAATATTTAATGAAATATTTTATTATTGAAAATCAGTCTATAAGGGCAATATCCTCATCAGAATCATCGTCACTGTCATCCTCATGATCATTGTCATTACGTTGGTAAATTCTTTGGTTAAATTTACTTATCATTTCATTTGTGGGCGAGAAATGCTTGCAGCAATTTTTTTTAACCGTAGCATCTATACGCTAGCGCATAATTACATCAAGGAATGCTGTAGTTATCCGATTCCTTGGTTTTGTTTTTACAGAATTCATGAAAGGAAATGTCCTTTCAACTACAGCATTGCTGACAGGCAAAGTTAACAATTGCATTAAAAAATATGCTAAATCCCTGAAAAATAATTCATCGGAAATGTTTTTACGTTGAGGGCCAATTCAGTCCAAAATTCTTCCAAATTCGTTGGAAATTTGGAGGGAAAAGACGGTCTCCAATCAAAAAGAGGGAGTTTATTCCACTGTTCTTCCAAACTTTGAATATTTTCCACAGTTTTTTTTTTGCTTTTTGGAATTATCTATAAGGACAGATCCTTAAAATTTGGACGATTTTCATTAAGGCATACAGTCGGACTAAAATAGCGAATGTCGGACTACTTTAAGGGTATGTTTAGAGAGAGAAAAGTGCTTTTATTTGAATGAAAAAATATCGCCCAAGTTTAGATTTGGGCTATTTATAGCCCAATTAGGATTGGGCTGTCATACCAAAATTGTTGTCGGCAATTTTGGAAAAAGATATCCCAATTTCCGATAAATAGCCCAATCTGGCAATCCTGATACTTACCATACGGTAGTTGTTATTGAATTAGCAGTCACTTAAGTTGTTATCCATTTTGCGGTTTCAAATGTATAGGATGGAATTCGGCATCCGTCAAACTAAGTTGTTAAACTAATTTTCTTTTTTTTCAGTTGAGAGCCTGATATTTACGAAAATGGATCGTTTAACTATCGCACAACGTATAAAAATTGTTAAAGCATACTACAAAAATGGTGATTCTGCGATTTTTCGAACAAAATTTTTTTTAGCGACGAAGCACATTTCTCTCTCACTGCTACTAAACAAAATTGATGTACATATTTAGAGTTCTGATAATTGTCAAGTAATTGAAGAGAGGCCAATATATCCACAAAAAGTCACTGTTTGGTGATCTCTTTGGTCCGAAAGTGTGGTTGGACCTTAAAAAAATATTGAGAGGCGCGACAGCTCTTGAAGAGCCAAGGCCTAAGTGGCTTACTCTCATCAACAATTTTCTGGGTGCGTGTGAAGAATTGGGGGGACCTACAATTTTACGCAAATTCCGAACGGCAAAGTTGAGAAACACTTGTACATGACAGATGATACTCTTGGAAATTTTGTCAGTTCTTCGCAAGAGGCAATGAAAGATGAAATAAAAACTTTCGGCCCGAGTAGGATTCGAACCCACGACGTTCTGCTTAGCAGCCAATGCACCTAACCACTAAGCTACGGACACTACGGTTGGACCTTACTTCTTCGAAAACGACGATGGAACGACTGTCATCGTCAATTTTGAACGTTATTGTCACATTCAATATAACCGACGTTTTTTGCCTGCTATTGAAGAAAACGACTTAGGGCATATATTGTTTGAACAAGACGGTGTGTCACATGGCTCACAACTTGAGCGAATATGGCTACATTGCAAATGACATTTCCTGGCCGCGTTATTTCTCGTCGTGGCGATATCACTGGCAAATTGCTTCTTCTTCTTCAAAAAAAAAAAATCAATTTCATGTAGAAATGAATATTCAAAATACGACAGCAATTAAACAGTTTATTTAACATTTCCTGCCACTTTCAGTAGCTCTGTTTGTTTACTTTATTGGAAAACGGTTATAAACTGACATAAATGCCAATCGGCACAGTTTTGAAGATAATTTTGAAAAAAAATTCAGAATTTTGCAAACTTCGTTCAGTAATGTGAACCTTTTTACTTTTCAACTTCAACAAAAAAAAAAAAAAAAAATCGACACAATAACTCAAAGAATATGGTTTAATGAGAAATGCATTTTAATTTCCATCCTTCGCCCCTTGATTTTAAAATCCATTAATGGTAATCATAAGACTATTGAAGTGATTAAATAAATTTCCTCCAAAAGGATTTTGAATGTATTACTGATAAAAGATTAAATTTGCGCTTCAATTAAGCGTTTAATTATAATTCTTTGTTCTGCATTCAATTCTTGTGAACGTTTTCAATAATAAATAAAATTACAAGGCTTCCCTTGTGATGAGTCAAGCTATAACTATTGAAATTGGAATAATATTCCAATAATTAAATTTCGCCTCGGCATCCTTAATTATGTCTTATTACATCACTTTACCGACAATTCTATACTCTGAACTGCACAACTTGAAAATAATTAAAAAAGCCCCGAAATATTTGATTTCCCAAGCTGAAAATATAAAAATAATATAAATAAGATTTTTCTCTGACTCACAAAACAAATGAGACAAAATGGCAAACGGCAGAATTTTCTTCCAACCGCCTTCTCACCCAACAAAATCTCTGTCATCTAAAATGATATCAACCCCTTTTTTAGTCTTATATATCTAGTCTTGTGTGAAAAAAGAACAATGACAAAGCAAAAACACTTGCAGTCAAATAAACTCTCATTTTAATATTAATCCGACACCGCCCGCCAAACTCGAACATTCTCTCATCTAGCACGGGGTTTGTTCTAATTTGTTCATTTTCGGTTTTGTTTTTGTTTTTTTTTTTTCTGCTAATTATAACCGGATTACATATTTATCTCGGAAAATGTTTAAGCACTCGTAAAAAAGATGACACCAGATAGCGTTCTCAACTACCTACCCCACAACATTACGTAAAAAATAGTAATACAAAAGGCACATCCTTTTCATTAATTTTTTTTGAATTCTTGTTGTGAATTAAGGTATTCAACTGATAAAACAGCAAGATTGGTCAGGTGGCGCTGGGTTATTCCTTTTAGTCAACTCCGCAATCCTCATGATGTGTATTTGAATGCTGAAAATGGCAATTAAGCAGGGGCGAATGAAAATATTACAATTCTTCCATGTTTAATAAGCCGAATCGTGCGTTAATTTGGAATAAGGTCGAATTGTTTGTCGAATGAGTTTGCTAATTTCTTATTCTTTAAATTGTCACCGTTTTTTCACTCAATATGTTTTTTTCTATCATTCAATTGAATTGAATCTTAAAATCTTTAATTTAAAACCTTCAGTTTTTAATCTAGAGTCTTCAGTTTTGATTCAATGCTATCGCCAATCTTCAATTTTCAAGCTTTAGCTTTCCAAATTCATATTGAAACCTTAAGACTCAGTCTTCAATTTGAAACTAAGTTTAACAGTCATAAGTCATAACTCTTGAATGCATAGTCTTCAGTTTTCAATCAATCATCTGTTGTTTTCAATCTTTATTCCATGCTATCTTTCAATCTTTCTTCGCTTTTTAGTCTTTAACAAAACTTCCACGTTCAACCTTCAAACTCAGTTCTTTGAATCTTCAACCCCCAATATTTAACTTCAATTTTTTTTCCAGCTTCACTCTTCAGTCTTCAACTGTTAATCTGTAATTTTTAATCTTCATTCAATGCTATAATCAATCTTTGTCTCAAGTATTCAGATTCTTTCTTCAATCTTCATTTTTAAATTCTTCAATCTCGAAACGATACCTAATCTTCATTTTTCGATTTTCTTTCCTCATCTTCATTTTTCGATGTTCTTTCCTCAATCTTCGATCTGGAACCATCATTTCTCATGATAACTTCCTACCGTCAATCTTCTATCATCAATCATCAATCGTCAATCACCAATCACCAATCTTCAATCTACATCTTCTTTTTATTCAATTTCAAGTAAATTTGCTGTGGTTTCTTCTGTTTTTCTATTTTTGTTTGTCAATCCTTACATGGTACCTTAGACATAGGAAGCAATCTTATTTTTAGGACACTTCCTCTTTCTTCACTACAGAGCTCTAATATCAGCTAACAATACCTTCTTGGTTTTTGCACAGCAAAGAAGCCACCTCCAACGGAGCTTAACAGAACAGAACCATGTGCCACTGAGGTTTTTATTTGTAAATTGTGAAATGAGGAGAAATAATTAGCACGATACAATATAAGGACGGCCACACACACACACACAGTCATACACAACAAGTATTCAAAACGGAAACAAACAACAAACGAAGTAGAATTACAAAAATCCAAAC
>CAKKXW010000001.1:31465529-31500607 GCA_920937365.1 Sphaerophoria rueppellii | reverse complement strand
ATGCTCCGGCCCGGAAAGCCTTCGACACTATTCCCGAGGGACGTAGGAGGAGAGGAAGACCGCGACTCAGGTGGCGCACTCAAGTGGAAGAGGACCTCAATCAACTTGGAGTGCAAAACTGGCTTGCTAAGGACCGAGCTAGCTGGCGGAGACTGTTGATTGAGGCCCAAGTCCATAACGGACTGTAGCGCCACCTTAAGTAAGTAAGTAAGTATAAAAGGCTTTTCCCAAAGGTCCCGTGTAAGAGTTAGGTCATGAGGTCATCTGTCGAGATATTGAAAAAGGTGCCTCAAAGGTAACTCGTTCATATGAAGAAAGCAAATAATCCACTGAAGTGGTTTCGTAAGTCTTTTTCAAACAATCTTATAATACCGTTAAACTTTCCAGTATTCAGGTTTGTATAATCACAACCGATTGCCGATTGATTGGAATCAGTCTTAGGATCAACGTATCCCATGTAATTGGATCCTGGTTCAGGCACCAATGAGATGTGTTCTTCGACAATTTTTGTTTTGTAATTTTTTATTATCTTTCTTAACGATTGCAGCACATTGTCTTTCAAATCATTTAAATCAACAAAAATAGGACATTTAAACAAACTTCGAGTTCTTTGCGTATTGAAAATACTAAAACTAAAACGAAAAATCAATCCATTTTTGCATGACCCTCCATTTTGTTCATTGGAAAACCGATTAAAACAAACCTACGATGTAAATTATATCTGGCAGCACTATTTTCATTCAAATAACCGCTGTGATATAGAATTTGACAGATTACTTTAAGTAAGCTTATACAATTCATTTAATTTGATTCATCATTTCAGCATTCAGCTCTGAAGAGAAGACATCTAATAACCAAAAAGAGCAAACTTACATTTTGTACCCATTCCAATACACATTTTTTACAGATCCCAATTATTATTAAAGTGAACAATGCCGTATAAGAAGATTAAACACCTTATTACACATAACTATAATTTATTACAGAAAATGTTTGTTTGTATTTTTAAAATTAATAAAATACGTCTTAAATTTTATGTCCCACTTAATCTTCAATTTCGTGTGTTAATATTTCCTTATTGGAAACTTAAATCCATAAAAGACATCAGGTGCACATTTTCATCGTTTTTCTGCCAAACAAGAAAGAAATTTGGGGGTTGGCTTTATAAACATCAGCATTCAACAAAATGCACAAGAAAAAAAAAAATACTTTCACTCCGTTTCGTTTAATACCTTTAATGTGTTTTCGATTTCTATTTCGGGACACAACTTTTCATTTCGCAAAATGTAAACACAAAAGAATCAATATATAAGTTATTCAACTCAACCATATCCTTGGTTGAGAAAAGAATCCTTGCCAACAAAAAACTAACTAATTTTTTTATGTTTTGACTTCGACTGCCAGGAGCAACCGTTTAAGGATATATCAGATAAAGAAGAACCAGGTAGATAGACAGAGAATGGCAAATAGTTCGTTGCATCTTAAATAGATTCCCGATCCCGGTCCAAAGGGTGTGCTTACATTCTAAATCCATTCACTGAGCAGGAGGACCTTTTGGCTTCTTCCATCCGTGTCGGTCGTATTGTTGGCTGCTCTTATGGATAGATGAGGAATATTTATATACAACTCCATAAATGCAGTCATACATCTTTCTTAAGAGTATGCACATGAATAAGTTTCCAATAGTTTGAGCTTCTTTTTTTTTCTTTTTTAAGCATTTTGTATGAGTCTACTACCGTTATGGCACCACAAGCAGAGACAAATCGAAATTAAATGATCTGCCTTTTTGAATAATTCACGCGACTACTTTTGGAAAGTCAAATAAATCAATTTTGCATCTTAGATTTTGCAATTCGGTGTGTATGGAATATTTAAAATTAATACCGTGATGGTTAATCTGTGAGACAGAGTTTGGGCTAGTTTACAATAATTTAAGGATATATGTAAGAAGCTCCGCTGAAATTGCCGAACCAACTTTTGTCGACTTTTCTTCTTTCATTGAACATCCAGGACATGAGCTGGCACGTAGGACTCAATCATCCGGCATATTCCATTCTTCCTTGAGTAATATCGATTTCATTCCTTAAGCATGGCGATAAAATATTCACTGTAAGGTTTTGATGAACTTTCTCAAAATCTGAACTGCGGTAAGTTAAAATTATTATCTAAATGCGTTTATCTTCTTCTTTAAACCTAATATGAGCGCTCTCCCCCACAAGTCACCTCTGTGAATATTTTAACAGGGATTAATTTTGAATACCCATTTAGGCAAAGTAATAGACAGAACGCGTGGCATATCCCATTTAGAGATATAGAATTAGAATCCTTAGAATCCTTATGGGGTGCAAAACTACTTGGGGGATGGTTATGGTAAAAGGAAGTACTCAGACTCACCCATTTTCCCAAAATCTTGATGTTATTTACTGCCTAAACACGTTTGAATTCTCACTTTTCATCCAAATTAAGTAGATATACGTGCACCAAGGGTCCAAGGGTGAGGGAAGGTCTACCGGCAAAAGTGAAAGCGTGCTAGTTTCACAATGAACTGAAAACACTCTCATTCACAATTATCACTGGCCACAAAAACAGAAAGTGCACGTGCCGAGAGTAAGGAAAGAAGGATTAGACAGATTAATTACCATAAGCCACATTATGTGTTTGTTTACCCAACAAAATTGAAAGTCTAGTTCAAGGAAATGTCCAAGAAATTTCTATCGCATACTTTAAAGAACCATATATCATTATGTTGCCAGGACTTCAGGACCAAGATTGTATCAACTTATACTTTGTCAACCCTCTGAGTATTGTCAAACAAAAAATGAATAGCCCCCAATCATAAGACTCTTCCAAAATTCTTTTTATTCAAGGAAGACTCAAATTTCCAAACCATCCCTCATCTAACCTTAAGACCCTGAATTGGTTTCCTTCTTTTTCTTACGTTTGTATCTCATTTTAGACTTCAAGTGTTAAACCGATTTCTTATCCTTTTTTTTCTCTAGAAACATTTTTGTCTCAAAATGTTTACAGAGCGTAATCACCACCATAACAGTGTTGTTGAGTTTTCACCCACATTCCTGTCACGGATTTATTTCGAGTAAAAAAAGGTTACGAAATTCTTTCAAACACTTTCGAGGAACTGAGTTGCAAGTTCATCGTCGAGTTCGAAAACTACTATATCAAATCGCAAAGCAAAAAAGAAGAAAAAAACGACAGCCAGAAAAAAAATAAGGACATTTCTTCTTTTTTATTTTAGGTGAGTGTTTTTCATGGAAAGTTTGGTTTTACAGGATACATTACACTGCAAAATAGTAATAGGGTGTTATACCTAGAAGTTAAGAAGATTGTCAGTATTTTCAAGAATGATATTGAAGTTGGATGAAAGTGTATGTACCCTCCGTGGAGTAAGCCTTGACGTGGCGGAGGGGCTTACGGTGACTACTACTATGAAGCTTAAGCTATGCGATCGTGAAACTTGTTTTCGCAGAAAGGACTCCCATGGTCGACTGGTCGAGGCTGTTGCTACTAATAACATCCCCCCCCCCCCCAACGAAGGAGTGTCCCCACCAAGGCACTTCTAACGAACGACGGTAGCGAAAGATTTTTATTTTTTGGAATTAACGGTGGCGTCCTCAATTCCAGTTAGGCCGAACTACTTGGTGAACACCTTTACGGGCAACTTCTACATATGAAGTCCAGGCCGTAAAATGATCGGTTTTTTACTGCTCTTGCACTTGGAATCATATCAAGTGGCTGATGGTACTTGAGGTTGGGGGTTGTACGTCGGGGTGACTTCCCGACTACGTAGTTAATCATTTAGCAACAACAGGTCTCGGAAACGGACGGATATACTGATGACGACGTGGAATGTAAGATCGCTTAAAGACCGCGTATTGCCGAACAATAAGCGGAGACTCTCATCTGCTACAAAGCAGACATTAGCGCTATCCAGGAAATGCGATGGGATGGACCGGGCAAAAGGAGGATGAAAAACTGCGACATTTACTATGGTAAGTGTTACCGAGAGCAACATCAGCGGCTTCTTGGATGCAGATTCGTCGTGAGAAGCAGACTCAGGAAAGAAATCTTGAGCTTCAAATGTGTAAGTGAATACATCACGACGATCCGAATCAAGGCTTAATTCGGCAACAGTAGCGTAATATGTGCGCATGCAGTACAGAAGAAGAAGAAAAAAGACGACACAAAAGACGAGATCTACGAGCTCCTCGACAAAACATGTGAGCAATGTCCTAGCTATGACAATAAAATTTTCCTCGGCAATTTTAACGCAAAGCTGGGAAAAGAGGGCATTTATGATTGAACAGTCGGAAAGTACAGCCTGAACGTCAACTATTCTAATAACGGATTCTGTCTGATGGATTTTGCTGCGGGGCGAAATGATGTGGAAGCAAGCACCTGGAGCTACGAATATTCCGACAACAGCCAAAACAAGAAAATGCTGCAAGAAAATTAGCCGTCGGACGGCTATATAATAGAATGAGATCGCCAGGTCTTTCTTTAATCGAGTGTCAAGTAATCTCTTAAGGAGGTGCTTGGTTTCACGCAGCCACCAAAGCTAAGCCCCTGGTTTGACAAAGAATACACGCAAGCAGGTGGCAAACAAAGTGGCGGCGCTGCATTCAAGGACAAGAGCTCTTCGTGAGCTCTACGTGCATAAGAGGAGTGAGGAACGCCGGCTTCTCAGGAGCAAAAAGAGGGAGCATAAGAAGCATCAGATCAAGGTATCAACATCCAAAAGCAGGAAGGAAGTTCGGAGGCTCTCCTGGAATCGCAGTCAATGTTATGGATTTGGAAAGACCATTTATGTAGACTGTATAACGGCGACGACGAACAAAATACCGCCGTCAGGCAGGAGCCTTTCATCGAACACAATGATAGCCAAAAATTTCAAGAACCCGACCTAGAAGAAGTGAAAACAGCAAGTGACGAATTAGAGAGGAGCATGCATCAAATCACCTGTAAGATACGGTGAGCAGAATGTATGTCCGATGAATGGAACCTCAGCATTTTTTTCCCGATCCTGAAGAAAGTGCAAAACTACACCGTCAACACCAGAAAGACTATCTTCCAAAAGTCTGTCCAACTTCTCGCGTACGCCTATGATATTGATATAAGGGGAAGAACACAGCGTTAAGTCAAGGGCGCCTCCCGAGCAACTAAGGTAAAACTGTATAACACCCTCATCATCCCAGTCCTGCTGTATAAACCTTGATAAAATCGGATGAATGTGCTTTAGGCTGTTTCGAAAGGAAAGTTCTTCGGGTTATCTTTGGCCCCGTGTGCATTGATGGGAATGGCGAAGAAGATACAACAGCGAACTTTAAAGGTTATACAACGACTTGGACCAAGCCGGAAGGGTCAAGGTCCAGAGACTAAGATGGCTCGGTCATATAGAGCGTATGGACAACAATGCTCCAGGCCGGAAAGTCTTCTACGTTCCGAAGGACGGGCCCAAAGTTTTTATTTCATCTTTCACGGACACTGCCTCTTGCGAAAAAGTGACAAAACTTCCAGGAGTATCATCTGTCATGAAAAAGTGCTTCTCAACTTTGCCGTTCGGAATCGGCGTAAAATTGTAGGTCCCCTCAATTCTTCACCCGCACCTAGAGAATTGTTGATGAGAGTAAGCCACTTAGGCCTTGGCTCTTCAAGAGCTGTTGCGCCACCCTATTTATTTATTTATTTATTTATTGTAAACAGTTGCACATTCGTTAATTACTGCTAAAAAACGAATCTCTTTACTTGACACTACGACGAAAGTAGGGCTCGCGTGATAATTGGCGACGACCCGCGATATTGCAAATCCTTTTGTCATGTCCCATTTCATATTGGCTCTTAAAAAAGAAATAAAAAAGAAACACCCTTTACCTACAGTGCACTTAGAAAGTACCTACTGCCAAAAACGTTGCCTGCTGTCACTTATCTGCTAACCTTAAAGGATTAAAATGTCCTTTTTTGTGAAAGTGTTAGTCAAACAAAAACATTTTAAATTTTATACATACATAATGCAAGTGTGAAATAGATGCTTTGGTATTCGGTTTTATGCTATGCCATATTAGCTTAAGGATATGAATAGTTTAGCCTTTTGAGCTTTTCTACTCATGTTTTGTTACACAAACTACAGTTTGTCTATGAGGCTTCATTTACAATTTCGCAATTTCGAAAGTTAACACAAATACCCTGCAAGGGCAAGATAGAAATTGCGACCCTGTTTGTTAAGGTATTCTGGTCAAAAACATTCTTTCAAGAATATCCGTAAAATCTCAAAATCATTCTCTTGAAATGGAATTTTAATTGCTTTGACTTGAAATGCAAAGTTCCTACTCCAGGTTAATCAATATGCAGAAACAAATCGCATCAATCAATCAAAACATTTTCATTAAAAATTCAGAAAGAAAGTAATTTCGTTTCCTTAACGATTTCCACCGAAGTCATTCTGCATCGTTTTATACATTTTTGCCACACAAGTTGAGTGTTTAAACTTTCTGCTCTAGAAAATAACACTTGAAGAAAAGTAATGCACCTGCCACACAAATTATAAAAAAATCCTCTAAGTCCTTAGACTGCTACTCGTCTAATGTAAAACTTCACAAATACAAGAGTACATTTGCAATGTGTAGGAGTTTACAGGGCGTAGCTACTAGTGAAGCATTCATTAAGGTTGCTCCTGCATCATTTCACTTGACTGAACACACAACAAAACAGACAGGATGAAAAATTTGTGAAAATTGTTCACATGGGTCAGATATGTTTTTCATTCTTGTTTTCACGGAAGGAAAACAGAAAACAAAATTACTGCATGGGTGGAATAGTTGAAATAATTCACAAACTATATTTGAACTTTTAATTTTTTGTTCTGTCTTCTTCGTCGAACTTAATTATTGTTGTAAGTTGGGGTTTTTGGTGAAGGGAATTTTATTTTATTATTCATGCAAAAGCATTAGCAACACCGTTTACTAATACTCAGCGAAGAACGCCTACTTTCGAACTTGTCAGAACAAACCCCAAATACAGAATAAAAGCAAAAAAGGTCCGTTTACAACCAGATCAAAATGTTTCAAAGGATATTGCATGATACATTTTACATGAAAAAAGTAAGTGATGCTCTTTTTCACGTTGCGTTGGTAGTATGGATTTAAATGAATGAATTTATTGAGCGAATTCTTGCCGCCAATTAAAAATGGTTCGGTTTCAATTCAAGTGCTTTTTCTACTCCAAAAAAAGCCTGAACTTGCAAGGTAATGGGTTTAATGTCAATTACTGCGTGTGGGCTTACTCTGGTCTGTTATCGCAGTGGCAGGTAAGGTTCAAGTTCAAAAAAACTGCGGAAAGATGATATGTTATTGCCAGTGATTTAATGCTAAAAGAATTCAACTGAATTGTTTCATTCTATCTTTTTTTTCCACACTATCAGATAAGGTTGAAGAGAGCTTAAAGCAAGCCACATCTAACGACCATTAGTCCTTAAGAGTGTTCCGGACCAAAACTGCGTTTTTTCAAATGGTATTGTGAAGCGATTAAATGTCGTATTAAAATGATTAAGGTGTCATTGTGTAGACAAAAACTGTTTCTAAAAAACTATTGGAGCCAAATTTCAATTTGGTACTTCATTACTCAGTAGTAAAGGCTCAAAAACTCCAAAATGGCCAAAAATCGTACTTTTTCAAAGAGGATTCCATCAAAACAAAAACATTTTTCGCTAACATTTCTTAATGAGCATACAATTCGACGTTTAAACTATATAACTTTTGGAGAAAAAATTAACTTTTTAAACAAAAAAGAATAAAAAAACTATGAATAAAATTTGTATTTTTGATAAGCAATTTTTCTTATGATGCGATATTTATTTTCTTTTAAATCTCTTCATTTATTTAGCACGTACTTGTTCTCAACACAGCTATAAAAAAATTTTGAAAAAAACTTTGATCAAACACATTTTATTTCAAAATTAAGGGATAGCAAAATCTGCCTAAATTTGAAAATTCAAATCAGTAACGGCTGGCGGAAATCACGATTCTCATAGGAAGGCGATTCTCTCTCTCTTAGTAAGATGGATTTAGTTCAAAATTTGTCGTCTGCAGTTGGGTGGCGCTTTAGTAAGAATTTTTGGTTTCAGTCCGGAACACTCTTAACCACTTAGTGAAGTGTTAGTTGTTAGTAGGCAATCTAAAACAAACGAACACACACAGAAAAATAATCCAATGTAAAATCAACACGGCAAATTATTGTTTTTACAATGGTGCACAGTTTCTACATCAACTTTTTTTTCATTTAGATTTGAAATGGTTTCGTTTTAAATTGATATTTTTAGTGATTATTTTAATAAGAATGCTTTTTGAACTGTCACTATTATTAATTAAGTGTTGATTTTAAAGTATTTCGTTTAAAATTAACTTTAAATCAGATTAAAAAAAGTAGTCGTGTTGAAATAAAAGGGAATCGTGTTAATAATCGTGTTAAATCAGAAAACAAACCCAATGTAAAATCAACACGAAAGATTATTGTTTCTTTCGTATTCAATCAACATGAAATCTTTAAAAAAAAAGTAAATCGTGTTGAAATAAAACGGAGTTGAGTTGAAATACGCAGAAATATGCTGACAGACGAAAAAGATCCGTTATCATTTCAGCACCCTTTCTCTGGTTGCATTAGCATTTTTGTTTTTCTTTGAGTTTATTTGATTGAGCGTCTCAGCTCAAAAACTATTTAGTAGCCAATCAACATTTAATCGTTTTAAAACAAAAAGGAATCGTGTTGAAGTAAGAGGGAGTAGTGTTCTTACTGCATCAAATCGTGTTGATTTTTTATTAAGATTTGCCAAACGAGACAAAAAGGTCCGTTATCTTTTCGATCACACCTTGCATGTGTGGTGGCAGTGGCATTCGCATTTTAGCTTTCGGTCGGAAGAGTTCGTTTTAATAAAGTGAAGTAAAGTGTTTAAAAGATTATTTGTAATGAATGTACAAAGTTATAATTTTGTGTTAAGTGAACCAGTAACGTATGAAAGGGACGACCAAGGAAATACTATTTTTAATTTGCCATCAGTACCAGTGTTGGACCAAAGTCAAACAAAGTTGGACGAGCTGCTGGATAACCTTAACTTTTAATGTATTTAAAAAAGTTCATGTTTAGCTTAAGAAATCAAATAAAAATGTATAAATTAAATGATATTTCCAATTTGTAATAGAAAAATATGTTTTTGAAATCAATGTGTTTTAATATGTTCTTAAAGAATAAAATAAAGAACGAATAATTTATAACATAAAAAAATGCATTATGTATTTCTGTATGTATGTTTGTTCACAGCATTACTAACTCATCATTTTACTTTAAAATGAAAACATATCGATTTTTCGAGGAAAATTCAAGTTGTTTTAATACGACAAGGAATTATTTTAAAAGGAACTATCATGTTATTTTGACATGAGAGTCATGTTGATTCAATTCGAATTCTGATTTTGTTTTAAGGTGAATATCATTTTGGTTTAACAGGGATCATCGTGTTATTTCAATTATAAAATCGATATGATTCAAGAGGATATGCGTATTATTTTAAAAGGGTAGTCATTTTCATTCAACAGGAATCAACTAGTTATATCGATACGATAATCTTTTCAAATTAAGCTGATATCACGTTATTTCAAAACGAAAAGAATTTACGCTTGTTTTACAAGAAAATCATTTTAAATCAACACGAAACGCCATTAGAGCAAAATCATAGCAAAAAAATGTTGAATCATTATTATTATTTTTGATTTTACACGATTTTTTTTCTGTGTGCACGTACACAAGAAATGGCAAAAATTATACAAATACAAACAATTAAAAAACAATACATGATTAGACAACAATTAAAACAATTAAGAGCGTGCTACACTGGTTTTAATCATAGTCTTTAACTTATTCTTATTAATATGAAAGTCAATAAGATCCGTATTATAATTCAAAAGCCTACTCATCTTTGTCAAGGACTCATGCATTCCGTAATTGGTCCTATGTCTTGGGACTTTAATAAGATCGATGCTGCGAAGGTGATAACCTCCTCCCCGATAGTAAAAAAGTATAGCACTAAGAAGGTCTGGTGCATCTGTGTTAGTCC
This sequence comes from Sphaerophoria rueppellii, assembly GCA_920937365.1. NCBI lineage: Eukaryota > Metazoa > Arthropoda > Insecta > Diptera > Syrphidae > Sphaerophoria > Sphaerophoria rueppellii. The sequence continues at coordinate 31,490,490 of CAKKXW010000001.1, read as the reverse complement.
TTCTTTGTGACAACGTTTTCATTTGAAGAAGTGATAATCGATCCTCATAAGGAGGAATATTTTGAGGATCATGCCATTGAATACCTTTTAATGCGAAACGAGTAAAATTACGTTGCACCGATTCTTACCTGTCAATATGAACGTTATAATAACTACTCCAAATCTGTGAAGCATATTCAAGATGCGGACGAACAAGGCAATTATAAAGAGAAAGGGTGACGTTAGGATTAAGAAATTCTTTTGACCAACGCTTAACGAACCCCAGCATAGAATTAGCTTTATTAACAATGTTGTTAATGTGATCTGTAAAATCAAGATTTGGTGTAAAAAGAACCCCTAAGTCCCTTACTTTAAAAACACGAGAAAGAATCTGCTGAGATATAGAAGCTTGTTTTTAGAGAATGTCATTGTCTGACATTTCGATGGGTTTAGACTTAAACTGTTCTTATAACACCATACAGCAAACCTATTTATATCATTTTGCAGAAGAATGCGATCATCGTTAGATGTAATTTTCTTAAAGATCTTCATGTCATCTGCAAAAATAAGAATTTCACTATCACGAACACATAACGGTGCATGATTTATTGATAAGATAAGGAGAAGAGGTCCTAAATGACTACCTTGTGGAACACCAGATTTAGCAGTAAAAGTTTTCGAAAACTTGTCTCTGAATTTAACTTGATAAGTTCTATCCTCAAGGTAAGAAGAAATCCATGAAACCAGCCCAGGGGGAAAGCCTAACAACTGTAGTTTCAACTTGATAACTGAGTGAGACAGTTGATCAAAAGCTTTTGAAAAATCAGTGTATACACAATCAGTTTCCAATCCATGTTCTAAACTGTTCAGACAATTATGCGTAAAGGTAAGGTTTGTGACAGTTGATCTTCTTTGTATAAAGCCATGTTGCTCACTGCATATGATGTTTTTACAGTAAAAGGATGAACTCTGACACACTATTTGTTCAATCAGTTTAGGGATACAAGAATGTTTAGAAATAGGCCTAAAATTAACAATATGTCACTTATCTCCCTTTTTAAAAACAGGCGTGATGTAAGCAATCTTCCAGGCACAAGGGAATTTACCAAGTCGCAAAGATAGTTGGAATATATTACTAAGAGGCTTAGCGAAAACTGCATTGCATTTTTTCAATAATATGGGAGGAATACCGTCAGGACCAGAAGAATAGTCTTCTTTCAAAAGGGACACAAATTTAAGGACTAGATCAATCTCGATCGGGACATTATTAAACGTGACTTGTTTGCTATTTTTCAAATAGTTGAAAAAATCAATGTCTACATCAACGTGAGTATCTATGAAGGATTGACTGAAATTATTGGCAAATGCATCGCAGATCTCAGAAGTAGAGCTCAGGATTTCATTATTGTAAGTGAGATTGACTGGGTAAACATCACATTTTCTCTTAGAGTTTACGAAGTTCCAAAAAAGCTTAGGGTCTTGTTTCAAAGAATCACCCATATTAACAATATGCTCATTATAAAGATCATATGACAATCTTTTAAACTCTGCGAAAAGAGATATATAAACTACTTCGTTCTCTAAGGACATAGATCTAATATAATTTTTCCACGCCTTATTTCTCTTATTACGGAGGCTTTTTAACTCTTTTGTGTACCAAGGATGACAAAAGGTGTTGGTTTGACTGATTTTTTTTCTTAGGTACAGTTTCGTATATACATCTCATGAGCACAGAATAGAAACTAGAGACTATCCAAAAAATGTTCCATATAAATTAATCAGACCTCAAACAAGAAAATATGTGTCAGGGTCACTAATAAGAGATGTCTTATTGCTTCGATACCTTGGCCTCACCTAATTTCTAATCGAGAGGAAACATCAACCAACACTTTCCAATATGTAACGTTCCGTTTTGTAACTACATACCTATCCAAGATCCAAAGTTCAAATTTACTCTGTGTCCTTACACTACAAATCACATAAATTTTACATTACTATACCATGTTGCATATTTGCTACAATAAAACCACTTAATAGCATATATTTTCTGGGAACCTTATCATGTTGCAGGAACAACGTTTTTGCATTTTCAATCGCTCAATAAATGCATTTTGAATTTTTCATATTTAATTTGTATTAGAAGAAAAATGTACCTTGAACATTATTACTTTGTTTAGAGTGTATCGATTTCTCTATAGATTCATGTACAAATTCGCATCAGTTGCAAGCTGCAATGCTTGCGGTGGTTATCCGAGGAGTAATGTTCTGCTTGCATGACACAAAGTCTTGCTCTAAATTTATTACGTGGCTGAATAGACTCTAGTTAACAGACATGCATTTTAACAGCAATATACCTACAATCGGATGGGCATACTGGCATTTTGCGGTTACCGTCATGACCACTGGGCGTTTGTATCAGGTCAAAACACAATTCGGCTGTTCGAGAAAAGTTGTGTGTGTTGCTGTCCATCAAAATTGGATCCACTTGAAATTTGTAAACAAGGAGTGAAGTCGAAACCTACAAGGCTTTTACTGTATTTGTGTAAGATGGATAGAACTGTTAAACTCTGAGTTAAAAAGTTTTGTATTCAAAAATGATTGTTTGAATTAATAAAATAAAAACTCAGCTTAAAATTGAGCAGACCCAGCTGAGCTTAAAGTTTCATTCAACTAATTAGAGAGCTTACCTACTCCCTCCCCTCAATCTTCTGCCTTCATCCGATTATTTCTTAGGGGCAAATAACTAGATTTCACAAAAATGTCAAAGTGACAGCAAGAGTTGCATGTGTTTATTACATTCGAGAGCCCCTTTAAAACGGCTACATTTGTATTAGCTTCAGAAACTTCTTTAGCTACATATTATACTGCCAAGCTTAGTCGTAGATCTCTTGCTATTTAAGAGGAAGAACACAGAATCAACATAATTTTAAAATGTCACCGAACCAGCTAGAAGTGTTATGCGAAAGCCAACAAGTGGCCCCTGGGATACATCGGCGAAAAATTCCCAAGGTATATCTTCTTCTCGTGTGTATGGAAATCGTCTAGAGATAAAATTAGAATACAAAAGATAAACATTCTGCGTTGGTGGAATTGTCGATCTCAAAAGATTTATAAGACTAATTACTTTTTTGTGTGTTTTAGTTTTGTTTAACTTTTTTCCATGCTTAAGAAGCGGGTTACGTCTCAATTTGGCGAGAAAATAAAATTAAGGTAAATTCAAGAGGCCGTGTCTTCGTAGTCGGTTTGAAGGATTTCAAGGAAATGTAAAAAGTCTGATGCAAAGCTTTTCCTATTATGGAATGCTTGAAAAATAGAAACAAAAAAAGGGTAGCTAGTAGCTACGAGCTACATAACACTTAGGCTTCAATGAAGAAAGCTATAAAACTAGTTTCGTTTAAAATTTAGGAAAGGAGTGTCTGAAATTAAAACAGCATATCCTCGAACATTGTGTTTGCCTTAGCACTATAAAGTATCTTCAAGCCGATAGCATCCTTCGAGAAGGTATACGTGCATTCCTGAGAGTGCATGTCTAGTTGAAAATGAAGTCCATTTAGCCACATAATAAATTATTTCGTATATGGAATATGGGTCATTCGAAAAGGATGTGTTGGGATCTTTTGCAGCCAGCAGCGTAAGTTTTCTGACACAACATGGATATATGGGATTTAGTAAAGATACTTTGTTGGTTTTGTGGGTGGTTTCCGTTCAATTAGATAGAGAGTGACTAAGAACAAACTAGACTTGTAATTTCTAAGTCATGTTATCTTTGGGATGAATTTTAAGTGGACCGCATGGGTGTAACTGAACTTAAAAGTTTAATGCAGCGTTTGATAAAGTTGATAGTTAAAAACTTCTGCAACAATGATGCAGGTTTTACTATATGGCAGAATGTAGATTTTATAAACCCTGAAATCAAAAGTTTGAGAGGCACACTATCCTAGTTCTCAAAAGTTATCAATAAAATAATGATTAAGTAATTCAGGGTAAATCCAATCCTTTTTTCATTTTATTTTGTCCTCATTAAACTCCGATGTAAAAACAAATAATAAAAGAAAGTTTATTGTGCCATGATTCATGAATTTGTTACATTTACGTCCACCAATGTAAAAATAAAATACTTATGATTTTTCTTAGCCAACTGTTTTTTTTTTTATTATTTCTCGAAAACGACATTTTTACTTTCGGTATTCTGGTTTTAAGTAAAAATTAACAACAGCATTAAACTTTTAAGGCAAATATTACTTAATTACATAAAAATTTTGAAAATGAAATAATTTTTAAGTTGTTGTTATTTGTTTGTCTAAAATTTTTGGGTTTGACAGTTGATTTTTGAAAAAAAGTTCTTAAAACAATTGATCAAATGATAGAAGAAGTTTTTGGCTTGGCTAAAAATTATAACACAGAAAAACTAAAACTAAAAACTAAAAATATGAGTGCGACCCATGTGGTCCACACGACTAACTTCCCAGAGTAGAAAAATAAGTAAAAAGATTATTTGTTTTGCAAAATCTCCAGCCAATGCATCCCGTTGGAGTTGTACAATGTACACGAACGTTGGTTTTCAAAGCAAAGTTCGATAATGATGATTTGAGGACATACATTAAGTTCATTGAATAACAGTGGCGACATGTGTCAAAAATTGCTCAAACCAACTCGTGGACTCATTTACAACTACTTTGCACAGTACAATACAGCCTATATTACTCCTGAATATTGTAGTTTTCTATTTGTGAACAAAATTTCCTTATCGGAATAGTATATTTGCAGATAAAATAATAAATAAAATTGAGTGGCGCAACAGCTCTTGAAGAGCCAAGGCCTAAGTGGCTTACTCTCATCAACAAGTCTCTTGAATTGAGAAGGACCTACAATTTAACGCCGATTCCGAACGGCAAAGTTGAGAAGAACTTTTTCATGACAGATGATACTCTTGGAAGTTTTGTCAGTACTTCGCAAGAGCCAGTGCCTGTGAACGATGAAATAAAAGCTATGGGCACGAGTAGGACTCGAACCCACGACGTTCTGCTTTGCAGCGAACGCACCTAACCACTAAGCTACGTTGTGTACGTATAGGTACACTTTATCCGAAGATTAACATTATTTATATGGCAAAACAGCGTTTTGTGGGTCAGCTAGTAATCAAATTTTGTCTATGATACTCCTGAATATGTTTTTTTTTACACTAATTATAAAATTGTTTGCACTATTGTTGAAATTATTGCAGAAATTATCATAATTTTTATGATATTAGGGTTGTCTTAGATTTTTGAACCTAATCAGCTATTAACAACACAATATGGCGTCGAATGAGACCAAATTCATGACACTACGATGAGTGGAAAATCGGCCCTATTACAATAACTTCCTCTGGCAAGTTAAAAATATAAGTATTTAAAATAATTAAAGAATTTGAACGATTCAATCCAGGAACGAAGAAGGACGATACAAAAATATACAATTTTTTTTATAAAAATTAAAAATTAAATCTAAATTTATAATAAGTTTCACTACAGTATTATTACATCTTATATTCAAAATAATAAAAGTTATTTTAAGATAATACCAAATACGTTTTTTTTTTTTGTTGAAATAATACCCATTTTTTATTACTTCAATGAAACATTTGTTTGTTTTCAATTTGTAAATAAAATTACATCTTTTATTGTTTTGTTTGTTTTATGTTAGTAAATTATGTTTGTTTTGGCTCGGTGAACATTATTATTTGAAATATGGCATTACAATCTGTTAAACTTGTCCTTAGTTGAATTTGAATTTCCTTTAGAAATAAGAAAAACAACAAAAGATATTTGTTCTCGAAGAAAAATAATTTAATGAAAATAAACTTGATGTTACTTGAAGAAAATAAGAAGCTCTTGTTTATAGAAAACAACAAAAAGAATAAAGATTTCCTTTAAGTTTAAGTTGATTCCTGTTCAAATTGTCCAATACCCGGGTCACGTGATTGGGCTTCTTAACAAATTATCTAAAAAAAACGTCATATTAACCAATAACTTGTAACTTCGGGAGCAATTTGAAATTTCCAAGCTTTAAAATTGGCCCCATTCAAACGGTGAGACATATGAGCAACATCCTCCATATTCATTTTTGCAAATTTCTTGTTATTGGGCTTCAATGTTCAATAACCAATTATACTGCAAAAAAAATCTATTAAACAATTCTTCGGGTTAGTGCACTGGGCCCATAACCTGTTAAACTTGTCCTTAGTTGAATTTGAATTTCCTTTAGAAATAAGAAAAACAACAAAAGATATTTGTTCTCGAAGAAAAATAATTTAATGAAAATAAACTTGATGTTACTTGAAGAAAATATTAGAATGAAGTGAAGAGAATTTCTCAGAGTTACTAGAATAAAAAAAAATAAAGATTTAGAAATGTAAAACTTAACACAATCAGTGCTGCCGAAAGTACTCCCTTCGGAGTATTTTTGTATTTTAGTATTTTTTTTCAATTTGAATGCTTACACAGTAAGATACAATATATAATATCTTATAAACTAGTGAAAGCTAAGTTAGAGATTTTATTAAAAGCTACAGTATTAACGTTACGTTAACAATTCAGATGAATATATACAGATTCATTCAGATAACAAATTCAATTAATAGTTTTCAAAATAAAGTTTAAGTTCTTTTTTCATTTTTATATTGCAATTTATCCTTCTTATATCTCATGGCAATGAATTCCACATTCGAATTGAGTGTACAAGAAAATGACGTTCTGAAGCTAAACAGTTAAAACGAGGGAGAATAGTAGCGGCGTAGTCCATATACATATCTGACGGTGCTATTGAAGGCTACCTTAACTTTCCTTTTACTTACATAATCTAACTTACCGAACAATTCACAACCGTATGCCAGCAGCGGGAGAACTAGACTTTTAGCGAGCAGTAAACGTATGTTAGTGGGAATGAAGTTTTGTGTTTGCCATAGCGCACGGAGCACACCATAAGTTGTACTAACTGTATAACTTACAAGATCATTCCATGACAAAGTTCTATTAAAAATTACCTCAAGATTCTTAGCCGACTGTACAAATTCTATTGAAGAATCGTTTAGGGTAATTGGAGGAAAAAAGGAGAGGTCATACATATTTTTTGATACTATTAAACACTTAGACTTTTTGGGATAAGGTCAAAGTTTTGTGACCATTGTACGATCCTTCCTAAATCTTCATTTATGAAGATTTATATAGTGAAAATAATAGTGGTCCCAGAATTGATCCCTGGGGAACTCCACTAACGAGTGGCAAGAAGTTGGACCGAACTTTGTTTAATTCGACCGCTTGCTGTCTACCAGTTAAATATGAAGACAGCAGTTTGACAGCAGATAAAGAGAATTTGTAAGACCGAAAAAAGTTCTGAACACAACTTTGAGTGGTTGACCATGTCGAAAGCTTTAGAAAAGTCGAGTAGAATCAAAAAAGTAACCTTATCTTCATCAATTGCTTTTGTATTGTATTGAGTATTGTACTCCTTTCAGTACTACCGTATTCTCGTACTCCTCCTTTCACATTCGTACTCATTTTTTTTAAAAACCCTAAAATATCTTCTACTTCTAGTAAAAGTGTAATGTCAACCTGAATAAATTCAATTCACTCTAAATTGATTGCAAATTTGGCAGCTTTTTTGCCTTCAAAACTGTCTTCGAAAAGGAAATTTCCCTCATTAATATTTTCCTTCTTCACAAACACCGTTCGCCGTTGGTTATTTATTTCATTAGCTTCGTTCGGCCCCGGGGCGCTCCAGTGCTTGTCATTAACCTGAACGGAGCTGCCCTGTTTTTTCCGTTTGTTGTATAGCAACAGCTGATTCGAACAGCTCTAAAATTATTGCTGAATACACATCGAACACGGTGGGAACGCACCGGGCGAAAGAGCGACATCGAACACCTTAGTGCGAAATCAGGGCGCCACAGAGCAATCCAGAGCGCACATCGAACAAACCTTTTGCTACTCGAAGATTGTGGTTTAGTGGTTGTTTTTTTTCGCTTTTAGAGTCCAGCAATTTGTAACTTTTCAATAAAATGAAAACCGTTGTTAAATTGATGGTGAAAATATCTTTAATTTACTTAATACAAAGCAAATTAATTTGATATATTTATGTAGATTTTTAGTGAAAAAAGATTCCTTTGACGCTAAGGCCGTGTGCCAATTGGGTTTAAATTTGGTTAAAACTTGACGTTTGGTTAAATTTTGACACTTCGCATTGAATAAAATGTGTTAAAAATTAGACTAGCTGCGGAGCAGGTTTAAATATGACAGTAGTGGTTAAAAATTCGGCCCTAAAGGCAAAAAAGATGTAAATGTTTCTGTTATTGCTGGATATTCAAAAACAAATAAATATGATGTGGAGTCCTTATATTCAGCACTTATATCCCCTGCTGCAAGAGCCAACAATGTTGAGTTATCAAATGCTGGAAAAAGGACGACATTCATAGTTCATGAAGCCGCCACCGCCACCGCACAATACATATGTGCGCAAACACTAATTTTGAAAAAAAAAACCGGTACTACTATTTAGTCGAAAATACCTCCTTTGTTTTGCATCAGTACTACCTTCAAATGTTCCGGCAACACTGTACAATGGTAGAAAAGTCGAAGAAAGGATTGAGGTTTGGTACTTCAATATGGTGTGCTTCAAGAAACTGTCGTGTTTGCATGGTGTGAGGTAGGTCGAGCACGTTTTCGTCATCGTAGAATGAAAGGTTAAGACGGAGTACCCGGATTTATAAAACTTGTCATCGGTTCAACTATATGGCAAATCAAAGTTTGTTTTTTGAATTTGAACATTTTTTACGCTTAAGCAAAAACGACTAACGGTATTTTCAAAAAAAGAAATTGTAACCTTTGAAAAACTTTTTATTTCACTACAATTCGATTTTTTTTCTACTAAGATACAGCCTTATAAAAAACACTAAATTTTTGTGTTTTTTCAAGTGTCTAGTGTAATGTACCTGATTGGGTCGAACAAACTTTCAAATCTTTGAATAAAAAATAAAAATATGTTATTAAATGTTAACATTTATCTTAAAACAAATTTCCATTTTCCACACTCACTCCCCAAGTCTTTCCCATTTATTGCAAATATTTACGACCTACTTAAGCTGGAAGACCTTCTTCGACACCTTCGTTTTTTAATAGCTTCATTGAAACAAGACCGATATTCAATCGTTTTTATACATAATTTTATTGAAATTTACGAACGAAGCTCAATTGCATTATTACGCGTGAGTATTCACTGGATCATATGAGGACATTATGCATAAGTGAGTTAAATTGAAATATAATAATGGGTCTTAAAGACCAGTCCCACTAGTCCATAGAAGATACTATTAAATATTTAAATACACCTTACGTTTCTGTTTGATACAAAAAACAGTTTCAATGATAAATCAGAAGAACTTCCTTGTTTTTCCTTTTTTTTTTCAAAATGTGTTTCATAGCTTATTATTTAGTCTTTTCGATTTTGTTTTTTTAACATTTTAAAATATAAAGTAAAAACGGAAGTTTCATAAGTGTTAAATATTTGCCCGCCAGTCCATCAAAATAGATTGCACTAACATTCATTATAGCTGGCATCATGTTGAACCAGATAGCTCTAAGGTCTAAATCTGAGAAATACAATACACAATGTTTAACGACTCTGTCAGATACATAGATACTTTTTCTACCAACCGCTAAACGAGACAAGCGCTACCAATATTTCACTCAAAACCATCAGATGAAATAACAAACATTGAGTGGATTTCAATTCAAGTTTCAATCAACATCAACAGCAATTCCATTCCAAGTCCAACAGAAAGAAACCAAAATAAAAACGAACGAAAGAGAACCGGTTCGAAAAAGGTATTCCAAATTTCACTCAACAATTTTCACAAACACTCAGTTTGTAGTTGTCCGTCGTCGTTGCGTGATGTGTGTCTTGTGTTTTGGGTTGGATATAACGGTCGGGCAAAAAATGCACCTCAACTTGTTTGTTTTTAATAACGCGGCGAAAATTAAATTCATAAAATCAAGTAAAGCTAATTAATTAAGTTTAATGAATCATAGTTCGACGTAGACCAAAGCTAAATTAATTAACTTGAGAGTCGGGGAATATCGGAATTCATTCCATGGATATGAATCAACAGGTGGCATTTCATGGGCTTTGTTTCTAATTTGTTAATATTGTGATGTGATGCAGGCGCTGTATTGGTAAAAATAAAGTTTTGTTAAAGAATGGAAACCATGGAAAAATGTTAGTGTCTGAATGAATTTGTGCAAAACAAAAGTGGAAATTTCCAAAGTTAAATTTATTTGATGAAATTTTAAAGTGCAAAATAGAGAAAAAGGACAAAAAGATCCATGGGAAGAAAAATGTAAACGAAAAACAAAAAAAATATTTGAGAGTTCTTTTTTCAAGTGTGTTGCCGTTCCATTCCACAACAATTTATCTACCTTTGCCGCTCGCTCAGGTGCAGGTGTGTTAAATTTGTGATCGGTTTTTAACACAAATACATATTCAAATTCATTGTTTTCTATTCACACTATATATTATGCTAAAGGTGTGACCTAGCTATTGTGCAAGTGTGAGTAAGTTCAGTCAGCCATTATTTGTTTGATCACATCGTTTTGTGTGTATTTTTATTGCATGCGGTCGCGGTATAACGGGGTGAAAACGTGTTTATTGTCAAATTATAAATGTGCAAGAGCGGGAAAACAATATTGAAAAATAATTTCAATTTATTGTGCTTTTAAATGCTACGTCACTGAAGGAAAACAAATTCACTAGTGTTCAAAATGATAAAATTAAATAAAAACAAATAATGTTGTAAATGTTGTTTAAAAGCTAGTGGCAATTTTAGTGTAATTTGAATTTGTTCATAAAATTCCGTTAAAAATTAAAACCTTCACACAAACAACAATGGAAGAACGAGAAAGGCGGCAGCGGCATACATTGAGTTTTCAAAGCAAAAGGATAACAAAGGCGCAGCATTTCTGGATTACCTGTTTACTGATCGTGCTCGTTGGAATTATTTATCCGTGTAGTTGTACAGGTATGCTGCAGTTTTTTTTTTTTTTCAATACATTAAAAGAGGATTCGTATTTATCTTGCAAAAGGGCATATGGACTTGGCTGTGTGCATTCGTTTGTTATGTTTTATTGGTGTATATTTTAATGAAAATTCGAACTCGTATTGAGATCAGAATAGCTGTAAATTGAATTGGGGTATTGCCTCTTTTTTTATGGTTTTGTCTTGTATTTTGTTTTGTTTCATTCACTTTTAAGCTGTCATAAATTTTGTTAAATAATTTATGACCACGGGGATCCTTTGTTTATTCTTTGTCAAGAACGGAATAGGGATGTCAATCAATGCAATTATTTTTGACTTGCATTTAACATACAAATATGAAGAATTGAAATGGATTTGGATATATCATTTTATGACTGGCAATTGCAATAGCAACCGGAACTATTGGTTAAGGCATCTTAGAAATAATGTACCTATTCACTCTCAAGGAAAGCCTCTTCTTTACTTTAAAGGATCCTGAATTTGAATTCGCCAATAATGGTCTCAATAGTTAGTTTTTTCAAGGAAAATAGGTAATATACCTATTTTTAATTAATTAAACAAAATCGAACTTTTTGCACAGAATTCACTTGAAAACGTCATTTTTAGAACTGGCAGCGCACATATTTATGGGTTATTTTTGGATAGGGAATTTCATGAAATATTTCCCCATTCACCGCCCTAAAAAAATATTAAAATTTAGTGCTATTACTTATACTCAGTTTAAAATGCATTAACATGAAAATGCATTTTAACATGAGTAAGTAATAGTTTAAAATTTCGCGCGAAATTGTAGTTGTTTTGAAGAGGGCGAGGAGGAACGTAAAGATAAATCCCGACAAGGCATGCAAGTAAGTAAATAAAACCTTGCAAATTGCAATATCGAAGGAAGGTATGTATATAAAGGCAGGGTCCGCCATCTAGTGCTTATTTTGTGAATGGTAACACTTCGCTCATGTCTGTTTTGACGGATAATTAGTTTTATCCTTTCGCTGAACGAATATGGCTGTGAATACGATTCAACAACGCTGGAAAATAATGCGACATTACTTTTAAAATCGTGGTTATGTTGCCGAGTGCGTGAAAAAATTGCGAACGGATTTTTAAAAGAAGAGGAGCACCGTTAGCTCCGTATGTTCGTTATCTTGTGAAAAAAGTGAAATAAATTGCCATCCTCATTGATAAATCAAAGCTTGGTAAGTGAGTACATCCGAGAATATTGCTGCTGTGGCAGAAAGTGTACCTGAAGCCTGAACATTTTGGAGACATAATTGATAAGAATTTTGCATAAACCCCTTGGTTAATTACGCCATTCAAGGTCCAATTGGTTCAGGAGTTGAAGCCAATTGACCATCCAATCCGTTTTTGCTTCGACGGCCTGCGATCGTCTTAGAGAAGATGCCGATTTTGCCAACAAAAAAAAAATCATTTTTTTAGATAAAGCTCATTTCGATCTTGGCGGGTATGTACACAAGTAAAATTGTCGTACTTGGGGCACAGGAAACCCGCACACATACATTGGAAAGCCGATAAACCCAAGAACGAGTGACTGTTCGGTGCGGATTTTGGTCCAGAGGCATAATTAGGCCATTTTTCGTCGAAAATGAGCAAGGACTGGCCGTTACAGTCAAAGGCAACCGTTATCGGGGCATTTTGAACGAATTTTCGGTCACAAAAATTGAAGAAGAGGATATTGGCAACATTTGGTTTCAACAGGACGGCACTATCTGCCACACAGCCGAGGCTACACTCGTTGTTTTGCGCCCTGTTTTTGAAGATCGCATTATCAGTCGAAGAACTGATGTCGTTTGGCCACCTCGGAGCTGCGATTTGACACCGTTGAATTATTATTTGTGGGGTGCCGTAAAAGATAAGTGCTACGCCGACAAGAGAGAGATATTTGACGCTTTAAAGGACAATATTCGTGAAGCCATTGGTGAAATACAGGTGCACACAATAGATAATGTTTTTGAAAATTGGACCGATCGTGTAGGCTACTGCATGGCCAGCCGAGGCAGTCATTCGAAGAATTGTACTTTCAGTAGTTTTTTTATAGCATTAAAAAAAAAAGTTATTTGGCGGACCCTTTATTTGATATTTGGTTGACGCTTGGAAAATGGCACTCCATTTGTTACCTTTTTTGAAAAAGGTAAATTTTACCCGTCCTAAAAAGTTCCCGATATTATTCTTAAAAGGTATTCACGCTGTGAAAATTAGTAATTGGTGTACTCGGTCTGCTAACTCGGCAATCGATTTAACAAAAAAAAAAAAAAAGATTAAGCTTGCTTCTACATTTTTAAATATTGCCAAATTTCATAAGTGCTAAAAGGGTTTTCGGGGCTATCCGGCAGATCTACATCTAAATATTCGGTGACCTAAATTCGTATCTTAATCCTCAAATTTGATCAGCGAATGGCAAAGATTTTGACGGATTAAACACCTAATTATTTTTTGTTTTTTTAGTGTCTTCTAGATAGAATTTCGGGGCAAACCGAATTGGAAAACCTGACTGATTTTCCAGATAGTTTCTGCATAAGTGTTCCCCAGGGCTCCGTTTTATGTCCCCTATTCTTTTCCCTTTTCGAAGCATTCGAAGAATTACAATAAACAACGACACATTCCATTAAACCTTCTTTCCCTCTATTTGAGTGCGCGAAATTGTCGGACCCGGAAGTAAAAATTAAAAACACTCAACTAATATCACCTTCACACTCAATGCAGTTATAACTTCTTTGAACCCTTACAACTTCCTTTTATTCACTTGAAAACTAAAAATAAATAAATAATTCTCCAAATTAAACTTGCCATGTAAAGTGAATCCTTGAATTCATTTGAAATTGAATTCAAAAACTAAAACTTTTCCCTTAAAAGTTCAAATATAATTTCTTTTACCTGTTTACTTACTAAAAAACAGCTTCCTACTTACTTGTTTCTAATGGAGTTTGTATAAAGTTGACAAAATAGCAAACAAACAGAACTTAAAAAAATAAGCCTGATTATGAAAGCAATTAAAATTAACGATAACAAAGTTTGTGAAAGTAAAAATGCAAACACTAATAATAATTCAAAAACAATGCAAATATTATTTCTATGGAAAAAAACATGACAGCTGAACTTTCTTGCGCAGCGTTACCTTGACAGTGATAGTTGTTAAGAGAACACAAACACAAAGAAAGAAATTAGATATTCACTAAATTAATCATTGAAATTATTCTTTTGAAGTATTGTCTCACACAAAGCTCCTTAATTGAAGATGAAGGTATAGTTTAAGCAGGGTGCGAAATTAATTAGTGTTTGGTGTTTGCACATGTTAAGGATGTAGGTACATACACACATAAGTCTTTGATGTACAAATTCAATTCAAATTTGTTTTGCTTAGGCATCTACCGAGACATATGAACTGTTTAATTGATTGAAGTTGGCAGTCACCATTAATTAGAAACAGCGTTTTCAAAACGATCCTTTTGGCGCTCTAGTCTTTTTCTTTTTGCCGCAATTATTTGTGTCAAAATAAATACCCATCTGGAAAAAAAGTCCTGCTCGTACCTTCCTTAATTATTTATATCCTCAATGAATCCTTTTTTTGAATTCACAGGAAGCATTTCGTTTTTAATGTCATCATCCTTATCATCCTCATTTATGGATATACCTACCTATGCTTAAATTATTCAACGAAATCCTGAAGTGAAATTTACTTAACGAATCCATTACTCTCACTCCTTAATAAATTTTAAACTACGTCCTTCCCAACCTCCTTGCAAAAGATCGTGTCGTCACAATTACAAAAAATTTGATACTCAATATCCTGCCATATATATCTACCTACACATTCACACATATAAAGGATATCCCTCAATTTGGCAGTTTTTAGGTAGGTAAGGTATAGTAAGCACATAATAAAATAAAAAAAACACACGAATGGGTATAAAATTCTCTCACCAGGTGTGTGTTGTGCTTCCTTTGTTTCGTTTCGTCTTTCGTGTCCCTTGGAACAAATGAAGTGAGTGTGTTTTGCCCTTGAAGAAGTAAAACTTATTGACTAGGTCTTTGGAATACATGAAGAACATTATTCTTAATTATTTGCTTATGGTGGAATTCGCGCTGAAAGAAGTTGCTTTATGACCTTTCCTCTGTTTGGTTGATTTGAACTTTTTGTCAATTGATACCTAAGGGCTTTAATTATTAAGACAGATTGCTTCCTGTGACGGTAACAATACCAACTGTCAGCCCGCTTAACCTAACCCTAACAGTTATAAACACATTTGTTTGAGAATAAAATAAAGTTTTAATTTCAATGCAAATGTTCCTTGGTGTTGATATTTAATAATGAATGATTGCTTTGAAATAAGTTGTTTCAGAAGTGTGTCAAGAAGTAAGCCAAGAATAAGAATAGGTAGGAAATCCGCTGCCTGATGGAATAGGTTGTAGGTTGTAGGTTGAGTAGGAACAATAAAACACTTTATTAAAATTTTTACTAAAAGTTTAAACTTAAATGCACAATGCATGACGTTTACTTTTTGTAAATTACACATGTTACGTTAATGTTGGCTGCGACAACGCCTGAAGTCGCCTTTTCGGAAGGTCCGTTTTCGAACTCCTAGGTCGAGCATAGCGTGTAACGAAGCGCTACAAATCTTCCTCCTCCGTGAGTAGAAGCACGTAAAAATTATCAACCCAACCGTCCGATCGTTGAGAGATGAAAAATTCAAATTTTCAATAAATTCAAATTTATTTCCTTTCCCTACTTACAAATCATATTCTGTCCTTGCAAAAAAAAAAATCATATTGGAAGGTGAAAGTTCGAGCTAAAATCAGTTTTTTCTATTCTATTCTATTCTTCCTTGCCGTGTACCAATCCAGTGCAATAGAAGTAAGAAACGCCTTGAGTAAAATGTTGTACTTAGTATACGCAAACAGCTTTGGAACCGGTACGTTATAAGGAATACCTCCTTGTAAACTGTAATTTGGCATACATATTCGAAATCATCTTGTTCTAAGTGCATTTCCGTATGTATCAGCTCATCTGCAAGATTTAGTTGGAGGAAAGCATATCCGACAACCCCGACGATAGGAACCTCAGCATCCTCAAGAAAGAAGATCCCCTGAGCTGCACCAGCTACAGAGGTGAAAGTCTCCTTATCATCGCCTTCCAGAATCTTGTCTGCCGTGCCGTGCTGTGTGAATGTTTGAAGCCTTTCGTCAACAACCTGATATTGATAGGTCCTTAACAGTGGGGCTTCTGACCCGGTCCAGCATCGATCAAATATTCACTCTAAGGCATATCTCGGAGAAGACCCAGAAACTTCAAATCGATACCTACCAGCTACCACATTTTCGTCACTTTCAAGGCTGCGTATGACAGATGAGAATGGAAAACTCACGCTGTCCCATCGTCATCGGAATAAACCTCACCTGCGTTGTATGTCAAAGGTACGATTTCTTCAACATAATTATTGAACAGCTTGTGCAAAACTCCAATGTCAACACGAGAGTCACAATGTTTCAGAAGTACCTATACATACCACGCTACTAAGATACACAGACGACAGCGTTTGTAAGCCTAGAGATTGAGGCAAAGAAGATGGTTCTAGCGGTTAACAAGGGCAAGACCAAGTTAATGCTGTCACCAAAAAAGGACGTCGTCGTGAATTCAACATCAGAAATCCTCAACTTTCAGTTAGTTAAGGACTTTGTCTATGTAGGTTCCGCTATAAACTCAGATTCCGACACCAGCGCTGAAATCAAACGAAGAATCACTCTTGCTAATTTCTTCTTCTTTGGACCTAGAAGCCAATTGAGTAGTCAGGTCCTCTCTCGACCAACTAAACTGTTACTGTACAAAACCCTCATCATCCCGGTCCTCATGTTAGTGCATGGACCTTAACAATATCGGATAAAAACGCTTTGGGCTGCTTCGAGGGAAAAATTCTTGGAGTGGCTTTTGGTTCAATCAAGAACTGTACGAGCTGTTCGGCGACACTGACCTAGTCTGGTAGGGTCATGTAGAGCGAATGGAAAATAAAGCTCCGGCACGCAGAGTCTTCGAATCCAACCCGTAAGGACGTGCGTCGCAGAAGAGGAAGACCGCGACCCAGGTAGAGCACACAGAAGGTAGATGACCTAAAACAACTTGGCGTGGAAAACTGTAGATAGCTAGCTTGAGACCGAACTGGCTGGAGACGCTTGTTGGATGAGGCTCTGGTCCAACCTGGAGTGTAGCGCCACCATTAAGTATGTCGGTATGAAAGTAAGTGCATTTCAGGCAAGGCTTCTCCTTGCCTTTAAGTGGTTATTGCTAGACCTCTTCTGCAAAAATGTGAAGTCAAAAAAGAAACAATATTAACTTTAGGAAAGGGAACAAGGAAAAATAACCATGCTCACATTTAAAACTCCCTTGATTGCGTTGTAGTTTACTTCCTCTTGCCAAAACTATCACTGCATCACACATAGTTTTACTTGAATCTTATCCCTCTGTTTAAAAATGAGTTCGAAAACTTATTTACGCCTCACATTGAATAGAGTCTAATGTACCTTCTCCGAAAACTAATATTTATGTTCCAAAAGACAAATTGGCTATCTGAACTAAAAACACATGTTTCGCCAATTTGTATTCAGGCAATCTGGCTACTTTGTTTCAAATACCACACAAATAAATTCTTGTTTTGCATACCTAAATATATCACAACAACAAAAATCTTTTTCTCTCTCTTTCCGAACTCTCAAGTTCCATCGACCAACAAGTCCAAGAAACAAAAGACAAAAAACTAAACCAAAACAACATGCCCGAAGCCGATAGCCATGTGCATAATATTTTATTTCTATTCAAATCCGAAAATGGTGTTCAAGTTGTATTACCACATTTTAGCCATTTGCTGCATTCTTGTGTCAGTCGAGAAGTAACAGACTCACCACACCACCCTACCGATAACCGAAGTACCTTAAAATGTGCACAATCTGTGGGATAAACAACGACGACGGTGATTTGGTGAGCGGCCGGCAAGACGAAAAGACAAAAAGACAGATAAAAAAAAGAATTAGAATATAAAAACTAAAAAAAAAATATCGAAACAAAACTTTACTCACAAGAGCACGAAATAAACGAAATAAGATACAATCACCACAAGAGGTTTGAGAGTGCAGCGCACTGCAGCATTCTATACTTATTCACAATATTTTTCTAACGATTCATTGAAATTGGAATGCGCTACTAGCTGGTCTGCTGGCTGAGCTGGAGTAAATTTTGGAAACCTAACACTTAAATAATATTCAAATGCTGCCACTGCAATGTGTGACTCTAGGCTATTTTGCATTTTGGTTTGTTTTTATTTTCAAAACTACGCTCGCTTTTCATTATAGGATTGAAAATAATATCCATTCTGTCATGTTTGTTTTTTTTATCATATTTTTTTTTGTTTTGTTTTATTCTGCAAGGCTAAAAGATAACGAAAGCTGGTTTGAAATTTGATTCACTGGTCTGGTTTTGAAGTGGGAAGAGAGTCATCAGACACCTGACACAGTAAAATCTGAAAACTGTTTAAACTGGAATAGCTTCCTTCGGCCATCATCGGGGAGCAATGTCTGAATTATCATTTCGCACATTCTATAGTTAATGATGACAGTTTGGTGGGTTTTTAACAGGGATGGAATTACTTGCGTTGATTTAAGAAAATTATGTTCTGTTTCATGGACGGTTAATTTGATTGTTTTGGTAAATAGTTAGGAGTTTAGTAATAATTCGTGATTAATCTACATTCTACATACTATGTATGTTGTTCATAGACATCCAGTTCAAATCCGTTCAGGACTCACTGCTTTTGTGCCATTGGAGTGTTTGTCACTAAATAGAAGGAGTGTTTGGGTAGTAGTGTAGAAGGTTTTAAGGAAGTTTGTTCAATTCTGCCAAGCCGTTAGGCGTCAATGAGAAATGGCCTCCATGTAAATGCCCAGGGTCGAAAAAATGTTTACCTATAATTTTTAAATAAGATACAAAAATAAAAAAAAAAAAGATCCACTGTTATAAAGGGTTTTCCAATAAGAGGCGTTATTTTGATATTCAAAGAAAAATGACATTTTTTGAGAAAAATTATCATTATAAAGAGGAAGGTATAATGCAAAACAACATCAGCCAAATGGCCGCCACCTTTCCATGACCATATCCTTTTGATGAAATTTTCCATAACCAAATCGAATTCCATCTTTGAGGTCTTGAATCGAGGCTGGGCTGTTGGCGTAGACCTTATCTTTCACGTGGCCCCAAAGGAAGAAGTCGCGAGGTGTTAAATCACAAGATCTCGGTCGCCAATTGTGATCACCTCTTCGAGAGATAATACGGTCCGAAAGATCGATGGTTTCATTGCTTGTGTGGCACGTAGCGCCGTCTTGTTGAAAGTAAAAGTTGTCCAGATCGATATCATTCAATTCCGGCCATAAAAAATCATTAATCATCTATCGATAGCGCAATTCATTGACCGTAACTTTTGCCTCAGCCTCATTTTCGAAAAAGTAAGGTCCAATGACCCCGCCGGACCATAAACCGCCCCAAAAGATGATATTTCGATCATTTTCATGCATTTCAAGGACCAAATCAGCAAAAACACGACGTTGCTGATGTTAAGCCGGCTTGACTTCTTGTGTTTACTGAACTTTATAAGCCCTAAGAACCAAGCCAATGCAAAATATGGTGTAATAACGTTTGTGGAATGTCTAATTCCAAATAACGACGAGGAATAGACAAACCTGGGTTTTCTTCAACACTTTGGGCTACAACAGCAATATTCTCAGTTGTTCTTGAGCGATGTGCACATCACTAACTTGTCCCCACAGTTCGAATTTGTCCACCAATGTCTGTATTGCGTTCCGACAGGGTGCTCCACAACGACCCAAACATGTTTTAGTTTTACGAACCGTCTCTGCCAAATTTTCGACATTTTTATAGTGAACTAGCCGACCCTGCAGACTCCGTCCTGCCTCAATCGATAATCGATAAGGATAACCCTCAACCACACTACCCAACCCACTACCCCCTGGTGCTATCCAGTATACGTCTACTCATATCCGCTACCCCGTTACGACACTACTCTGTTACCCGCTACCAATTATTTCTACACGCTTAACGTTACACCATAAGCCAGAAACCCACTTCTTATTACCCGCAACCAATTTTTTTTTCTGCATTTCAATTTTTCGTTTTTTTCAATTTTTTTTTACTTTGTCTTGCTTACCAGTTCCCCATCACAAATTTTCCAGTTTCCCTTTGAAAACCAATGAGTTTTCCGAGATCCTCTCAAAAACCCATTTTTTTATTTTCCAGTTTTCCAGTTGAAATTTTCCAGTTTTCCACTTGAAAACCAATGCATCTACAATTTTATGCAATTTTCCATTTGAAATCCAATGAGTTTTCCGAGTTTTTCATCAAGAACTTTCTATTTTTCCATTCTAAAACCCATTTTGAACCAACAAATTCCAACCAAAAAAAATCTTATCTCCGACCTTTGTTTGTTTTTTCCAGTTTTCCCATTCTCCCATGTGGTTTTTCCATTTTTTTTTCACAGAAATCATCACTGAATACAACAGTATCAACCATGAAAATTTCACAGTCTATAAGAGACATACAAGCAAACACACATCCATTTTTATGTTTATAGAGGTTTTAATCATTTCAATGCTTTGTTGAAGCGTGTATCGTTCCATTTTTATTAATGGCGTAGTTTCCATTTGTCAAATGTCAAAAAATGATAGCTTAAGAAGTGACAGCTACCGTAATTGCGGGCAATTCAAGAAAACACCTCTCATTGTGTTATATATATATTGGCCGTTCTCTTTTACGCTCTCGTAATGTAGCCGTAACGTGCGTCCAGTTATTCATCATTCGATGTACGAAATTTGGTTGATCGAATTAGTTATATACATACCTCGATCACTCAAGTATTAAGTCACCTCCAGTCAACAAGCTAAAGGCATTGCTTAATCATAATTATATATAAGCTTTTAAGTTGAATTAATAAAACCTCTTGTGAATTATTAACGGTCACGTCTTTTATTAGTTCTTAATACAGAACACATTGGAAAACCCTTACGTACATACACTAGCTGACCCATCAAACGCTGTTTTTCCACATAAATAGAAGCTACCAAAATGAATTGCATATTTGTGCAATAATTAGTTGGTAGCATAGCAACGCGTGCAGGGTAAAGTTAGTTGTTTTCTATAAAAAAATTCAGGAGTTGCACCTATTTCCAAAAAATTTGATAAATTGTTGTTTGACTATAATCATCCATAAAACCCATAAAAGCTCAAACACTTTCATAACAGCATATTGGAAAAATCAAGTTTCTTTTACTTTTAAACACTTGGCATAAGTCGAGTGGATACCCAATGTCAAATGTGTTTATCTCTATATTATGCATGGGATACACTCATATTAAAATTTAAATGAAATTTTCAAACCAAATTTTCTTGAATGCGGTTACTGATACATGTATGACTAGCTGACCCGACAAACATTCTTCTATTACAATCTTTATTGTGCTCTATTCCCTATATCTGTGATGTTTAATTTCGTTCTAAAACAGAGGTAAGTATTAGCATGAGTGATAGGTGTTAAATTCACTTCTCCATTATCTCAGGGGGTTTCATAAAGCGCTTCACAACTTTGAATTTTACTATCGATGCAAACATGTTTGAAATATAACAAAGTTTGAATTGAATGTCTCTTGCGCTCATCCGAAGCCTTTTAAATGGACCGAGGAGGTTGTCAGCTTAAAATCCACACCAGACAGTGATTTTATCGGCTAATGTTAGTAAACAATTTAATCTAAATCTGTCCATGAGGATTTGGAAAAGCAGACTGAACTAAAGACAGCATATTTGACAGTGTAGCTTCAAGAAAATGACCAGTACTATATGTCAAAGTACGGCATTCCCTATTTTGTGTTGTCCATGCCCAAACGTCTCTGAGTCTGAAAATGAAATTTTAAACAGCTGTCCCATTCTTTTTTTCTAATATTCTCACTTTGTAGCTGACAGAGTTCATGTTCCTACAAAACTTTATCCCAAAATCAAACGGAAAATTTCTAATTACATTTGAGAGTAAAAGCATAATCAGCTTTACTTTATTTAAAAGACAATCTTTAAATTTGAGTCCATACTTCGGCTGCCAGCATTCTTTGTTTGAAAATTATGAGTTAACTAACTGTTCCCGGGAACGTTGCTGTTGTAGATTCAAATATGAAATCGGAAAGTGATAACCAAAAATAATCAACAAATTATTCTTCTTTGTTTGTTTTTATTTTCGATCGTCTGCATGAAAAAAAAAACTCTACCATACACAAACAAAATTTCGTCGAAATCCGCTCAGCCGTTTTAGTGCTTATTCCAAACAAATACACTTACTGACAGACCCACAATGTTAAAATGTGTGGCATGGTCCGAACAAACCTGTTTTATTTACAGAAACAATTTACTCAAGTTAACAATACAAAAGAATTGGTTGACAATTTTACTAAACTTAAATTTTGTTCAGGTATGTTTTAGAATAAGTCCGGCCTTCCACTCTGTTTTCTGCCTCTTGCAGCCACTCTAACATTCCAACTTGAGTAGGTGTTGAAAAATAGTGACAGCAAAATTCTATAAATAAAACAGTGCACTAAGAAATTAGACTTCTCATTTCTCAATGGTCTTTTCCAACCAACGGCAACGAGCAGAAAACACTGCTGTACAATTGAGCAATTAGCTGAGTTCAAAAAGTCAAGCATGAAAAAAAAAGCACCACAATATCTATATAATTTTCTTATGACTCTGATCATTAAAAAAAAAAAAAAAAAAAACAAACTAAAACTAAGGGAAGAAAATGTCATTGTTTAGAAAGTTAAAAACGGTCGGTCACTCATTATTAAGGTCAGACTATGGTGTTGGAGAACCTTAAAAGCTTTCGTCTGACTGTTTCTCAAGTGAACTGAACGCAGCTCCTGGAACTGCATTCGATGTTTTTATTTAGCAATATTGTCTTTTGAGTAATTGACGCTGTCATCGTCATCACCATTCAACATCGTCTGGGTGGGCTTGAAAAGTCGGTCAGAATATTGTGACTAATTTTAAAATAGGGAGACAAAAAAAAATATTGAAAACAAAAATGAAATGAACTTGTGGATCCGGTAATGAAGCTGCGCTGACGACCGGTAGGTTGCACGGTGCTTGGCATACTTTACAAATGACTAGGTACGTTTATGAGCTGTTTTGATAGCTTTTATAGCCAGTGGGTATTTGTTCATTGCGTTTTTTTTCATTATGTATTTGCCTGGTGTGTGTGAGGAATTTTGTTTAAATTGTTTGGCGCCATAATATTCACGTGAAATGAGTTTCATTCAGAAGAGCACTAAGACACTATAGAATCAACAAGAAGCAAGTCATGCAAATTTTTATTTTCTTAGTTTCTTTGAATGAAACAGGTGTTTCTTATGGAAGATGATATTCATATAATATGATGTTATGCTTTATTCTTGGAATTTCGATGTATAAGATTGTAAAGCTTGAACTGCGTTACCTCAATCGAATGTCACATTATACCTATTTAGTACGTCATTACTGGCATATAGAACTACCGTATTCTATGGTCTTTTCAGGCTATACATCGTTGTCTTTAACTCCGACTGGTTTGCTTAACCTATTCTTAACGTTTAAACAATCAAATCTCTCGTCAATCTTTTACTCTAATTTCATCTGGGAGCCCTTGTGGGAGGATCACCACCTTTAATCACTGTATCTCAAGTAATAATAAACAAATCAAAAAAACCCATTGTTTACATACCTAACTTGGTGGCAATATCAATAATTCATTTAACTCCGAATACTTAACCTCACACGTTACCAATTTCTTTTCCTTATAAAAGAAGTACATTAACCTTCGAGCACAGTTCATTTCCACCATAGCCCAATATCCTGTACACCAAAGTCTGTGTTGTCAAAAAGCCTTACGATTCTTAATTATTTTTCCACATGGAACGACGGAAGACAAACAACAACACACCTACCGATGTTGTTTCCTATGTACATTCAATAATTTGCTATTCATTTTAGCCCAAAAGACAACGGCATAGACACCCTTTTGTTTACTTCTTGTTCCTTTTTTGTTTGATTTTTGTTAACACACAGTTATAATCACATCATGCGTACAAGTCCCGTTTGCTACCTATTATCTAAGCCCCCTCATATTTGAGTCGTTTCGATTATGAAACATGGTAGTTTAATATTTTGCTAGTAACATTTTTTTTGTGTAGGGTAAATCACAATTTTGTCGGAAACTTACATCTTTTCTTCTTTTTCTTTAGAACATTTAACTACTAAATGCCTTGAACCACCATCGGTTGATACATCTAAAAACATTGACAAATTTCTTTACTTTTGTTCTTTTGTACACTATTTGTTATTTGAACTATGCCAACTTTCTCGAAATTTACCCTATAAAACACTTCTTTGTAACCCAACTCCGAAAAAGCTTTAAAAAGGATAAGCACCAAGAAACCTCACATTATCACCCATGGCACTTCTATGGCAACCCATAATTATTGACTTATCCCCACTCCCCCATAGTTTTTTGCCTTCCCTTAACTATCTATTCCGCCTTCAAACATAAAATGCAACCTCAAATATTATATGACGCTAGCTAGAGCCAAATTCATTGCTTCATAAAATACAAAAATGGTGTAATTATATGTCATTTGAATTCTTTGAGAAAAACGTGCAACATGCATTGGTCGTCCGTCGTTTGCAGTCGTTTTCAAAGTAGTTTGTCGCTGGGGCCAGTTATTAATACCCAACGGTATCTTCACGGTACCCACTATTACACTCCAAAGAACCACGAATAGGAAAAATTTCGAAAAAGCCTCAACCCAATGTTTCTTCACAAAATATCCCATTTAA
>CAKKXW010000001.1:31423388-31433879 GCA_920937365.1 Sphaerophoria rueppellii | reverse complement strand
GATGGGTAACATTTACATATCCGAAAAGTTACGTAAAGTTTACCCTCCTACTTGGTTATGTAAACGTTACCCATCCGGACACTTCCACTTTTCGGATCCGAGTTAAAATTTTCGGACGCGAGTTTTAAGTTTTTATTCTCGGTCAATTTATACTTAAAACATGAATTTCATACAATTATTTTTTATTTTTTAAATTTTTGAATTTAACTGGCTCTTATTTTTGAATTTTGAGCGCAGGCTTTTAAAATTGAGCCTAGGCTTTTCACCTTCACAGGCCTACCCATTGCAAATGTATTGGTTCATCCTCCCATTTGAAATGCATTGAAAAGCCTATACATTTACAATGGGTAGTATATTTTATCAAATTTAATTTTTTTAGTCGAAAGAGAGTAAAATGCCTTGAATTGCGACTCTAGGTATACCTCCTCTGTGATTTGGGTGATGTTTGATGTAAAAGGAAAGCCCTGATGATCTCTAATAAAGCTGAGCATATGAAACTACATAATATATTAACCTGCCTTTTATGTTGGGGCACGGGTGACGGGGCAGTAATTCCTGTGTACGTATACGAACATAACAATTAAGCAAACACTTCATGTAGTTGATTTTTAGAAAACAAATTATTTGTTGTTATTCAGAAATGTGAACATTTTATTTTTTTGGCTAAGATGATTGTTGATTGTATTAATGTATTAAAATGAATTTTAATTTTGTATATGTATGTCTCTTCTAGCCACTTCCATTCTCAGCTGTAGACAAAACGTTCATATATGTATAAGTACATAGGTATTCATAAAGTCTTGTATGAGACTGAGAAAACTTATTACAATTCCATATTTGGTAAGGCTTGGATGTAGTATTGAAATAAAAAAAAAAAAAAAAAAACAAAAATTAACTATGAAATGATGTGTTGCCAATTAATAAACTGTAGGTATAATTCTTCTTTCAACACTAACATTAAGAAACAAGGTTATCACTAGACGGTTTAAATCTTTCACCTTCACTTTTGGTGGAAAGTTTATTGCCATGCACCATCTTAAACTTAACTCCAAAAAAAACAATGCATAAAAATGATTAGAACTTATACAAAAAAGATTGAAATTTAAATATGTATGTACCTCGTGAATACATTCTATTCCTAAAATTTGAATGACAAACCGATTTAAACCTTATCCTTGATTTTTTGATTTTTTTTCGAAAATCATCGGAGCCGTTTTTTTTAAATTAATTTGTTATGCATAATTTTTTTTAAAAATATCTTAAAATTAATTTGGGTACGCAGTTTTCAAGCATATGTAAATAGGGATAGGGAAATTACTTCGCAGGACATAAGTCCATAATGAAATTATGTCCCACTTAGGTGGGAAAATAGCCCGTAAATCGATTTTGGACTTAAGTCCCACTTTGTTGGGACATAATTCCGCAAAAAATTATTCTGGATTTATGTCCCATTTCTTAATACGTTTTGATTAAAAACAGTTTTTAAAAAATGGATGCTTTTTGACGAGTTTTTTTTTTTTGTTCTTGAAAATCCTTTGTGTGAATGATCGAAGTAATTTCAGTCCTCCTAGCTATTCAGTTTTTCGCTGCTTTGATATGCAAACAATTTTCTCTCGCACATATGTACATACAATTATTGTTTCACAAACGAATAGGTTGGCTTCAATAATTTGAATCATATGTTGGTACATACATTTCTTCTGACTTGATACTCGTTAGAGAGGAAAGAAAAGGATATGGTGCCGTATCATATGACACATTGTGAAAGTGTCATATAGCCATATTAGAACATAAAGCGTTATTTTATTTAGTTGCGACAAGGTGAAACTTTCACAACGTGTTATGTGATCATATTTCAAAATATGGCCCTTTGACATATGACCATAATGACACGGCAACATAATTAATATCAAGTCAGAAAAAAATGAATGTATAAATTATTTCGAATGTCTTCTATGTTCTACTTTCTGACCATAAAGGCTCATAGTTTAAAATAAATTAATTATTTTCTTCATAAAAATAGTGTTTGATGGAAAAAAAAATATGGAATTATGTCCCATTTATCAAACAAAAATTGTGGAAATATGTCCCAACAAAGTCGGACTTAAGTCCAAAATCGATTTATGGACTAAAGTCCCACCTAAGTGGGACATAATTCCAATTTGGACTTATGTCCCGTGGAGTTATGTCCCTGCCCCATGTAAATATGCAAATTACATTCCAGTTTTGATTTTCAATATTGTCCTAGAAAGATGTAATTTACCATTTTTGGAATCTTTGATTAATGCAATATAATTATGTACATTATAATATATTGTAATATTCGGCTTGGTCCGACAATTAAAACTTATTCACTTTTCAAATAAGACACAAATTCACTTTATTCAAATCACTCACAAACTGATTCAACACTTTCAATTATTACTTTCAAACACAGTGTCTTTACTTTAAAGCAGTTCACATTCAATTAATTCTGCTTCCACACCAAGCGGGTATTTATATAACTCAAATAGTTTCGAGAAACTACTAGGTTCTAGTAGGCGCTGAAACTTCTCGATGCTTAACGAAGTTCTCCTCTTAACCACTAGAGTGTAGGGGAAACTCTAAAGAGTGTATACAGTTACTTACAACTACAAATAAAACGTTTGCTACATAACTATTCAGCAATTAGACAATATTAGAGTGACAGAGATAGATAGTGTTTACACATTTAAGTATAGAGATATAAAGAGGCGGAGTTACAAAGTGTGTATAGATTGACATACAGAGATATAGAGAGGTAGGAATAGAAAGTGTATACATATTACAATATGAAACATTTGTGTCACAAATATGTTCCATACAAAATAAAATGCATAATTTCAGTAATGATATGAAATATTTATTATTGTTATGAATCAGTTTCAGTATTTATCTGCATTAACCAAATGCATATGTGTTATAATCATTTCAACTTCCATTTTTTTCACTACTGAAAAATCAAAATGTCAAATTTCAAATAAAATTTGCTAGTTATGACCTGCTCTGACGATGATCACAGTTTCGATTGTTTTTCTGACTCTCACAAGTTGTGACTTTGGGGGAGAATACGAAAAAGTCACAATATCAATTTCACCTCTTCTTATGACTTGTGAGGTGTCAGTGATGATGGAAAGTCAGCACAGCCCCTTCCATTCCATACCTATTCTCTGCAACACCTAAAGTGCAGACACAGTGTTGATTTAAAAAACAGAATTAAAGCTTCATGAAGATTAAACTCCAACGTTGTGTCCTTAATTGATTCCTTTTAATGATAACTGCTTTTTTAAATTTCTAAGGGTGGGTATTGCAGGAAGCCTATTATTTTCTTGTATTCTTTTTAACAATAAATATTTTATTATTCTGATGAACTTAAAAATTGAAAAGCAATCCGCTTTTTTACACACAAAAGCAATCCTTGAAAACATTCTTCCTTGAACTTTTAAGTTCGTACTCTTGGTAAGCTAGTTGTGTGTGTATTTTTTTTTTTTACAAAATTCATCAAATCTAGATTTCCAATAATTCCATTTTCATTCATAAATTCTCATGAAAATGTGTTTTTTTTTTTTTTTTCAAGAGGACGCATTAAAGGACAAAGAATTTATTTTCAGATTGCAAAATTGATTTCCTCTCGTGACGTTAACAGAAGTAACAGAAGTTAATATGGATTCAGTATTATTTCAAATGAATTCATAATTTTTTTCGAAGAAAATCTTGGAACTAAGTTTGGTATAGCCTTTGTTTGGGTCATAGGAGGTAGGTAGGACATGCAATACCTACATTTCCTCAATTTTCCATAAAACATTTCCTTTTAAGTTATAAATTATGTATTTTTCAGTGTAGGTAAATTATTTTTTTCAATCAATTTGTTGTTAACTTTATTATTTATTCAATTTGACTGTTTTAATGCCTTCAGAAGTTTTAAAGTTTGAAGAGGGTGCTTAATGATGGCTGATCGTCTGAAACGCGTCGCTTATAATTATTTGTTCATGACAAACTGACGATGGATGTTGATTGTTTAGGCCCGATGCACACATGCGGTTTTTTGACGCTGCCTTGACGCAACTATTCAGTGCAAACATATGACCCTAAAATTCCCTAACAAGAGAAACTTCTCCTGCGTTGATTTGGACAGACAAGAACCGGATTATGTTGGATTTATGCTCGATCGGGTGGGTCGTCAATTGATGGCCCTTGTGCTTACGGTTTGTCGATTGGTAAAATTAATATGATATAAAGTGCCCTGGCAGAATTGTTTTCCGACGGTAGGGCGACCGATGCGAAGTTTATATGAGGACGGTTGCATGGGGCAGACATATTGGACTTACGTTGGTTTATTTGTAGTGCGGTCGGGAGGCATTTTGTGTGACTTTTATTTTTATAAAGTGAAAATATTGCTGGAAAAAGGAAAAGGGCGTCGATATCCGAATCATAATACCACGATAAGACGAATGAGTTAATCAAAAAGTCTATATACCGGTTTCCAACTGAGTTCCGAATACCGGAGGATGGAGGAAAATAATAAAATTTGTTGCTTGAATTCTTAAATTTAGACAATCTGTCCTTCAAATCATCACAACTTGAATGCGTGAACCTATCCTTCCACTTTTTTTTTGCCAAACAAAAGAACCAACTGCCTAACTACACATGCACAACTTAACTACTATTCACATGAGCACGACCATCGAAACTAGCTAAAGACAATTTATTTTTTGATTGATGATGCACTTATTTACTTCTTCATCCCAAATGTTAATAAATTTGAGAAACAGGTTCTTTTCACGACGAATACATTTATTTTCTCAAACTTCTGTTGACCCCTATTCCTTAAAATAATAAAATAATGAAAGTAAGAAGTCCGATACAAACTTAGAAATTGCCGAAGAAAATGCCAACGGAACACCTGAATATTTTCCATTTGGCATAAAGTTGAACCATGCTGAACAACTGTAAACGGACGTCGATCGAATGAAGGCCAATTAAAGGGGTTAAAAATTTTAAAGTTTGAGCTTCACCTTTTAATAAATCGAACGCTCCTTGTATACTATTTGGACTAAATAATGGTAAAACCCGGAACTTTTTGTACCATTTAAAAAGATTGGGATTGGTCTTCGGCTTTGGTGTAAGATCGTGGATTTTGCATACCCTTCTGCGGATTGCCCTCGTTTAATGGAACCAACATCCTCTAAGGTGTACTTCGGGAAATACATGGCGTTTTTCTTTTTTAACCTCTGAGCAGATCAGATCAGATTACAGAACTGTCAAAAAAAAATCATCTGTATTTCTTTTTTAGCTCAGATATATCGGAGCTAATAATGTTCATGCTCTGAGCTAAATCTATTTGCTCAGGATAAAATAACCGAGCAAATAGAGCAGATAGCTTAGCGAAGACAAAATCACTTGTTTTTTCGGACAAAAACAAACATAAAATTTAAAATGGATTCCCAAGACAGTCGCGTGTCTATTGTAGGTAAACAAAAAATCGTTAAAATTGTAATAAGTAAAAATTAGTTTCATTCAGTGCCCAGGACCTCAGTTTTTTTTTTTTTTTTTTTTTTAAATCGGAGGACATTGAATATGATCTGCTCAGAGCTTCGCTTTGACACATCCGTGATCTGATCTTATCGTTCAGAGGTAAAAAAGAAAAACGCCAACAATATGCAAAGCGACCCTAAGGAAAAAGGAAACTATTTCTGATGTGAAACGATAAAAATACGCACTATTTTTTTTCATTTTCACACCAAAAAATGTTTTTCGCTTCGCTCTCTTTGCAGTGCTACAGTGCAAAATAATTTCTCCTGCACTATTTTCTTTGTACGATGAAATTTAAATAAAAAAAATATTTGGAAAATTTTTAGACGAAATTGGGTATTTGTATACATATAGATTATAGGTATTAAAAACCTGCTAAGTTCATATTTTGTCGTAGTAGCAAATGTATCATTTTTTAACATTTGCACCATTAGTGATTTGAAAAGTATAAATATTGTTTATCCTAAGCTTTCTACATTTTTCCTCTTTAGTTAAACAAAAAATAAGAAAATCGGTCATTGAAGTTAGTTCTCTGCACCTGCACCCATCGCAATATCAACATCTCCAAGTCACGTTGTTATGACTTCAATTTTTAGGACAGCTTATTATTAGTTTTTATAATATTGTAAGCTAATTGATGACAGATTTATATAAATTGTAAATGAATGGATACAATTTATCTCAATAAATGGGAAGCATGAAAAACATAGAAGCCAGATGGTGAATTAAGAACTAAAGTCACTTGTATGTCGTAGGGGTATCACTACCGAGTGCAACATAATCCATTTGATGGCCTCCAAGTTAACTGGTAGAGAAGACACTGTTTTATGTATTTTGAAATTAACATAATACCAAACCTCTGTCTTACTTAGAACTTCAATTAAGTAAAGACCCCAACTTAATCACTAAATTAAAGCCAATTGAGGATAACACAAAATAAATTCATGAAAATCTTAAGCCATTTATCATTGCTATCAAGAAGGTTTCTATAGAATCCAGGATACAATTTGCTTATTCACACAAAACCAAGGCTTAATATTCCAAGGTAAATTGGATGTTTATGAAAATTTCATTTAAGGCGATTATATCATTTCAATGATATTATATTTACAGAATAAACAGGTAGGGTTTCAGTAATTCAGTCATTGACATGTAGATATATGCATACTGCACACAAACAATATAAGCACAATTTAATGGGGAACACTTGATTGCAGAAGATTATAGGGGTAACCGGGTATAGTTGGCCTCAGGCACTCAGGGGTAAGCAAAGTAGACTTACTGCCACTAACTTAAAAAAACAATCAATTTCTTTCAAGTTTTTTCGTGTTATTACATTTAGCACATCATGTTGTCTTGTGATAAAGTCAAGAGCCGTTCGAGTGTTAACGCGGAAAAATATTTTTTTGCTTTCGTGAGTAATTTTCCTGCTTTCTTTTCTTTCGTAGAGGTGTTTGCTTTTAACGTTTTTTTTTTTTTTTTGAGAATAAGAGCAAGTGAGTATTAGACGTCACAACACTTAGCAGTTATATCTATATTAATTTGATTCCTGACTTTTTTTGACTGACTTTTTTTGTTGGGGGTAAATCGACTCACTTGATTTTGGTAATTTTCAGTAGAAACACAAGGAGGCGACTGAAAAATGCTTATGTCCAAAAGTTATTCGTGAAAACGGAATAAGCATACGATCTGTTGCTCATGAGTATGGATTCCATTCAAAACTAAGCAAAGATATGCTCATAATGGCAAGAGTGTAAGCAGAAGAAGTTGGAGCATTCTTCTATCCGTATTAAAATGCTGTCTCTTGAATAATAATTTTTTTTTTTCAAACAAAATTAATTTGAGTGCTATTTTCACATAGTTTTGATATCAAAAAGCTGGGAAAAGGATATAGTCAACTGACCCCATAGTCATAGTGTATTTACCCGTGTTTGGGGTTAGTTGACTCACCTGAGTTCGTTTTATAAATTAAGGGGAAAAAAAATCTTAAAATTCGCCTATTTCACCTGTTCGAAGGGTAGACACGAGCATTCAAGAGGAGACAAGCGTCCACAGCAACTTCTGTCTATCAACTCCTACTCTCCACCTCCCCGAGGTGAACATCGGGTGCCCAACACCTCAACCAAAGATTGGGTTCTAACCCCAGTGGGAAATTGTTGGCGGTAGCAAAGAGAGAGAGGCGAAGGAGGTGTGCGTCCACTAGGGCATGTCTCCTTTTCGACAGGCGGCAGCGGAAGAACTCCCAAGATGTAATCAATGATGGCATCAGGTTGGGGGTCGTGCGTCGGGGTTACTGCCCGGCCACATAAGGAAACTATAGTTCCGATGTTCCGAACCACCAAGTAGCCTCGGATACGGTCGGAATTAATGATGACGACCCACGCAAACGATTTAAGGACAACGAATTTCGGTTATGAAGAAATCTTTGGTGCGATGGAATAATCGGACGATAACGACAACGAATTTAGGCTAGTCGACTTCGCTGCCTGGCGAGACTAAATGGGTAGCACATACGCGATTCCCACATCTCGATATCCACAAGGGGACATGGAAATATCCCTGACGCACGACACTTGTAACATGCAAGATGTACGCACATTACGAGGTGCTAACATCGACTCGGACCACTACCTTGTTATAGACAAGGTATACGAATGCGGATATCCCATTCAAGGCCAACACGCGAAAATGCTAGAGGAAATTCGACGTCAAACGGCTACAATCGCAAGAGATTGCTAGATCCTTTTCCGATCGTGCCTCCGAAAATCTCCTCAGAAGTCCTTTGCCACCAGCACAAAATGTAGAGAACCAGTGGGAACACATCCAAGTAGTCATCAGAGATGCCGCGTCTGAAGTGCTAGGGTTTACATGGCCACCAAAACGAAACCTTGACGAGCAGTGCCGGCGAGCACATGCATCTAAACAAAAGGCATACAAATCGGCGCTGCAAAGAAGGAAACAAGCAGCTCGTGAGTCTAAGAGCAAAAAAGGAGAGAGGAGCATAAACTTCTCAGAAAGAAAAAAAAGGGAGCATGAGAAACGTTATCGAAAAGATAGAGGGATGTCACAAACGGAACGAGGTTTGAAAGTTCCACAAAAAGTTTGAAACAAACTTCTAGGCTTATACGACCCGAACGGAAGCCTGTAGAGACCATCATAGAAAAATAGTAGTGGAACAACATTCAGTGCTGTGGATATGCAAAGACTACTTTTGCGAGCTTTATAATGGCTATGACCAGCAATACAGAACCATTCAATATGGGTGCATAAGGCCAACAATTTAATCCACCCGACATTGACGAAGTGAAGATAGCGATATCTAAACTTAAGTGGAACAAAGCCGCTGGAGCAGACGGGCTAGCCGTCGAACTGTTCAAAGCTACTGGAGATGATTTAGTTAGGAGCATGCACCAGCTCATCTGCAAAATTTGGTCGGAGGAAAGTATGCCCAACGAATGGAACCAAAGTAGCGTGTATGCCCGACGAATGGAACCCTAGCATCGTATACCCTATCCTCAAGATAGGAGATCCCCTGAACTGCACCAACTACAGTATAAGTCTCCTTAACATTGCCTACAAGATTTTGTCTGCCGTGCTGTGTGGAAGTTTGAAGTCCTTCGTCAACAACCTGATAGGTCCTTATCAGTGTGGCTTCAGACCCGGAAAGTCCACAATCAATCAAATATTTACCCTACGGCAGATCTTTGAGAAGTACAAGGAACTTAAAATCGATACCTACCACCTTTTCATCGATTTCAAGGCCGCGTATGATAGCGTCAATAGAGACCAATTATATAGAGCAATGTCTAGTTTTGGCATCCCAGAAAAACTCGTCCGTCTGTGTAAAACGGCGCACTCAGCGCTAATTGTGTCCTACACGGAAATTGGACAGCCATTTCTACCTAAGATGACAAGGGAAAACTCACATTGTTCCAACATGGTCGGAAAAAACCTTACGGACGCTTTTGATGTCAAAACAGGTTTTAGACAACGCGATGCGTTGTCATGCGATTTCTTCAACATCATACTTGAAAAGATTGTGCAAAGCTCCAACGCCAACACCACAGACACAAAATTTTTAAAAATTCCGTCCAGCTACAAGGATACGCAGACGACATTGACATAATTGGAAGAACACAGCGTGATGTCAGTGGAGCGTTTGTGAGTCTTAAGACGGTGGCCAGGAAGATGGGTCTTGCGGTTAACGAGGGTAAGACCAAGTTAATGCTGTCGACAAGAAAGTACAACCAAAATCAACGTCTTGGAGCAAACGTCAACATAAACAGATTTAACTTCGAGGTAGTCAAGGACTTTGTCTACCTGGGATCCGCTGTCAGCTCAGACAACAACACCAGCGCTGAAATCAAACGAAGAATCACTCTTGCCAATCGCTGCTTCTCTGGACTTAGAAGGCAATTGAGTAGTAAAGTCCTCTCCCGAATAACTAAAGTGACATTCTACAAAACCCTCATCATCCCGGTCCTAATGTATGGTGCAGAGACATGTACCATGACAGAATCCGATGAAAACGCCATAAGTAAGTAAGTAAGTGTTTCAAAAAACATATTTTTTTATAAAGCACACAAAAATGGTTAATAAAAAGGCATTTAATTTCTGTTGACATATTTTTAAGTTATTTAAAAAAAAACAAGATTATTTAATTTTGAATCTGCTATCCCCGGTCTCTCCTACAGACTTAATTTCAAGAGCTTAAAAGCAAAAAGATAACTTAAAAGCTAGCATTTGTTTTTTTCTTATATTCGTCATACAATGGTAATAAGATTTGTTAAGGATACATATAATTAAAACAAATATATAAATAAATTAAATTTTCCTAGTGAGAAATATGTAGGTCAACGAAGACTTTGTCCCACCCGCTGACCTACCAGTGTACCAATGTAGACTAAGGCTAGTCAAATCATCGAAAGACCGAATACCATA
>CAKKXW010000001.1:31408575-31421903 GCA_920937365.1 Sphaerophoria rueppellii | reverse complement strand
AGCTACAATCGAGGAACCTTTCAAATTTGTGGAATTTACGACCTGTTCACAGAAGGCAGCTAGCGTTACACTAGTTAGTTCGTAATTTTTTTCATCTAAGCTTACTCGTCAAAAATGTTTCGATCTCGCACATTCAATCCAATCTGAATTTTTTTTTAGCATTTTTACTCATCACCCTCCCCCCAATAAGATTTTGAGACGACTTTTGAAAATTTACATCACATTGACAATTTTTTCCATCAATATTACAATTTACGGTTAACAACCAGTAATTGTCAATATGACAACGGTTATTTTTTTCAGTGTATTTCAAAAGTCCATAAAAATCTATCTTTTTGAAAATGTGCCCTACCGCCACCGCAACCCCCCTCCCACTACTCATTTTTACGATTTTTTTTTAAGTCTAACCTAACTTACACGCTCTAGCTTTGTAAAAACTGCTCATTCGAATCTACTTTTTTTAATGCTTGATTGATCACATTGCGATCGACGGAAGACACTTGTCCAGCATTTAAGGTGTTTAAACTTTCCAAGGAGCTAACATCGACTCGGACCACTTATTCGTCGCAGCCAAGGTAGTGCTACCAATATCCCAACAACGGCCAAAACAAGGAAATGCTGCATTCGTCGTTGGACAGCTACAAGAGATCAGATCGCAAGAGATCGCCAGATCCTTCTTTGATCGAGCGTCAAGTAACCTTTTAAGGAGTCCTATACCGCCAACATCTAGTATCGAAGACCAGTGGCAACATTGCTAGAAAGCAGTTAGAGATGCCTCCTCTAATGTGCTGGGTTTCACACAGCCACTAAAACGAAACCCCTGGTTTGACGAAGAATGCAGGCAGGCCCATGCAGCCAAGCAGGAGGCATACAAAGCGGTGCTGCTTAGAAGGAAAAGAGCTGCTCGTGAGCTCTACGAGCGAAAGAGGAGAGAGGAACGCCGGCTTCTCAGGAGAAAAAACAGAGAGCATGAGAATAGTCAGACCGAGCATGTTGAGAGAGCCAACAGTAGGAATGGAGTTCGAGGGTTTTATCAGAAGGTAAAACAGCTGACTCAAGGTCATCGGGCAAGAACCGATGCCTGCAGAGATAAATCCCCATGCTGGGGATGTGGAAAGACCATTTCTGTAGACTGCATAACGGCGACGACGAACAAAACACCGCCGTCAGACAGGAGCCTTTCATCGGACACGATGACACAACAATTCCGTGAACCCGACCTAGAAGAAGTGAAAACCGCACTATCACGGCTCAAATCCAACAAAGCAGCTGGATCAGATGGTCTAGCTGCCGAGCTGTTCAAAACAGCAGGCGACGAGCTGGATAGGAACAGGCACCAAATCATCTGTAAGATATGGTCAGAGGAATGCATGCCCGATGAATGGAACCTCAGCATTGTTTGCCCGATCCAGAGGGAGATCCTCTAAACTGCGCCAAGTACAGAGGAATAAGTGTACTAAACATCACCTACAAAATCCTCTCTGCCGTAATATGTGAACGTCTGAAGCCTTTCGTCAACAATCTGATTGGTCCTTATCAATCAGCCAGGAAAGTCAACCATCGACCAAATTTGCACCGGCAGATCCTGGAAAAGACCTATGAACTCCAAATCGATACCCACCACCTTTTCATCGAATTTAAGGCCGCGTATGACAGCAATATACAGAGAAGAACTGTATACAGCTATGTCTTGTTTCCATCCCTGCAAAGTTAACCATCGACCAAACAAAAACTTTGTGGCAGTTCCTAGAAGAAACCCATGAACACCAAATCGACACCCACCCCATTTTTATCGATTTTAAGGCCGCATTTCAGACAAGGCGATGCACTGTCATGCGATTTCTCCACCGTTAACATTAGAGGCACTATCTTCTAACAATCTGTTCAACTTCTCGCGTACGCCGATGATATTGAATAACACAGTGTGATGCCAATGGCGCCTTTGTGAGAATTGAGACAGAAGCGGCAAAAATGGGCTAAGCGGTAAATGAGGGAAAAACGAAGTATATGCTGTCTTCGAGGAAGGACACCCAACACCGACAGTTAGGACAGAACGTCACAATAGATGCATACAACTTCGAGGTAGTAGAGGAGTTTGTTTACCTAGGCTCCGCTATAAACATGGGTAATAACACCAGCGCAGAGATCAGACGAAGAATAAATAGCCCTCTCTCGAGCAACTAAGATACAATTGTACAACACACACTCATCATCCCAGTCCTGCTGTACGGTGCAGAAGCATGGACCTTGACAAAATCGGATGAATGTGCCTCAAGCTGTTTCGAGAGGAAAATTCTTCCGGTCATCTTTGGACCCGTGTAAATTGATCGGGAATGGCAAACTTTACGAGTTGTACAACGACATGGACCTAGCCAGAAGAGTCAAGCTCCAGAGACTCAGATGATTCGGTCATTTAGA
This sequence comes from Sphaerophoria rueppellii, assembly GCA_920937365.1. Taxonomy (NCBI): domain Eukaryota; kingdom Metazoa; phylum Arthropoda; class Insecta; order Diptera; family Syrphidae; genus Sphaerophoria; species Sphaerophoria rueppellii. Next base: position 31,419,485 of record CAKKXW010000001.1, on the reverse strand, counting down.
GCGGATGAACACCAACGCTCTGGCCCGGAAAGCCTTCGACACTATTCTAAGGGACGTAGGAGAAGAGGAAGACCGCGACTCAGGTGGAAGAGGAACTCAATCAACTCGGTGTGCAAAACTGGAGACAGCTAGCTAGGGACCAAGCTGGCTGGCGGAGACTGTTGATTGAGGCACAAGTCCACAACGGACTGAAGCGCCCCCTAAAGTAAGCAAGTAACTTTCTAAATTTAGTAATTCAAAATAGTTTATACGTTATTAACCCTCCAACCACGCACTTATTTTTTCTAACTCTTACTGCAACGTTTCATATCATTAAGAATAACCCTAAAGTTTTTCAAAGTTGAAATTATAAAAAAATATTTGAGAAAAATCATGAAGCAAGGACATCTACAGCCCTAGAATTTTTATCCATAGAAGCAGAATAAGCTTCTTAAAATACACTTTTAGAAGATTTCAGCAGAGCAAAGAGCCGAAAAATATGGTTCTGTGAAATTGCAAATAAAAATAAATTTTATATTTTCCCCATAGACCCTGCTTTCACAATTATTATACCTTAATGCAAAACAATATATTCATTGAAAAGAATTGCGAGAACATTATTATTATATCGATATAGCTCAAGGTAGGTAATATTTATGTCCATGAAAAGGGCCTCGCGGATGAGACTTTGCCCACGCCTATATTAGGGCTTGCTACGCCACTGCATCGAAAGACTGAATACCATGGCACCTTATGTAGCTCATACTGAATACTAAGTAAGTATATTATTCCTTTCTTAGTATTTCCTTGTGTAAATATAAAGTAAATTAACTTTTAAGCAACGCACTTTCAGTTATAATTTTTATTGGTCACGATTCCGTTAAAATTTTATTGCTAATACCAATCTCCTGAGTCATGACTTTAATTTATAGAATGTGAAGTCATAAAAATTGTGTTGAAAGCAATTAACAAATTTTCAGTACACAGTCAACATGCCAAGTTTAAGAATTAAAATAACTTTACTTCTTCTTTGGGGATGTAAGGCTTGACAGTGTAGAAATAATTTTATTTTTCTTTAAAACCAAATTTGTTTTATTTTAGTCCATCTTCTTGAAAGTGCACTTTCGGTAGAAGCAGAAAACGAAGTCGATGACTCTGGCAATGAAGAAATTTTACCATTGAAAGAAGGAAAGTTTTATAAAATTGCGGTTGAATTTGTTAATGGATTTGTTGAAGGTGTTCAGGGAATAATGGATACTGTTTTCATGCCAGTTTTATTTATACTTAAAGTACTTGGCAATTGGTTCAATATTTGAAAATAAACTAAACTAATACACATGTGAAGTTTTTTAATCAATAATAATTTTACACTGCAGCTTAGCAAGGACTAGAATTGCTGCTGAAAACCATGATCACAACTATGGCTATTGATTTTCGTTGCAGTTTGGTAACACTTTGTATTTCGTTATCTGAAATAAGCTTTATAGAAAGACGGTGATATTTGAAATGAATCTGCCCTCGAAGTATGTTTACAATCTTATTTCAAGGCTATTTAGAAGAAACATGTCTAAGTATTGGCTTAACAAGAGTGGATAAAGTTCAAAGCATTTGTACAAGAACGGTGAATAGAATAATGTAAGTTTTTCAAAAAAAGAACTTTTAATTGATCGTAGAATAAATAACAAATAATTCTCAGTGTAAAAAAAAGATTTTCTTGGCTGTGTACCAAGTGGCATCGTGTCGGAACAACATTTCGTCCAAGTCCAGGTCCAGGTCCAAAACGTAACAACCATTTGCATCCTAGCTATAAACATTAAAAATAATTGTTTACAAAACTCCAGAACTATAGGTCCTTGTGCATCGCCCTGAAATCCAATAAACAAAATACAATTTTCCTTGTCAAAGTCAGTTTTAATTTCCACTGAGAGCAATGAACTAATACAAAACTTTGTAAACCTTACTCTACACATCCTAACAGTCCTACAAGATTAACGGCCTTGATTGTCCTTCGTTTAAGCCCGTTACCATAGTACTCTTCCCTAAGGTAAAAAACACTGCCTTAATCGATCGATTCCACCCGTTGTTGGTTCAAGTTTCAACACTCGACCTTCATAGTGTGCTATTGAATATTCTTAAGGCGTAGCATACTTCTTCGACATCATCGTTATCCTCTTCGCAAGTAGACATCTGACGTGGTAATGTCTCCACTTATATATTTTTTGAATCGTGCAACTCACAAAGTCACTGAAGAACTTGTGGAACTAGAACACACACTGCGTGGCTCTACAATGCAAGCAGCAACTTCCTACTTCTTGGCTCTGTTCTAAAATCTGCTACACAACTGTAAGAGCATGTATGATACCGAACTAAGCGACATGGTTGTTATTCCATCAAGAAGAAGGCACGAACGAGATGCATTTCATTGATATTGCACTTTTCTACTTTTTCACATCCGGTGTACATACAGTGTGTTTCGTAAAAGCGAGCGAAAAGGGAGGAAATTCTGCACTGGAACACTTAAGTGCTAAATCATGTTCAAGTTGCAAAATAGGAACACAACGCTTGCGAATGGAGTTCAAAGACTTTGACGGGTTTTTGTTGATTACGTGATCCAAAAGAGGACACTTTTCTACTGTCCAGGTGTATAATTCTCGCTTGTGAGGGAACGAATTAATTAAGCCAATTCAAACGGCAAAAGGACCTTCAATTAAAAGTTCGGACGAATATCGTACTTTTTAAGGCTAATATTCCCAGGATATAGAACATGAGTTGAGCGAAAAACATTTACGGAGGAATATTGTGTCCCTTTTTTTGTAAATTGATAGAAGATACGCGGGTAGCAAAAACCAAAAAGAATACAATCCTTGTTGTGAATAACTTAAAGGTAATTAAATTAAACTGGGTCGCAAAGCATTGAGCTGGTCGAGGTCGATATATTCATATGAGAAATAACATCATCTTTTTAAGTTCTGAGTTGTTGTGCCATGCCTTGAAAATTCTAAACGGTGCCGGGAGTGAGTTTAATGTGGGGGGATAAATTAAATATTGAAAATCCTTTTCAAACAGCGTCTTTGAAGAGATGCATCTGGTAGCATCTGGTATGTATGTAAGAGGTATCATCGCTGAAAATGATAACACCGAGCTATAATGGAAGAAGGCCAAGGAACTTTGCTTGAACTGAACAAATAAATATACAGCCATATTGAGTCCCATTTAAGGGTCAAGTCTATTTATGTTAACATCTGCTGGTTGTTGAAATTCAGTCATATTAAAGCTTAAAGTGAAGCATACTTTAACAAAGATGATATTTCTTTATAGAATTGTCAATGTTGTATACAATCTGGTTTGATATTTCCTAGAATAAAGGTACTCATCTTGATAATAAATAGGCTGAATTTTCTATGATTTGTTGTATATTACATTATTTGAGGATATCTAAAAGTCTTTTACACCAATCTTGTTCCATAGAAAAATGGTTGCGTGAGTATTGCTGTTTTGGTTATATTGTATTGATTTTTGTATTCATTCCAGTGTCTATGAGTGTCCCACTTCGTGTGAGTGGTTTTTAATTTTATTGTGAGATTTTCTTGGAAATTTTTGTTTTATTCCTTTTATTCATGTTCTACGCAATATTTCATTAAATCGTATCATAATGATAATGGTGCCAATTTAACTTATCTAGATATTGTTGTTAGTGCAAAGGTGGCAATATACGTTTATCAGTATTCATTATTCGTAAGTGGATGATGAGAAAAAGGAAATGAGGAAATATCGATTCTTCAATATGGCTGAATTATACGAAAGTAGGTTTATTATAGAAGATAATATCGGATAGCCCAGACACATCCAAGGTTCAAGCCGATAAGATAAAAAAATGTAAAATTCAAAACAAGGAAAATAAATAATTTTATTATACCTACTTGTGCTCCTCTAAATAAAATCTTTAACTCTTCAATTTTAACAAGTTACTTTTTTCGAAATTTTATTTATTTGAATACCTACATCGTGAGGTGTAGTACATTGCAGTGCTCCCGCCCCGCCAAGTCAAGCGCGAAGCAAACACTTCCGTACCATCCCGCACTGGAACTATTTTGCTGCATGTTCAGGCCCTTATTTTTGGGATTTGATTTAGACCAGAACTCTGAAATTTTCGCCATCCAGTAAGCTATAATCACATACTTAAAATTTCAAGTCTGTTGGTGATTTATTTATTTCGCCTGTACTGGAGATAATTTTGTATTATGTTTGTTTCAGGCTCGCCTATACATACATAAGTATTATTGAAATACGCAGCTTTATCAAGCCTTTAATTGACTGGTTATTAGTCAACGTTTTCCAAGAGGCAATTATCCGTCGTCAATGGGTAGCGGTTCTGGCGATAGGTTGGTGCAATGGACCAATGGTGTCATGAAGCACCTGGCCTAGTACCATTGTATACCCTTCAACGGCCAAAGCACACAAATCTATATAATAATAAGGAATTCGAAGTAAGGAACCATAGACTTGGCACGACTTTGCCTAGATTTCATTCCTTTTCTATAGATAAACAAGCAGCTCTATCGAGACTTGGCTAGTTTTTTACAGAATGTTTTTGGTGGGATCAATTTTACCAAAAGAGAAGAGTGAAATATTTCTCGATGGAAAGTCCTTCATTAGATTAAATTTAGTTTTAGAAACAAATCAAAATTTCGTCTGATTTCAGGACGAAGAGGATAATAGATAAATGGCATTCCCCTCAGCTTTTGAATATAATAAATTGAATAAATTATAATTCCTGCACAACTCAGTTCACAAATCAATCTCCCCACACGTAGCCCAAACATTCAACCGAAATGTCTATACGCTTCGGGCCGCGGTGCGGTGGCAGCCAAAATGTTAGCGAATTGAGTGAGTGTTTTCGATAAGCCTTTTTGAATTTGTTTAATGTTTTGGAAAATGTACAATTTAAATTCAAAATTGTTGGCGTCATTATTTTCATTGTTTTTGTGTTCTCGACTGGCTATCTGGCCACACCGACACTTAAGATGAGTAGTTCTTTTCCTCTGCAGTCCGTTAAAAACCATATTCATTTTCAAGAATGCTCTTATAATCGCATTTTTAGATTCAACTGCGAATTGCAAAAATTATGGTTTTACCCTCAACAGACCCCTCGTTTAAAAGACCTCGATTTTCAAATGTTTTCTCCCGCTGACACGGTCTCTTAAAATAGAAACAATTTGAGATGTTGCGAACGAACATTAAACCCGCAAAATGCATTCATTTATCATATTTTCAGAGACCCAAATAAAAGGCGGGCAACAAAAATGCTCGATGCTAAGGCGCTTTTTTTACGGGAACAAAAAGTAGTTGAGTTGATATCCGCTTTTGCTAGATTCGAGAAGAATAAAAACACTGTGAAAGTTTGCAAAAATGTATCGACAACAATCGAAGTTGTGTTTGGGGACCATATTTCATTTTTGTTATGGTTGCGTATTGTATTGTATAGCGAGCGTGTCTAAGGTTTAAAAATTTATTGCCACCCTCTAGGTATAGCCAGAAAGTTTGATACACTTCTACACGTTGATATGAGGTATGGGCATTCGTATTTCTATTTAATTACGAAAACTTGAGTATCGACTTTTTATGTTTCTTCATGATTCATTTTAAATCAAAGCAGTAATAAAACAATGAAAACATTAACTTCTGTCAAATAGGATTGAGATTTAATTGTTTAAGGACTACTGGGTTGTCCAATATGGTGGTATTTATGATACAGTGGATGCTATTATAGTTGGAAAAAACTCTCGAAAAGCTTTTATAAAATTGGAACCATTATCTGTAATTGTTGCAGTTATTTTTTCATTCAATCCAAAAGATTGATGAATTTCATGAATTTTATTTGCAACGTTCATGTAATCATGTAATCCATAGAAACGCTTGCAGGCTATGGCAGCTGACTTTCTACTTAAGTCTTCTTCGTTAAGCTGATTAGAAATTATCATTTTTTAAATTATGCAAACATGTAGAGTCCCTGTTATTCACCATCTCATAGTCACAATCCTATGCAACTTAAGGTTTTTTTTTTTCGGGCACGGTGTGACTGTAAGACAGTGTGCAGGGACATTTATTGTGTCCTTTCTTTTCTTACCCAATGTGCTGTCATTCCCAAAAATCTTTTTTGTGCACTTTTCCACACGTGTCGTGCAGACATATTAAGCTTCTACTAAGGCTTTCTGATGTTGTTAATTAAATAGTCATAATTCTCGGTCAACTTCTTAGCAGCCGTGTACCGACTCAAGTGCCGAAGTGGTTGGTCTCCATGTTTTATTTCCAAATCTTAAAAAAAAACACATATGCCCAATGTTTTGTTTCTTTTATAAATATGAATCTGAACATACATAGCTTGGAAATAGCCTTATGATTTCTTAAAAGATTATATAAAAGTTCAAATTGTAAATTTTGTAAAAATGCTTGACTGAAATGAACTTTTTAAAATATTTCTTTTTCGTAATGCAAATAAGGTTAATTTCCATTCTATCTCAGATCTATAAATGTTCTAAAAAAATGAATAAGATATTTATGGTTACCATCAAAAATTTTTCTAAACGCTGAATCTTCTACCAAGAGTATTGGTAGTTGATTTTTTAAAACAAAATCTATAACGTTATTTTCGAAGAGATTTTGTGAAAATTTAAAAGTCACTCGTCAAATGACGCGGCTCGATTCGGCTAGTCTTGAAATTTTCTGTGCCTTATGTAATTGGTACTCATCATATTTATCATTGTGTTTTGTCTGTAATATTCGCAAATTAAAATGTTATGGTTTCAAAATATAAACAGTTAAAGTAAAACCATTCAAGTGATGTAACTAGGTACAACACGTAAGTGTTTGTAGGGTAAAAAAACAGGCCCGGTGTACGCGGCCATATCGCAACTATTCAGTGCACCCATGCGTTATTTACCGCAGGTTTCAATCTTTAGATTGAGTTTGTCTTTCAACAGTGGAGGTTAAGAAGAAGAAAAAATTATTTTCGTATTTTCGCGTACCTCGTGAATAAATGTTATATTTTCTTAATAAAAAGAAACGAAGGCACTAACGTTAATGACCATCGGCTAACAAAAGGACTATTTTATTCATCATTTCAAAATATGAGACAAAAACCTGAACATTTTTTTGACAATTTTCGAATTAATGTAAGATCTTTTGATGAAATGGCGGTTAAGGTTTCACCAAAAATCAAAATCAAAATCAAATAAAAAGAAACTAGTATCAAAATCATCCAAATTTTCCCTTTCAATTTAATAAAAACTTGCGGTAAAAAACGCATGTGTAGTGCACACAGAAAACAGTGCTCAATAGAAAACAATGTAGCTACTACAAGACGCAAATGCGATTTTTTGTCGCTGCGACATAGCTGCAATATCGCTGAAACTTTTGCGACATTTTAATGCAGAATATCGCTGCGATATCGCAAGTGTGAATGCACCACTCTATTTGCTTGAGAGTACCGATGTAGCAAAAGCGCTATCGCGCGTGTGCACCGGTCCTAAGACCCAAATAAGACTTAACACATCATGTATAAAGCAACCTAGTTAAGCACCAAATGTACTACGAAAGCGTTTTAACCAACCTTCAAATGCCGCAGTAAATTAGATGATACGTTGACATTCGCAGATAAAACCTTTGGGCAGTTATTGCAGTTTGCAATTAATTTACTCTCCGAGGTAGACTTCTTGGTGTCAACCGTAAAAAAAACGTCCATCCAGATAGCTCGTCTTGCAATAATCTTTTAGAAGATTTCTTTCTTCTGAACTTAACGTTTCCGATAAACTGGTACTACTACTAGTACATGGGGTTGCAGAATTTTCTTCATTTATGCCCCGAAAAAATTCGCTCCCCAGAGAATCTTCATTATTTGTAGCCATAATCTGAATTAAACATTAAACCCAAAAAACTGTAAATTCTTTGCCTTAACAAGAAAAAAAATATATATATCAAACTTACCAACGTATGTTCATTTAACTATTCAGCATTGTTTTTTTTTTATTCACTTTTTAACTATTAACTTTTTCACCTTATCACAACTTTTAAGTAACGATGTATTTGAAGTTTGAACAAGAGTTTAGAATATAAAATATTTTCATTGAAACATAAACAATATTAGCTGCGTTTTATTATCACAATGATCCAGATCAGATCATTGTTTTATATGTGTAACAACAACAAACTGAAATCCTGCTTTTTACTTGGATCAATATTTGTGATCCAAAAATTGGTTCTTCTTCCGCACACAAGTTGAAACGTTGGTGTATATTTTCAAAAAAAAAACTGTGCTGCCACTTTCACACATTCATCTATCTAGTAATGAAATATTTTTCAATTACATAGCAAAAACTTTTTTCCCTTAAAAAAACAACATAAAAATCGTTCAACAAAATTATCGTAGGGCAACTCCGATCTGATTGTCAGAATGAAAAAATTACAAACAGCTGCCAAAGTTGATGTAAAAAACAAATTGATGATAGAAGCTATTTTATTTTCTTGATCTGATCCGGATCAGATCATCGTAATAATAAAACGCAGCTATTGATGCTAGATATAAAAAAAGGAAATTTTCAAAACAAGTAGATTCTCAATAAGAGCTTCAACAATCACTTTGTTTCAAACTTGGTTATAATAAAATAACCAATAATTGGAATAAACTTTTAACAACGTTATTAATATTTTTTAAACAATTTTATTCCATGAAAATCTTGATGGTTTGCTGCGCATGTGGTCTATCGAATGAATAAATGTTTAAATGCTCCAAATTATGGCTTGCTTTTCAATATGAAAAATATGTTGTTCGGTCAAGCAGTTTTTTTTAATAGGAATGAAATAACTAAGAAAACCTAACAAAATTTGAAAATAAAGCCTTTTTCAAGAGCGATACAATTTTTTTTTTTTTTAATAAAACAAGAACCGTTTTAGATATCAATAAAATTTTATTTTCATGCGAAAGTACATTCAATGTCATTATGAATTCTACTCGACTTCTTTTACATGCTCACCACGGCACAGTGGTGGTCAAATAGGTCAAAAATCAAAAAAGTGAATGTCATAAATCCAAAATTTGTTGATGAAATTACGTTACGGACATTCCCGTCCGTAATAAACAAAAAGATTGGACGGTATTTATTTTTTTTTTCATTACGTCAGTATTAAAATGCATTTCTCGATTCTCGCTATTGGTTGTGATCTTGTGGTAGTGATAACATTTGTTAAAAAAGCTTGAGATTTTGTTCTTTAAAATGGATATTAAACTAGAAAGTGAGTACTTTGTAAAATCATACATTTTATTGTGAACTATATTAGGGTGTATTTATAAGGGGTCTCCTTCGTAATGTAGGTACTTTATAAAATATTTTTCAAAGATTTTTTTTAAAGTAAATTAGAGATTTAGTTGGGTTACCTCCGGGCTCATTCTGCAATTTCGGTATTAAAATGTAGAATATTGTCTAACCAAAATAACTTTGTATTTTTTTCCACTTTTTTCCTCTTTTGAAGTTTTAAAAATTTATGTGACCATATATCCTATTAATTCAGGGTAAAATAAAAAAAACTTATTTTTAATGCATTTATTGTTTAATATTTGGTAGGCAATGGCTATGAATTCTGGTCCTCACGCAACTTTTCGTTTATTAAATGGCTTGAAATGCGTGTAAATAATTCAACATGTGCAATCCAAGCCAACCAAATACTTGAAAACATCAAATGCAATTTGCCAGATGAAGGCGTGAAGATCCAATTTGATCCTCTTTATTACCGAATTCTTTTTGTATGCAATAAGTTAACGGAATTCTGGAAAAACATGGATCTAGAAAAAAAATGTAGTCAAAAATCATTCCTCCTGGCTCGAGATATCTGAAACCGTATTCTTGTGCATCGCTTACACGTCTAGTACGTCTCAACACAACAAGGTCGTCCGAGAAAATCGTTTCAGGAGCGCTCTGCTCGAACTAAGCGAAGACGTTTGGCAGAAATTTCTATAGACGACAAATCTATGATCACAGCTCTGGAAAAAGTGGAAATGGTACCTCGAATGATGGCAACACGGCCAGAAAATTTTTCAACAATCCACCAGTTTCAGCTGAAATAACCGGGATTGACCAATCTTTGATTGAGAGATGTGCCAAAATCCTACAAGTTTTGAACTCTGGGTACATGATCGATGCCGAAAGATTCAAAGCGTTCTGTTTAGAAACAGCAGAGCAGATAATTAAGACCTATCCATGGTACTATTTTCCTGCGTCTGTTCACAAGGTGTAATTACATGGCGCATCGGTCATAGAACATCATGGTCTTTTATCTATAGGCGAATTAAGTGAAGTAGCCGCGGAGTCAAGGAACAAGGATTTAAAATATAGACTACATTTTACAAGATAAAATGTCTTTTGAAATAACAAATAAGGACCTTTTAAATCGTCTTTTACTAACTTCCGACCCGCTAATATCAAATTTAAGAAAATTGCCTAGTAAGAGGATATTCCTGCTATCAAATACAGCATTAGAGCTAATAAGAACATAGTTTTTTCAATATTTTATTTATAATTGTATAATTTTTTGTTATTTTTTTTCTATAATTATATTAAAATAAACAATATTAAATCATATCAACATGTTTTAATTGCAAACAAACAAGAATAATATTTTTGACCGCAATTTGTATGGGCGGGTACCCACTGTGCACGGGCATGCTTGCCGAAGTCTAGACTTTGAACCCAATTTTCGACGGTTTTAAGGCATAAGTCGGCCGATACTTCTACAATCTCACGCTTAATGTTCGTACGAAGATCATAAATAGTCGTTGGTTTGTTTCAACGGACCATAGACTTCAAATAGTTCCACATAAAATTATAGTCTAACGACAAATAAAAGTCGTCGGGAAGTTAGTCATGTGGACAACCGGGGTC
>CAKKXW010000001.1:31367866-31389978 GCA_920937365.1 Sphaerophoria rueppellii | reverse complement strand
TATACCGATATTCTCACTTCTTCCTTCTAAGGCCCTACTATATTAATGCTTGAATAGCTTAAGTGGCGCTTCGCCTGCACTTCTGTAGACAAAATCACTACCCAATTGACCCTAGTGATTAAGTTCAATTGAGCTCAATCGCTATTGACGGGCCCGGCCTATTGGTAGTCTTGTACCTGAGTAAGACTAATGAAAAAAGTACAACCTTGTCGCAAAATACAAGCTTAGAATATTTTAATTAATTTTTTATTTTTATTAAAAAGACTCAAACCTCTCAAAGAGTAATCAAATTTATTTAACTGAACTACCTACTGACCAGTTTTGATGATGGTGGTCGTTGAAGTTTCCGTCTGGGATCCGGCCCGGGCAGTTATCGCTAACTCGAGTTAACTTGAATTAGTGATCCCAGTTAACCCATCACTAAAACAGATGTCTTCACGTCCGCTTCGCGGTGAATTCGATAAGTTCGTAATTATATCATCCCGGAATCTTCCTTCTTCACTCTTATAGCCATATTAATACTTACTTACTTATGGTGGCGCTACAGTCCAGGTCGGACCAGTACCTCACTCAACAAACTTCTCCAGCCAGCTCGGTCCCTGGCTAACTGTCTCCAGTTTCGCACGCCAAGTTGGTTCAGGTCCTCTACCACCTGTGTGCTCCAAAGCGTTTTCATCAGATGCTGTCATAGTCCATGTCCCTGCACCATACATGAGGACCGGGATGATGAGGGTTTTGTAGAGTGTCACTTTAGTTGCTCGGGAACTCAATTGCCTTCTAAGTCCAAAGAAGCAGCGATTGGCAAGAGTAATTCTTCGTTTGATTTCAGCGCTGGTGTTGTTGTCTGAGTTGATAGCGGATCCCAGGTAGACAAAGTCCTTAACTACCTCGAAGTTAAAACTGTCGATGTTGACGTTTGCTCCAAGACGTCGATGTTGGTTGTCCTTTCTTGTCGACATCATTAACTTGGTCTTGCCCTCGTTAACCGCTAGACCCATCTTCCTGGCCTCCGTCTCAAGGCTCACAAACGCTCCAATGACATCACGCTGTGTTCTTCCAATTATGTCAATGTCGTCTGCGTATCCTAGTAGCTGGACGGACTTTTGAAAGATTGTGCCTCTGGTGTTGACATTGGAGCTTTGCACAATCTTTTCAAGAATGATGTTGAAGAAATCGCATGACAACGCATCGCCTGGTCTAAAACGTTTTTTGACATCAAAAGCATCCGTTAGGTTCTTTCCGACCATGATGGAAACTAGACATTGCTCTGTATAGTTGGTCTCTATAGACGCTGTCATACGCGGCCTTGAAATCGATGAAAAGATGGTAGGTATCGATTTGAAGTTCCTGGGTCTTCTTCAAGATCTGCCGTAGTATGAATATTTGATGGATGGTGGACATTCCGGGTCTGAAGTCACACTGATAAGGACCTACCAGGTTGTTGACGAAGAGCTTCAGACGTTCACACAGCTCGGCAGACAAGATCTTATAGGCTATGTTAAGGAGACTTATACTTCTGTAGTTGGTGCAGTTCAGGGGATCTCCTTTTTTGAGGATCGGGCATACGATGCTGAGGTTCCATTCATCCGGCATGCTTTCCTCCGACCAAATTTTGCAGATGAGCTGGTGCATGCTCCTAACCAAATCATCTCCGGCTGCTTTGTACAGTTCGGTGGCTAGCCCGTCTGCTCCAACGGCTTTGTTCGACTTTAGTTTAGATATCGCTATCATCACTTCGTCCATGTCGGGTGGGTGGAATTGTTGGCCTTCTGCACCCAAATTGAATGGTTCTGTATTGCTGACGGAGTTTTGGTCGCCATCGCCATTATACAGCTTGGAAAAGTGATCTTTCCATATCCTCAGCACTGACTGCGGTTCTCCTACGACATTCCCATGATGGTCTCTACAGGCTTCAGTTCGGGGTGTATAAGCCTTGGAGGTTTGTTTCACCTTTTTGTAGAACTTTCGAATCTCGTTCCTGTTGTGACATCCCTCTATCTCCTCGATCGCGCGCTTCTCATGCTCCTTGTTTTTCTTTCTGAGAAGTTTATACTCCTCTCTCCTTTTCTGCTCGTAGAGCTCACGAGCTGTTCGTGTCCTTCTTTGCAGCGCCGCTTTGTATGCCTCTTGTTTAGCTGCATGTGCTCGCCGGCATTCATCGTCAAACCAGGGGTTTCGTTGTGGTGGCCATATTAATAAAATAGCTTATTCCACAGGGCAACTATCCCATGGAATAAGAATTAATCTATGTATTGAAATTTCTCATAAATAAAAATAATTTGTTCCAGCAAAAGTAAAGTGACACTAACCAAAAGTTCCTTTGCGTTTCTGGTCGGCAAGTGGGTACTGGCAAGACTATCGTCTTCGGCTTCGAAGCAATGCTTTTTGATACTTGAAAGACTGGAGTAGGATGTCGGATGTCTGGCATTTCTTTCAGTCACCATACTTGGCTTCTCCGAACAAGACACTGTTGTCCAAACAAGACACTGTTGGATGGACGTTGGCTCAACAGGTTGAAGGTACTTGGGGCTTGGGGCCTGATCAATACTGGACATTTTAAAATTGAGTATGTGGACGTTATGTTGAACGTAGAAGTTGGATGTCCTTATTTTTTGAGAACATTAACTATATCTGGCATTTAATAACCTCTTTATTCATCTTTATCGCTTCCCTCTCAGTACTCACAAAAGAAACAATGACATCACAATTCATTCTTCTAATTATATCAATATTATCGTCAATGATTTTTTTTCTATGCAAATTAAAACATGTCTTTTTTTTTCTTAAACAAAAAATTGCTTGCCAATTAACACAGTAAACGTTTAACCTGATTAAATTGCTAAGCACAATTAGGCTTTAAAACTGTCAGAAAAAAAAAAACTAGAATTCAGACTGTTCTCCTTTCATATAACTCATGTTAATTACAGTTTCATTTACAGACGTGTTATCTAGAGTGTATTTAATGTGTTCTTAAAACGTTTTCCCGTTTTAAAAGTATCTTAAAACGATTGATAAAAGCAATTAAATTAATTTCTCTTTCTCAAAAAAAAACTTTCATAGATTGCACAATAAATTACTATAATTAATCAAGCAACATCAAAAAACGCGTTTATTACTCGATTCGTTTAATTACCCTATAGCTGACCTCAAAATTCCTCATCACTTAAACACTCTCACCAATTCCAGAAATGATCTTTGACCGAGTGTTGCTGATCCCTTAGCTTTTTAATGCGGTTTCAAAAGCTAAATCTACCAGAATACTCAAAAGCAGGAACGACGTCGACTGGTTTCCCACCAAAAAACGAAACCTTCATACATCCAAACATATGTGTCACGAACGAATGATGACTGAGTGCTATGCTGACTGCATCCAGCATTCAGCAAACTAACCATCAACCGTCAGCGTCACCTCTGCTAGCGATCATCTCTTTCTCTTTCTTTCACTTGCATGTCATTCGATTAAATCACCTTGGTTTGGCTTTTTGGCATTCCATTGATGTCCCATACCAGCTTGCTCTTGTGTTCTACACCAAACCATTGCTCTTTGTGTATATGAGTATGGCTATGATTCACCATCCGGTAACCTGCCTGACTCAGCCTTTCTGAATTCTGATGTGAGCTTTATGTATATGTGCGGTCGAAATGGTCGTGTACCTATTTCGAGATGCATTCCGCAGAAGCTATTGTGCATTTGCTATGTGGTCGGTCACTCTTCTGATGCTATATGGTCTATGTGTGCCTGTGCAACAAAACAGGTCTTTCGGTTTTGGGGCTTGAGGAATTGTGCGGTAATTTGATGGAACTTTTGAAGCCTTTGTTGTTACCAATTCCACCTTATAAATGCCATTTAATAATTACCTACAATTCATGCATTGGAAGTTTAGTTTTCGAAGGTGGTGTGGTGCACACACGATCCGAACCTAAATAGCAACAAATGCGGTTATTATTTCGAAAAGCTTGCAATCGACTATGAAGCTTCAATGGTTCTACTTTCACATATTGCGGAACCAACGAAATTTTTGCTGGTTATTTATCAACAAGATTGATTCATCAGTAATAAAATATCGTGTCGTGACGCATGTTCAGAGATCAATTTCGTTTATTTACTTAAATTACTTTCACGATGTTTTCTCCGGCTGCTGTTGGGCTGGTCGGTGGGTCTCGGTCGACGTCTTCTGCTATCAATTGAAATCTTAAGACTCGAAGATGGATCGTTTTTCAAAAGAGTCCCAAGGTTGATTGTTTATTTATTATTATTCTTTTTTTTTTGTGTTGGTATTGGGAGTCAGAGTGAGAGTCACAGAGACACCAAGAATGTCATTTTTATTTATGATAATCTTTAGCTTGACACTTACAAAATAGGTTTTACTGTAATGGAAGAGTAAAAAAGTAACCAATGTGGTTTTTGCGTTTATGTTTTGATATTTTATTGTTTCGGGAATAATGGTTTTTGGGAAACTTTTAAGTGCGGTCTGTGCGGTTTGGACATGAAGCCTTGGAACTTAATGTCTTAAGTTTTAAAATTGTTTATAGCCTTGGTGTTCACAAGAAAAGATTTAAAATTGGAATAACATTTTCTTCGAAAAAAAGGTATCATTTGCGTTGTTCTGAGCTTTATATATATACGTTTTTTCACACTTGTTGCAACTTTTCGGTTTCTTATAATTTTCATATCCATTGTTTAGTTTCCCTCAAGTAACTCTAAGACAACAATTCAGTGTCTGATTTGGGAAAAAATTCACCGACGTAATTCTGCCAATTTCCTAGTTATGAAAGTGGTCAATTGCGAATCCATCTTAGATACTGTTGCATAATTTTGTGGTGGTGTAGCAAATTAAATATGAGTTAGTATGAAAAGAGAAGGTACCAAAACTTTACGAAAAGGCGCAAGCAACAATAAACTATTACTTACTTACTTAAGGTGGCGCTACAGTCCGATTTAGGCCTCAATCAACAGCGAAGGAAGAAAAGAGCATCCGCAGTTTCTCAGCTCAAAGATCTGGAAGAGTCTCGGTCCAAACACAACACCGGACGTTTCCTTAAGAGATTGAAGCAATTAGCTTCTGGTTTCAGAATCTGGACCCAGGATCTTCGAAACAGTGAAGAAAACCTAGTCACCAAAGCACAGGGAATTGTAGATGTTTTTAAGCAGCACTTCGAACAGCTGCTGACTGCGCAAAATGTCGAGCGAGCTAATGACGAAAGAGAAGCAAAACCAGTCTATGAAGACCCAGCCGTAGCCCCCCGCACAGAGAAGTAGAAAGACCCATCCAAAAGCTTAAAAATAACAAGTCCACCGGGTCGGATGGCATACCTGCGAAATTCTTTAAATATGGAGGATGTGCTTTGATGAACCGCATGCACCGGGTCATGCCACAACAAAGTGTGGGAGGAAGAATGCATGTCCATTGACTGGTCGATAAGCTCCATATTCCCCATCCACAAAAAGGCGATCCTATGTCATGCAAAAACTGCC
The DNA here is from genome assembly GCA_920937365.1 of Sphaerophoria rueppellii. Classification (NCBI taxonomy): domain Eukaryota; kingdom Metazoa; phylum Arthropoda; class Insecta; order Diptera; family Syrphidae; genus Sphaerophoria; species Sphaerophoria rueppellii. The sequence continues at coordinate 31,384,502 of CAKKXW010000001.1, read as the reverse complement.
GAGGCATATCCCAGCTTAATGTTGCATACAAGATTCTATCCAACATACTGTGTGATCGTCTTAAACCGTTTTGCAATGCAATTATCGGCACGTACCAGTTGGGCCTTACTCCAGGCAGAACGATAGACTAAATATTCACACTAAGGCAAATCCTGGAAACAAACCATCTTTTCATTTGAAGCTGCTATGTAAGCATCTAACCGCCAAGAGCCTATGATGGCGATGTCTGAATTCGGGATCCCGAACAAACTGATCCAACTGTGGTACATGACGCTAAACAATATGCAGTGCAGTGCAAATGGGTAACAGCTCATCCGACTTGTTCCAAACATGCGCATAGTTTAGACAAGGAGATAAGCTGTCGTGTGATTTCTTCAACATAGTCCTGGAACAGGTAGTGTCCGTAGCTTAGTGGTTATGTGCGTTGGCTGCTAAGCAGAACGTCGTGGGTTCGAATCCTATTCGGGCCCAAAGTTTTTTATTTCATCTTTCACGGACACTGCCTCTTGCGAAGAACTGACAAAACTTCCAAGAGTATCATCTGTCATGAAAAAGTGCTTCTCAACTTTGCCGTTCGGAATCGGCGTAAAATTGTAGGTCCCCTCAATTCTTCACATGCACCTAGAGAGATGCGTTGATGAGAGTAAGCCACTTAGGCCTTGGCTCTTCAAGAGCTGTCGCGCCACTCTATTTATTTTTTAGTCCTTGAACAGATAGTGCGCAAGGCAGGTGTAAGCACGGAAAACACTATCTCCAACAAATCCGACCAGCTCCTAGGCTATGCGGACGACGCAGACATCATCGGTCGATCCAAAAGAGCTGTGCTTGATGCCTCGTTGGTCTTGAAGTGAATGAGAATAAAACAAAGTACATATATGCTATCAACAAATAAAGCAATATCTGTCTACCGCCTAGGATAAAACGTCACTGTTGGTACCAGCAATTTCGAGGTAATTAAGGAGTTCACATACCTTGGAACAAATATCAACCCCACAAACGATACCTTAGCGGAGATCCGAAGAAAAATTTGTTGGGCAAAACAATTGGGTTCAAAACTCCTTACTCAAAAGACAAAGTGTCTGCTATACAGAACTTTGATTTTACCAGTCCTACTCTACGGCGCCAAGTTTTGGACGATAAGTAAAAAAGGGCAATTGATACTGGGCACATTCGAAAGAAAAATTCTTCGACGGATTTTCGGTCCTGTATGCAACGATGGCGAATGGACAAGAAGGTTCAACCGAAAACTGTACGAGCTGTGCCAAGATGTGTATGTAGTCCAGAAGGCCAAGAAAGGACGACTTCATTGGCTCGGCAACATCGAGCGAATAGACATAACGCTCCAGTCTTCTCATCCCAGCCCTCAGGTTCGAGAAGGCAATTAAGACCAAACCAACGATACAAGGACCAAGTGACTGCGGATGCCTTGGTTTCGGTGACTGGAGAGTGCACGCGAGGGACCGTTCCCGATAGAAAACTGCAGTATCTCAGGTTGAGATAGTCGGATAAGTAAGTTAGTAAATTAGAGATTGCTCTATATAGTTGATCCCCTTAGACGCTGTCATACGCGGCCTTAAAATCGATGACAATGAAGATCGTGGGTCTTCTCCAACATCTGCCGTAGAGTGAATATGTGACCGATGGGGGACTTTCCGGGTCTGAAGTAACACTGATACGGACCTATCAGATGATTGGGGAAAGACCTTAAACAATCATACAGCAAGGCAGACAAGATTTCGAAGCGGTTCCACTCTTCATGTATCCTTTTCTCCGACCAACTTTTGCAGATGTGCTGGTTACTCCTTGCCATATCATTTCCACCTACTGTGTACACTTCGACGCTATCCTCACCTCTTCAATGTCGGGTGAGTGGAATTGGTGGTAAAGGGCACAAACTATTCTCAAAAACAAAAAAACTGTTTGGTTTACAAAGTCAGTGAAACGCAATCAACGATCAAATGAAAGGATTAATAGGATTATGAATTCCCTGTTTATGTTTGAAATTTTGCATACACAAAATAGTTTACATCAATCCTTGCAATTTTTTCAATTTTCCAAGGAATTAATTCACAAAAACCATGTAAGCAAACACAAAACCAACCAAAAAAATACCAACGTTCGCATGCATACACGAAAAATGAAATTAATATGGACAACCGGACAGTTAGCAGCGACAAATTGAATTCGTTTTTTTTTTCTTCATTTTCGTCTTGTTTTCGTTACATTTTACAATTCATGTTGGTTGTCCAACTACCCAAACAAAAATTCCGTTTAGTATCATATCAAACATTGCGCGTTCCAATTCCAACACCATTAAGGAATTTTTTGTTGGCACTGGGCACAGTGCTCGGTGCGACGACGTGGTCGAAGGTTTTATATTGAACAAAAAAGACCGTGTTGTGCGTCCGTTATGTGCCAGGAGACAAGAGTAATTGATCAACAAAGCGATAGAAACAAGTCTCTACGGACAAAAAATCTAATCCTATCCTGTCTGTCGGTCCAGGGATATAGCCACGATGCAAAACACGAATTACCAAAGGTTCAAACGTCTTCTGCCTTTTTTTGTTTTTGTTGTTGCTGTTTTTGCGTTTGGTGGTCGTTATGGTATTTCACAGTTGGTATAGTGGTTTCAATTTCGACGCTAGAAAGCTTTAAAAGTTCGAGAGTGTTAGTTGCGTTTTGAATTGAAGCGTTTGCAAGAAGCAGTCATAATTTGCAAACAATTATACCATTATGGCCTAGGTGGAAATCAATTGCAAAATTTTCATATAAATCGGAAGGAAACAATTTATACAACACTTTCGGTCAGACTATGCAATAGGATTGAAAGAACAGTGAAAAATGACTCGAACGTGTTATGTTATGGAATTTCGATCTGATGCAATTTGTTACCATAGGTCATGACAAAAACGTTTCTATTCTCTGCTTCGTACGTCGACGCTTGTCCGTCGGATTAAACAGTTTTTTTAACCCTTAAAATTAATAAAACACAGAAAACAATAACAATAACTGTTCCAGATAACACTTACAAAATAACAGATTATCGGCACTGGGCTGCATCTGGTTTGGGTGGAATATTGAGGTAGCCTGAAAATGGAAAACGTTACAAATTCAATTCTGAAAAAAGGCTGAACAAGAACACGCAGCTTGGAAATTTATATTGTGTTTTGTTTTGAAATTCCCAGAAATTAAAAAAAGATAAAACCAATACTTGGAATACTAACAAGTTATCACAGTGCTTTTTGAAAATTTATTTTTTTTCTTCTGAACAAAATCGAAAAAGCTACGCATGTAAAATAAATAATAATAAATAAAAATTAAATTCTTAGTAAAAATCAGAAAACTGTATGCAAAAATGTCTTATTGTTTTCGAGAAATTAAAGCAAACCAAAATCACTCAGAAACAGCTGGGTCATTCCATTATTGTGGATGCAAACATTAAGACGCATGTAAGTTTGCTGTTAAAAAAAACATTTTTCAATTGAATTAAACTTTGTGTGGTAACAGTTTTAATATTCGTTTACAAGATTTTTTTCAAAGAATTAAGGTCCGAGTTACCATTACGGGTGAAACAGATTTTTTTTCAACGGTTCCAGATCACATAAAAAGCCGCTGTTCTGCTGCAAAACAAAGTGGCAGACCTTGGAAAACATACTGAGAATAGTTTATTTTCTGAGGTCTTGTTATCAAATAGAGTTTGTTTCAATGAAAATATAGTGAACTTCCAATAACTTAAGAAAAAAAATAGAGTTTTGCCTTATGTTAACCGATTTTTGAAGTGTCCGGGACACTGGTATTAAAAATAGCTAAAATCTAGTCTCCGGTCAGTTAAGGTGGCGCTACAGTCCGTTGTGGACTTGGGCCTCAATCAACAGTCTCCGCCAGCTAGCTCGGTCCTTAGCTTGTCGTCTCCAGTTTTGCACTCAGAGTTGATTGAGGTCCTCTTCAACTTGAGTGCCCCACCTGAGTCGCGGTCTTCCTCTCCTCCTATACGTCCCTCGGGAATAGTGTCAAAGGCTTTCCTGGCCGGAAAATTGGTGTCCATTCGCTCTAAATGATCGAGCCATCTGAGTCTCTGGACCTTGACCCTTCTGGCCAGGTCCATGTCGTTGTACAACCCGTATAGTTCGCTGTTGTATCTTCTTCGCCATTCCCCTTCAATGCACACGAGGCCAAAGATGACCCGAAGAACTTTCCTCTAGAAACAGCCTAAGGCACTTTCATCCGATTTTGTCAAGGTCCATGCTTCCCCACCATACAGCAGGACTGGGATGATGAGTGTGTTGTAAAGTTTTACCTTAGTTGCTCGAGAGAGGGCTTTTCCACTCAATTGCTTTTTTATCCCAAAGAAACAGCGATTAGCAGTTATTCTTCGTCTGATCACGGCGCTGGTGTTACTCTTCTACCTCGAAGTTATATGCGTCTGTTGTGACGTTCTGCCCGAGCCGTCGGTGTTGGGTGTCCTTCTTCGAAGACAGCATATACTTGGTTTTTCTCTCAGTTACCGCTAAACCTATTCTTCTGTCTCAATTCTCACAAAGGCGCCATTGACAACACGCTGTGTTCTTCCGATTATATCACTATCATCGGCGTACGCGAGAAGTTGAACAGATTTTTGGAAGATAGTGCCTCTGGTGTTGACGTTAGAGTTCTGCACTATCTTCTCAAGAACGATGTTAAAGAAATCGCACGACAGTACATCGCCTTGTCTGAATCCTTTTTTGACGTCGAAAGATTCCGTAAGCTCGTTGCCAACCTTTATGGAGCAGCGTGAGTTCTCCATCGTCATTTTGCACAATCGAACGAGCTTGGCAGGGACGCCAAAACTAGACATAGCTTTGTACAGTTCGTCTCTGTAGATGCTGTCATACGCGGCCTTAAAATCGATGAAAAGGTGGTGGGTATCGATTTGGAGTTCATAGGTCTTTTCCAGGATCTGCCGCAACGTGAAAATTTGGTCGATGGTTGACTTTCCTGGCCTGAAGCCACATTGATAAGGACCAATCAGATTGTTGACGAAAGGCTTCAGACGTTCACATATTACGGCAGAGAGGATCTTGTAGGCGATGTTAAGTAGACTTATTCCTCTATAGTTGGCGTAGTTAAGAGGATCTCCCTTTTTCAGGATCGGGCAAACAATGCTGAGGTTCCATTCATCGGGCATGCATTCCTCTGACCATATCTTACAGATGATTTGGTGCATGCTCAACTCAGCAGCTAGTCTTTCTGTTCTGCGGCTTTGTTAGATTTCAGCCGTGATATTGCGGTTTTCACTTCTTCTAGGTCGGGTTCACGGAATTGTTGGCTATCATCGTGTCCGATGAAAGGCTCCTGTCTGACGGCGGTGTTTTGTTCGTCGTCGCCGTTATACAATCTACAGAAGTGGTCTTTCCAAATCCCCAGCATTGACTGCGATTCTACTGTGATGTTCCCTTGTTTATCTCTGCAGGCATCGGTTCTTGCTCAATGCCCTTGAGCCAGCTTTCGGTTAAACATCCGAACTTCATTCCTGCTGTTGGCTCTCACAACATACTCGATCTGACGCTTCTCATGCTCTCTCTTTTTGCTCCTGAGAAGCCGGCGTTCCTCTCTTCTCTTTTGCTCGTAGAGCTCACGAGCAGCTTTTGTTCTTCTATGCAGCGCCGCTTTGTATGCCTCCTGTTTGGCTGCATGGGCCTGCCTGCATTCTTCGTCAAACCAGGGGTTTCGTTTTGGTGGCTGTGTGAAACCCAGCACATTAGAGGCGGCATCTCTAACTGCTCTCTGGCAATGTTGCCACTGGTCTTCGATACTTGATGTTGGCGGCATGGATCCTTAAGAGGTTACTTGACACTCGATCAGAGAAGGATCTGGCGATCTCTTGCGATTGTAGCCGTCCGACGTCGAATTTTCTTGCAGCATTTCGTTGTTTTGGCCGTTGTCGGGATATTCGTAGCACTACCTTGGCTACGACGAGGTAGTGGTCCGAGTGGATGTTAGCTCCTCGGAAAGTTCGAACATCTAAAATGCTGGACAAGTGCCTTCCGCCGATCGCAAAGTGATCAATCTGGTTGACGGTTGATTGATCAGGAGATCTCCATGTACCTTTATGGATGTTGAGATGAGGGAACCAGGTGCTTGCTACCACATCATATCGCCCCGCAGCAAATATTTACACACAAACATAATATTTTGAAATCAATGAGGTGTTAATCGATCGTGAAATATATACGGCTGAAGAGAATATTCTGCTTTTTACCGAAACCTGAAAAGGAGAATAATAAAACCATTTTCTGCTCTCCACCTCCACTTTTCTATTTATTTGAGATAACTGGTATTCATTGCATATGCATAATAAAGACCAGAAAAGGGATATTATATATGAATGTGATGTGTACAAAAAATAGCGCATCAGTTCAGTGTTGAAGGATTCAAACTTCCAAATTCGGTTTGGTGTTGCTTCCAGCCTTACACGACATAAAATCAAAGAAGTTATGTGTTAGGCAAGCTGCAATCAAGTTTGACGAAGTGGGGTTCAAAATCGTCTGGAGACTCTGTTTTGATCGTCCGTAAACTCAAAACTTAAGACGGAAAAGATATTGAGCTTTTAGGTGGAATTGTCCGGAAACTAGAACTATCGTCCGGAGACTCCAGAAAATCGCCCTTCTTGAAATATATCCTTTTAAATCAATTTTTTTAAGTGGAACTGTCCGGAGACTCCATTTAAGATTGTCCGGAGACTCCGGAAAATCACCCTTGTTTAAAATTACTTTCAATTCTAATAAAACCAAGTTCTAAGGCACTAGACCCTCGAATTCTAGAGTTCAATTTATCGAAGTTCTAACTATAGCAAGGTTCTAAATCGAAGTTCTAACGCGTTGGAATTGACTAAGAACTCAAATGAGTTATAAAATTTCACAAAACCGAGTATTAAGGCTAGAACTTTGTCAAGAAATCGGGCTTAAAAGGAATAAAGATATTTACATTGAAAGTAAAAAAATAGTTATCTGACTGATACCGTTCCCCTATGAATTTCTTATACGGAAATATTTGCTCAAAACTATACGAACGGATTATTTCCACCAGTTTTTTTTTTCAGTGCTTCAAAGCCGTTTCCAAAGAGTTTCGTCATTGTCTTAATCACTGTAAACATTACAAACACGCTATCTCTTTTTCAAGGGAATTAAGGATTCAGCCTGATACAATACTGAAAGTACAGATACATATGTGTATCAGAATGTCTTTTTCTGTCGCAGCCAATGGTCTAAGTCGCCATTCGGCACTGCTCCTATGAGTATGTAGTTCGCTGCATTCATATTCGAAGTGCTGAAAATCTGTCATGTGATATAATCGGCAATGTAACAATGAATCTTAAACTATAGTTGAAAACTCTCGGGCTTAGTAATTGAAGAAGCAAACAATTTTAATATTTCGTGATTTTGCTAAAACTACCATGAAATGTCTTATGCCCCAATCAATTTTCGATTCCTTTAACATCAAAAATGAACAAAGTCGTGCCTTACAAAAAACAACAACGATAGCTTCCTCAAAGTGAAAACATTTTCCTAAAACTCAATGAATCCCTTTAGTCTTTTAACAACATTAATCTTACCATGTCAATCACCTCGATTGTGACCATGTACATAGAAATAGATGTCCCAATACAAATCCCCCTGTTCAAGTTTTTGTTCTCCCTGGATTTTGTGAATTTTCCAATTTTCAAATCGATAGGTACAGCACACTCTCTAACACCATATTCAGATGCATAAATGACAAATGTAAGCAATCCTTGTGATTCGTAGAAAAAACAACATTACAAGTCTATGAACTGCAAAACGAAAAGGCTCACAAAATGCAACCCAATAACAATAACAACTATAGAACCCATCGCTAACACACCAAGCTCTACACAACAATAACATGATGTATTGCGTTTAGTTATATTTATAGATTCTGCAAGCTTCCACAGGCTGTTTGTTTTTAATTTCGGTTAACAACCTATCGAGCGACTTTTGTTGTTGGGTAACTAGAATCTGTAGGGAGCCAACAGTTTCTGACAATATCAAATTTGATTTCTTTGTCCGTAAGCTCTCTCTTTCATTGAAAGACTTTCAACCATGTATTGAACACTATAATTATGAAAATCTAAGTAACACCCTGTGAGTGAGAAATATGCCCAATCAGTTTTCTGTTGCTTGCATTGCATCATCACTAATTCAGCGCAAAATAGAAAAGGATTACATTGCAATAGCAATATTTTTCTTTTTAACAATTCCAACTAAGAACGAAGAAGGAGATGTCTTCACCATTTATGGGATATTTTTGTTTTTCCAACCTATAACCATCTTACAGCTTACACACATTCTTATGCCAACCACATTCTCCTATTCAAACTGCCATTAACAGGTTTTTAGTAACCAAAGGGAGTAAAATAGGAAGACCACTTTTTTATTCCATCTCCTTCTCGTTTTTGTTACTCGATTGTGTGGCATCTTTTTTTATTTAAAGAAGTTTGTTGTTGTTTCTGAGTTTACTTTAGTTTGTGTTGATATTGTTCTTTGTTTCAATCTTCCTGAAACCGATAATAGGAAAAAACTACTTTAAAAGAATTTTTCAACAGATGGGAACACTCTTCAAAAACTGGTAGAGAGGAAAAACCAGTTTAAGATCTATCTTTATACAGGTGCTTAAAATATTTTTTTTTTATATTGCACTTATTAATTATTCCAAAAAGAAACAAGAAAAAAAAAGAACGATAGGAAAATCTGCCAAGCTCTAAGCAGGATTGGGATTTTTTTGTCTGTGTGAAGTGGCCATGGTCCGTTTCTTAAGGATAGCGGGACACTAATTGACAGGATTTTTGGTTTCATTATGTGAGATATGTGTCTCGAGTTGGTTTGTGTGTATTTTTTTTTTGCTGTCTTGCTTGCTTGTTGGATTTGTTAGCTAAATAAATGAGGAAGAACTGCAACGGATGTGGTATTCAATTACGTCGACTTAACTGTAAGTGGAACAAGAGGAGAAATGGCGTCGTCGTCTGTGATCTCTTCCGAGAAGGAGCATGTGAGAGTAGAAAGAAAATCGTTTTAGGGAGAATGCTTTCCTTTTTTTTTGTGTCTTTTGTCAATGGCACATGGATGTGTTTGAGAAGAAATTATGGATGAAAAACATATTCCAGAACTTTGTAAGAAGGTAAGCATGGTTTTGTGAGATCTTGATTCCGAAAAATTCTTTTTTTGCTCATTTTATTAGCGTAACTGCTTCTGGACATCAGATTGATCTTCAGATCTGTTCAAACCTTTCAAACTCGGCGTTAAAATTAAAGTACTAATTTCAAAAACTGGCACAACGTTTTTAGAAATACGACAACCTTCAGAAACAGAAATTTGAACTTGAAGTATGCTCCCATAATAAACTAGGCGACCCGACAGATGTCTTCCTGTCAAACAGACGTAGTTCAACTAAGAAAAAAGATGTTGGTCGATTCGACGATGCTTACTCTTTTAGGATTAAGGAAACGAACGCAAAAAATGTCTTATTCAATTTGTTTTTCTTTTTTTGACTGTACTTTTTTTAATGTATAAAATGTCTAAAATCGTGCATTAACGTTATACATATTGAAACTTTTCTTTTTGAGAAATAATAGAACAGTTCTATTTGGGCCGCCTGTAAGTTGGATTATAAACTTGAACCAATTCAATTGAAAACAACCAACATTTCTTTCAAGAGTAATCACTTCTCTTAGACAACGTATGGTGAGTCCGCTTGTTAGCAGAATTGTAGGCATTAACCAATTTTTACTAACTTTCATAAAAATTGGATAAGCCGTTTAAGATCTTTCATTTAAGACCTTACAGCAAAACGACGTCTGCTGGGTCCGCTAGTAACCTTATAAACCAAATGCAGATTCATCGATTAAGCCAAGTTATCTGCATGCATTCAAAAAAATATAGATGAGCGTTGCAGTTTAAATCTTCTGTTTAAGACTTTTCAACAGATCGAAGTCTGCGTAGTCCGCTAGTAATCTTATGCTGGGTCTTAGCCTAAGCATCTTGAAGCATATAAACCTTACGAAAATTTCATCAAAATCGATGAACCGTATTGTCGCTCTAATAAGCTTTATTGCATGTCATAGCATTTCTTTCAGACAACGTTTAATGGGTCCGCTCGTAAAATAAGCACTTAGCACTGTGTTTAGTTGAACAAAGATCAACATTTTTATAAACATTGGTCTAGCAGTTTGAGGAATAGTTGCATTTCTAAGCTTTCCTCCAAGACCGTACAACAAAGCAACGTATGTCAGGTCGGCTACTTATTTCAAATGTAAATCTTTGCAACTTTTGAATGCATATCAACAACACGCAGATTTATAAAAATCGGTTGAACCATTGAGTAAAATCGTTGCATTTCATACAATTGCTTCACGACAACGTATGTTGGGTCTGCTTGTAAGTTAAGCATTAACCATTTTGCATTCATTCGAACACAGACATCTTACAAAAAATGTATAATTATCGGCGTTGCATTTCTGTATTTTTCTTTGAGAACTTATCACAAGACAATGTACGTCAGGTCCGCTAGTAATTTTGATTGTAAATCATAGCAACTCTCTAATACATAGAAGTTGTTGCATTTCAAAGCATTCCCTTAAGACAACGTTTGTTGGGTCCGCTGGTACGATAAGCAAAGCATCAAACATTCTGCTTGCATTCTTACTACATTGGATCAGCAGTAAGCAGTTTAGGAGTAAACTCTACTGTTATTCCTAGTACTTCCTAGCCTTCTTATAGGACAACGTATGTCGGGACTGCTCGTAAGGTGCGCATTAACCAATTTATCCTGACTTCCGATATACATATTATTGTTTGTAGTTTAAGGTTCAAAAATGAGTGTTGTACGAAACTATAAATATAATAAATGGATGTAGTCCGAAATAAATTTTGGGCCTCTTTTCCTGAACTCCTTTCCCACTGTCCAATGACAACTTAGATACCATTTCTTTTTTGTCGGCGAAATTCTTCATCCTGATATACGATGGATGCATGAAGTAAAATTTTTAGAAAAAATAGAAAAAGAAAACAACAAAAACAAGTGCAATGGGTGTTTCTTCTCCTAATAGTCAGGCCATAAAGTCTGTCACATGTCCTTTTTCTGTCAGGTATATGTAGCAATAGGCATTTTATAAGGACTATTTTTTGTCTAGAGTGTCGTTTTCTTTTTTTTTCTCTACATTTCTCCCTTTTCTGCTCCAGTTTTATTTAAACTCGTAATTGTCATCCTGATTCCTGATGTGATGTGAAAAAAAAGAGAAATAGAAATGTTCAATCATTTTTTCCAGCACACGAAGGAGATGCTATCTAGGTACCTACGTAACCAACCTATATTCTTATATGAGGTTAGAAGGTTCCTTCATTCGAATGCCTTCCTGAATATTGGGCATACAATGGGCACCTACCATCATGTGTGTACTTGATGTCGCCATGTAACAAAAAAAAGAAAAATTGTCACATGGAGCACAGATGTCATTTGGTCCTCGATTGGATAATAGCTCAAGAAGTTTGAAAGACATTTCCATGGTAACGATTACGAAATGTGTCGTCTGTGCATATATGAGAGCAAAGATGAAAGTATTGGGACAAGTGATTAGGATTTTTCGTTGCAGTTGTGCATTTCCTCAATTTGAGATTTTCTCAAAAATTCTTTGTTGGAAATTCGAAATGGCAAATGAGTGGTTGTCGATCGACTTTTCATTGAAATCCTGATTTTGCTTTTCCAAAATTCCCTCGAAAACAGGTGCAATAGATTATCCACCCAACACGCATTTTGAATTAAAGTTCCACCGCACTTTAAAATAAATTTCTTCCAAACATGCAATGTGTTCGTTGAAAACTTAAAATATGTCGTTGTTTTTGTTATTTCCTTCTATTCATGTGAGGTTAAATTTATTCCCACGCAATGTGTAGGTAAAGTTCTCATTTTTCCAAGTCAGTGCACTTCTTATAGGTTACCTATGTACCTTGATACGTAATGGCTTTGAATGGAATGGAAAAGTTCATCTCGATAACAGCAGAGAATAACAGTTTTTATTTACACCGTCATTGATTTTTTTTGAGTTCACACAGTCAAAACCCTAAATAAGAACATCTTATTTTTTTTTCGATTTGCGGAAAGAAGGGACTTTGCTGCATGAAGTAAATGTTTTAAAACAACATGAGGAAATAAATGTCTCTTGTTGTTGACATATATATCCTGCACATTTGGCTTGTTTTTAGAAATAACTTGCTACTTTGAAAAAAAAAGAATAGAAATTAATCTCTTGAAAATAGTCCACTGTTTCTACATCGAATTCGAATGTGCGGTAGATTAACTACGCGCATGCGTGCAATTCGTTGTTGCCCTATTTGTTCTAGTTCTACAAGTTTTGAATCAGGGCATTTTTCATGGGCTGCTTGTTATGGGTTGACATGTTCAAACAAAAGTATCAAGTGGAAAAATTATGCTGTTTTTTTTTCTTATTAATTATTTATTTTTAAGTTTTTTCGTTAAATTCTTCTTGCAACTGTTGGTACCATTTCAAAGTGTCCGCTAAACTGGAAAGGGAATACAAAAAAACACAGAAAAGGTCAGGGTTCAGGGAATGTAGAAAACAAACATATTTTTGTTTGTGTCAATTTTTTTTTAATTCGCTGAGCTCTTTTTTCACTTTTAAACACAAGAAACTTCTTCTTGACTGATCATTTCTTTTCCTTTTACCATGCCTGCAAATTTGTTAAAAAATTTAATGAAACACAACTAACTTCACTTCATAGTCTTAAGTTGTGGTGTGGGTAATGGGTATTTCAAGCTCCAAGAATAGCTAAAAAGGACAAAAGAGCATTTTCTTACCTCGTTGAACGAAACAAAGTATATTTTAATTCTACTAACTAATTTGATGTTTACTTAATAAATTGAAGGTTCAAACGAATACATTCAGATTCTATGACTGTGAATTTTTCCTTTTCTGAATATGAGTCAAACCCTTAGGCTAAAAACAAATAAATCGGACAAAACGTTTGTTCGCTCTTCCCCGGACACAGGTCCATTGCTCTTATGAGGCAACACACACAGAAACAGACACGACACGATAAAAAGTCTTGTCCGCTCGTCAGTTGCAGTAAATACATGGGGTTGTATAGGAGCAAACCACACCAAAGAAGACAAACAGTCCCGGACAAAATGTCGACGCCTAAAAGTACACACCGTCTTATGAAGAACCACAGACCAAAGTGAACAAGACAAACAAACAGATTTCGACAAACGGACATATCGGTTGCTCATACTTGGATTTGTATTTCATTGCGATATTTCTTGTTGTATTTTGTGCAATTTGGTATGGATGTTGTTGTAATGGTAAAAAGAATTAAGAAAAAGAAGAATTAAGAAAAAAGTAGAGATTTCTTATGTGTGGATGTTTGTGGTTTCAAAGAAGTGTGCATGAAAACTCGACTAAATTTTTTCGTATGTATACATATGTATGTAAATTGTATAAACACATGTAATTTCAAAATGTGTCTGCAGAGTATACCTAGTAGGAACGCTCTCCACGTGGTTCATTTTTGTTTACATTTTTGGATCCCGTTAGGTCTCACGTACACGAGAAATAGACGGCAATGTATGTATATTGTATATTATACACATAAAATTCCAACAGTTTGTCTGTTTCTCGATAAATGTATTTGTGCCATTCATCGATGAATAAAGAAGCAAAATAAAATCAAGGGAAAACGCAACCCCTTTTTTTTCAATTTTTGTCTTCTTTGTTTGTCCGCTGGCAAAACACATCGAATGCGACAAGGACAAAATATTTTGTCTTTGTCGTCCTCGGTGTGGGGTGAATTACGACACGATTTTTTGTCTTGCGACAAGCAAACAGTTTGTCCCCTTCGGTTTGTGCTTAGCCTTATTTCTAATGCTTTCATATTTTTAAGTGTTGTCGTTGTAACACGGCATCCGTCTGTTACTTACCCAAAGCTCCGTCGTTACTGTACATTTGCGTTCCAGACCAGAGACCAGAGTGTAGGCAAAGCTGTCTTAGATTTTGTAAAACTGCTTTTTCTGAAATGGTAAATCGATCATGATTTGAGAATAGTTCAAATCCGACTAGCATTTGACTTAGTTAAAAGAAGAAGTGTGTCTATTTCAGCAATTATTAACAAAATTCGTCAATTTGAGTTTGTAGGAAAATTCTTTTTGACAGCCTGGTTTCCTTTCTCTTTCTTATTTCTGCCCAGCAAATTTGATCTAACAATCGTTCAATGAAACAATATGTCAATTGTTTTGAGCGTATTGCTAACACGTTGCACGAAATAGACAAATAAAAAAAAAATTGTATTTTATTGTTTTCGAACATAACAAAAGTTGGTTACATTGCCTAGTTTTTGGGCATAGTTTGTGTTTTTACTTATATTTATTTCTTTGTTGGAATTTTCGTCTAAAGCGCGTGGGAAAAAATGGAGTTTTTGTTATAATCGTGGGTAATTGTCAGCTTAAAATCCGGCAACACTGTTGTTGCCTTGTTGGCTATTTCCAGTGTCGACTCTCAGTTATTTAAAACAAAAACTGCATTCACCAAGAAAATTACAAATGCTCCTAACATTTCTTTAATTTTAGCTATTATTGTACCATGATTGAATTTACTTACAAATGTATAGCAATATTATTGTTTAAAGAAATAGATTTATAATAAAAAAAAAAAAAAAGAATACAAAAAATCAATTGATTTCTTAAAAAAATATTTGTTGTTAAAAAATAATAACAGCACTAGAATGTGTGTTTCACGTTTAATTTGTGCAGTTAGTATTCATCATCGATCTTTCACGGGCACTGCCTCTTGCGCAGAACTGACAAAACTTCCAAGAGTATCATTTGTCATGAGAAAGTGCTTCTCAACTTTGCCGTTCGCAATCGGCGTTAAATTGTAGGTCCCCTCAATTCTTCACACGAACCTATTGCGAATAAGCCACTTAGGCCTTGGCTCTTCAAGAGCTGTCGCGCCACTCTATTTTTTTTAGTATTCATCAAGAAGTTAATTGAGTTCGATGACATAGCTCTACTTTTGACAGGTAAATTTCGATATGCTGCTGGACAGAGATTTAAAGCCTTGGAGTTGACCATATTCGCGATTATTTGACCATTATAACTTCTTAAACCGGATCGATATCAATATAGATTCTTGACATCTTCATAACAACACAATAATAAAAGTGTATGCCAAAACTCAGCCCATTAGAAATTTTCCAGCAGGTTGGATTTAAAATTACTGAAATGTTTATAGTACTTCTAAAGTACCAGAGAAAAGCAAGAGTATAGTAACAATGAGTCCATTATAATCACTCCAACAGGATAATCGGTCAGATTTGTCAGAAATATACCTATATATTAAAGCTGTACAGCTTTCATTAAACCTTAAGCAATTTTCCCAAAAGAAAGGATTCACCACTCAGCTCGACCACAAACACTGCGTTATCGGCCGATTGCTTCTCAGAAACCCCGACTTTGTATAGTTCCCACCTTCCTAATCGAAAGCCTAACAGAACTAAAATTGATTTCTGCCAGCCCAGGGAAGAGTAATGTGTCGAGGAGCTAACAAAGATTTGCAATACAGTACAGATTTGACTGACTTTATTAAACGCATAGGGCTATTCCCCTTTTTCCATTATTTGGATATCCACATACCTTGAAGATAAGTCTGATCAGGTGAAACTCAGACATCATGATATTAAATTCTTGATTGCTAAAACCGGTGTCCTTCAAGGTAGTCATTTAGGACCCCGTTTTTTTTCTTTATAAATGACTTTTTCAAAGAAGCGAAAAACGACTTTCTATTGCTATACAATCTCACATAACATTTTGACTCGTCTTCCTGTTACTGTAAGAGATCTTTGAGATATTAGACTTTTTTTAATTGGCTTTTCAATAAAGCCAATCCAATGTTGAAATTTATAAAACATTGGTCAAAGAAATTCCTTGACCCGGATATCAGTTTTTCTTGTTGTCTTATGCGTCTTCACCTTGAATACGCTGTCCAGGTTTGAACATCCTTTTACGATACTCATATTCAGAGGCTAGAATTAGTCTTACCATGTTTGCCTTAAAAGGCAAATAGTACATTCTTTTTTTATGTTTAAGTAGTTTAATTAAGATAACTAAGAAGATAACCTTTAATTTTAAAATTTGCAAAGAGTACTTAGACGAATCCAAGAATCGTTTAAGTTATTTTTATCCTTCACGCTTTTAATACCTACAAAACCAGTGCTCTTACTGTCCCGTTCTCAACATAAGCCACACTTAGCATAAAAAATAAAAATGAAAAATCCAAACACTCAAAAGCAAGGAGAAAAACTTTCAATACATATTTTTATGTTTTGCAAAGGTTTTCTCTAAGTTATTTATGGTAAACACTGTCATGCTCCTTGAAAAGGTTGTGGCAAACGAAACTTTATACGCGCACCGCTAGAGCATCAAAAAAAAAAGAAAAAAAAAAACATAAACTTTCAAACGCAAAGAACTTTCTTTATGGTTATTGAAAATTTAATGATATAAAAAATAAAACACGGAGGAAAACTCTATTGATATATCCTGTACCTTTAAAAAGAAATCGAAGAAATTAAAATTTCAG
>CAKKXW010000001.1:31349132-31365778 GCA_920937365.1 Sphaerophoria rueppellii | reverse complement strand
CATACTGGCCAAAAGCTCTTTTATTCTTAAAAACTAGAAACCATTTTTTCACACAACCTGGATCTAGATTCTTAAAAAAAAATTAGAAAAATTGAGCTTAAAGTTTAAAAGTTCGTTAGAAGTTGTCGTCGTGAAGAATATCGACCATTATGTTTTATTTGGATAAAAGGTAAGGTAGGAGAAAAGACTTCCAGGAAATAAAAATTGCGAACCTTAGGGTTAAAGAATAAGATGCTCCCAATACCTACTCAACGATGATAAGTAGAAAATCATCCTTTATTGTAATGGATGCATAAAATTTCATAATCGTTGCATATTGCAAGCTTCTACAGTTTGATGCTGAAAAGAGGATGGAATGGAAAATAGGTTTATTTTGTATTACCAGCTATAAGAAGTGCTGCTGTTGAAGATTGCTTGAAAATTTGAAATTCGAGTTAAAAAGATTAAAAAAAAATTCTTAGATCTAGGTCCAACACACTTTTTTACCAAAGATCAAAAATTCTTATTTTCTCGAAAACCGGTCATACGATTCTTATACAATTTTGTATTTATTACTTTTTTTCGATCTTTTAGAATTAGGCATACAAAATGTGTTTATTAAAGCAAATCAATAATTTTCGTCAAAATTAAAAAAAATAAACAAATAATACGCAAAAACTATAAAATTTACTTTGGACTAGCAGACCCGACTTAAGGGCTAACTATAATGAGCGGAAGCAAGCGGAAGCTAGTGTCAGAACCGAACGAAACGCTCGCTTCCGAACTGCCATGTGAACACATTACCCATAATGGACGGATGGGTACGGAAGTATTTTTCAAAAAAAAATATTTGTTTTTATTTCTAATAATTTGTGAATTTCGGTTGCTATGCAACAAACAAGCCATTTCAAGATATTTATTTCTTAAAATCAACAACAAATCGAATTCCTCTTCAGAAAAACCAACAAAACCAGTCAGCTGTCAAATTTTTGTCCGTAAAAAGCGAAGGGGAGCGCAGTTTACGTCCGTAAGCAAAACTGAACGAAAATTGACGAAACGGAGCAATCCGCTATTTAGGGCACAATATACAAATTCCTTGTATTCGCTCAGTTACGGACGGCTCCGTCCGCTCTGTTCTGGAAGCAAACGGAAGCTAGTGTCAGAACCGAACGAAACGCTCCCTTCCGAACTGCCATGTGAACACTTTACCCATAATGAACGGATGTGTACGGAAGTAACATTCAAAAACAAATGTATGTATTTTGTTTTCAATAATTTGTGAATTTCGGTTGCCATGCAACAAACAAGCAATTTCAAAAAATTAATTACCTGAAATCAACAACAAATCGAATTCCTCTTCAGAAAAATGAACAAAACCAGTCAGCTGTCAAATTTTTGTCCGTAAAAAGCGAAGAGGAGCGCAGTTTACGTCCGTAAGCAAAACTGAACGAAAATTGACGAAACGGACCAATCCGCTATTTAGGGCACAATATACGAATTCCTTGTCATCGCTCAGTTACGGACGGCTCCGTCCGCTCTGTTCCGTTCATTATAGTTAGCCCTTTAGTTCATAAGTCGTTAAATTTCAATTTTCATCTATCATGATTGCACACCTAAAAACCTTAAAACTATGAATTCTTGGAAACCGCTCCGATTTCCACAAAATTCGATTGTTACCTGTTTAAGATTTTTTTTCAAGTATCATAAAGTATATAGGGTTTTGAGTGCAGTTAAAAATTAGTATTTTTCATAACTTACTGTTTTGTCATCAAGTATGTTTATTGCGGGTTTTTTTGAAAAAAATCAATTCAAATGAATTCAATGTAAACGTAGTTTTAAAATCTAGTATTTCTGCAAAAAAAAATAATAAACGTGCACCACTGGATCGCACGAACTTGCTCCTGTATACCAAAACTTTACTCATAGAAAAACAGTAAAAAATAGAAACGCATACCTAATTAAAATTCAAGAACACATTTTATCAGAAACAAAAATTGAAGATATAAAATTTCTTAAGAAACCGCTGATTTTTAAATAAATAAAAAAAAAAAAAATATCCGGTTTTTTAATTATAATTTTTATTTGTATGTAAAATTTTTCAAAAAATGTCCTAAAATTAATCTGGGCTTGCAGTTATCAAGAAAATGTAAATATACATTATAATATTTGAATTCCTATTTCACGTTTTCGAGAAACAGGATTTTGAAAAAAAAAATTAAATATTTAAAAAAAAATCCAAACAATTAAATTAAATTTTGTTTTTAAATATTAAGCGTACTCTTCAAAAAAAATATATCCTCATCGGACATTTATTTTTTATGAGACGTTTTTTATGAGACGCACCGTTTTTGAGCAATACAAAACTAATTTTTTTGTAAACTAAAAATATCAGTGCTCCGGACGTTTTTTAAAAAATCGTAAAAGCTGTTTTTCTGAAAATTGAAATTTTTGGATTTTGACTGAAAAATTTGTTTAGGGGCCACCTAGCATCAGTAATCAGTTTCGAACTTTAATATAAAATAAAAAAAACAGTCCACGCGAATTCGCTCATACCTTTAATTTTAAAGTTTGAAGTAAATCGGAGGCGGACAAAGGTACAAATGCGTTTACAGACAGCCAGACAGACAGACGAATGGAATCGACGGACCCACTTTTTTTGACTTCTCTATGAATTATCGTAATGTAATATTTGATAAAAATTTCTATTTCTTATTAACGAATACAATACTTGCCATATATTTTATGTTGCAAGTAAAAAGCGTACAAGGTACAAATTTTGTTTATAAATCTAACGCACACTTAAGTCCTTTGGGAACTCAGAGTTTTGATTTTTTTTTTTTTTCGAAATATTCAATTTTCCATTACTTTTGTTAAAATTTGGTATTTTACTTTCAAAAAATAAAACAAATTCCGAGGAATCTCTAAGTTTAAAATTAAAGTTATTTTAGTCCAAAAAGATCAAAATCATGCTGTTAATCATCCTTACAAAAGTTTTACTTCAAAAGTCATCACAGAAATTTAAACTGGCAACTGAGTATAATTTTGAGTTTAAAAAAAAAATATATTGCTTTGCTTCATACATATACATACATAGTTTCCTCAGATAAAGTTGACATGAGTTCTTCCTAGTGATGGCTTTCTTCTTTGACGGCTCGGAACTTCATTAACTTCTCGGTTTTGTGATAAGTTAAGGATGAGCACGACGTAGGCGTGTGTCCTTAAGGGTTTCACCTAATGTATAAACAAAGTTTCCTCCGGCTATCAACAATCTTCCGATCGGCTATCAACAAGGTTTCCCATGGCTCATCAATGGCCTTGAACTGGTTTATGAACGGATATTCCACCGGCTTTCAACAGCGGTGATCCGGTGTATCAACTAGGTTTCCCTTAGCTTATCAACGGAGTTTCCTCCGGCTATTAACGGTCTTCCGATCGGCTATCAAAAAGGTTTCCCTTGGCTTATCAACGGCTTTGGACCTGTTTTCAACTTTCCGGTTAATTGGTATTTCCGGGACCTAAACCAACTGATCGGCCTCCGTATCTAAGGAGGCAGGGAATGTTACCACTCTTCAACCAGTTTTTGTCGTCTACGGCTCGCTCCCTTATGTACATTTCTAACAAAAACTGGGTGTGAATTATATTCGGTCGAGTTGTAAAATTTCATACAAAAGTCTTTCTAGTACTAGTGTGAATTATGTTTTGTTCATGCTATTTTTCAATTAGTAATGTATGCAGCTAAGGCATGATTACAATCTTAGGTAGAAAAATGTAAAACCCTTCATGGTAACGTTTTTTTTTCAAAGACTCGTCGTTGTAGTTTTAACTTAACCATTTTCTGGCTTAAAAATCAATAAATCATCATCACACCACGAATTTGTAAATACATATATGTATTAATTACATGTTGTAGAAATATAGCTACATATAGCCGAATTTTGTGTGGAAACAATTAAATAAGTACTCAAGAACGTAATAAATTCAAACTCTCGCCGATCACGAAACATGTTTATTATTAATTAATTTACCCTACAAGGTGTCTAACAGAAATTCTAAAACAAATGTACAATGAGAACCAGTCTCCGGTCGCTTGGTTTGAAGTAAGTAATGAAAATGGAAGCGAGGTGAAAAGCTCAACTCAAAGCTATATAGATTTCTTCAAGAAATAGTGAAAAATGTCAACGAAAATGTGAAAAGAACCCACTTGGCTACCCTTGCTTGTCCATTCTTTCACACAGAATCATTAAACGTTAAAATTTGTTGAGACATCCTGTATTATAAATGACTTGACTACACGCACTTGTTAAAAACAAAATCAATTTGCTCCGTCTGAATTCTCTCCAAGTACAACTAATCCCTTGTAAAACTTAGGCAATAAAACCGCCCCCCCTTCTTCCAGCCAGACACAGACACCACACTATTATAGCTTCTAAAGGTTGCAGATGAATTATACACGACTACAAGCACATGTAAAATATTATTGTAGACACACCAGACAGACCAAAAAGTCTTGGAATCCAGCCAAAAGATTAATTTTCTGATTTCTATTGTGTTTTTTCTTGTCTGCATTGCACGAAAAACCCCGAAACATCTTCCTTGTCTACAGAAAGCAACAACAAATCGAATGTGAAAATTATACACCAGGTTTCTCATTACACAGCAACACCAACATCACCATCCAACGAATTAAATTTCCTCAACCATCACTTCAACAAACCGTCTAATATTTATTGTCTAATAATTTTTGCATAACATTGCGACAATAAATGTTGATTTATCATAAGCAAGTCTGCAAGAATGTTGCTAAACATCACTTAAAAGCACTTAAAAACCCAAAAGGATATATATTCGAAAAGTTTATTGTTCTTTGAAGGGTAAAAATGATGTTAAATAATTATTTTATGCTTGACGAAGTTACTTCAAAGTCGTCGAATGATGATACTCTGTCAAGAGCATTAACTCTCCAGCCAACAAGAAGCGGAAGAATCTTGAAAAAGTTGGTATTCAAGCATAAACAATAAGAGAGTTGATATTTAAATTGAATTATGTTGGCACTGGGGAATGTGTAGGAGATAGCGTAATAAATTAAGTGGGTGGATGGATATCGGCTCTTTTATAAGACTGATGCTGAGACAGATTCACGGGAGACAGCGACGGCCGGGTGAACTAAAATTTGGGAGAAATCCTTATAATTTGATGTACAAATTCTGTATAATGTTCCCGCACCCTAAGTAAAATTTTAATTTAACCGACAAAAACTGATATTTTTATGTAACTGAAACATTTGGTTTACAAATAGTTGGCTATGGCGCACATCCATAAGAAATAAATTTATTGACAGATGTGCTTAATGTGGTTTCCTTACTGTCACTTTTTTTATTTGAAAATTGTGTAATTTTCTTGATTTACCAAAAGTGTGTATTACAAGAGGGATGACACTCTTGCTTCTTGTGGTAGGCATATTTGTCAAATTGAATTGAAAAAAAAGTCCATGTAGATCGAAAGAGCTCACCACCAAAGATGCGGAACTGTAAGATTTATGAGACAATATGTTTATGAAAATTGTTGTCCTTTTCACTGTCGGTTGAATAATGTGAGCATCCTGGTTTTTTTGTGATTCTACATATTTGTGAAAAAGGTAATTTTTTCCATGGAAATTCGAAAAGGGAAATTCGGCTTATCTTACATTTTGTAACGCACAGCAGAAAAATGTTCAAACGCAAACAGTCCTTGCGGTTGGATTCGAAAACAAAGTTTGAAAAATAGATTAAGTTTGTGTCACGTCTGGTAATTTTAAAAATGAAGTAGGTTTTATAATTGTTTTTGTGTTATTGAACACTGCAGTTAGGCTGCGTCCGTCAATTCCATTTATGTATTTGAACAACGATAACAACTAAGAGGTGCTTCTACCAATGGCTTTTTCCGTCAATTCCTTTATTTGGCTGGAGTTATAGCTATTTCACGGGTGCCAAACCGATCATCAGACTCCTTTATTAGTGGTGCTGTCTAGTTGGTTTTTCATTTTAATCGAAAAACTTTTTGGGTTCACATTTGGGATTATTCGAGGTAGTAGGGGAGTTTGTCTACCTAGGCTCCGCTATAAACACGGGCAATAAGACCAGCGCCGAGATCAGACGAAGAATAACTCTTGCTAATCGCTGTTTCTTTGGGCTAAGAAAGCAATTGAGTGGAAAAGCCCTCTCTCGAGCAACTAAGGTAAAACTGTACAACACACTCATCATCCCAGTCCTGCTGTACGGTGCAGAAGCATGGACTTTGACAAAATCGGATGAAAGTGCCTTAGTCTGTTTCGAGAGGAAAGTTCTTCGGGTCATCTTTGGCCCCGTGTGCATTGAAGGGGAATGGCGAAGAAGGTATAACAGCGAACTTTACGGGTTATACAACGACATGGACCTAGCCAGAAAGGTCAAGGCCCAGAGACTCAGATGGCTCGGTCATTTAGAGCGAATGGATACCAATGCTCCGGCCCGGAAAGCCTTCGACACTATTCCCGAGGGACGTAGGAGGAGAGGAAGACCGCGACTCAGGTGGCACACTCAAGTGGAAGAGGACCTCAATGAACTTGGAGTGTAAAACTGGAGACGACTAGCTAAGGACCGATCTAGCTGGCGGAGACTGTTGATTGGGGCCCAAGTCCACAACGGACTGTACTTACCTTAAGTAAGTAAGTAAAATGCCAGCGTTACCAACTTTAAAACGCATTATTTATCCGGTTCACAATCCATGAAGGATCTCAGCCTGAGATACTGCTGCCTTCCATCTTGAACGGTCCCTCGCAGTGGCCTTGTACCGTAGGTTCGGTCTTTCTTGTCGTCTCGAACCTGGGGGCTGGGATGAGAAGACTTTCTAGGCTGGAGCTTTGACGTCGATTCGCTCGATGTAGCCGATCCAATGTAGTCGTCTATTCTTGGCCTTCTAGACTACATCCATATCTTGGTACAGCTCATACAGTTCACGGTTGAACCTTCTTCTTCATTCGCCATCGTCGCATACGGGACCGAAAATCCGTCGAAGAATTTTTCTCTCGAAAGTGCCCAGTATTAATTCCTCTTTTTACTTATCGTCCAGCACTCGGCGCCGTAGATTTTCGACTTGAAATTCGTTGGTCTTTTCCAGGATCTGCCTTAGTGTGAATATTTGGTCTATCGTTGTTCTGCTTGGCCTTAAGCCACACTGGTACGTGCCGATTATTGTGTTGTGTATTGTCCGTCCCGGCGGACTTGTTATTTCTTAGATTTTGGATGGCTCTTTCTACATCTTCTAAACTGGGGGCTGGGACTGGATCTTCATTGACTGGTCTTGCTTCTCTTTCGTCATTAGCTCGCTCGACATTTTGCGCATTCAGCAGCTGTTCGAAGTGCTGCTTAGAAACGTCTACAATTCCCTGTTCTTCAGTGAATAGGTTTCCTTCACTGTTTCGAAGAGTTTGTGTGCCGGTTCTGAAACCAGAAGCTAATTGCTTCGAACTTTGAAAGAAACGCCAGGTGTTGTTCTTTGCCCGAGACACTTCTAGATCTTTTATTTAATTTCATTATGTAAATTAATAACATCACATAATTCTTTGGCATCATTCGAATCGTTTCCTTCTTTTTGTATTTCGTTTTTTTTTTTGTTTTTTGCGATGTATCTAAATTATTGTTTAGCCTAAATATTCAAAGCCTAACTTAACAACAAAGTCGCTGGAAAAAGTACACAAAAGCTAAGGAAACCTAATTTTAAAAATGTGTCATCGAGTTCCATTTAATTTGCATATATTTGGAATTGTTTTAATTTTCCATAAACAAACGAAAAATAAATATTTCAATTAATCATTTGCACAGCGGCCAACAAATATGACAAAAAAAATATAACTAATTGAAATTCACTCGCTTAAGCGGGCGTCGTATGAATCATTTGTTTGCCCATCGTAATGCAAATTCCATCAT
Organism: Sphaerophoria rueppellii; assembly: GCA_920937365.1. Taxonomy (NCBI): domain Eukaryota; kingdom Metazoa; phylum Arthropoda; class Insecta; order Diptera; family Syrphidae; genus Sphaerophoria; species Sphaerophoria rueppellii. Next base: position 31,357,856 of record CAKKXW010000001.1, on the reverse strand, counting down.
TTATGGTTGATTAACTAATTAAACTTGTTCAACCGTATGTAAATGAATTTCTAAAACAAAAAACACCAATCATTCTCACATTTCATGAAGAAAGTGAAATCCCTTCGGGTTTACTAGAAGTTCATTGGAAGGGTTGACAAAGACATAACTGACAGTTATGCAGATGTTTGGCTTCTATTGCGTTTTTCAAGTTATGTTTTATTTTCTTTCTTATAATTATTATGTCTCGATGAAGTCTGGTTAAGGTTACAAGAGTATTTGAACCTATTCGATGGTTTGCTTTTATATGGCGAAATCTGTATGCCTTTTAACAAAATACAAAAATTCATAAAATGTGTGAAAAATATTGCCTTCTTCACTTTCGTCAGACTGAATGGCTACTGACATTGTATTTGTTTTAGCAAAGTTTACGGCAATGACCGTTAATTAGCGACAACTAGATAAATAGGGTGAAAGAATTACGTTCGTTATTTTTTTCTATCTTCTTTTTTTGTGTACACAAAAGTCGTGACCTGTACCGTAAAATAAGAACAGACGAAGCAAGCAAAATACACTGGTACTTAATCTGCTGATTAGGGCCATGAACAATAGAGAACCAAGAGAACTTGTGCGTGCTTGGGCACACTATACAGGACATCGAAACAAAAGAAGGTTTAATTTATTAAGAACAATATCGTCACTCTCGAGTTTAACACCAGTTTTCGAAAATGTTGGAATTCTTTCAAAACAGACAGAGGTAAACGCTTTTGGTTTAAGTAAAAACAACACATTTAACCTTAGCAGATTTGATTAGAGCCCAAGTCAATACTTCAGGAACAAACCTCAGACTCACACATTTGCCTGTTTTCCCATTAGTTGCAACACAGCACAATCAAGTTCCTATAATAAAATCAGAAAATACTATAAAAACTAGCGGTTCGGCACGTTCAACATTACTAATGAACAAATAAGCCAGAAGTGATTACTTATAAAAACAGAGTTATTCTGCGTTTCTTATCTCCACACACAATCTTGATGTTCTTTTTTTTTGTGTTTTTGTTTGAGTTGTATAAATAACGCATCCAAGAAAAATAATGAATAGCTACATTGCTTTCTACTCATTATTCCCCCTTCTTCCCCTTCCTTTTCCAACCACTTCATTATATTCATATTCAAAACAACTCGAAAGTCATACACCAAAGTTTTAACGAAAGGCGACTGACTGCGTTTGACTTGAAATAAATAAAAAAACAAAAAACAGAAAATTCTTCTGGCTACGTGGCTAATGGACCAGTGTACAAAATAATTATTATTTTCTCCACAAATGGGCTCAATTTTCCATGAAAACAGAAAAAAATTCATAACAAACACAATGTCCAAAAAATTGTATACTATTTATTTGCCCTGCAGAGTCAATTAGGGAACTGTAGCCTGATGTCTTGAAAAAACAAACAAAACTATACGGTGACCATTACAATTATTATGAGGTATATTACCAAAAGACATCATAAATCTTGATTTCGTTGATGTTTATTGGGAAAAAGGGTTTACTCTTTGAGTGTACATGCATGGAAACAAGAAATGACAGTGTCAATAAAACTGGTGGCTTATTTATGTTTGAAAAAACTTTATGCTTATGTATTAGAGTAATGGAGGTGCTTGCTTGTTTCAGTTTGGCTTCGTTTCGGTGTTAGAAACGCTCACCTTATTTCTGATTGTTGGTTCTTGGTTCTTTCAGTTGCGTGACGACTGACGAGGTTTTCAAAAGTACAAGTTTTTTAGATTGAGTACGGTTGCGTGTTTGTCTACTTGAATATGTTGGTTGTAATTTATCGGAAGAATGTTACTTGTCATAAAGTTCAATTTCGTCTAACGTCATGGTCAAACGAAAGCCCAAGTTAGCCCAAGCGTGTTGTGTGGTAAGCCGCTCAAAATAATGAACCATACTTTTCTTGTTTCAATAAAATTTTAAACAGTGTTAAGGCTTTATTGTGTAAGGCGTAAAAAAAAACAGTAAATTAGAATTTTTCCAACAGGGGAAATTTTCAGGAAAAAATTTAACTATTTTCTCTAACTTAGCATTTATATTTAGGCACTCGTACGCTGTCTGAAAGAATGTTATAATTTTGTGGTCAGTAAAAGCGATCATATAAATAATGAAGACATTTTGTGAAAGTGGGTAGTTTTTGTTGTCAAGTGGTAAATGTTTACTTATGGAATAGAAGAAGCAAACTTCAAATTTATCGCAGAAAAATTTTGCAAATTCGCGAGCTTTGAATCAACAACTACATAATATAAAATAATTTTTGTTAACAGATTTTATTAATGTTTATCACGAAAAAAACCGACTACTGCACTACTACTATGAATCTAAATGGGGATTTTAAAGTAATCATTCCATCCCAAAAAGGTTGGGATGATGACTTAGTGACGAGAGGCTTCGACATAACTATTTTTACTGACGCGACACGGCTCAAAGATGGAGTGTGGGGTTGGTGCAGGAATGTTCTCCAAGTCCTTAAATGTCTCCAGGTCTTTTTGGCTTCCTGACTTTGCTAGTGTCTGTCAAGCTGAACTACAAGCTATAAAGCAAGCATATAAACTACTAAAACTACAGTGCCTTCCATATAAGTATAACCGCACCTGTTAAAATGCGTTTTATTGAAAATTTAAAGTAGGAGTAACTCCTTTTTTTTTTTATTGAGTTGCATCACTGATCAAGCAAATTTAGAAGAAAATAAAGTACCTTTTTTTCCTCTCCTGTCGTTTAAAAATTTGGAATATCGAAATTTTAGTGTAGATAGATAGAAAGTCACTTACGGTTTTCTAATCCCGATTCATATTTTGGCGGGCAAATTCCAATCTTTTTTGTTTGTGGGCTGCTGTATGATTTGGAGCCCATGAAACGGTTGAAACCGAAATTCTTAAAACTAGTTCGTATCGATTCCGGCACCGAATTGAATGCAGCATTGATTAATCGCCTTTTGTCGTGACGTTTCAGCTTCTGCGGACGCCCGGGTCTTATTTTTGTTCCATAAGATTCTGGATCTTTCAAAAAAATTTCGAAGGACTCGATCCGATCGCGAAATTCGTCTTCCCTTAGACTTAGGCTGCTTGATCGAAAAGCTGAGATTTTGCATTTTTCTGAAAGCATTTGACTGAATGCAGCTTCAATGAGATTTGCATTGTGCGTTTATATTTTTGCAATGCATCAAAATCTGTTTTTAATTTCTAAACGCCAGGATAGAAAAAAATGGTACTTTATTTTCTTCTCAAGTTGCTTGATCAGTGATGCAACTCGATAAAAAAAAATAGTAAGGAGTCACTCCTATTTTAAGTTTTCTATAAAGATTTTTCAATTAGGCCTTGGCTCTTTAAGAGCTGTCGCGCCACTCTATTTATTTTATTTATTTATAAAACGCATTTTTACAGGTGCGGTAACACTTATGCAAGGCACTCTCCAAAAACCAAAAACCTCAAGGGCTCGTCCGCATCATTCTCCAAATTAGTTCAGCAATGCCGAAATGAGCTCGCGAGCATGAACATTGGACTCAGGGTCACATTGAGGGTAATGAACGGGCTGTCGAGCTGGCTAGGCAAAGATCAGCCTCACTCGCGGAAAGAATAAACATTCCTCTTGGTGCTATGAAGGGCAAGATCTTTTCATTTTTTCTCGCTGAATCAAACCACAGGGCGTACAGCCTTACCAAATGTAAAGGGTTTTTCAATAGGAACGCTACAAAAGTAGACCGGTAGGGACAGCAAACGACGCCATATTTTTTCCCGCTCGCTTGATATTTCTCTTGAGTAAGGTTTGCCATTTCATCATGGATCCAACAACGAGTCGAAATTATTAAAATTTGCTACCGAAATTCGGAGTCAGTGGTCAACACTTTAAGAGCGCTACGTACAATTTATGGACGTCATAATTACGATGTTTTTAAGTAGGAAGTAAGATATTAACTGATTTATTTTTCTAATATTTTCAATTATAAACATTTGACAATTTCTATCTTTTATAATAAATTAAATTATACAAAGTAGAAATAAACAAGTGATAAGGCTATACCACAATAATCGTCCTGCCAGATCAACAACTGAGCGTCTAGTGGAAAAATTTGAATCCACAAGCTCAGTACAAAATGTTCCCGTGCCAGTGAGACAAAGAAGTGCCCGTAGTGTCGAGAATATTGCTGCCGCTAGCGCATCAATTGCGGAAAACCCAAATCAGTCTATCACACGTCGTTCTCAAGCGTTGGGCATTTCTGTGACGTCGTTGTGGCGAATTTCGCGAAAAGATCTCGGCCTACATCCTTACGAGATCAAATTGACGCAAGAACTGAAGCCGCTTGATCACCAGAAGCGTCGTATGTTCGTGAATTGGCCTGAGCAACAACTTGAAAATGATCCGGATTTTCATCGAAAAATTATCTTCAGCGATGAGGCTCATTTCTGGCTGGATGGCTTCGTCAATAAGCAAAATATGCGTTGTTCTTATTGGTCAGGCAGCAATCCACATGTGCTTCACGAGGCACCATTACATCTTGAAAAAATCACTGTTTGGTGCGATTTACATGCTGGTGGTGTCATTGGGCCGTACTTCTTCCGTGATGATCAAGACCGGCACGTTACTGTGAATGGGAATCGCAACCGCTCAATGCTAACCGATTATTTTTGGAATGAATTGGATGATATGGACTTGGACGATATGTGGTTTCAACAGGACAGTGCCACATGTCACACAGCGGGCCAAACAATTGAATTATTGAGAACGAAGTTCGATGAGCGAATTATCTCCAGAAATGGACCTGTGAATTGGCCGCCTCGTTCATGCGATTTAACGCCGTTAGACTATCTCCTGTGGGGCTACGTCAAATCTATGGTTTATGCCAACAAGCCAGCGGCGATTGATGAACTTCGTACGAATATCGAACCTTAATTTTCGAAAATTTGTAATCGATATTCATTTCCCTTTACTTCGTATAACTAGCTGACCCGACAAACTTCTTCCTATCAAACGCAATCAGGAGGTTTGTTTTGTTTTCATCTTAAGATTTTTGTAATTAACTCAGCTTCATAGCAATCTTACAAGCATTGAAAAGCTTGATACTCTGTTAAACTCACATTTTTCGATTGTTTCTTTTTTTTTTCAATGACATACAATCGTCTTAATGTGTTACAAACAAGTTCAGCTGTGTGCATGCAACTCATTCAGCATCGAAAAGAACACTTCATCGAATGCCAACAACAGGAATTCAAATCTGTTGCCGTTGAACAAAGATTACCAGGTCAGCTAGTTAAAATAGTTTTTCTTCATAATATTTGATGTTTGTGTGCTTATTTGTAAGAAATCTACTATAGTTGGATTTTTTAAGTTTTGCTAAGAACAACCTCTAGTATGCTCAATTATTTTCCTCCTCCAGCTGAATACAGGCCTACATTACTTACAATTTCCCTTTATAATATTTCTCAGGACAACGCTTTTCGGCAATGCTAGTAAGCTGAATTTTGAGCATTAACCATTCTTGAATGTATTTTGAGGAACCTTGAATTAAACAACGTTTATGGGGTTCGGTATAAATCTTAACCATAGTTTTGGTACAGTGTGAAATTCATCAACCCATTAGTCAATAGCGGCAAGTATAGAGAGACAGTCGGACCAAATCACAAGACCAACTCTTTTGACTTTATTAATCAACATCTGATACAGCCAGTTCTGCACATTCTTATTGAATTATAGCAGAAGATGCGGTTCTTCAAGCTCTAAGTGTGCTTTCAAAACTTTCCTTAAGTTCTTCGCTATTTGTCAGCCAATTATTGCTTTCAGGGTCTTCTTCTAAACATAAAGAATGTGCGGCGCCGTAAATTGAAATCAATATCCCAAAAACTGTTTATTGTTTATTCATTAAAAACAAATTTATCCTCTGGACAAACAATAATCAAGTCACAAAACCTCTCATTATTTACATTATTTATGTTATTCCTGTCCCAAATTTCAAAGCATCAATCGTAAGGATTAAGAGATTCTTTTTGCCAAAACAATATTCCCTTCGACCGAATTGTTATTTTATGGCTTTAAAGCGAATAAATTATCTCATATTTATGATGATATTTTGATCTTCTTTCCATCACAACAATACACGCTCTAATTATCTTGACCGAAATTCCAATAAATATAATAAATACAACTGCCATCTGTTTAAGATTTTATAACTCAAAGAACCAAACACAAATTCCTCAAGGGCTTCGATGGAATGAAGGAATTCGTTAGAAAAAACTACAGGGTTGATTGCAACAAAAGGGGCTACGAAAAGAACAATTAAAACGTGTCTCAAAATATTCCACCGACAAAACACATTTTCGAGATGATTAATACGCAACAGGACCCATAATTCTCAAGTTTACATTCAAGAAAGTAATTAACAGCATCATTGATAAAGTTATTATTTTTGCTATTGGTTCATTTGGTTCACCCTGTTTTACTTTTCGAAGAAAAAAGAAACAAAAAATGTTCAATTTATTGGATTCGAACCGTAAATTCAAAGTCTAATTTTGAAGTAATCCTCAAGCGACGAACAATTCTGTTTTGTTTTTCTTTCCTGGAATTCCGGAAGCAGTTTGTTTTTGGGGTTTATTTTGTGTAAGTTTATTTTATGGACAATTTTACAACCACGTGTCTGACGTGCATCACAAGACCCAGCCAGAGGTAGAGAAACCATAAAAAAGCAAAACTCCCCTGAGCAACGTACACATTTAATTATTCTTCGTCGAATTCAGTGCGTAAGAATATTGATATCATGTAAAATACTTCTTGGTCTGTACCCAAAATAAATCTTTATAAAAATGGATAAAAGGATATAAGGTGACATGATGTTCATTCTGGACAGCAGCCGTTGGCCGGTCCACAAAAGATGCATTTATTCAGTTTTGCGGTTTGTTGTGATGCAGGGTTGCAGCATAAAATAAAGACTAGACGAATGCCCGAGATTATCATGGCGACTGTGGTATCTCGAGAGACATGCATCTTCAAGCCCTTAAGGTAAGTAAACGTAAGGCTCTTGCGGTTTTGGTGTACCCCTTCTGTAACCCGATCCACTTGAACGATATTTACATACTAGTACAACGAATTACTGTTTATCGAGTAGATTCAACCTTACAAAATAAAAACACAAACAACAGATGTTTGAAGTTTCCATACCACTACTAACATTTTATGACAGCGATTGGTGGTTTCAGGTGTCAAGTGGGTTGCAATTTTTCGATTCAGTGCACCCACTTCAACTTCAACTTTTGGATAGAATGCATTTTATGAAGGCAATGATGATGATGGCACACTGAAGTGGTCTTTATTTCTAGGATGTTATTGTCGTCGTCGACTACAGCGAGCACATCGTAGACCATAAAGAAGGAGGATCACATTTCAAAACATTGAGCTTGCAGCGATGCTGCATCAATTTTGATATGTGTGTGTGGACTGCGGATTATCGGAATGAAAATTGTCAATTTATATTTTTCTGACACATTTATTGATTACATTTAGCCTCTATGATGGTGTTTTTGTCAATAAATAAAAATAGAAAAAAAAATCTTTCAAATACCTACCAACAAAAATATTGCGGTTCTATAAACTTATTCTTTGAGTTTTGAATTGTAAATGATGCATAGAACATATTATCGGTGGTGGTGGTGGTATAATTGAAAATCGTATTTTTTCATACTTTCAATATTTATGATTTATCAGTGTCATCTGTTTTCAAAAAATATGGCGCAACAATTATTGGAGATGCAATTGTTTTATTTCCCACTCACAAAATGTTTAGCTTTGAAGGTTACCGCTGAGAAGAAGCCATTTTACAAACATAAAAAGTCAAAATTGTTCTTGCTTATGAATTTCTGAAAAGTGAGCTTTAGGAAAAATTGAATGCATTCTTCTATTTTCACCTACATGTCTAGAAGAAAGACTTGTTGTGTAAACGTGTGTTCTATTTCGTTCCGTGTTAATTCAAAAAATGTGCACGACTGTGTCGTACGAACTTGCTCCTGCATGCTAAAACTAAATATTTATGATTACTTTAATGTTCCAAAAATTTCAAAAAGTAGTGTTAAAATAAGAGATATACTTTAAGCAATTCTGATTACACTCTTACTTACAGCTTACACTTAACTCACAAAAAAAAAAAACTCAATATATAATAATAATAAGAATTCATTAAGAAAATTAAAATTTGAAAAAAAATTCAATAAATCAAGAATAAGATTTGAATTTGTTTGGCATTTAAATTTTTGGAATGAAATGTTTTTACGAGGTACAAAAAACATTTAAATTTTTGGAATGAAATGTTTTTACGAGGTACAAAAAACATTTCATTCCAAAAATTTAAATGCCAAACAAATTCAAATCTTATTCTTGATTTATCGATTTTTTTTTTTGAAAATCGTCGGAGCCGTTTTTTTTTTAATTAATTTTTTATATATAAAATTTTTCAAAAATGTCTTAAAATTAATTTGGGTATGCAGTTTTTAAGACCATGTAAATATACATATTATACTCTAATTTGGATTTTTTAAATTGATCAGTTTTTGAGATACAGAATTTTGAAAAAAAAGTTAAAAATATTTTTTAAAAATCCAAAAAAAAATTTGAAATTTTTTTGAAAACAAAATATTATTTGAACAATATATACGTACGTTCGAAAAAAAACTTACGCTGATCGGACTTTCAGTTTTCGAGAAAATCTAATAACA
>CAKKXW010000001.1:31319932-31331631 GCA_920937365.1 Sphaerophoria rueppellii | reverse complement strand
TACTATGAGAACCTTCAAAACAGTCAAGAAGCGTTCTCCGTCACAGGCACTTTCTACTTTATTTTTGCAACCCAGGCTCATCCTAAGCTTGGGTGCTGCAAGCCGAATCGTCGATTTGTGATTCGATGCCTGTGATGTCACTAGTCAATTTCTAGAATCTTGTTTCTTACTTCTGACCCTCATAAGTATAAAATTAGTGCACTATATGACTATTATGTCATATTTGCTAATGTCTCGTGTCAAAAACTTCCAGTTTAAGAAAGAGCTCCTAAGGGAACCGTTTGGCAGTACGAGAAAGCCAACTGAGACGGTCTCAATAATTTATTTAAGATCTTTAACTGATCACTGTAGTGTCCGTAGCTTAGTGTTTAGCTGCTAAGCCGAACGTCGTGGGTTCGAATCCTACTCGGACCCAACGTTTTTATTTCATCTTTCACGGACACTGCCTCTTGCGAAGAACTGACAAAACTTCCAAGAGTATCATCTGTCATGAAAAAGTGCTTCTCAACTTTGCCGTTCGGAATCGGCGTAAAATTGTAGGTCCCCTCAATTGTTCAAACGCACCTAGAGAATTGTTGATGAGAGTAATCCACTTAGGCCTTGGCTCTTCAAGAGCTGTTGCGCCACTATGTTTATTATTTTAACTGATCACTATGCTTCCTCGATAGTGACGTAGATTCCATTGCACAAGTTTAATTCTTCTGGGAATGAGAACTCTTATACCGGTTTAAAGCATCAGACCCAAAGAGAGTACATGGTTTGATATGAGCTGTAAAGAGGTTATCAGGGTTCAGGAGTTAAGCTTCCGTTGTAACAAAGCCAACCCTACTGAGGAAAATCGGAATAATTTTAAACAAGCCAAGAATGCCTCAAGCTCCAATGTCCACATTCGACAGACCAAGTTTTTGCATAACCAAAAATTTAGGCAAAAAATACTGCAATGTCCCAAAAGCAGTAAACATTTTTGGTCATTTGTAAAAAAAAAAGAACAATTCTTCTTTCTCAGTCCGGTCGTTAGGTCTCTCGCAAAAGCTATAACCTTTCTGCTAGGTAGTTTGCCTCCAATTCTTCGCTGCCAGAGAGTGGCAAGACTTCCCCAGTTCAAATCCTCTTCCGCACTCGTGCTGAGGCGAGACGCGAGAGTCCTAAAAGATCTCAACATACATAAATCCGCTGTACCGAATAGTATCCACGCTATTACTCTGAAAAAGTGTTCCTCCACGCTAGCAAAACCCTTGTTTAAGCTTTTCCATCCATCCTATTCCTCTGGGCTCGTTCGGAGTAGTTGGAAAACAGCATTTGTCCAGACAATTCCAAAAAACGGCGATTCTTCTTCTCCTTCCAATTATCGTCCGATTGCACTCACCCTTCCTAAGGTCATGGAAACGCTGATAAATTATCAGCTCAAGAAATATCTTGAAAACCGAAAGCTTCTTAACGACCGTCAGTACAGCTTTCGCAGCAACAGGTCCACTGGTGATCTGATGGTCTATCTCACCAAACAGTGGAACAAGTCTTTACATAATTTTAAACATCGTTAATTCTACGGTAATTGCTCTAGTGAAATAGCTAGTTGCATTCCTCCCCTTACACAATTCAACTGTAATACCCGCGCTTCCAGGAGTGCCCATCAATTAACCCTCGAGCCAGCGTTGCCAACAGCTTTAACCGAAAAATGTCTAAATTAGAAAAAAAAATACCTTTGCTTGAATTTTATCAGTGGGATAATTTTAGGTCTAAAAACCTAAACAAAATTTTTGTTTGCTTAGAACTTTGAACTTAAAACTAAAACCTTTATTTCAAATCGAATTCAAATAAAATCGGCCCAATCGAGGTAACCGTCGAAGCGGAATTTTCTCCGATTTCCTCCGAATTGCTTCAAGGTAGTTCTCCGACAAGCAAAATGTCTCCGATTCGGAGGAAATTGGAGAAAATTCCGCTCCGACGGTAACCTCGATAACCGGATAGGGTCGAATAAAAGAGGATTAACTTACTTTTCTTCGGTTGAAAAACGTACAATATGTAAGTAAATGAACAAACCGCAAGGAATACAAAAACGGTTTACTTTCAGTTTAACATAACTGACTAGAAGTTGTCACAACAAAACGATAGGTATGTTCAGCGACACTGTACTGGCACAGTTTGGAACAGAAAAGAACAGCTTTCTGGTGTTCATTGAGACATTTTCTGTTCCAAACTGTTCTGGTTTGGTGTTCATTAATTCTGTCTAGATTAGTTTGGAACATTTTAGTACAGGATTTTCTGTTCCTCCTTTTAAGGTAGAACCGTAGAACAGAATAGATCAAGTGAGCCAAAATTCAACAGTAAAAAAGATGAGTGTTCTAACTTGTTCCAAAGTGTTCTGATATTTCTAATGAGACTGTACTGTGCTGTAATGTTCTGTGCTATCTTTTTTCTCGCTGAACAAAGCTAGAAAGTCTTACACATGAACTTTCCTGATTAGACGAGACAAATGAAAACCAAAAGAAACTGTTCGGAAATTCGAACAACTTGAAGATGGAAACTCATTTCATGACATAATGACGAATAACATTTTACAATATATATGTTTAATATATTAAAAGTGCTTTAGTAAAATAAAAAAGTTAGTAGTTCGAAACTGAAATGAAAAAAAGATGCCTTTTTGCATGCCTAAAAGGCATGAAAATGTCTAGGTTGGCATCGCTGCCTCGAGCCCAACTTCGGACGTACTCTTAAGTATAGAGAATCGTTCTTTAGCCGTACTACGCGAATGTGGTACTCCCTTCCACACTCGGTCTTCCCCAGACATTGTAATATTCAAAAATTCAAAACCAATGTTCACCGACATCTCCTTTTACATCCTCTATCCTTTCCCTAATATTCGCACTGGGCTCTTGGCATATAAAGGATAATGAAAAGAGCCCTTGAGTGCATATTAATTATAAAAAAAAGACATTCAACCGTAATACCCGCGACTCAAGGAGCACTCGAGCACTGTCATGTACAGAGAATCGTCCCTTAGTCGTACTACGCGTATGTTTAACTCTGTTCCACACTCTGTCTTCCCCATAGTCTATGTTATGTTCAGAAATTCAAGATTAACTTTACCGTTAAAGAAGAAGAAATTATTTTGTATTTGGTTAATACTTTTTACAATTTTAATTTAAGAACGCTGTTACCTAGAATGCGTTACATTACTCCTCATTCCTTATCTTCCCCTTATGTTCCCAGTTCCCACTATAGAACTGAAAATTAAAATTAACTGACAACAATCCCAAATGTTCTTGTTAAGAGAAACAAATGAGCATCCTTTTTCATAGGTTATTTCCGTAACACATTATGTGATTTAAAATGATTTTGACTGATTTGACAAATAAATTCCAATAAGACTTCCTCACTCATTAAGTCCCTAATACTCTCACATAATTCAGTCATTTTTTTTAAATAAAATTAAACAAACAATTTCCATTAAAAATCTCTTAAACCTCTAATTCAAATTCCCACAAAAGAGACTATTTATGTCAATTTTAAAATTATCTCATTAGTTCACTTTTCATGTTTCAACTAATTCATTAGGCATTCCATATCCATATTTATGTTTTGTTTTCGTTTTTGTTTTTTTTTTTTTTAACTTTTTCCCAGTTTCAAAATCGGATGCATATAACTTTGCACAAAATCAGCATTTATGCTAATTTTTCAATTACGAGAAAAACAAATCGAGCTCGGCCAGTGTGGTTCAATTAAATTCCTAGTATATTAATTTTATTGTTTGTAATTAATTTATTCAAATTTTGAATTTATTTTACATTATTTGGTGACTTAATTCTTGCTGGGAGAATTTAATTTAAATTAGAATGAAGTTGAATTGAAAAACTGGATGTCCTTTTTTCAATGCAAATAGTTTTGTTCTTTATCAGGATTATTATTATTTTTTTTTTTTCACTAGTAGTTGGCGTGTGGACCTTAGTTTTCCGTGACACGTCATGGCTGGATAATGCCTTTTCCTAAAACTAAGAAAATAATATATGTTAATACATTTATACCTCCAACGTGTTTCTCAAGCTTAACAAAAATAAAACAAACAAAAAAGGACACAAACCCATTTGCACGCGAAATGCATTAGTTAAGTTGGTATTTTTCGAACGCAGTCTTTCTTTTTCTGTTAGTGTTAAGCTCAGGGTTGAAATAAGTAGGAACATTTATGGAAATTGTGTTTGTTTTAATGCCTACGGATAAAAAGTTAGGTAAGGTTAGTTAGTTAGGTTAGAGCAAGGACAGTTTGGACAACCTCTGATCCTTATAGTACAGCAGGGCTTACCAACAGCGGCGTACTGATTTTGACAGCTCGTGGCGGCCATATTTTTTTATTTTGTGTCAAAATATCGTCTTTTAGTCAGCCACTAGACAAATATCATGGCAAGTTACAGCGTCGAGAAACACGTTGGGCTCTATTCATAGGTAACATGTCCTTCTAAGTCGACTATTCAAAGTCGATGGCCAAATTCGAGTCCACCGGCTCAGTGAACAATCAGTCAATAGCTGAACGTCAAGGAAACGAAAACATCGCCGCTGTTTGTGCAAGTGTGCAGCACAATCCCACGGCAGTCAATTTCGTGTTACTTGGCCTGTCGTGAACCACAACATGCCAAATTTCGGTCGAAAAATCATCTTTAGCGATGAGGCCCATATTTCGATGAATGGGGATGTGAATAAGCTAAATTTCCGTATTTGGGACGACACCATTCAATGTGTTTCTTGATGTGTCAGTGAAGCAAGTTTGATGTGGAGGCATCATCAGTCATCGAAAATGATGCTGACCAGGCCATCACCGTCAACGGTGATGATATGGCCATCAAAGACGCATATGGTTTCAACATGGATGCACTACGTGCCATCTCAAAATCGATAACTGAACGAGCAGTTTTATGGCATGGTTACCCCGCGCCGAGGTGACGTGAATTGGCCGCCAAGATCGTGTGTTAAGACCGTTTTAGACGTTTTCTTATTGAGCACTTAAGTGGTAGGTCTATGCGAATAAGCGACAAACCACTGCGGCCCTCAACGACAACATAATCGATTACATCGGTCAAATTTAGCCTGATTCATGTGTAAAAGTCATCGACGATTAGATCATTTGAATGCGCACCACCTTGCCAAACTGCGGCGGTCATTTGAACGATGTTATATTTCACACATAAAAAAAAATATATTTCACTGGCGACTATTTAACAAACTATCAAAAAGACTCCTTAAAATCATTTCAAACATTCAAAACGGACCTTTATCCTGACCAATCAGTAAAAAATACTAAAAATAATATTTACCAACGGAAAAACCTTAAAGGATGCAGGAAATTAGGTCCCGTCCAAGTTCCAACTAACAGCAAACATGAACCCAACAAAAAAAAAAAAAGAAGAAAAATAACGATACCAGAAAAACCAAGATTGTGAAACAGGAAGTCCATATTTATTATTAATAGGGTCTTTAAACAAGGTGGAAGGACCTTGTGTGCATTTTGCATTGCAAAGTCGAAAAATGAATAAAAACCGAGGTGACATGCGGTCATGCTTGTAGTCTTTAGATTATTTTTGCAACAGTACCTCTACCTACTCCTGCCAACTGTTATGTCAAAAAACCTGTCTGGCATTGGGACACCTCAGTCGAGTCAGTCGGTAGGGACAGATAAAGCATCTCTCATTCTCTGACCGGCTCCTAGTCCCAGGTGAATTATTCTTCTGTTGGAAGAAGTTCAAAGGTTTTTCGCTTTTTGTATGTGTGTTTGCCTGTAGGGAAAATAAGTAGCAATAATAAGCCTTACAATGTGAAGGACTGCGACTCATTCATCCTTTTTTTTTTTTATATATGGAAGCATCATTTTGTTAATTTTTTTCATAAAAAATGCCTAATACCCAGAAAAGAAGTTTTCTACAGGACGCAGTGTGATTCTCGCGTCATTATGTTGAATAGAGTCTGACTAGTGTGCCTTCACTTCGGTTTTTGAATAAAAACGGTTCTTACTTTGTAAAACCTACGAATATATGAAGCGTGTATAGCATAAATGTAACGAAAAAGGATTCCTTTGTAAGCAGGATAGAGTCGTACTTCATGACCTATAGCCTTTTAACTTGGCCAGCCATTCAAAAGGAATTCAGTTATTGTGTGGTAAACCTGATTTTTTTTTTTTTTTTTTTTTTTGAGGATAATGAATTTTTTATGTGCAAATTGTGAGAAAGGTTTCCTCTTTGCTACTCAGTGAATTACTATGGAGAAAAGATGATGATCATTCCACAGGGAATTTTTTGAAAAATTGACAAATTAACATTTTCTTGTATTACTACTTGCATAAAAGAGAAGTGAAAAGACAAAAAATCTTAGCAACAAATTGACAAGCTTGTATATTTATTTTTATGCTCTTCCGAGAGTTTTAGGGTTTATCGCCTCCTTGGGCGCCCATTTGTCAGCATATTTTCCCACTCGATTACGGTATAATAAAAGCATCATTATTCATTTGATGGCACTTAACGAAAATGCTTTTGACCATTAATTTTTTTTTTGCTTAGGGACAAAGGAAGTGGTAAAAGGTTTACACAGGTAAAGCGGTGGTTGGTAGAAGAATTGAGTTTGAAAATATTAATAAATGGCAGATACGTTTCGTGTGAATGAATATTTAAATTTGGTCGAATCTGTAATGCTATTTTTCACCAATGATTTCATGCAAGTCGAATTGAAACATTCTGAAAAAAATCTTGCATGCAAATTGTAAAAGTTATTTGGGTCTATTCAAGAATGAAAAACATGCAGTTTGCCGTTCTGCCAATTACAAAAATCGCAGGTATAGCACCATCCTTAAGAAGCAGAAGGTAGAATTTTATCTTCTTTGAAGAAGAAAATAAAATTCTTTTAAGTGCACGACAAATCGAAGTAAGTTTGATCGGAATGGCTGTACGGATGGAATCATGTGTATCACCTTCCCTAAGTGGAACTATTGTCGTGTTCTTTGTCGTTGTCGTCATCAATGTAGTCCTGCCTCAATAGAGTAGAGATCAATAGAATAGAATTATATTCTTGTCGAAGGTAACGGCTTTTGACATTTTATTCCAGTTCAAAGATTTCCACTTTCCCACGTCAAAAGAAATGATTTCGATAAATCGTTACACTGTCCTATTGATTTCACTTTGGAAATTGATAGGAAGATTATAATATGCAAAACTGATATTTTTTTTCTCATAAAGAGAGAAGTCGTGTAGGAAAATATTTTATGATGGAAGGTGAAGAGTAATTGAATTTGATTAAGGTATCTTTGTTTTGTGATTCAGAAATGCTATCAGTTTTCAAAGACATAAGTGTGTATGTGAATACATAATAAAGGAGTGAGATGATTTGCAATCGAATTATGGATATAATGAGACTTGTACAGTTTGCATTCCTCAGGTCTAAATTGGGTTTTGATAAAAAATATTACTATATTTGCAAGTCATTTCTATAACAGTGTTGCAATGAAGAAAAATAAATCCCAGAATATCTAACCAAACAGGTGGTCACTGCAACCAGCAAACAGCATTCAGGAAATAGATCGATGCATTGCCTTTATATTCTATTTTAGATTTTTTTTTTTAAATAAAAGGTTTCCCAATAAGAACGGGTCGAATATAAATAGTTGTAAAGGGTTTTTCAATAGGGACGCTACAAAAGTAGACCGATAGGGACAGCAAACGACGCCATATTTTTTCCCGCTCGCTTGACATTTCTCTTCAGTAAGGTTTGCCATTTCATCATGGAAAGGTATACGATCCAATAACGGCTCGAAATTATTAAAATTTACTACCGAAATTCAGAGTCAGTGGTCAACACTTTAAGAGCGCTACGTACAATTTATGGTCGTCATAATCGTCCTGCCAGATCAACAATTGAGTGTCTAGTGGAAAAATGTGAATCCACAGGCTCAGTACAATTGCGGAAGACCCAAATCAGTCTCTCACACGTCGTTCTCAAGCGTTGGGCATCTCTGTGACGTCGTTGTGGCGAATTTCGCGAAAAGATCTCGGCCTACATCCTTACAAAATCAAATTGACGCAAGAACTGAAGCCGCTTGATCACCAGAAGCGTCGTATGTTCGTGAATTGGGCTGAGCAACAACTTGAAAATGATCCGGATTTTCATCGAAAAATCATCTTCAGCGATGAGGCTCATTTCTGGCTAGATGGCTTCGTCAATAAGCAAAATATGCGTTATTGGTCAGGCAGCAATCCACATGTGCTTCACGAGGCATCATTACATCCCGAAAAAATCACTGTTTGGTGCGGTTTACTTGGGCCGTACTTCTTCCGTGATGATCAAGACCGGCACGTTACTGTGAATCGGAATCGCTACCGCTCAATGCTAACCGATTATTTTTGGAATAAATTGGATGACATGGACTTGGACGATATGTGGTTTCAATAGTGCCACATGTCACACAGCGGGCCAAACAATCGAATTATTGAGAACGAAGTTCGATGAGCGCATTATTTCCAGAAATGGACCTGTGAATTGGCCACCTCGTTCATGCGATTTAACGCCGTTAGACTATTTCCTGTGGGGCTACGTCAAGTCTATGGTTTATGCCAACAAGCCAGCGCCGATTGATGAACTTCGTACGAATATCGAACGTGAAATTGCAGCAGTATCGGCCGATTTATGCTTGAAAATCGTCCGTCGACAATTGGGTTCAGCGTCTGGACTTCTGCAAGCGTGCCCATGGTGGCCATGCAAAAGAAGTCGAGTTCCATACATAATGACATCAAATGTACTTCCACAGGAATAAAGAATTTCATTGATATCCATAATTTTTGTAGCGTCCGTATTGAAAAACCCTTTATGTGAAATATCTATAAGGTTTTACTTATATTTGAGAGCCCTTTCAATGATAATACGTGTGACATATTACATATACTTATTGACTTTCTTATGGTGGCACTACAGTGCAAGTCGGACCAGGGCCTCATCCAACAAGCGTCTCCTGCCAGTTCGTTCCCTAGCAAGCAGTCTCCAGTTTCGCCCATCAAAGGGCGTGGGCCCGTGGGTTAAGGTCCTCTACCACCTGTGTGTCGCAGTCTTCCTCTTCTGTGACGTCCTGCCGAGTTGGATTCGATGACTCCATGGGCCTGAGCATTATTTTCCATTCGCTCTACATGACCGAACAATCTAAGTCGTTGTACCATAACTTTTCTGGCTAGGTCAATGTCGCTGAACAGTTCGTATAGCTCGTGATTGAATTTTAGACTCCATTTTCAATTTATCCACTGGACCAAAAATCAGTCCCAGCATTTTTCTCTCAAAGCAGCCCAAAGCGTGTTCATCCGATGTTGTCAAGGTCACTTAAGTTGCTTGAGAGTGAACTTTACTAGGCAGTCAATTGCATTTTAAGTCCAAAAAAACAAACTGTCTATTGGGTGTCCTTTTCTTTTGACAGCATTCAGTTGGTTCTACCGTCGTCGTTAACAAATAGACCCACCTTCCTGGCCTCCGTCTTAAGGCTCACCAACGCTCTATTGACATCAGGCTGTGTGCTTCTAATTTTATCAATTCCGCTGCGTATCCTACTAGCTGGACTGACTTTTGAAATATTGGGCCTCTAGTTTTGACGTTGGAGTTTTGCACAATCTGCATGACAGCGCATCGCCTTGTCTAAAAACTTTTTTGACATCAAATGCATCCGTGAGGTTTTTGCCCACCATGATAATGAACAACTTACATCTTTCACAGACGGACGAGTTTTTCTAGGATTCTGCGGCCTTGATATGGATGAAAAGGCGGTCGGTATCGATTTGAGGTTCCTGGGTCTTTTCCAAGATCTGCCGTAGAGTGAATATTTGATCGATGGTGAACTTTCCGGTTCTGAAGCCCGCACGGAAGAAAAGATCTTGTAGGTGCAGTTCAGGGGATCTACTTTCTTGGGGATCGGGCGGACGATGTTGAGGTTCCATTTGACGGGCATGCTTTCCTCCAATCAAATTTGCACATGTGCTGGAGTATGCTCCCAACCAAATTATTTCCAGCTGCTTTGTACAGTTTGGCGGCTTGGCCGTCTGGTCAAGCAGCGATGTTCACATGATGATTTCTACAGGTTATGGCTCGGAGTATAAGACTTCTCATGTTCGTCTCTCCTTTTATACTCGTAGATCTCGTGAGCTGCTCGAGTCCTTTCTTGCAGCGCCGCCTTGCCCCTTGTTTAGCTATATATGTTCACTGGCACTCATCGTCAGACCATGGTTTTCGTTGTGGTGGTCGTGTAAATCCTAGCACTTCACTGTTTCTCTACCTTTTGTGCTGGCAGCATAGGACTTCTAAAGAGGTTATCGGAGACACGATCGGAAAAAGATCTAACAATCTCTTGCGGTTGTAGCCGTTTAACGCCGAATTTCTTTTTAGAATTTTCATGTTAGTCTCGATTGGGATGTCCGCATTCATACCTTGGCTACAACAGGGTAATGATCCTAGTCAGTGTTGCGAAAGCGTGAATGCAAGAGAAGCGTCGTGGTCAATCGAAATGTGATAAATTTGGTTGACAATCAGTCCATTTTCATGTCTTCTTGTGGAGATCACTATGTGGGAATCGCATACTTGCTCAAATAACGTCTTGCCCCTCAGCGAAGTCGATTAACGTGATTCCATATCAAACATTTTTCACTGCCCAGCTTGGCATTAAAATTTCGAAGGGCATTGCTCAGAGGTGCGCTCATTCGCAGAGTCGAAACTCAAGACCTTCCTCCTGAGTCAAGTCCCAACTAAAAACCCACAAAAAGACGCGCAATTCGAGTTAATTTCTGCGTCGTTTCCTGACAGTCTTGTGCATACCAGAGACCAAGGAAAACGGTCGAAACATTGGACTTCTTACTTACTTACTTACTTAAAGTGGCGCTACAGTCCGTTGTGGACTTGGGCCTCAATCAACAGGCTCCGCCAGCTAGCTCGATCCTTAGCTAGTCGTCTCCAGTTTTGCACTCCGAGTTGATTGAGGTCCTCTTCCACTTGAGTGCGCCACCTGAGTCGAGGTCTTCCTCTCCTCCTACGTCCCTCGGGAATAGTGTCGAAGGCTTTCCGGGCCGGAGCATTGGTGTCCATTCGCTCTAAATGACCGAGCCATCTGAGTCTCTGGACCTTGACCCTTCTGGCTAGGTCTATGTCGTTGTACAACCCGTACTTCGGTGTAAAGAACTACATTAGAAGGTGGATAATATCCATGCTAAGTAATAGGAGGATTCAATCAAAGTTAGGATATTCAACGTGCACCAAATATGCCAGCAGAGGAACACCCCAAGGAGGTGTACTGTCTCTTCTTTTATGGCTTCTGGTCATGAACAGCATTCTTGTGAAATTCGAGAGTAGTGGAGTGAAAGCGGTTGCGTACGCCGATGATTTGGTTATTCTAGTTTCAGGAAAATTTCCAAGCGTGATCAGTGAAATCACTAATATGGCTTTGAAAAAAGTAAGCACTTGGGCTGCGAGCTGCGGACTAGGTGTTAACAGTAACAAAACCGAGTTGATGCTTTTCACCACCAAAACCAAGGTACCACCCTTCGCTCTACCTCGGTTAAACGGACAAACACTATCATTGTCTTCCAGTGCTAAATATCTGGGCGTAATACTAGACACCAAATTGAACTGGAAGCTTAACATTGAAGAACGGGTAAGGAAGGCGTGTGTCGCCTTCTACGCCTGTAACAAAACATTCGGCA
>CAKKXW010000001.1:31164908-31318708 GCA_920937365.1 Sphaerophoria rueppellii | reverse complement strand
TAAAATAAAGAGAAAAAGGAGCAACAACAAACAACAACATAAGTAGTAAATAAAATTAAATAAAAAAAATATATTTAAAAATAAATAAGAAAATATAATTTTTTCGTACAAAATATTTTTTAAATTTAAGTTGTAAGTAATTTTTATATTTAAAAAGAAACTGATAATTCAAATATTTATATAAAAACAAATAGGTACGTAAATAAAAATTTTAAAAATATTAAAAAGAAAATATAAAATTAAACTAAAAAGTTGTAAATTTATTATTATTCGTTTATATCCCTCTCTCTATATAATATTGATGTATTCAAACTATCTTGTTATAATTAATACTAAGAATAAAATTCTTATAAAACCTCGGCGTTGTACATTACGAAAATTGATAAAAAATGTGTGTAAATTATTAAATTGAAAACAAAGTAAAAATATATAAATAAAAGCATTTAAAAGAAATAGTACTTTGATGTAAAACGAAATTAAAACTTGCTATTTCCTTAAATCTACTGTACGTACACAACATTTTATGTAAGAAAATAAAATTGAAATAAAATGGTTCATACATATATGTTTTATTAGGAAAAAGAAAAGTTTTAGTTTGCATATTATATATGCAAATTTTTATTTCAAAAACATTGATTCAAATAAAAAAAAAAAGTTTAAAAATGCTAGGACTATACAAAGGAAATTATTTAATGTTATTGATAAAGTAGTTTTAAACTTTTTAAATCTAAATAAAAATATATAATAAATTGATTTGAGGGGCACACTCTTGGACCTATAAGATGGACGATGACGTATAAATGCAGGTCTGATGGTTGAAACAGACAGAAAGCCAACATAATTGAACATTTAGGCTAATTTATTGAACGTTTAGGAAACTAAGATTAAACTTAATAATTGTTTTTAATTGATGAAACTAAAATAAAAATTATTATCGGAGATAACAAATTGAAGTCTTAGTTTTATTTAATTTTAGGGAAAGGGCATACAAGTTTACTGTCTTCAGTTTAACTTGATTTATTTTCTGGACTAACTCACATTTTTGATTATTAAACAACTTTCAACGACTTACTTTAAAGTTGCCTTTTCATCTTCAAAGCATAGATATGCATTGTAGTTTGGACATCTATCTGTTTTGAATTATAAGGTTTTTCGTATGCATGACAGGTCTTGTGCTAAAAAACGAAACAAATTAAATATACCCTTGGAGTGATTGTGGCCACCACAGAAGGTAGTGATATTGTCGAATGGACGAGTTGTGAAACGAAAACTGTCAAATAAAAAGGTTACACTCCTGCGTCCAGTGTAATTTGCAGCGGAATGTGTGGAACGCAAGAGAATGAGAGAAAACGATACTCATAGAATTTCGTTCTTCTCCTCAATTTAAGGGATGAATGAGTCTTTACGAGAGTACAGCTCGGTACTGTGGCGTTACTCGTTTGAGTACAGTTTGATCGAGTTGTTTGTACTTCGTAGTGGGCGCAGTACGGAGTTGAATAGAAAATTCAACATTTTTTTAACGAAACGATGTGTTGTGTCGATAAGTTTGGCTTGTGGTTAAACTGATGGGCATTCCTATAAGCCCGAGTATTACGGGCAAATTGTTTGAGGGGAGTATTGCAACGGGCTATTTCACTAGAGCACTTAAAGTTGAAGAAACTATAGATCAGAGAGAGACACGAACGTAACGGCGGTGATCTAATGAAGTGAAGAAAGCATAGATGTCTCTAGCGTCAATCATTCTAAGGGTCTTTTTTTGAGTACCATCCAAGAGGCTTAAGTATGTAGCTGGGGCACCAGCCCAGAGCGGGAAGTTGTACTCAAGCTTTGGACGGATATAAGTTCTATAAATAGTAGCCAGATCAGATGGGGAGAAGAATTTCAACCGAACATCTTGCAGCAGTTTTTGAGAAATCGCATATGTGCTCGTTCCACAAGAGGTGGTGAGTGATGCACATATCGAGAATTTCGAGACTATCTGTTGTCATTGATGCAAGTCCCACTCATGGACAGTGGCAGGGGAAGTATCAAATATATCTTGCTTTGACGATACGAAACAGCATTGAGTATTGGAAGCTTTAAACTCTACATAAGCGGTTTCTTGTTCCCCATTGTACAATGCTGTTTAATGAGCTTATTATAATTTGCGGTTGCATTTGAGTCTGGGAACGAATAAAAGAAGCTAAGATCGTCAGCAAAAGAATATACTGATTGAGGAAAAGTTTCGGCGACAAATCAGAGCCCTGGAGCACATCTGCATTAATATTGTGTATTGAAAGGTTCAAAGGAAAGTTTCTAATCCAACGAAGAGGAACTCGGCAATACCGGGAGCACGTATTTTCGATAAGACAGCCTGGTGTCAAACCCTATCAAGGGCAATAACCTTTATTTATCCAAAACGATGTAAAAATTCGTTCCACTGTTCGGTGAGATGAACCATCAAATCAACAATGGACCTAATGCTTCAAAAGACTTACTTTATACGAAGTTATCGTAATCAGGCTCAAAAAGTCACCAAAACCTACCTATTTGTGCGACTTCATCAATCGATGGGATAAAATTTGTTGCTAAATACTGGCTCCGGCATAATTATGGCAGTGAGGTTGAGGGTCGTTTCTACGAAGTCGGAGTGGGCAATCTTTGCGTCATCTACTCAGTCTACTAAGTTGGTTGATAAACGCTTATAAAGTTGGTATTCTTCTTTCGACTGTGTTAAGGACTATGTTGGCAACTAGAAAACCATCACCGAGCACATGGTAATATTCGGTTTTATTTTTGCAGATACTGATACTTACGATACGGTAGTTGTTATTGAATTAGCAGTCACTTGAGTTGTTATCCATTTTGCGGTTTCAAATGTATCGGATGGAATTCTACATCCGTTTAACTAAGTTGTTAAACTAATTTTCTTTTTTCAGTTGAGAAAAATTTTCTCGTAACAGAACGGATCGTTTAACTATCGAACAACGTATAAAAATTATTAAAGCATACTACAAAAATGGTGATTCTGTGATTTTTCGAACAAAATTTTCTTTAGCGACGAAGCACATTTCTCACTCACTGCTTATAAACAAAATTGAAGTATTTAGAGTTCTGATAATTGTCAAGTAATTGAAGAGAGGCCAATATATCCACAAAAAGGCACCGAAGATCCGAAGATGTAATTGAACCTTACTTCTTCGAAAACGACGGTGGATCGACTGTCACCGTCAATTTGGAACGTTATTGTCACATGATAACTGACGTTTTTTGCCTGCTATTGAGGAAAACGACTTGGGGAATAATGTTGTTTGACAAGACGGTGTCACATGCCTCACAACTCGAGCGAATATCGAATATGGCTATATTGCAAGAGAAATTTCCTGGCCGCGTAATTTCTTGTCGTGGCGATATCACTGGCAAATTGCTTCTTCTTCAAAAAAAAAAATCAATTTCATGTAGAAATGAATATTCAAAACACTACAGAAATTAAACAATTTATTTAACATTTCCTGCCAGTTTCAGTAGCTCTGTTTGTTTACTTTATTGAAAAACGGTTATAAACTGATATAAATGCCATTTTTGAAGGCAATTTGAGGTGATTTTGAAATTGTTTCACAGTATGGAAGATGGCACAGTTTTGAAGATAATTTTGAAAAAAATTTCAGAATTTTGCAAACTTCGTTCAGTAATGTGAACCTAATTACTTTTCAACTTCAACAAAAAAAAAAAAAAAAAAAAATCGACACAATAACTCAAAGAATATGGTTTAATGAGAAATGCATTTTAATTTCCATCCTTCGCCCCCTGATGTTAAATCCATTAATGGTAATCATAAAACTATTGAAGTGATTAAATAAATTCCCTCCAAATGGATTTTGAATGTATTACTGATAAAAGATTAAATTTGCGCTTCAATTAAGCGTTTAATTATAATTCTTCGTTTTGCATTCAATTCTTGTGAACGTTTTCAATAATCAATAAAATTACAAGGCTTCCCTTGTGATGAGTCAAGCTATAACTATTGAAATTGGAATAATATTCCAATAATTAAATTTCGCCTCGGCATCCTTAATTATGTCTTATTACATCACTTTACCGACAATTCTATACTCTGAACTGCACAACTTGAAAATAATTAAAAAAAAAAGCCAAAATATTTGATTTCCCAAGCTGAATATACAAGAATAATATAAATACAATTTTTCTCTGACTCACAAAACAAAGAAGACAAAATGGCAAATGGCAGAATTTTCTTCCAACCACCTTCACACCCAACAAAATCTCTGTCATCTAAAATGACATCAACCCCTTTTTTAGTCTTATATATCTAGTCTTGTGTGGAAAAAGAACAATGACAAAGCAAAAACACTTGCAGTCAAATAAATTCTCATTTTAATATTAATCCGACACCGCCCGCCAAACTCGAACCTTCTCTCATCTAGTTCAGGGTTTGTTCTAATTTGTTCATTTTCGGTTTTGTTTTTGTTTTTTTTTTCTGCTAATTATAACCGGATTACATATTTATCTCGGAAAATGTTTAAGCACTCGTAAAAAAGATGACACCAGATAGCGTTCTCAACTACCTACCCCACAACATTACGTAAAAAATAGTAATACAAAAGGCACATCCTTTTCATTAATTTTTTTTGAATTCTTGTTGTGAATTAAGGTATTCAACTGATAAAACAGCAAGATTGGTCAGGTGGCGCTGGTTATTCCTTTTAGTCAACTCCGCAATCCTCATGATGTGTACTTGAATGCTGAAAATGGCAATTAAGCAAGGGCGAATGAAAATATTACAATCTTCCTTGTTTAATAAGCCGAATCGTGCGATAATTTTGGAATAAGGTCGAATTGTTTGTCGAATGAGTTTGCTAATTTCTTATTCTTAAATTGTCACCGTTTTTTCACTCAATATGTTTTTTTCTATCATTCAATTATATTGAATCTTCAATCTTAATTCTTTAATTTACAACCTTCACTTCTTAACCTAGAGCCTTCAGTTTTGATTCAATGCTATCGCCAATCTTCAATTTTCAAGCTTTAGCTTTCCAAATTCCATATTGAACCTTAAGACTCAGTCTTCAATTTGAAACTAAGTTTAACAGTCATAACTCTTGAATGCATAGTCTTCAGTTTTCAATCACTAATCTGTTGTTTTCAATTTTTATTCTACATGCTATCTTTCAATCTTTCTTCGCTTTTTAGTCTTTAGCAAAACTTCCACCTTCAATCTTCAAACTCAGTTCAATGAATCTTCAACTTTCAATATTAAACTTCAATTTTCCAGCTTCAATCTTCACTCTTCAATTGTTAATCTGTTATTTATAATCATCATTCAATGCTATAATCAATCTTTGTCTTAAGTATTCAGATTCTTTCTTCAATCTTCATTTTTAAATTCTTCAATCTCGAAACGATACCTAATCTTCATTTTTCGATTTTCTTTCCTCACCTTCATTTTTCGATGTTCTTTCCTCAATCTTCGATCTGGAACCATCATTTCTCAATGAATGATTATTTCCTACCGTCAATCTTCTATCATCAATCATCAATCCACAATCACCAATCTTCAATCTACATCCTTCTTTTTATTCAATTTCAAGTAAATATGCTGTGGTTTCTTCTGTTTTTTCTATTTTTGTTTGTCAATCCTTACATGGACCTTAAACATAGGAAGCAATCTTATTTTTAGGACACTTCCTCTTTCTTCACTACAGAGCTCTAATATCAGCTAACAATACCTTCTTGGTTTTTGCACAGCAAAGAAGCCACCTCCAACGGAGCTTAACAGAACAGAACCATGTGCCACTGAGGTTTTTATTTGTAAATTGTGAAATGAGGAGAAATAATTAGCACGATACAATATAAGGACGGCACACACACACACACAGTCATACACAACAAATATTCAAAACGGAAACAAACAACAAACGAAGTAGAATTACAAAAATCCAAACGTTTAACCCGGAAAAATTAAATTGGATGAGTATACAGAATAGGGCACACAAAAAAATATAAGGAAAATTCTTGGAATAAATTAACGTCGATGTGCCAGTGCCTTGGCTTGGCCAAACTACAGCTACAGCCGGAGCTTAACATGTCAAAAGAGAGTGAGAGTGAGTGTGCAATAGAACAAACGAAATCCTAGTCCAGCCAGGTCTTAACGAGTGGACAATTTTCTCTATCTCTTATTCTCTCATCACGGCCAACTACAGCGTTCTATCTATATACTCACTCAAAAACACCATAGGTCTTATGCACTATCATATTATACATGGAGAGGGAGTAATGCGATGCTTGTCTTCACTGTGATTCGATCGGGCTTGACTTAGGTTGCACGTATTTCCGCTCTGAGACGTTATCTCTCTATCTCTTGATTCAAATACTCTTTTTTTGGTTGAGGGGGAATTCACACACAGAGAGTGGCGAGGTCCTTTAAGTCAGATTATAAATAGAGAATTTTACACACACACATCTAGAACATCTCTATATCTCGGGGGATGAGAGGAGAGAGGGTGGAGGGGGGAGAGAGGTGAGACATACATGAGAGAGACACACACAATGCTATAGATGATGCTGCTAGTGAAGTGGGGGGATGGTATGGAATGGGTTGGTTTTTGTTCAGAGTGGGATATAGTTTGTAAGTTAGGGTAAGGATATGATCTCTGGATACTATGTGATCTCATCTATCTAGAGTTATGCGTGAGTGATATGTCATAATTTTATGTACGATCTAATATATAGGATATACACACACATTGGGGGGTTTTGATAGGAGGGGTGTTAGTATGGGGGGGGTAAATGAGTGATTTATGAGGGAATGGGATATATCGGGGAAGGTTGAGATAATAATCGAAGTGATGGTTTATTATATGTATGGTGTTGCGCATTTTGGTTGGGGGGTTGGAGCGCTGGGGGAGGAATTTTGGGGTTTGGGGGTTGAGGTTGTTGTGGTGTGTGTGTGGGGGAGAGTGACATCATTAACTACTAGCTGATAGTTATACTAAGGTACATGTAAGTTTTTTAGGAGTGGTGTGTAGTGCGAGTGCGAATGGTATGGGGGTTGTTTGATTGTAGAGCTAACATAGTTAATTATTTGTGAGAGTGAGAGGGGGAGAGTGTGTGGTGGTTTGGTGTTATCTATAGGGGGGGGGATATATATCTTGGTACAGTGGGTGTGGTTAATGGGTGGGGAGAACAATATGGAAATGAAGGGAAATAAATGGAGTGGGTAGTGGTGTGGGGGTTGATTTTATCTGATGGTTATTATTATAGGAGGATTATAGAGGATGCTTGTGGCGAGTGTTATTTTGGATTGGATTATTATTCTGAGTGGTGTTTTTATGGGATGATGATAAGGTGGTATTGTGGAGGGATTGGGTGTTGATTAATAGGTTGTGAGATTTGGAGTGTGGGGAGATTTGTGATTGGTGGATTTTGAAGGGGTGAAGGGGATGGGGGGTGTGAGGATGTAATTATGGTGATTATGGTTTGAGTGGTGTTTTTTTTAGATTTGTTTGTTGTTTGGAGTTTGTGTATGATTTAGTTTAATTATGACGAGGGGGAGGTAGGAGAGAGGAGCAGTGGGTGTTGTTATGAATTGTAGTTTGGTCTTTGTTTTACGAAAAAAAAATATATGAAAATTGGTGCTGAAACCATTTTTGTCATTGACGAATCAGTTAAATTGGGTTTGTTTGTTTTTTAAACATTTTCATCGTACAATAGATTACACTAGGGAAGAATTTTAAAACATTTCCATCCCTGGTTTCTCGTTTTTTCATATTCAAGAAGAAGATAAAATAGTTTTGAATAAAAATTCCCTATTCAGATAAATGAAGCTTTTTAGGGCTTATTCCGGAATGCGCTATTAATTGACTAACTACACAAACATTTTTCATCATAAGTTAGTAAATAATTGAAAGTGCATACAATGGCTTATGTTTATTGATTCATTTATTTTAGGCACTTCCTTCCGTTTTAATAATTTGTAAGCGAAATTTGATACATTTGTTTCTTATTTAAATAAAGGGTTATCCATTTTACGGTTTCATAAGTAAACGTAAATAAAAAACGTATACGATTTTTTGTTCATGATTATTCTCTTTTATAATAAAATTTGCTCGTTGACATTATGTTTGAAACACTACATCACGTAAATGGCTACCACACGAATTGTTGTAAGCATCGATTCTCTTGATGTAATTTTGGACCACTTTTTGACACATATTGAACGATATCTCAGCCATAACTTGACAAATGTTGGTTATTAAGTGCTCAAGAGTTAAAGGTTTATTAAAATAGTCCAGTGATGGTGTAAAATCGCATAATCTTGGTGGCCAGTTGCTTGTTCTTGAGCGCGTCAATGATTCCATGTGACAAATATTCCTAAAGTCCTAAAGGATCTTTACATATATAAATCCGCTGGTCCGGATGGTATCCCCGCTATTATTGGAGAGGTGTTCTTCCACGCTCGCAAAACTCTTGCGTAAGATTTTTCATCTATCCTGCTTTTCTGGGCTCGTTCCGAGCAGTTGGAAAACAGCATTTGTCCAGCCAATCCAAAAAAAAAAAACGAATCGTCTTCTTCCTCAAAATATCGTCCGATTGCATTTACGTCCTTTCTTTCTTAGGTCATGGAAACGCTGATAAACTATCAGCTCAAGGAATATCTCGAAGACAGAAAAATTGTTAATGACCGGCAGCAACATCGTTCCAACATTGGAACAAATCTTTACATCGTTTACGAGAAAGTAAGATTGTTGCACTTGATATTTCAAAGGCATTTGATAAAGTCTGGCTTCTTGTGCTTTTATCGAAAATGCGTACCTTTGGTTGGATTAGAAACTTTCTTTCGAACCGTTCAATACAAGCTGTATTGGACGGATTCAAGTCTGAAACTCAAAATATAAATGCTGGTATTTCCCAGGGCTCCGTTTTGTCTCTGACCCTCTTTCTCGTTTTCATAAATGATGTCTTGTCTCTAACTTCTAATCCAATTCATTGTTTCGCTGACGATAGTACTCTTAGATTTCCTTATTCGGTCCCAGACTCACATCCCTCCTCTTCGGGTGTGAATCTGCAACAACAAATATATGTGCATCACTGACCACCTCTTGTGGACCGAGCACATATGCGATGTCGCCAAAAATGCCGCAAGATGTTTGGGTTTCTTAAAACAGTGCAAGAATTTTTTCTCCCTGTCTGATCTGGCTATTACCTCTAAAACCTATATCCGTCCAAAGCTTGAGTACAGTTCACAGCTCTGGGCTGGTGCTCCAGCTAGATAGAGAGATCACTAACTCATTCACTCATTTAGACCACCGCCGTAACGTAGCGTGTCTCTCCTTATTCTGTCGCTACTTTTACGGTATTTGCTTTAATGAAATAGCCAGTTGCATTCTTTCCCTAAAAAAATTCGCCAGTAATACTCGCGCTTCTAGGAATGCCTATCAGTTTAACCTCGAGGCCAACTTCGGACATACTCTCAAGTATAGGGAATCATTTTTTAGCCGTACTACGTGAATGTGGAACCAATGTACACCGACACCTCCTTTCAAACCCCTTCCCTTCTTTTTAATGCACTCACTGTGTCTCTAGCATCGCCACGACGAGAAATTACGTTTACAGGAAATATGTCTTGCAGTAAGGCCATATTCGTCTTGTTGAAACCAAATTTTCTATAAGTCGTATTCTTCAATAGCAGGCAAAAAAAGTCGGTTATCATATGACCAGACCATAACGCTCCGAATTGACGGTGACAGTCGTTTTCACAATTTTAATGAGTTCTATGATAGTTAAATCGATCCATTTCGTAAATATGTATAGGTACGGTTATAAATTCAATCCATTGCATTGCCGTAATCACGAGTGTTTTAAAAATTAAAAATAATAAATAATAATTATAAAATGTTTAGATCTATATTATTTATATTGAAAGGGGCCAACCTTGCGGTTATTAGCGTTGACTAGTACTATTAAGTCGAGAGTCGGATCTAAAATTGTTATATTTCAACTCCCATGGGTGCTGTCTCTTATGGACAAAGCTTCCAAAAGTGTCATTTGCCGCAGAAAAGAAGCGTAAATGTTTGTGTCGATAAGAAGAGACAATGTACTTATATTTCGGGGAAAATCTGGAGCTTGATATCGTTGTGAACAGGTTAAGATTGACACTCATATTTTAGGTATTCATAAGGTAATAATATTGAATACAGAATGTCGTGGGTTGAGGACTCCAACCGTGCCCATGGTTTTTATTTCATCTTTCACGGGCACTGCCTCTTGCGAAGAACTGACAAAACTTCCGAGAGTATCAATCTGTCATGAAAAAGTGCTTCTCAACTTTGCCGTTCGGAATCGGCGTTAAATTGTAGGTCCTCTCAATTCTTCACACGCACCTAGAGAATTGTTGATGAGAGTAAGCCTCTTAGGCCTTGGCTCTTCAAGAGCTGTCGCGCCACTCTATTTATTTTATTTTTTTTTTTAATTTGACGTTAATGGCTGGACGCCCCTTTAAATAGCTCTGAGAACATTCAGAGAAATACATTTTTAATGTAAATGTGCCTCATTCCGGTTCTTTTATAAGTAACCGGTCACATTAATGAGAGCATGTAATTAGTCGTAAGCATTTAACATTTTCAATATCCACTGACTGGTGGATTAAATTATGTAAGTACTTTCACTAACTAATCAAACTGACCATTGATCAGCAATTTGATACCTTTTTACAGACTCGCTCAGATTTCATATTGAAATTAATTTGCTTCACGTTAAAGTTTATTTAGTTGATTTCTTCATCAGATCTTACCAGGTTAAGATCAGAAACACCTTTTCGAAAACAACCAAATCAGGTATTCCACAGGGTAGTCGGTTAGGACCCTTATTCTTTATTTTCAATCAATGATGTACCATTATGTGTTCAAAAAAGAAAAATTCTTATCTTATTTAAGCCCCCGTGTGCATTAATGGGGAATGGAGAGGAAGATTCAACAGCGAACTTTACGGGTTGTACATTGTACATATGTACATTGTACAACGACACGAACCTAGCCCGAAGAGTTTGACCCTCGATGGACACCAATGCTACGGCCCGGAAAGCCTTGGACGCTTTTTCCGAGGGACGTAGAAGGAGAGGAAGACCACGACTTAGGTGACACACCCAAGTGGAAGAGGACCTCAATCAACTTGGAGAACAAAACCAGACACAGCTAGCTAGCGAGCTGGCTGGGGAAGACTGTTGGTTGAAGCCCAAGTCCACACCCTAAGTAAGAAGCGTTTTTGGCTTCAACTTTTGAGTTTTCTGCAAATTCTATCTGTTTGAAAAGTATAATTTAATTTCACTTTTTCTTTTTTTGAAATGTTCGCCTATTCGTCAATGAAATGCAATATCGAAAAGACGAGAAGTTAGTATGCTCATTTATCCTCAACTTTTATTTTGTTTATGTCTGATTTGCAATTACCAGCGAACATGTGGGAGAATATGTGCAAATGTCGTTAAACCTTATTATCTACTGTCTGAACAAATATTTTGATGTTTACTTCTTTGATTCCGCTGCAGGGTTTTATTATGTTTGTGTCTGCTGATGTAATTTGAAGAGAGCCGTCCTTGAATTCAATTAAATTGCGAACGATATTCTTTGATAAATAATAAGGAACGCATTTATTGAGTGATATGCATAAAAACAAAGTATTTACTTAAAGTAAAAGATCAAAGTAATTACTTTGATTTCAAGTTTTTCAGTATTTACTTCGTTTCGTATGCATAAAAAAAGTAGATACTAAAAAGTAAAAACTTTAAGTATTTACTGAATTCATCCAAATTAATACTGTAATTCATCTAAAATTGATAGTAAATACTTTTTTTTTAATTTTATATTGAGTTTTTACAAAAGATCTGGCAGGTGTTCAGCCAACAAAAATTCTGAGTGCAGGTGTTCAATCGACAGGACATCTGGCTAGTCCCAGGAGCAGGTGTTTAATCAAACATCTAGCTTATCACCTCAGGTGTTCAACCGTGAAAACATTTGGCAGGTGTTTGATCGAGGCGCAGTTCATAAAGAAGGCATAAATGGCGAACCATTAAAGCGGAAAACACAAAGCTGCTTTGCTGTTAGCGTTGAGGAAAGTATAAAGTTCAAGCATAGGAATTGCTTGGATGTTAATGGACACATATCCTTTGCGGATGTGTGTCGAATCCAAGGCGCCTATGCAATTTGGGAATCCTTACTTGTTAAGCCATTCTTGTTTTGCCTTTAACTGCTGCTCATAATTTAATGGAAATTTTATTCAGTTAAAAGCTTTGTTCCTTATTGATTTCGCAACAGAATTCACTTTGTCACCAATGTCTTCACCAACACCTATTTGGAAGCCAGGATCTCCAACATACCTCAAAAAAATCTTCATCTTTTCTTTCCTTCTTAGATCTTTATACAACAAACTTAACTTTTCTTTGGGGAAGCAAATTATTTTCGAAGCGAATTCACTTCTAGGGAGATAAGTCTAGTTTTTAAGGTTCGCACGGAGATGCTTGAGCTTAACTACAGACCTCACAGAAGTGATATGAATCCTATCTGTACGCTATGCAACCTCAATCAAATTGAAAATGTGTTTCACTTCCTAGCGTTATGTCCAATCTTACAAGAGATCCGGCGATTCTACTTCAATAAGAGCTTCCTTTCGTTTGAGGATTGCCTTGGAGTTTTGAATGGTGAGAGTGGGTGGAAATTGCTTATTCGGTTTTTCTCTGAAGCTGTCGCATATAGAAATTCATTCATTGACATGTAATGTAATGCTCAATCTCATATAATTTTGTTTTAGCTAAACTAAAAGCCCGCTTCTTCGTTGATATTGAAGGTCTTTAATTGCTCTTCTATTTTTTTATTCT
Source organism: Sphaerophoria rueppellii (assembly GCA_920937365.1). Taxonomy (NCBI): domain Eukaryota; kingdom Metazoa; phylum Arthropoda; class Insecta; order Diptera; family Syrphidae; genus Sphaerophoria; species Sphaerophoria rueppellii. The sequence goes on along the minus strand of CAKKXW010000001.1, from coordinate 31,305,843 downwards.
TTTTTTTGTATCTTAATAAATTAAATAAAAATTAAATCTATAGACAAAAAATACCAACAATATTCATTATCTTTAATTTAACTAAACAAAACTAATAATTCTTCTTCTTCGAATGCAAACGTTGTCTCAAGAAGGACTAACAATGATTTAGTATTCCTTCATCAACTCGTAACAGGCGTCACAGATGCACCAGACCTTCTTAGTGCTATATTTTTTTATTATCGGGAGGGAGGTTATCACCTTCGCAGCATCGATCTAATTAAAGTCCCAAGACATAGGACCAATTACGGAATGCATGAGCACTTGACAACGATGAGTAGACTTTTGAATTATAATACGGATCTTATTGACTTTCATATTAATAAGAATAAATTAAAGACTATGCTTAAAACCAGTGTAGCACGCTCTTAATTGTTTTAATTGTTGTCTAATCATGTATTGTTTTTTATTTGTTTGTATTTGTATAGTCATTTCTAGTGTAAGTATTCGTTTGTTTTAGATTGCCTACTAACAACTAACACTGCACTAAGTGATGAGCCAGTCTGTTAACACAGTTTTCTGGGTTAAAGACTAATGGTCGTTAGATGTTGCTTGCTTTAAGCTCTCTTCGACTTTATCTGATAGTGTAAAAAAAAAAAGACTTTAAAATTGGGTCAATTTAATTAAATACTCACCAATAAAGTGTTCACTTAACCAATCCACATTTTCTTTCTCAAAACGGTATAGTTGCTTAAAATTTGACACCGAATTGGATCTTCTTACTTTATAAAATTTTTGCCATTTCGACAAAATTGAAAAAATCCGCAACAAAGGAAATATTAATATTTAGAACCTGGAGGAAAAAAAGTATTTACTGTAATATTTTCAAGTTGCTATTTTGTAACTTTGAAAAAATTGAGTAAATGCTGAAGAAAAAAAGTATTTGCTTGTTATTATGCATACGGAATAAGGTATTTACTGAAAAAATTCATACAATAAAAGAATTTGCTATGAAAAAAAAAAAATAATTTATACTATAATTTCGGCTTTTACTTTGTTTTTATGCATATAAAAATAAGTAAATATTTTAAAAAATTCAGTAAAAGTATTTACTAGGTTTTATGCATACGGCTCATTGTTTATGTTTTAAGTGTGATTGCTTGAAAGTCAAATAAAGGAATAAACAAACAGGATTAAGGCTGAACATCGAAACACAAAGCGGAAAAAGTATAAAAAGTGAGTGTTTTCGTTTTGAGAACCTTTGTGCACAGTGAAAGCTCGGTCATGGTCAAATTTTTGCTCACGCTCACCCTAAAATAATAAAAGAGAGTTATTCAGACATGCATTTGTAGAAGAAGTACAGCAGATAATTTCCACTATTTTGTACTTTTTGGCCCTTTGTGTTCCGATGTAGTTCAGCCTTTAGTCTCGATTTTGCAACATGATTTGAAAATACCAATTTTTTTAAGGGAGTGGTAAGTAGCTTAACAAAATGCTGAAAGAATAAAAGTTCGTTCTCCTTAATTCTCATCACTTTGAGTGGCTTATAAGAAGCTTGAATTAATCTTTTTTCATTTTATTTCGATATCAACTCGACGTCAATCTTAAAACAAAATACTAGCCCCACGATACACAATTCTCGTTGAATAAGTCCTCATAGAGCAGCAGCGCTTAACAAAAACCTACTTACACCATATACAGTCCAAGAGCCATTACTCGTCATCATCAAAATATTTTAAATCACTACCTTGTTGTTTTAATCAGTTCTTGAGAAACAAGTTCACAGACTGCCATTGCTCTGTTCAATTTCCGTTTTCCGCTAGTTAATTCGAGACTAGCTTCCTTCCACAACAAAAGCAAATGAAATAAACTCCATGATTAATCATCTTTTACTTGCTCTCTTCAAAAAATAAAAAGAGGCATCGACAAATGGTGGAGCGAAATATACAGCGGAAGTTCCGGTGCTACATCTTCCCGCTCAATATGAATTCCCAACACCAACAAAACACAGAAGTGTGAATTTCCGCCAAAACACTGCATAAAAAATGAGACAAAAAACAAACGCAATATAAACTCGACTACATCTAAACGTTTCGTGTGCAGTGATGCAGTTGCAAGTGCAACACCCCATATTTTCTTCCCTTAAACTTCATAACGGTTAGCAGCTTATTGTCGTCTCAGACTATGTGGGAGTGAGTGTATGCACATAGTCCTTAAATAATAACGTTGAATTCTCGAGATTAGTTTTTGTTGTATTTTATGAAACAGGCGTTCTTTTTTGTGAAGGGTGAATACTTTAACTGCATAAAGAATCCTCGAACAACGATAATGTAACATAATGCATGCCACTAAGCGATCCTAAGGACCAAACTCTTGGTGTCAATGATAGACGGTTTTCGCCGTTGCTTTCACCGCGCGCCGCCACACTGTCATCATCGTCGACGTTTTTCTTCTACAAGTCTGTTCTGTTGACGAGCAGAGTGGCAGAGTTATGCTGTTATGGTGCAATGAAACACCAGTGGACTTGCCCAAAGAGAAGATGGATGTTTAAGGGAAGAAAAGTTTTCTTTTATTTGTCTTTTTTTTTTTGGAAATTCAAGTTTTTCACCATCATGTCGTGGCAAAAGATTAACGGGAGAATTTTAACAGCGAAGGCGACAAAAACTTCCAAACTCTACTGACAAATAATGATAATACCTTCGGGTCTCGCGTTCTTCTTCATTTTTGTCTGTAAATACCTAACGTTTTTTTGTACGCTTTCTGCGATTTTTACTGCCTGTGAAACATACTTTAGAGCTATAAGTCAGAAAGGAGTAATTAAGGGTGGTAAGGAAGAGTTTTTGATAGTAAAATCACGATGATTTGAACTATATTTATACAGTTTTTATTCAGTTTCAGGATTTGTTCGCTTTTACACAAAAAATGAAGTCTTTTAACTTTTACGTCCAATTGTAGAAAAACATGTTTTGCTGGCATAGTGGCATAAAGAGGTAAGTCTTCTAAATATCACCTACAAGTCTACAGCTCTCCGGAACGTTTAAAGCCGTTCGTCAGCAACTTCATGAGCTTCGAAAAATATCGATTGCACCACGAACTTTTTGAACAAACTTTTGAACAGTTGGCAGTTGCGCCTCAGGAGCAGTGGATTTTCCCTTTCATTTCATTTGCCAAGGTGTGATATTGCTTTTGCTTAGAGGGAAATTACCGTATCAAAAACCTGATAAAACAAAAATCTCTTCAGTGAGCACATCCATTAATCCGCACATTTTATTTAATACTTTTCAACAAGCATATACACAAAATAACCAGCCACAAACACCACTCCAACAATCAAATGAAAATCGATCCAAAACAAAATGGGAATGTCCAAGTCCAGCTTCTGTTTCACGCTTCCAGTTTTATCGATGTCTTCAAATGATTTTACGAGTTTTGAAGTCAGTGCAATACAAACGATCAGGAAAAAGCCGTAAAGTCCAAAAAAGCAGCAATAATCTGGGTCATCAAAATGACTTGCTTCAATATCCATTTTCAAACAAATCCAAACCTACGGCAACGATAATTCAAAATACATCAAACGCAAATACAATTTTTAAACAAAATTACAAATTTGAGAGAATATCCATGAGCTTCTTGGATTTAATTTTAAAATTAAATCTACTTCATTCAACAAAATCACAAGCAGAAACAAGATCCTGTACCTTGAGTCAGCGTCAAACATTCTGCATTTAGAAATTTTCCATTCAATAAATTGAAGACAGCAAACAAACAAAAAAAAAGTCAAGTCAATTAAAATCCCAGTAAATGCAATTAGATTTAAAATCCAAAGTTGCTTTGGAACTTACGAATGCCCAAGTCAAAAACAATCCGAAAGCAATTAAATTCAATGTCTACCTTATCCTTTCCATTTCTCTCATGATGGCACACAAAATATTCTTAAAACCTTTTAACCCAGCTCATTAAGTAGGTTATGCAGTCTTGTCAACTCCGAACGTTCGCCGTCGTCGTCCTGTTGTCGTCGTCATTCGTCTGAACCAAAACAAAAACACTTTCGTCTGTAAACACTATCAATGCCACCAAACAACCCACCTTGCTATAGCCCGTCTTTAGCCAGAGAGAAGCTGGATGTATCAACTTTATTCTTAGTTTGAAGTGCTCGCCCAGCGCTCTTTTCTATCTAAACACATGTGTGCTTTTCATAAATTGCTAAAAAGGACCCCTTCGCTCCGGCCAAGTCATTTGGCAAATTAATTAAAATGCTTATTTGGATTTCGCTAATTCTATTTTGCCTCGCCTCTCCTTGCATTGACCCAAGAGCATCTTCAACGCGCTATAGCTTTGTGGGGTAGTAAGGTTTCACAACAAAAAGTTTTCGTACAACTTGTACACATCCATGGGGAAAACGGGATTGAGTTATTCTTTTGCCAAAAATAAGTTCACTGGTTGGCTCTCTGTTTTTGAAGCTTGAAGGGTATCACTGGATATAGACACATGAAAGTTTGCTCTAGGCGCAGCAACTCAATGAAGCTAAAGGACCGCCGTTTTGTGTGCTTGGAGCCGTAGCCTAGGTTCGTCATGAACTCATTCTACCGTTCAGATTGCCGGAAACAGGAAACACATCTCTCTCTCTTTCTCCCTCTCGCTCTCTCTCCTCTCTCTTTCTCTCCAAATGTGTGCTATGCCAAAAATAAAGTCATTAACTTGCCCTATCCTTTTAGTCCTCGAATGGCTTGTACACATTCGGCCAAAGAGAATGAACTTAATCTTTTTGCAGGGTATGTCTGTTTCGCTGTTAAGGGGGTTGTGTGGACTGCGGAAGTTGTTAATGTAACCTAGTTGCATGGCTACAGCATAATGCCATTTTTGAAGGGCAATAAAGTTTTGTATAGGAGGTGGGTTGTCATTTTGTAGAGTTGTAAAAATCAGACGAAGTATTTTCAAAATTCAACAACACTATTTGTGAACGCGTTTCACAAGTGAGACAACTCAAAAATTTAAATCAAAAAACAAATTCACTTGCGAAATTCTTTTGATTCTAAAATTCAAATGTTCCCCTATCTCTCTATAATCTAAAGTTATGGACACGGACAGAGCCGAGGGACATGCCCCAAGGAAGTGGGACCAAACATCAAACATTTTAGTTCAAGAGCTCAGATCCACGTTGAATTAACGACCGAACACAGGAGATCGCAGCTATTCGAATTTAATTGCATTTTGCTATTGTGAAAGTTTACATTTCTTAGTGATGGTGGTATGGAAGATGGTTTTGTTGTTCTATCTCTCTCTCTTCTATACATACACTCAAACACACAAACACACGCTAACAACAATTCAATTAAGCGTGTCCATCCACCGGTATATGATGCAGGATAACGAAATAAAAGAGCGATACAGCTTAGGGCTAAGTGCCGACAGCGACGATGACCGGATTGATTCACATCTACGTAATGTAGCTTCAGTGAAATGCAACTTGAAACCAAAATATTTCTATGCAGAAACGAGGCAAGAGTTGTTTGGAAAAAATATATACATACAAATATATATTTTGGATGCCATTGCCCTTTCAAACGTGCGAACTGTATACACTACAACAAAAAATGTGTGCATGTGTTTGTATCTTCAACCTTCATACTTTAAAGAGGATAAACTGTGGGTACTCTATAGATAGATGGGAATCTGTTTGAATCTGGAACTTATTGATGAAAATATTGGATAACCACGTTACACTCTAATATTCGTATTCTTTTTATAGAAACAACTTGACCCAGCTCTAGTTGATTCTTCATTTAAGGAAGTTCACGCATTTACATTCAACAACATGTTTACCAACCTCTGTCGTATTGGAGGATTTGTGAACACCAGTGTGAACCAACCTTAATGTTTTGGGTTGATTCTTTCAAGGTGTGTTCGATGTACTCTCTGGGTCGCTCTTAAAGTTGCTCTTTTTTGGCCCCGGTGCATTTCCTCCATGCCCGCATCGGGACGCACTGAACTGAACTAAATTTTTTCGGAGCTGGAATTGCGGTACCGAAGGGTGCTAGGGTCAGTTATATCGAGCGAACCTAATGACATTTCGTCGCGAACTAACACGCAAGCAAAAGCTGTTTGACACCACTGTTATATCTGACAGTTCAATTTTTTTGTTTTTGTTTTAATAACCTAAATTTTTTAAAATTTTATCTGCACAAAAAGCACATACTTTCGTTTCTTAAGACGCATAATGTTTGAATTCTTCGCTCCAAAAGAATGTCATAGCTACACTTCTTCTTTTGCACTGTTGCTGCGGCAAAAATTATAAAGGCTGGAATACAAACATGCTTTATCTTTGGCTTTGTCTGACGTTCAAGAGTTCAGTCATAGAAATTCAATGCATACTATCACAATGAAGCTTCGACTCTACGTTTCGTTTGACATTCGCAAACAAAAGGACGTAATATGACTACAATTAGAAGCTTAAGGAACTGAAGCTTCTTAAAAACCGATAGAACATCTTCTGTAGCAAAAGATCAACTTGTGATTTGTGTGGGACTAGTCTTCACATCGTTTTGGGGAAAATAAAATTGATGATAAAAGGCATTTGATACAGTGCCAGACTGGCACTATCGACGGTATTGACGTTTACATTCTTTGTTGGATTAGAAACTTTTACAGTTGTACTGTAAAATACAGAGATTCGTTGTTTTGCCTTACTACGTGAATGTGGGAAGCCTTTCCAACCTCTGCCTCCATATTCAGTGCGACATTCAGGTATTCAACCAAAACTGAACTGTAACTCTGAAATATGTGATGTTCTTTTGCAAGTAATTTTAGTCAGTCTTTCATCGATACTCCCATATCTGTGGATACTGATTTTCTTTGATTATCTGCGAAACTGTCCCCAAGTAACTTTCAACAATGTTCTTAATCGACTTTGAAAAACTTGTTCATTGTATGTGCCTCCTTAAGGAAGACTATTCTTTTGGTCCGGATGGTATTCCACCCATTGTTTTAAAAAAATGTAGGATGGTTTTTGGCCTTGCCTCTACGATAATATTTTTGAATTGTCATTAAAAACTAGGAAATTCCATATCATGTGGAAAAACTGCTTACATAACACCTGTTTTCAAGAAAGGAGACAAGTCTGATATTACAAATTATAGGCCTATATCTAAACTGTCTTGCATTCCAAAGCTTTTCGAGCAAGTTGTTTGTGATAATTTAGTCTTCTACACCAAAAATGTCATATGCTTTGAACAGCATGGCTTTATGCAGAAACGTTCAACGGTGACAAACCTTCTTGAATTTTTGCATAAATGTTTAAATTCTGTAGAAAGTGGAAAGGAAGTTGATTGCGTTTACACTGATTTTTCCAAAGCGTTTAATCAATTTTCTCATACTATTATCAAGTTTAAATTGAATTCATATGGCTTTCCTTCAGGATTCGTCAAATGGATTTCTTCTTATCTTGATAACAGATCTTACCAAGTAAAGTTCAGAAACTCTTACTCAAAACCTTTCATCGCCAAGTCGGGTGTACCACAAGGTAGTCATCTAGGGCCCCTTTTATTTATTTTAGCTATTAACGATGCTCCGTTAAGTGTTCGAAATAGTAAAATACTTATCTTTGCTGATGATATGAAGATCTTCAAAAATATTTCATGTAATGAAGATCGCGTTCAACTGCAAGATGATATTAATAGGTTTGTTGTCTGGTGTGAAAAGAATAATTTAAATCTTAACCCACGAAAATGTCAGACAATGACAATTTCAAAAAAGCGAAATCCTTCATCATATGATTATGTTATCTCCCAACACATCATATCCCGTGTTTTTAAGGTAAAGGACTTAGGAGTTCTTTTCACATCCAATTTAGATTTTTCAGAATACATTAACAACATCGTCAACAAAGCTAACTCAATGTTAGGATTTATTAAGCGTTGGTCCAAGGAATTTCTTGACCCTAACGTTACTTTTAGCTTGAATAACAGTTTAGTTCGACCCCATCTTGAATATGCATCACAAGTTTGGTCTCCTCATTATGACATACATATTGAGAGACTTGAATCAGTTCAACGCAATTTTACACGTTTCGCCTTTAAAGGGCTTCAGTTGATTGATCCCAATAATATCCCTTCTTATGATGATCGACTTACATTTTTCCAGATGCAAAAACTTTGTCAAAGGAGAACAAATAATGATATTGTTTTCCTTCATCAAATTATTACTGGTGTCACTGATGCTCCAGATATTCTAAATTCTATCCTCTTTAATTATCGAGGTGGAGATTATGTTTTGCGTTCTCATAGTTTGATTAAAGTTCCTAAACATAGAACAAACTACGGAATGCATGAGCCACTGACAAGAATGAGTAAACTTTTGAATGCGAACGAAAACTTATTTGATTTTCATATCAATAAAATACACTTTAAAACAAATTCTTAAGACCAGTGTACCACGTTCTTAAATGTTTTCTGTATTTGTTTGTATTTTGTTCATTATGTAAAATTGTTTGTTATCTATTTATAACTCTTTTTTATTTTTTATTTTTTACGAACTTGACACGTGAATTCTACACGCGTATTTACTTTGTTTCTTTGTTTTTTTTTCATGTTTTTAATTTTTTTTTTTTTTATTTCAAAATTTTTCATTTTCATTTTTTTTTTTATTTCTTCCAATATTTTAATTTAAAAACTTTAAATTATTTTGGTTTTCCTTTTATACCTGCTTGCATTAAGCAGTCCCAAACTCTTATCTTCCTTAAATTCATATGGCCATCACTTTTATTTATTCCAAATAATTTCTAATTAAGTGCCGATACGATTAACAACCGTAACTGAAATCGTACTCGGTGAAAATGGACCCCAGCGCGCGGTATCTGGGGGGAAAAGAGGCTGGGATTATTAAATAAATAAAAAACCAATGATGCTCACTGTGCAAACAAAAAACCGTTGAGTGTGCGCTATTATGAAAGAAAAAATTGTATGTTGACAGAGTGTTGCAGGCCGGGTCAGATGGTAGGCTAAGCAAATCAATCTATTAGTTCACTTTTGAAGGGGAAGAACCAGCTTTCTAGTAAAGTGTATTTTAACATGAAATATAGGAAACCAACACTTATACTCCGGCTTCTAGCTCGAACCACTACAAATTAAACCACATACGGCCATTTAAAAAGGATGAAGTTTCAAAGCTATGTTATGTCTTTAAGTGCATTAAGATGCATTCAATTAAGGTTATTAGCAACTTAACTTCAAAAACTAGTATAATAGCCTCAAAGAAACTATGAACTGGTACGAAACTTTAACTAGAGTTTCAAAACAAGTCTCCTAAGGTGATGATGCTCTCCCAGATGGTATAGTATCCTTATTGCAGACATCCATCAGTAATCCTGTTGGAATTTAATGGATAGAGCCGCCTCATAATTAAAACATTATTTGTTCTACAAAATGTTAAGTTTTCGCCTCACCATTTCAATGGCTTGAATCATGTTCATTAGTTAAAGTACTTAGAGAGGAAAAGTGCTACGCAATTTGTGATTCTTTCCTTCTTCACTGAAAGAAAAAGTTAGAAATTTAATTAAAACAATGTCCATAGAATTATAATTGAAAGAGTCCTTTTTAATGATTGTAGTTTTATAGTTCCGTGTTCTTCTATTCTAGTTTAATGAAACCTAGACTGAAGACTGTTGGACTTCTAATTAATGGTTTTCTTAAAAATGTTTAAACTCACTTGTTTGCTTTTTTCAGTACAAACTTATATTATTGAAGAAGACGAGTATAACTACTCATATTTTGTTAAAAAGTTCTTACTTATTAGGCATCCTGTATGCTTTCAATGGATGCTACCTTATAAAGGGTTTTTCAATAGAGACGCTGCAAAAAAAAAGGACCGTTAGGGACAGCATACGACGCCATATTTTTTCCCGCTCTCTTGACATTTCTCTTCAATAAGGTTTGCCATTTCATCATGGAAAGGTATACGATCCAACAACGAGTCGAAATTATTAAAATTTACTACCGAAATTCGGAGTCAGTGGTCAACACTTTAAGAGCGCTACGTACAATTTATGGTCGTCATAATCGTCCTGCCAGATCAACAATTGAGTGTCTATAGTGGAAAAATTTGAATCCACAGGCTCAGTACAAAATGTTTCCGTGCCAGTGAGACAAAGAAGTGCCCGTAGTGTCGAGAATATTGCTGCCGCTAGCGCATCAATTGCGGAAGACCCAAATCAGTCTCTCACACGTCGTTCTCAAGCATTGGGCATCTCTGTGACGTCGTTGTGGCGAATTTCGCGAAAAGAGCTTGGCCTACATCCTCACAAGATCGAATTGACGCAAGAACTGAAGCCGCTTGAATTGAATCGTGAATTGGGCTGAGCAACAACTTGAAAATGATCCGGATTTTCATCGAAAAATCATCTTCAGCGATTAGGCTCATTTCTGGCTGGATGGCTTCGTCAATAAACAACATATGCGTTATTGGTCAGGCAGCAATCCACATGTGCTTCACGAGACACCATTACATTCCGATAAAATCACTGTTTGGTGCGGTTTACATGCTGGTGGTGTCATTGGGACGGCCCAACACGTAGTTCGATGAGCACATTATCTCCAGAAATGGACCTGTGAATTGGCCGCCTCGTTCATGCGATTTAACGCCGTTAGACTATTTCCTGTAGGGCTACGTCAAATCTATAGTTTATGCTAACAAGCCAGCGACGATTGATGAACTTCGTACGAATATCGAACGTGAAATTGCAGCAGTATCGGCCGATTTTTGCTTGGAAACCATCGAAAATTGGGTACAGCGTCTGGACTTCTGCAAGCGTGCCCGTGGTGGCCATGCAAAAGAAATCGAGTTCCATACATAATGTCATTAAATGTTCTTCCACAGGAATAAAGAATTTCATTGATACCCAAAAACCGTTTCTTTTTATTTTAGAAAACATTTGTAGCGTCCCTATTGAAAAACCCTTTATCTCTTCCACTAGGATTTATACTTCAACATACAGAAACACTCTATTGAAAAGTAACGGATTATCTATTTTGCGGTTAAAAAGTATATGTCTGGAATTATATATGTGTCAAATTAAGTTCATAAACAATTTTTTTTTTTCAGCTGATAGTCTGAAATTTGGAAAAATGGATCGTTTAACTATCGCCCAACGTATAAAAATTGTTAAAATATACTACAAGAATGGTGATTCTGCCACATCCACATATCATGCTTTAAGAGGAGATTATGTTTTACATAATCGTAGGTAAATAAACAAGCAATTGGTAAAATTGTAAAGAAATTTGAAGTGACTGGATGTAAGGCCTGTGCCTCATCATTCCGCTCGTACCACTAAAAACATCGCTGCTGTAAGTGAAAATGTTCCCGAATACCCGAATGTGTCGATTCCTCGACGTTCTGTTTCTGTTTCAAGAGATATTTCCTGGTCGCGTAATTTCTCATCGCGGCGATATCAACTGGCCATCAAGATCATGTGATTTGACACCGCTGGACTTTGATTTATGGGGCTACGCAAAAAAACCGTGTTTATGCAAACAAACTTTTACCGCTTGCGCACTTAAAAACCAACATTCGTCAAGTTATGGCTGAGATACCGCTCAATATGTGTCAAAAAGTGTTCGAAAATTACTTCAGAACCATCAATATTTGCAACAATTCGCGTAGTGATCATTTAAATGATGTAGTGTTTGACACATAATGTCAACGTTCAAACTTTATAATAAAAAAGATAATCATGAAAAAAAGTATTTTATATGTTTTATTTACGTTTACTTTTGAAACATCAAAATGGATAACCGTTTTCAACGTGAATATTTTAGTCATCGTCAATTTTTAACCAAACAAAAACAATTCCCATCAAAATTTCACATCATTAAAATTGCAAACAATAAATAGTTATTTATTTTTGTTTGTTTTCGGTTTTAACTATCATCCTCAAGGCTCTTCAATTACATAATGCTTTGGTGCAGTAAAATTCGTTAAGTTTACGGATCAAATTTGAAATTACGCAGCATTCATTTCTATACACTGTGAATTAACTAGAATTTATTTGAAGCTGATTTTAGAATACAAAGGAGAATGGGCAAATTGGTCCACCTAGCGTCCACGAATGAGATATACATCGTTGGAAAGCTTAGTTTTAGTACATCATTTTATTATATGGGCACAAATCTGTAAACCATGGGGTTCCAGCAGTACATGGCAACGAAGATTGCAATTAATGATACAATTTATTTAAATATTTTTCCGTTAAAATTATCAAACGGATTACTTTTGGTGACTTTTATGCAGTCCGATATTAAGGAGCTTTTATACTTGTGTTCGTCAACAGGAATATCATGATTCTTGATGATACTATCACCAAACAGTACCAAAATTATGGGTTGGAATCGGATAAGGCTATAGTCGATAATTAATAATCAAAATCGACATAGTAGGAGAGCCGCTGAAGGGCGACCTTCACCCAACTGTTAACCGGCTGAAACTTTTTCTTATGAAATTTAGTTTGAAAACATATATGAATATGATAGCTTGCCTAACGAAAAGTGTGCCAGGCTATATTAAATTTAACTTTATTTGAATCAATTACTAACTCCTCCTTTACCCATACATTAAAATAAAACTTTGTGCCACATCCATATGTGTAAGTGGGCTTGAGACAAGAAAAAAATTGTATGGGAGAGGGGGGCCTATTCCCCCCGTTTAGCCAGGAGGGGCAGTTTTCTGAAAAATTGGCTAATTTTTTTCTAAAAAATATTAAAATTCAACGGCTTCATCTACAACAACGTGTTATACCTTTCTGCAAAGCCAAAAACATAGGCTTTCATTTTGTATTTAAATTTATTTGTTTTAAATAATAGTTTTAGAAAAAATAATTTTCAAACTCAAAATTTTGCAAAAAAAAAAAAAAATGTTAAATTTTTAGTTAATTTTTTTTCAAAATTTCATGTGATTAAGTACTTATTTTGCATTCAACATTCAATACTGTCAATAATTTTGAATATAAAAAACAGTAACGTTAAAATAAAAAAGTTTTTCTTAAAAGCAAAAAGTGATTTTGTTTTTTTCTTTATATCTCGACAATGGCAAGGTATTTTTCAATTCGGTTTACTGGTGTTCGACTAAAAATTAAAAACAGCATTTTGCCCATTCTCCTTTAAAGCCTATAATTCCCGAACAACACATTCACCAGAATTTGCTAAAATGATGTGAAAATTGATCTCAATTTTTTCGCCGTGAGCTTTGTTGGTTTTGCAATGCATTTCTGGTCTTGCATATTTTGTAAGAGGCTTAAATTATCCAATTTACATGAAATAATGGGTTTGATGCATTGATCAATATTGCTTATAGCACTTATGATTGGATTTGCCAACGTTTTTCTTTGAAAAGGCGATAATCAATACTTTTGTAATATTCATTTGTATGGAATTAAAATTAAAACAGAAATAATGAGTTGACAACTATTTTTTTTTCTTTTTATAACTGAAACCCAAATCCCTTGTTAAGGTATTAAAAATTAATATTTGGCTTTTGTTTGAAATCATAAAGGAATTCCAAGAATAACTGTATTTGCGAGTTCAATATTTTTAATTTTTTTTTTTTTGTAGTAAAAAAAACTAGGTAATGCATTTTATTGTAATTTAGCTCTGGCATATCAGGCACATTTATTGGAAAAATCTAAAATTTTTCTCAAGGGTTTCTTGTTTGTCCGTTTTTCACGTCACAACGACATGATTTTTTGTGTGCATGTAGTTAGGAGCCTGGAGAGAGCTTTAAGTTAATTTTACCGCAGTAAAATATATCATTCCCAGCTCATTCCCAGCTCATTTCATTGGAATCCCCCTTCTGTGTTGATCATTAGTTGTTTTTTTTTTAATTATAAGTTGCGACAATACAGCAACAACAGCAAAAGTGGATGGACACGAGGAAGGGGAAAAGGAAAGAGAAGTTCCCCCACATAAGCTGCTTTGGAGATAAGGCATCCCAATAGTGCTTATGCGAAATTTTATTAAATTTTATCTTAAGAGGGTCAAACGTCCTTTACCGAACTTTGAGCTACACACTAATCGCAATTAACTGATTTAATATTTTATAACCGTTATTTATCGATATATTCTAGAATTAATTATCGATATATTCAGAATTAATTTCAAAAACTTGCTTTATTAGGAATAAATAGAAGGAAAAGTACGTATACGCCACAGTGACCAAAAAGCTATATTGACATGAATCGAACTGTGGATTTAGAACCAAACGCAACTACCGCATTAATTCGGCTACATCTCATGACCCTCAGATTTGAGACTATCAGGAAGAATAAGGTGTGTCACTTCTGGGAAGAAGAAACTGATGGTGACAAAGCACTAAGCTTATTACGATGTTTTTGAAGCCAGGCAAATACGTTACTCAATAAATTTAGCGGAAAAAATGCTTAAACTTTCACATATCAGGAGGCAAAAGTTCCACAAAGTCCACGTTTGTATTTCCTTGAAGATTTATTGAAAACGAGACCACAAAAGCAGTTAAATCCCATCAGCACGCACCGCCGCAACCCGATTGCAAAAGTTCTTACAACAAGTGAATTTGTATTCATTGATTTTTATGGTTTATTTATAAGTAAGCCCGCAGCCACAATAACAGACAATAATTTTGAAATTTCTTACAATGCAAGGACAGTTTTATTACAATTCAACAACTGAAACACATTGCACTGAGAGTATCTATGTAGCACATTTTGCTGCAATCAATGATTTACAGCCATGCTCTATTGAACAACAGCCAATTCTTCCCGACAAAAAACGCTGAAAAGTTTCCATTGATTTCTTGAGTAAAGAACTTTTCATGAGATTGTTTTTGCAAAATTTTTATTGCCTAGCCCCTTATACTTAAATTTAACACTTTTTGATATAGTTTTGTAGAAAAGCTATTAGCTTTAACGACGAAATTAAAATTTGAACCTACCTTTCGTCAACAGATTTAAAGTTGTCACAAGGTAGTGCGTATGAAATACATACTCTAAAACTAAACTATTCTTTGGTCTGAACTTTAAGTTCATAGACTTTTTGGCACCACACATACCATTCAAAGAAGAGAAAGCCTCATTTGAGGATAAGAGAGAACGTTGGAAGTTACTTTGCTTGTATCAAAAATGCAACCCAAGGGTGTTTGGGTGGAATAACTTTAAAGTTAAGTGAAAAAGTTTCATGGCATTTGAAAATTTTTCTAAAATCTTAAGTTTGTTCGGGGACTGTGAGCTCGGTGACAGTATTTAAGAAGGAAAATTTATATTCAGGAGAGAATTTTTTGTTGCTGTTCGCTTGTAAGTTTTATTCTCCTGTTTCAATCACATGAAAATGACCAGCAGAGCTATGCAATTTGCTGTAAACAAAACTTAGTCCTGTCTCTGCCGTTAAAAACCTGTTCACCAAAAGGAGTTTGATGTTATTAAAATACAAATACTACACAAATAAAAAATATATCTGAAAGAAAATAAAGATCTAACTTAAAATTGCAGGGGTGGAACATCATCTTGATTGGGGTTCTCCTTACAAGGTAGAACAATCAATTAATGCTGACAAATTTGGTGTACATTCCCTGAAATGTTAACATCGTTAACATTGGAGAAAGTAAGATCATTGCACTTGATATTTCAAAGGCATTTGATAAAGTCTGGCATCCTGCTTTTTTATCGAAAATGCGTGCCTTCGGTAACAATTAATCCCTTCTTCGTTGGATTAGAAACTTCTTTCGAACCGTTCAATACAAGTTGAATTGGACGGATTCAAGTCTGAAACCCACAATATAAATGCTGGTGTGCCCCAGGGCTCCGTTTTGTCTCCGACTCTCTTTCTCATTTTCATAAATCATGTCCTGTCTGTTACTTCAAACCCAATAAATTGTTTCGGTGACGATAGCAACCTTAGATTCCTTTATTCACATCCCTCCTCTACGAGTGTGAAACTGTTACGAAAACCCAATGCTGCCTTTGTCGCTAAAGCAAAATATAATCTCCTTGTCACTGTCCATGAGTGAAACTTGCATCAATGAGACCGAATATCTCTAGATTCTCGGTATAAGCATAACTGACCACCTCTAGAAATGCCCATCAGTTTACCCTCAAGCCCAACTTTCGACGTAATCTCAAGTGTAGAGAATGAGTTTTTAATGTAGTTAGGAGCCTGGAGAGAGCTTCAAGTTACTTTACCGCAGTAAAATATATCATTATATATCATTCCCAGCCCATTTCAGTGGAGATCCCCCTTCTGTGTTGATCATTAGTTGTTTTCTCTTTTATTTATAAGTTGCGACAATACACCAACAGCAGCAAAAATGAATGGACACGAGGAAGGGGAAAAGGAAAGAGAAGTTCCCCCACATAAGCTGCTATGGAGATAAGGCATCCCAATAGTGCTTATGCGAAATTATATAAAATTTTATCTTAAGAGGGTCAAACGTCCTTTACCGAACTTTGAGGTACACACTAATCGCAATTAACTGATTTATTATTTTATAACCGTTATTTATCGATATATTCTAGAATTAATTATCGATATATTCAGAATTAATTTCAAAAACTTGCTTTATTAGGAATAAATAGAAGGAAAAGTACGTATACGCCACAGTGACCAAAAAGCTATATTGACATGAATCGAACTGTGGATTTAGAACCAAACGCAACTACCGCATTAATTCAGCTACATCTCATGACCCTCAGATTTGAGACTATCAGGAAGACTAAATTGTGTCACTTCTGGGAAGAAGAAACTAAAGGTGACAAAGCACTAAGTTTATTACGATGTTTTTGAAGCCAGGCAAATACGTTACTCAATAAATTTAACGGAAAAAATGCTTAAACTTTCACATATCAGGAAGCAAAAGTTCCACAAAGTCCACGTTTGTATTTCCTTGAAGATTTATTGAAAACGAGACCACAAAAACAGTTAAATCCCATCAGCACGCACCGCCGCAACCCGATTGCAAAAGTTCTTACAACAAGTGAATTTGTATTCATTGATTTTCTATGGTTTATTTATAAGTACATTCTAAGCCCGCAGCCACAATAACAGACAATAATTTTGAAATTTCTTACAATGCAAGGACAGTTTTATTACAATTCAACAACTGAAACACATTGCACTGAGAGTATCTATGTAGCACATTTTGCTGCAATCAATGATTTACAGCCATGCTCTATTGAACAACAGCCAATTCTTCCCGACAAAAAATCGCTGAAAAGTTTCCATTGATTTCTTGAGTAAAGAACTTTTCATGAGATTTTTTTTGCAAAATTTTTATTCTGATTGCCTAGCCCCTTAAACTTAAATTAAACACTTTTTGATATTATTTTTGTAGAAAAGCTATTAGCTTTAACGACGAAATTAAACTTTGAACCTACCTTTCGTAAACAGATTTTAAGTTGCCACAAGGTAGTGCGTATGAATTACATACTCTAAAACTAAACTATTATTTGGTCTGAACTTTAAGTTCATAGACTTTTTGGCACCACACATACCATTTAAAGAAGAGAAAGCCTCATTTGAGGATAAGAGAGAACGTTGGAAGTTACTTTGCTTGTATCAAAAATGCGACTCAAGGGTGTTTGGGTGGCATAACTTTAAAGTTAAGTGAAAAAGTTTCATGGCATTTGAAAATTTTACTAAAATCTTAAGTTTGTTCGGGGACTGTGAGCTCGGTGACAGTATTTAAGAAGGAAAATTTATATTCAGGAATTTTTTGTTGCTGTTCGCTTGTAAGTTTTATTCTCCTGTTTCAATCACATGAAAATGACCAGCAGAGCTATGCAATTTGCTGTAAACAAAACTTAGTCCTGTGTCTCTGCCGTTAAAAACCTGTTCACTAAAAGGAGTTTGATGTTATTAAAATACAAATACTACACAAATAAAAAATATATCTGAAAGAAAACAAAGATCTAACTTAAAATTGCAGGGGTGGAACATCATCTTGATTGGGGTTCTCCTTATTTTTAAATTTTAAATTAAATTTTTACCTCGTTTTGGAGAAAGTAAGATCGTTGCACTTGATATTTTAAAGGCATTTGATAAAGTCTAGCATCCTCCTCTTTTATCGAAAATGCGTGCCTTCGGTAACTATTAAACGCTTTTTCGTTGGATTAGAAACTTCTTTCGAACCATTCAATACAAGTTGAATTGGACGCATTCAATATAAATGCTGGTGTGCCCCAGGGCTCCGTTTTGTCTCCGACTCTCTTTCTCATTTTCATAAATCATGTCTTGTCTGTTACTTCAAACCCAATAAATTGTTTCGGTGACGATAGCACCCTTAGATTCCTCTTATTCACATCCCTCCTCTACGAGTGTGAAACTGTTACGAAAACCCAATGCTGCCTTTGTCGCTAAAGCAAAATATAATCTCCTTGTCACTGTCCATGAGTGACACTTGCATCAATGAGACAGAATATCTCTAGATTCTCGGTATGTGCATAACTGACCACCTCTAGAAATGCAAATTAGTTTACCCTCGAGCCCAACTTTCGACGTAATCTCAAGTGTAGAGAATGAGTTTTTAGCCGTACTACTAGAATATAGAACTCTCTTCCACACTCTTTCTTTCCCAATCATAACAATGTTCAAGAATTCAAGACCAATGTACACCGACACCTCGATTCCAACCCTTTGCTTTCTTCCTAATGCAATCACTGTGTCTCTGGCATAAAAAGGGTATAAGAATCCCTTGAGTAGGTGCGAATTATAAAAAAAAAAAATGCCAAATCGTCAATTTTCATCCATTCATCTACGTAAAATCGTTTTTGTTTGCCTTTTCATTTTTCAAATAACCCAGAAATTGAGTTGAGAATTTCACGTTAATCCTCCCTATTTCATTTGGACCGAGGTAATATACCTTATCGTCAAATATTTTAAGCATTATACCTGCTCTCAAGATGCCACCATTTACATTTTTCCTGTTCTTAAATTCTGACGATTCTCTTAGCCCTTCAATACACGTCAATCAGTAGACCCTTCCCGTAGTGCATTGTTGATCTTTATTCACAGAGTAAGATTTAAAAGTGACTACAATTTATTCACCAGCAAGGAGAACCAGTTTTAGGGAACTCAAAGTTTATGGATTATTGGATCGTTCAGCATACGTACCTAGTTGTGATCTAGGATCACCAATTCTCAGGATAACAAAGTTTTCTACACGATTTTAAACAAGCAGGAACTGTTAACTTTTTGATATGAAATGGCGAAAATTCCATATTTATATTGATGCTGAGAAACGAGCATTTTTTTTTTCTCACAGTTCTATACAAAACAATAGAAAAAACAGTTCTATACAAAAGGCTAAAAGACAAACACGTCTTAGCTTCAGCTTCGCCTCACGTTTACGAGTTCAGCCATAGTAATTCCATGCTTGCTATCACAATGAAGCTTCGACCTCACGTTTCGTACGAAGCGTGACTCCATACGGAAGCTCCTTTTCAAATATGCTGAACTTTTGCTGACAGCTTCACAGCTGTTGGAAAAAGTACACACACAAAATTCATTTGTTTTTGGAGCAGCGTTATACTACTTGAAAAAAGCAGGCTCGAAGCGAGTGAAGCGTGTTTGTGATTTAGAGCGCGTGCGAATTGGATGAATTGTGGTTAAAAATGGATGAATTTTTAACCAATACTGTCATATTTTAACCTGCTCCGCAGCTAGCCTGATTTTTAACACATTTTATTCAATGCGAAGTGTCAGAATTTAACCAAACGTCAAGTTTTAACCGCACCGGCCTTAGCCTTTAATAATAATAGGAACAAAAATAGGAGTTCATGCAAAAATTGTTTGAGTTTTCGACTCAGTAAAAAGCAAATAACTAGTTGCTATGGGTGCATACCCATTTTTGGTGTGTGAGCAAAGCTGTAGCCAGTCCAGTCGCTGTACAGTTTGTCAACTGTCAACATGACAGGAGGTGTTCATTTTGTTAAAAAAAATCTGGTCATTCGCTTGTCTTTTTAAGTGCATGAAGTTTTTTTTCCCTTTAATCCGTTCTTCTCTTATACCCACGCTCATCGCACTGGTTGATCTATTTTCCATTGTGTAGTCTCTAAAGAATCAAGTCATAATCTAAAAACGTTTACCATACCTCCATCCTATTTAACATCGTCCATTGACATGGCCACAACACCAACATCCTATAATCTACTTAAATTAACTTTAAATCTACATTCACTTTACAGAAGCATATTGGTGTTCTACGTCCCATAGTATAATCGAGTGCATCGTAAACTCGAAAGCACAAGAACTCCAAGCATAATCCCAAAATCATAGCCATCCTCGTCTTTCTCATATGTAACCTGCCTGCAACTGACATAATTCTTTGTAACAAAATAAAAATATTGAAAAAAAAAATACATAAAATATAAACAAGAATAAAGTTCAAAAGCAGGATTATTCTGCTAGCTAGCTGAAAACAAACCTTAACCATATTGCAGTTGCAATTTTGTCACTGCTCTCTTTTGGGGGTTGATCAAAAAATAAGACAAGCTATTTTTACTTCAACCATAAGCACATACAGGATGATGTCGAAAATTAATATGTATCTGAAGGACAAAATTAATATATGCATGTATCTATAGGGTTGTCCTTTACCAGCAAAATATATATATTTGTCTCGTCTCGCAGTACATACCGTCACCGTCGACCAGCAGAGTTCGTTGCATAGTCATGGGAGCCTTAAATTTCAATTTTAAGGCCATATGGATCTGCTTTGGCCGGGCAGACAAAGAACCCCTTCAGTAGACGACCGCCTATTGGGCCCTCATGGTGCGTATATTACAACAACATGGCATATGGGCGAATGAACTTAGTATTAAAAGCATTTCCTGATGTTTACATCGCATTATTATGCTATCGTTTTTTGCCTGTTTTAAGCTTGTTACGGATTTATTGTGCCTAAAAGATGGATTTTGTCGTCGTCGTCGTCGTCCAATGGATACCTACAGAGCGGTCATGCAGGAGAAAGGTTTACAGCAGAAAGGAGTGAACTGTATCAACTTTATGGTCTAAAAAGTAGTATCGCTGTGCTCTTTTGCGTACATGAAATACATGAGACATTTTTCATGAAAGACCAAAGCAGAAGTCTCAATGAATGTGGTTAGAGGCAAAGTTTCAGCTAGGAGGCATTTGAATGTTTGAAAAATTTGTTCTCAATCGATGTAGAATCAGGTGTTAAGCAAAATAACGATTTTGTCTAAAAGTTACTTCCGTCTGAAAGTAAAACAACGTTCCTTGTGATGTTGCGCCTACAAGAAAAAGCTTTTCAAATGGCGAATTTAACGATACAAATTGTTATGGAAAACGTTTTCAAATGAAGGACGTGCGTCGCGTCTACTAATCTCTTTTTAACCACAGAATTCACAATAAGCTTATGGTGTTGAACACCTTGCGGTTAGTGCTCTATGAATGGGCCTCGTCCATCATTTTTGAATGCCCAAATATAAACTTATCTTTCATGGTGTCGGACTGTCGGTCGATTGGTTGGTCGGTTTGCAAGAATTGCGGTTTGGCCTGTTGATTGATTCGAAACGAATGACCAGCAGATGAGAAAAAATGAGAAAACGAACAACGAAGCAAAAGTAACCGCACTGTAATATTCAGTCAGGGTTTGAAGGTTGATGTTTAGCGATTTGTCATCCCATTGCATATCCAGTAGGCAGGCACCCAAAAGAAAAAGAAAAATGGTATTACCAAAAAAGTGGAAAAAAAACCATTGATAACTGAAGAATAAAAGAAAAAGTCTCCGAGGGCAAATAATATCCTTTCACCTGGTCGGTCGACGTGAAATTTGATCGATTACTCATCAACCCAGCCTTAACTCACTCCTTTTTTTCTCTCCTATCTCCTTAATTCCTTTTCGGGAGTGGTTGCTGATAAATTGGTATGGTAGGTACAAAACAAAAGGTTGGTGTTTTATTTAGGTAAAGTATGGTAATTTAATACACCCTTCAATTTGTACGCTTCATGGCGCTGCCTCTAAAAATAAATTTGATAAAAGTACAACCAGTAAACATTTAACTTTCTTTTCTTGTGGTTTTCGATAGACCTTAACAAAAGCTTAAAGGACTTTTAAATTATTTTTTTATGCAATGTGTGGCTTATAGCCAGGACAATCGAGGGCATTCCGTTTTTTTATCAAATGAAAAATTAATTTTAGTAGAGTTTTTTTTTGTATTTTAAATAATGATAATGTTAACAGCTCTCACACTTACGAAGCAACAGTATTTAATTACAGGAATGAATAAGAGGATTTTTTTTTAAATCTTGATAATATTGAATTTACTGTTCTTTAGCTTTTTTTTAAAAAAAATTATTCAAGCAGATAGAATAGACGGGTAAAAAATTGAGTTTATACCCGACAGTACACGAACAAACAAACATACGTACATGCTGTGTATAAGCAGCGAAGAGAGCTGAAAAAAATTTGCCCCAAAGAGAATCAATTTGGGGTGTGAAAAAAAAAATCGCGCGATTACGCCTAATGCACAGAAGTTCGAACAATACGTCTGAAACATGATGCACTTCCTCTAATTTAAGGCTGGAGAGGTTATTGTGATATCTGTGCAGGGTGTGTTTATATTACAAAAATCCTCCTTAACAAGAAAAGCATTAGAGTGAGTGATCGCCCAAAGAGAAATTCTTAAAAAGCTATGTTTGAATCTAACCACTCTATGCACACTTCTGTTTCTCTCACTGCACTCTAGATTCTTATTGGCATTGAAGATCACTACGGTTACAGGTCGTTAAGAACGTCTTGGCCAATTTTCGAACTTTCTAGCTCGTCGGACGGACGTGACCTGTTATGTTTTTCAAACCTGTTATATACGATGTTAGTTGATTTAAGAGGATTATTGAGCCCGAATTTAGTTCCATATAAATTGATTATTGCTCATTGTCTCAGGGAACTTAGATGGTAAATTACCCATCCCTTATGCCTAGTTCTCTTGGACGTTTTTGCCACTGAATCAGGGTTCAGGGGAGGCACATGGCGCACCATCTCTTTCTCCTTCATCAGGTTTTTAGTCCCTATATTTTTGTTTTTATTTGTTGTTGTCAGAGTCAGTGTCCTAAGGTTTCGTGTAGCGTTTTCGAGCACTATCTTATCCCTTGCCGTTAAGGAGTTTGGATCTTTGTTAGATAGGCGTCGAATTGTCCGTTCCGTGTTTCGTATCCTCCTTTTAAGTATTTTGTCCTCGATGAGAGTTTTGGTCGTCTTCTTCTCGATCACCGTTTTTGTTGTCCTCGAGCTTTCCCTAGTTTCGTCCACGACACCGCTGCTTGACGAAGGTGAAGGGGTTAGATATGCTCGAGCTGCATTCGGGGACATGGCCCCTTGTACTGCTTTCACAAGCACCCTCCAGATTCGACTTCTTCGAGACCGTCTGACTATCCTCCGCACATGGCCCCGTACTGGATTTGGCCGATGTAGACGGCTTCGAAGTTAGCAACGTTCGGCGTCTGTTCCCTAACGGGGGGTGCAACTGAAGGAGTCGTTCCTTTCTTGGATTGAATTATATCAATCGGCGGATTGGGCGGTCCCATCAGCGCACCCACGCCCGTGTTTCCTTTGGAATCCGCCTCCTTCAATGTTTGAACACCTGGGCCCCCCATTATAATAGGCTCGTTCTTTAAGAAAGGACGAGCGTTAAAAAGCTTAACTTGTACGTTTGCCGTTAATTCCTCCCATTTCCTTTTTCCAAGTCGTTTAATCGTCTTCTTATAGAGTTGGAGATTCTACTCCGAACTGAAGTGGTCGACGATCGTGAGAGGGTAGAGCTAGCAACTGAACACGCTAGCTCCATCCTCCACACCGAGGTTGGAAAAAGGAGTGAGAAGAAGGTCCTCTTCCTCCTGCGCAATAGTCGTTGTCGTTTTTCCTGTAGTCTTGTCCTTATGTACGTTCTTGTCTGTCACTGGCGACTTCTCCCCTCCTACTGTTGTGTTCTGTCCATGGTTTTTCGTTTTTTGGGTTCCTCTTAGTTTGCCTTAAATCCTCAGCTGATCAGCTGAGGACTTAAGAAATAAAAATCTACAGCTGATCAGCTGTAAAATTAAGCGTAAGCCTCCCCACCACTACAAGGTGGAAACCCCAGGGGAGGATGAATGTAACATACATTGTTCTCAGTAATTATTGTAGAATATCTGATAAATATTTGCTTATGGGTGTTTAGAATGATTCATCGCGATTATTCCGAGAATATAAACCTCAAATACACAGCAACAAATTCATCTTATTTCGAAGAAAAAGCTTATAATTTTTAAAGTGGTCAGTTTGGGGCTAGAAGCGTTTATAAAAACTCTACGAAAATATTTGCTTATGAAATTTCATCATATAATGTTTCATAGAATTTCCATTTAAAGAAGAGATATAAATAAGTCCGAATTTTGTAAGGACGCAACACCAAATCCATGCAGTTAGTTTGTGGTTTCAAAACCAGCTTCAGAACTTATTCCAGTTGTCAATCCTTTTTCAAAACTTGAAGTGAGCTACTCATGTCCGTCGTTCTAAACCAAAAATAAATCTAACGAAAAAAAGGATTAGAATCTGATAAAAATATGTTTGTATCTTTTTTGACAAAACAATACAACAACATCAGAAAAAACTGAGAAACAAAATATTTTAAAATCCGATGTCCGGGCCGGTGACAGCTTCATCACCAACTCATAAACTCTTAAAACAAACTTTTCTAATTAAACAACAACTCCCTTCCAAATATTTACACAACATTCTTGTTAAATGAAGCAAAATGAAAGTGTCCTTGGCCACAAAATTGTGATGCAGACTCTGACGAGTGTCCTTTAAATACCTATGTCCTCGTTCTCCTTTTATTTTCTCTGACACTCAATCATTGCTTAAAGACAACACTAACCCAATTCACAGCACATTGCTGGTTGGTTGAGTTCAGTTATGTTAAGAGACGAGAGAATTTTGTTTAAACATCCCATCTCACCAGACAGTCCCTTCTATACCCTAACAGCAAGAGAGAGCTCCAATTAAATTTCAAAAGATGAAGCCACAACTTCTTATCCTCTATATAAATATACATCGCCACCACCACCACCGCCGCCGCTGCCGCAACAACTACTGTTGTCTTTGTCTCATGCCTTCATCGCCTGCCACCGAGTTTTGAAATTCAATTGGTTTATCTGGATCTTATTCTCATTTTCACAACAGAGAACTACTTCAGTCTCATTATGGCTTCAGAATTGTTATAAATTCTTGGTCAAGACTCAAACTTTGGCGACGTCGGCTACTGGCCCAACTTTAGAAGAACTATCCCAGCACCAAGGCGAGAAAATAGTTGTACAAAGGCTAACCAAAAAATTCCCCAAGGATATGCAATGAACAATCCGATATGAAGAGCTTTATAAAATATAGTTTCATTGGATAAGGATACCCAATATTCTCATCTGCCACTTGCCTCATCTCCATGGGGCCTCACTCTGACCAGACCAGCATGTCCCTAGATATTAATGGGAATAAATTTTCAAGTTTTCATTCGAGGGAAAGTCATTAAATGAAAAACCACAGCACAAGTAAATGAATAGGTATCCATCTCTAACCATCACGAGAAGAATCCAGTGTATGGTCCTCTTAATGGATCGATGGTCCTTTGGGGTGGGGCTATTTTAAAACTGTTCAATGCTGGCAAAACGATTGAGCTTTATTACCCCGGAGAGTATTTTATCTTAATTAATCCGTAAGTTGTCCTTGAACATAAACTCAATGGCAGAGGGGGAGGACTGGAGCTGGAGAGGATGCGCTGTGGCATCACATCGGTGTGCGGGGTGATGTGACTTGACTGGGGTTTGAATTAATATGGCAGCTGATTGAGAGATATGACCATGATAGCAAAGACATTCGGCTTATCCTTGGCTCAATAAGAATTATCGGGATTGACTAATGACAACGTGTCGAAATGATGAAGATGAATTAAGGAACGCTTCTCTTTATTTCTACTTGGGAGTACTAAGGTGGGTAATTCGAATGCAAATAAATAAGATAGTTTTATGTTGTTTTAATTTTTTGTGTGTTACGTGCAAGGTGGTTTTATTGGTACTTGCCGTGTCTTAATTAAGGTTTTGCTTTTGTATTCAAAAAAGTACTTTCAATTCAGGGGTTACGATGTAGCTAATGAAGACTTTTTTGAAATCGAGACAAGGGGTTTGGATATATTTCACTTCCAACACTTTGAACAGCAAAACCTTAAGGATGTGTGCTCCTCCAAAAACAAAATTGCAAAACAACAACAAAATCCAAAAATTCTCATCATAAAATTAACAACCCAATTGCAGAACCAAAAATACAAACCAATTAAAAAATCATATTACATCGAATTAAATAATCAGCAGTCAAATTCACAAAACGGATGTCTATTAATGTAATTTAAACGTAGCCATTAAAAACCATCATAACTAGGCCGACAATCAAATAAAACTTGGGTCAAAGCCCAAAAACAGGGAGAGAGACCTGATCTGTTTGTGATGTAATGTTCGCTGTTGAATGTGTTTTTTAATTTGTGGATCTATTAAAACTTAATTGAGGGGATAGAACCATTAAACAAATTATTTGGTGGGGTGCGCTTTACGCCAGGAACGGCTGACGAAAATTCCCGCGAGTCGAAACAAGCTGCTAGTAATTTGGCTTTGTGCTTTGTTTTTGGCGCAAGCAGCTTGGTATAGATAAAGTTCCGGAGTAAACTTTTGTGTAATTAAAATCTATCGTAAATAACGTTGTTTTCGAATTTGTTGTTTTGTAATTTAATTTGATTGATATTTGTCTTATATTTGCAGACTTATGTAATATATTTCGACGGAGCCTTGAGGAATTTTTATAGAGGAACTTTTCTTACGACATATAACGGCTTTTGTTTTTTAGTCATCCGAAATCGTGCGGAACCATTCCCGACAGTTCTGAATTCGTTCACTTGGACTTGAAGTCAGAACCAAATTCGGAATGACGCATCCATGCAAATGCACACTTGTGGGTATTTGCCTCCAAATATTGAAAATAAAAACAATGTCATTGTCATGTAACATCTGAATTTGAAGTTTCAAAAATACGAGGACAAGCCATTAGATGCAATGAAAAGGGAGAGCTCTGTGTTCTGTGTTCCAATTCCAGATTGCCAAAAATAAAACTCTTAATCGACTTATATATAAATTTACATATTAGAGAACATCCATGCAAAATTGAGCGAAACAATTAGTGAAATAGTTCTTTTTTTTATAATTTACACCCACTCAAGGGATTTTTTATACCCTTTTAATGCCAGAGACACAGTGAGTGCATTAGGAAGAAGGGAAGGGGTTGGAAAGGAGATGTCAATGTACATTGGTCTTAAATTCTTGAACATTGTAGTGACTGGGAAAGGCAGAGTGTGGAAGGGAGTTCCACATTCGCGTAGTACGGCTAAAAAATGATTCCCTATACTTGAGAGTACGTCCGAAGTTGGGCTCGAGGGTAAACTGATGGGCATTCCTAGAAGCGCGAGTATTACGGGCGAATTTTTTGGGGGGAGGAATGCAACTGGCTATTTCATTAAAGCAATTACCGTTAAATTAGCGACAGAACAAGGAGAGACACGCTACGTTACGACGGTGGTCTAAAGTGGTGAATGCGTCGGTGATCTCTCTATCACCAATCATTCTTACAGCTCTTTTTTGAATTCCATCCAAGAGGCTTAAGTAAGTAGCTGGAGCACCAGCCCAGAGACGTGAATTGTACTCAAGCTTTGGACGGATATAGGTTTCATAGATAATAGCCAGATCAGACAAAAAATAGAGTGGCGCGACAGCTCTTGAAGAGCCAAGGCCTAAGTGGCTTACTCTCATCAACAATTCTCTAGGTGCGTGTGAAGAATTGAAGGGACCTACAATTTAACGCCGATTCCGAACGGCAATGTTGAGAAGCACTTTTTTCATGACAGATGATACTCTTGGAAGTTTTGTCAGTTCTTCGCAAGAGGCAGTGTCCGTGAAAGATGAAATCAAAACTTTGGGAACGAGTAGGATTCGAACCCATGACTTTCGGCTTACCAGCCAACGCACCTAACCACTAAGCTACGGACACTACCGCCAGATCAGACGGGGAGAAAAATTTCTTGCACCGTCTTAAGAAACCCAAACATCTTGCGGCATTTTTAGCGACATCGCGTATGTGCTCGGACCACAAGAGGTGGTCAGTCATGCACATACTGAGAATCTCGAGATGGTCGGTCTCATTGATGCAAGTGCCACTCATGGACAGTGGCAAGGGGGGTATATCTCGCTTCAACGATACCAGACAGCATTGAGTTTTCGAAGGTTCTTAATTCCCCATTGGACAATGCTGTTTAAGTAAGAGTTTAATTAACTTATCATATTTTGCCGTTGCAGTTCCACATCCGAAGAGGAGGGATGTGAATCTGGAAACGAATATGAGAAGCTAAGGGTACTATCGTCAGCGAAAAAATTTATTGGATTAGAAGTAACAGACAAGAGATCATTAATAAAAATGATAAAGAGGGTCGGAGACAAAACGGAGCCCTGGGGCACACCAGCATTTATATTGTGGGTTTCAGACTTGAAACCGTCCAATACAACTTGTATTGAACGGTTCGAAAGAAAGTTTCTAATCCAACGAAGAAAGAATTTATCGATACCGAAAGCACGCATTTTCGATAAAAGAGCAAAATGCCTTTGAAAGTTCTGAATCTGTAACTCAAATCTGGACTCATCTTTCTTTTCTTCTCCGCTCGAAGATATGTTTTCCAAGAATTTATTGAACAGATATAATGTGCACACTGACATAAGACGTCTATTAAGACTTATTTAAGGTGCTGCTGCAGCATCATCGCTTTTGATGTCGATGTCTGAATCCGGGATCCCGAAAAAAGCAGATCCAGTTGTGCCGCATATCGCTAAACAATACGCAGTGCAGGGTTCAAACAAGGAGATGCGCTGTCATGTTACTCCTTCAACATAGCCCTGAAGCAGATAGTACGCAGGTATGAGCCCGGAAAACACAAACTTCAAAAAATTCACCTAGCTCCTTGGTGACATAGACGCCATCGATCGTTCCTTAGGAGTTGTGCTTAAGGCCTTTACAGTAATTGACGAACAGGCGAAGCTTGTTGGTGCAGAAGTGAATGAGTAGAAATGTAAAAGTAATTTCAAGGTCGTTAAGGAGTTCACCTACCTGGAACACACACACCGGAGATCAGATGAAATTTTATCCTATCGAACCGTTGCCCCGGACCAATGACACCTTACGTATAGTGCTCACCAAACAGTCACTTTTCCTGGATGCAATGGTACCTCTTCTATCACTTTAGGGTTTCACGAGCCCTGTTTGTTTACATGCCATGAGTGAGAAATATACCTCATCGCGTATGTCCGGCGTTGTGAACCATTGAGCAGGCTTCAATTGTCGCATGATTTGAACTTTGTAAGGATGGAGAACGTGCATTACGATGATACATATAGGCTTTGGGACATCAGTAAATCTTTCCGAATTTCTTCACAATTTTTCCGATTGCTTGCGTAGTCAGTTGATATGACTAGCATAATCATGGCGTAGTGCGCAAAAAATGTCGTCGTTTGGATTGCCACTTTTGAAGTAAGTTTTATAAATTTTACCACGTTGTTTGATTGTAGTGTCAGTGGCTTAGTGGTAACGTTTCTTGGCTTCTAAGCACAAAGGGTTCGAATCCAACTCATGCCCATAAAAGTTTTTATTTCATCTTTCACGGGCACTGCTTCTTGCGAAGAACTGACAAAACTTCCAAGAATATCAATCTGTCATGAAAAAAAATGCTTCTCAACTTTGCCGTTCGGAATCAGTGTTAAATTGAAGGTCCCCTCAATTCTTCATTCACCATTCAGAGAATTTTTGATGAGAGTAAGCCACAGTCACTTAGGCCTTGGCTCTTCAAGAGCTGTCACACCTCTCTATTTTTTTTTTTTCTTACTACCGTAAATATTAAACTAATATTATGATTCTTCGGACGACAGATAAGTTTGACAGGTATGATACTCCATGGCGCATTTATTATTATAGCAACTTGACCCGTAAGACTCAAATCACTTAGGACTAATATTTGAAAGCGTTGCATTCAAGGAAATGTTTTCCAACAATGAAGTGAAATTTGTTTTAACGTGGTGAAGGAAAACTGTTTTTTTTTCTCAGACGGAAGTAACATTTTTAAACAGATATAATGCTCAACGACAACCCAAAATCAGGCGCATTTAATTTAAGTAGAAAGTGAAATAACCAAACATTCTTGCAAACGAATGCAGTACTTCGTTTTATATTTTACACGCAATAACAAGAGAAAGTTCACATTTTATAGCCTTCACTGTGAATTTCTCTCGCCTTCAGTCATGCTACAGCAAGACGGCATTATCTTTGTTTGCCTAAGAGTATGCAACAAAGAAAGCACTTTGGAACTTTTGTTCATTTAATGAAATTTCAGTCAATGGATTTCTAATTTCCAATCACAATCCGAAGCTAATCCTGAAACCATTGATTAGGTTCTAATTCTCTCAGCCATTCTAATTAGAACATTCTAGAGTTTGAGTGTGCGTTAATCAGATTAAGTTTAGTTTAGCTCCAACCCATATTAACCCCATTAGCAAAACAACGTAAATTAGCTTTTACTACAAAATACCTCCTACATGGTACCCAATCTTAATGAAACAAAAACCAAGAAAAAGAAACCAAAAAATCAAAACCCAAAGAATGCAAGTTTGAAAATAAAGTTCAAGATCGTGACATACCTTGGGAGAGAGCCAACAAAAGAAAAAAAAAAATAAAGACATTCAGTCGCATGAATCCAGTTAAATGCCAAAATCAACTTGGCAGAGTCTCCTTCATAAATGGGAATAGTTTGACACTAACGACAACGACTACGAGTTAGTTTCCAGGAAAATAAAGTCACTTCTATTCCACAGCTCTTAGGGAAGGTATACAAATGAAACTTACTGTGTGGATTACTTTCAGTCCAAAGAACTAAGCCAATCCCACCAAAGGAAAATAGGATTACGTTTCTCATTACGGGATAACGAGCCGGTGCGATGCGATGGTGGGTGCGTCCCCATCTAGATGAACTGCAAGTGACCTGAAAACTCACAGAAGCTACACGCTTTCATCTAATCCCATCCCAATCCCGATCCGATGAAATGAATCCCGGATTTGACTTTGTCTATGTAAGAGACCAGTCTATAGACTGAATTTCTGGCTTTTAAGGTGTGGGTTCCTAAAGCGCTAGAAAAAAAAAACACACATACGCACACATTAGCACGATATTTGTTATTTGTGTAAATGTAACAGCTCCTCGGAGGGTCCTGGAAATGCCAAGAAACTTTTTCAAATTACTTTGGAGACGAGAAAAGATGTCGCAGAGTCGTTGATTAGAGGTGACATCCCATTTGAATATACAACTTCATGTTGTGTGCGCGCGCTTATAGTCTTTCTTTTTTTTTCTCGAATAATGTTGGACGTAACTTGTAAGATGATTAAAAAAGTTTTTTTGCGAAAATTTCTGCAGAATATTAAGATGAGCCAATTGCTTGGCGTGAACATGATTTGTTAGCAAACAAAAAAGTTCCAGAAGTCATAAACTGTTTACTTTTTTTTGTGTGTGTGTTTCGTTCCTTAAGGTATCTGGATCTAACGGTAATTGGGAGACAACTTAATTCAGAGAGAATGTTAAAAGTTTTGGCCATGAGATGGTTACTTCGTATTCGTATAGGGATGCATGAGCAAATTAAAATTATTATGCGTTTACGGTCCTCACGTAAGAACCTCAAACTTTATTTTCTGAACTTCATAGGTTACACTTTTCTTAGGAAAAAGAAACAAGCTTCCATTAATAAGCAGAGACAACCTCGAATTTCATTGTACGTATTCTACCTACTTAGAATTGGGGATTTAAGATTAAGAAAATAAAAAGCTAGCTAAGTAACAAGCGATGGATTTTTGTTCGTTTTTGGTTTTTGCAATTGCTTTTATATTTTTAACTAGCAAATTCCTTGCCCGCTTCGCAGGGCTTCGGCAAACAACGGTCGTGAAATTAGGGATTGGCTGGATGAAGAATACGGTATTCGATGGATTTGCAGAAATGGAACATTATTCCTAGAAGTATTGTGTCTCTACCTGCTAATCTGATGAATTCTATTAGTTTTTCAATTCTTTTATATTAATTTTTTGGTTCATGTACCCATTAAACATTCCCCAAATTTAACTATCGGAGAAGAGTTTAGTTAGTTAGGGTTTTGACAGCAAGCCAAAACGTATACTTTTAACCCTCTTCAGGATTGCACATTGTTATAAATTTTCTTGAAACTATCAATTCTTGGGAAATTTTGAAGTGCTACAGTAAAAATATTGAAAAAAAAAACCCTAAATTCTTCTTTCTTTCCTGTTTTAGATTTTTTCAAGTGTAACAAAATGTATGGGTTGTATTTATTTTCGACAGGGAATGCAAGTCGAACAGGGAACTGACGACGTTTAGAATCAAATGACATATCTGGTAGCCCATTTGCATTGACTTCTTTACGGCTTGTCTTGTACTACTGCAAAGTTTAAGTTGATTGATGTTCCGAAACATAGAAATTGACGCTCATACTTTCAGAGTTAAAAAATGTGGTGGCAGTCCTGGAATATTGCTCAAGTAAACGTGATTTTTTAATTTTCTTTACACTTGGAAAGACATCTTGAATCAACTGTTGCTTTGGACTTGCATTGCAATAAAAAATTGTTTGGAAGTGAAATTCGGCCTTTAGAATCAAGTGAAATTATTCCACTTCCAATGTCCAATAATTGCTTAGGAAATTCTGCTGCAGATACATCGTTCAGTAGCTGCACACGAACATTTTTGGCAAATGTAAGCTTCCTAAAATACCTCCATAAAATAGATGGTTTTAAACAACTCAATTCGTCTGCAGCAGTTGACCGTGGTATAATCGGCAAAGTTTGTCCTCAGCAGCCACAAGATATAGGGCTCCAAATTTTTTAAGTTGTGGGATTAAAGGCTTAAAGTACCGGGTTCATCTCAAAAATATTTACCAATACTTTGATTGACCACATCTTGAATAATGGTGTAATGCATATATATACTTTTGTTGATCATGTTACTTCATCTCAATAGTTTGCGCAAATATTCGTAATCCAATGCAATTTGATTAGTGTCTTTAACGAAGTAGTGCTTGATCAAGTACATCTTACGCTGCACAACTTCGAGCAACCAATTCAATTGTGGCAATGCTTTGTGCCAGTTGCATTTGAAAGCATTCAGTTCTCTATAAGATTGGCACTTGCAATGACAATAACCATTGACTCAATGTCTAAAAATGTCTGTTTGTGGATTAGAATTGAGCACACCATGTTATCAAACTACATATATTAATGAATGTGTCATCATCAACGTTCACAACATTATAAATATGCCTCTGTCTCTCACATACTCATATACCAGAAACGCACTCACTAAAAACAATAGGATATACATATGTATTTTCATACTCTAGAAACTTCATAAATCAAAACAACGTTTGCCGGGTCAGCTAGTTCAAATATAATTTCATATCTTCACTGTCATTTTTTTTTCGATCGAATAAAAACATTTTTTGTCACAATTCTCAGACGAAATTGAGTATTCGTATATTGATCTTTTTTTTTTGGAGTGCGAAAAATAATTTTTTTAAACATTTCAAACATTTGAACCATTTTTGATTTGAAAAGTATACATTTTACTGTTGCTAAACCTTCTACCCTAAAACCTCTTGCATTTAGAGAAAAAATTAGGAAAATCGGTCAATCAGTGTGCCCGGTTAGCGAACGAACACAAAAATTAGGTTGTTCTTTTATATATATAACTAGAAATATTGTGTCTGTACTTGCTAATCTGATGAATTTTATTGGTTTTTCAATTCTTTTATATAAATTTTTTAGTTCATGTACCATTAAACATACCCAAAATTTAACTATCTGAGAAGAGTTTGGTTAGTTAGGGTTTTGACAGCAAGCCAGGTAGGCATACGTATACTTTTAACCCTCTTCAGAATTGCACAGTGTTATAAATTTTCTTGAAACTATCAATTCTTGGGAAATTTTGAAGTGCTACAATAAAAATATTGAAAAAAAACCTAAATTCGGTTTTCTTTCTGTTTTAGATTTTTTCAAGTGTAATAAAATGTATGGGTTTTAAATACGCTTATCAATGAGATTTTATTCAATAATTTTTTTGTTCATTAGGTAAATATAAGAAAACTTTGTGTTCATTACACATTATTTGAAAAAAAAATGAATTAAAGTCAAAATTTTGTTCGGGCAAGAAAAATTGAATACCGTTTAAAAATTGACCTTAACATGAGTCAGGGAAGGGTACACCAAAGTTAGGCTCTTTTTAATTCGTCAAAAAGTAGGAAAGCAGACTTTATTTAAAAACGATAATTACAGAATATGACCAAGAATCACATTCCAAAGGATGGCAGACAAATTACAGAATACCCTGTATAGTTGACCATGAAAAAACTGGAATTTCTAAATCAACACCACCTTGCGTCTTATTTATTTTTGGGAATGCAAGTCGAACAGGAAACTGACGACGTTTAGAATCAAATGAGATATCTGGTAGCCATTTGCCATTGACTTCTTTACGGCTTGTCTTGTACTACTCTAAAGTTTAAGTTGATTGATGTTCCGAAACATAGAAATTGACGCTCATACTTTCGGAGATAAAAAATATGGTGGTAGTCCTGGAATATGAATCCAAAAAATTCAAAAACTCCGTCTCGTCGTAAAAATTTCTACATCGTTTTCATTTTTGTAATTCTGTCAAACTATTTGTGACCAAAAATTGTCCACTAATTCATCTCATTCAAAATAAATTGTTGCATCGATTTTAAGAAGACTTTTATATGCACCAGCTAATATTGCACTTCAACTCAACTAAACGTGATTTCTAATTTTCTTTACACTTAGAAAGACATCTTGAATCAACTGTTGCTTTGGACTTGCATTACAATGAAAATTGTTTGGAAGTGAAATTCGGCCCTTAAAATCAAGTGAAATTATTCCACTTCCAATGTCCAATAATTGCGCAGGAAATTCTGCTGCAGGTACATCGTTCAGTAACTACACACGATCATTTTTGGTAAGTTTCCTGAAATACCTCCATAAAATAGATGGTTTTAAACAACTCAATTCGTCTGCAACAGTTGACCGTGGTATAATCGGCAAAGTTTGTCCTCAGCAGCCACAAGATATAGAGCACAAATTTTTTTAAGTTGTAACGTAAGGTACGGGTTTATCTCAAAAATATTTACCAATACTTTGATTGACCACATCTTGCATAATGGTGTAATACACATATGCACTTTTGTTGATCATGTTTGCACAAATATTCTTAATCAATGCAATTTAATTAGTGTCTTTAACGAAGTAGTGCTTGATCACAACTTCGAGCAACCAATTCAATTGTGGCAATGCTTTATTCGGAAAACGTTTCTGTACACAGATGTGCCAGTTGCATTTGAAAGCATTCAGTTCTCTATCAGATTGGCACTGACAATAACTATTGACTCAAGGTAAAAAAAATGTCTGTTTGTGGATTAGAATTGAGCACACCATGTTATCAAACTATATTAATGACATATTCCATCAACGTTCACAACATTATAAATAAGCCTCTACCTCTCACATACTCAAATACCAGAAACGCACTCACTAAAAACAATAGGATATACATATGTATTTTCATACTCTAGAAATTTCATACATCAAAACAACGTTTGCCGGGTCAGCTAGTTCCTAGGTTCACTGACATTTTTTTTTTTTGTCGAAGAAAAATTATATTTGTCAAATATTTTTTTTCTTCACTGACATATTTTTTTATTTTTTTATTGAAAAAAAAAATATTTGACAAAATTTTCAAACTAAATTGAGTGTTCGTATATTGATCATTTTTTTTTTGTAGTGCGAAATACAAATTTTTAACATTTTTTAAGAATTTAACCATTTGTGATTTGAAAAGTATACATTTTATTTTTGCTAAACCTTCTACCCCAAAACCTCTTGCATTTACAGAAAAAAATAGGAAAATCGGTCAACCAGTGTGCCCGGTTAGTGAACGAACACAAAAATTAGGCTGTTCTTTTATATATATAGATATAGATAGATGAGCTTTTTACGAACATAATGAAGTGATAGGTAAAAAATGTCTAGTAGATAAAATAAGTTTTAAAATGTTTAGGTAGAAATAAGTTTAAATGACTGAATATAAGACTTTCTGTTGACGTTTAGTTTGTAGACTTGAGACGATTCCATTGTATCTCTCAACTCTAGCTATCAGTTGAATCCATGGTTATGGAAACTAATTGACTGTATGGTTAGTTGCATAAAATAAAATGAAAATATTCAGGATGACAGGGAAGTCAGAAAAGTGTTAATGAGTTTTGTCTGTCTATCTGTCAATTATAAAGGGTTATCCAATAAGAGGTGTTATTTTGTTATTCAAGAAAAATGGCATTTCTGGAGATAAATGATCGAACACAACATCAGCCAAATGTCCACCACGAGCACGCTTACAGGACTATATCCTTTTCATAAAATTTTCCATAACCAAATCGCAAAGTGGCTGCCCTATGTGCTCGATAGCCTCACGAATTTCATCTTTGGGGTCTTGAATCGACGCTGGGCTGTTGGCGTAGACCTTTATCTTTCACGTGGCCCCAAAGGAAGAAGTCGCAAGGGGTTAAATCACAAGAACTCGGTGGCCAATTGTGATCACCTGTGTGTGTGTGCTTGTGTGGCAATTTCGCCGCCGTCTTGTTAAAAATAAACGTTGTCCAGATTAATACCATCCAATTCCAATCATTAATCATCTCTCGATAAACCGCACCAAAAAGTCACGCGTTGAGGATGGAGAGGTTTTTCAACAATTACTCTTTTGTTTTCCGAGCCCCAGGTGCGACAGTTTTGCTTGTTGACGTAGCCTCTGAGGTGGAAATGGGCCTCATCAGTCAAGATGATTTTTCAATGAAATTCCGGATCATTTGCATGCATTTCAAGGACCCAATTAGCAAAGACACGACGTTGTTGATGATCAACCGGCTTGAGTTCTTGTGTTAACTGAACTTTATAAGCCTTAAGACCCAAGTCTTTATGCAAAATACAGTGTAATGACGTTTTTGGAATGCCTAATTCCAAAGAACGACGAAGAATGGACAAACCTGTTTTTTTTTTCAACATTTTGGGCTACAACAGTAATATTATCAGTTGCTCTAGAGCGATGTGCATGGTTTTATTCTTCACATCATTAACTTGTCCCAACGAACGGCTCGAATTTCTGTATTGCGGTCCGACAAGGTGTTTCACGACGACCCAAAAATGTTTTAGCTTTACAAACTGTGTCTGTCAAATTTTCACCATTTTTAAAGTGAACTTTAATAATTTCAATGCGTTGTTGAAGCGTGTATCGTTCCAGTTAGTAATGGCGTAGTTCTACTTGTCAAATGTCAAAAAGTGACAGCTACCGAAATAGCGGGCTATTCAAAATAACACCTCTCATTGGAATACTATGATTGATTTAAAATTTAGAAATTTTTTTTTTGTTTTTTTATTTTAAAGATCATAGTTTTGATCCTAAATTAATTAATTGATTAAATTCCATCGATTTTTGGAGTTTACTCCTTAAGAATCGATTCATATAGTTATAGAGCCCGGTTATGAGTTTGTTCGTTTGAAAGCGGTTATCTCTGGAACTACTGGTATATTTCTTTTTGTGTTGGAAAGTCCATTAATCGAGGAAGGCTTTAGGCTACTTAACATTAAGCTGTGAAAACTTGGAAAAAACTGCAAAAACTCTTAATTTTTCTCCGTTTTAACGCACTTATCTCAGGAACTGCTTAATCAAATTGAACAATTCTTTTAACGGTGAATGGTCTATTTATCGTAGAAAGTATATAATACTACGCTACGGCCAATAGGAGCAAAGCATCAGTGAAAAATGTGGAAAAAATGGCAAAATGTATTCATTTTTGAAGGCTTCTATTGTCTACTTGAACGTGCTGATCTCAAGATCTACTAAATCAAAGCGAACAATAATTCTTTTTGTGTTGAAGAGTTCATTAATTAAGGAAGGACTTAGGCTGTATAACAATAGGAATCAGTAGAAAATGTTTAAAAAACTGCAAACAAATTTTAATTTTTCTGATGGTTCAAACGTGCTTATTCTAGCAACTGCTAAATACAATTGAACAATTATTTTTGTATTGAATAGTCCATTTATCGTGGAAGGGTTTAAGCTATACAGCGTTATGCTAATAAGTTACGAATAATAAGAGCAAAGCATCAGTGAAAAGTGTAGCTAAAACGGGGAAAATCATACATATATGAAGGCTTCGAGTTAAGAACAAAATTCCCATGCGGGCATGATGCACAAGTCGAAGACGCACCTCTGGCTGGTGAATGAGGTAGAAGCGGACGAAGTCGCTGGCATGTATTACGCCAGAATATTTTCGTTTTTATAAATGAAAATATATTTTTTTAAAGATTATTATATATTTCCAAAAACAGCGTTTGGTGGTCAGCTAGTCACCAAATGTAGTCTATATTACTCGGGGTGAATATAGCTTTCTAATCTTTGAAATCGGATCAGTGTACCTTTTAAGTTTAATCGTAACAATACAAATCTTTCCTCTCGGAACAGCCTAAGGCACTTTCATCCGATTTTGTCAGGGTCCATGCTTCTGCACCATACAGCAGGACTGGGATGATGAGTGTGTTGCACAATTTCACCTTAGTTGCTCGAGAGAGGACTTTGCACTCAATTGCTTTCTTAGCCCAAAGAAACAGCGAGTAGCAAGAGTTATTCTTCGTCTGATCTCGGCGCTGGTGTTATTGCCCGTGTTTATAGCGGAGCCTAGATAGACAAACTCCTCAACCACCTCGAAGTTGTATGCTTCTATTGTGCCGTTCTGTCCTAGCCGTCGGTGTTGGGTGTCCTTCCTCGAAGACAGCATATTCTTCGTTTTTCCCTCATTTACCGCTTACCATTTTTGCCGCTTCTGTCTCAATTCTCACAAAGGCACCATTGACATCATGCTGTGTTCTTCCATTATATCAATATCATCGGCGTACGCGAGAAGTTGAACAGATTTTTGGAAGATAGTGCCTCTGGTGTTGACGTTGGAGTTCTGCACTATCTTCTCAAGAATGATGTTAAAGAAATCGCACGACAGTGCATCGCCTTGTCTGAATCCTTTTTTGATGTCAAAAGATTCCGTAAGCTCGTCATTTTGCACAAGCGAACGAGCTTGGTTGGGATGCCAAAACTAGACATAGCCTTATACAGTTCGTCTCTGTAGATGCTGTCATACGCGCCCTTAAAATTGATGAAAAAGGTGGTGGGTATCGATTTGGAGTTCATAGGTCTTTTCCAGGATCTGCCACAACGTGAAAATTTGGTCGATGGTTGCCTTTCCTGGCCTGAAGTCACATTGATAAGGACCAATCAGATTGTTGACGAAAGGCTTCAGACGTTCACATATTACGGCAGAGAGGATCTTGTAGGCGATGTTAAGTAGACTGATTCCTCTGTAGTTGGTACAGTTTAGAGGATCTCCCTTTTTCAGGATCGGGCAAACAATCTGTGCTTATACCTTACGAAGATTTGGATGAATGAAAGTACACAACGCCGCATAAGAATTTTTTCACTCCAAAAGGTGGAACCTCTCTAATCTCTGTTTAAAACTTAAAAGCAAATAGGTTGGTGCGATAATGCTGCGAGAGCCAACAACTTCCTGAGTCCATATGAACACTTGAACTATTGAGAAGGTATAGAATTTGATGCTGCTTCTAAACGGCTAAAGAGTAAAGCACGTTTTTCATTACAGATCTATATTCTTTCAAGTTGTTTGTGTTCTTCTATAAAAAAAAAAATTAAATAAAAATCATAGACATGAGTCAGTTTGAAATTTGAACCCATATGTTCTGTGCCAAAGCCCATGCTCTGCATATAACAACTTCACCAAATTTACTGCATACTTCTTTCTTCTGTTTAAAATAATTTTCAAAATACAATTAGTGCCTCTTTCAAAATGTGCAAATAAAGTTCTGATTACACCCGCCACTTAAATTAACTGCCAGTTAAATCCTCTTGTTAGTGAGTTTTGTGTTTTACAACAATTCTTCTGAAAAATTTACTTTTCAGGTAACTAATTGTCGGTTATTCCAATTTTCCAACTAAAAATG
This sequence comes from Sphaerophoria rueppellii, assembly GCA_920937365.1. Taxonomy (NCBI): domain Eukaryota; kingdom Metazoa; phylum Arthropoda; class Insecta; order Diptera; family Syrphidae; genus Sphaerophoria; species Sphaerophoria rueppellii. The sequence goes on along the minus strand of CAKKXW010000001.1, from coordinate 31,265,613 downwards.
TTTTAACAAACATGAAATCTAAAAAAATAGGTTGAAGTATTTGCTATATTTGTTTATCAGAGACACAACCCTCAGTTCTATTGATGTTTATTTTGATGTTTCGAAAAAAATATCCATTTGATTGGAAAAAATGAAAATGACATGCATATATGTTAAAGACTTTTAATTCTATTTTAATTGGAAAAATATTAAAAATGCTTGCTTTTCCAGACTTTTAATTCTGTTAACTGCCAGTTAACTACATACTTTATCAGACACTTCATCCACCCTACAACTTACTTGACACTTTAACTTCTAGTTAGCTCTACTCAGATATTGTGAATTTTAACTGCAGGTTATCTTCCAAGAAGCTTAACTGTTACTTTACTTGTATATTTTCAAACAGGCGCTTAGTTTTTTTTGAAAATTATTTGAAAAATAAAAGGCTCTTCATTGTTTTTTCTTCAAACATTGTTTTAGTTTTTTTTTTTTGAAAATATTTTTGGCTTGATTGTTCTAACTTAACGTAATTTTTTTTGTCAATGTTTGCTGTACACCCGTTTGTGAGTTTAATGCAAGTGCAGTAACTTACAGGTCTTGTAATTTTGTACCTACATGATATCTTTTTTTTTCAATTACGTACAAATGCATACAAACTTACACGAAAACTTAACGTAACAACTTCAGTCAAAAATTTAGCCCTTTACTTAAAATCGTTTTCCCTATAAAGACATTCAACCCTACATAGATGCATGCAGATCTCACAAAAAGATGCATTCTTGAATAAGCACATGCATAATGTAAAAGCATAAATTCTCTTCTTTTGTAAGATGAACTTCGCAGATGCACTTCAAAGATACACATCTTCTTTTGATTGCAGAGCTGAGTTTGTGTTGCTGTCAATACCGACGAAGACGGTGTGATGTTGATGTTGCTGTCGGAACTTTCCATATTAACATTAATTTCTCCTAACAAGTTATGCCAAGGTGATATAACCTAAACCACGAAACGACAGGTAAATTATCCTCCTATGATTCGGCTATGAGTAATAAAAATCGTTTAAGATGAGGCAAACTTTTTTTTTCTCAATCTTTCTCTGATGATGCCATAATGAGAAATGGGAAGACGTTCAATGCTCAGGTGGAAGAATGTTAATATGAGTACTTAAACTTGGCTTTTAGCTTTGATCAGTAATTTTTGAGTTCCCTTCATCTACTCGAATATGTATGTTTCGAACACACCCATTTATTAAATTCCATACAAAATATTTGTGGTTTATTTTTTTGTTTTCAAGTAGCTGACAGACAAATGATGATGTGATAGAGAAAGTGAGTGCTTTTGTATGATGGTGTGGGAAGCGATGAAAATGTGCTTGCTTAATGAATTTTTGATAATCTGTAATGGGGAATTGAAGAGATGAAGATGTTTGAGTTTGCGGTGAAACAATTGTTGTGTTCATTAATAATTAAGGTATTGATGTTTTAGACGTGTCAACGAGATTGACAGATTTAATAAAGAGTTAAATAATGTTCAGACAGGTGCGGGTACACGCTAACGTGTTCTTAAACCAGATGACTGAGCAATGATTTATCTTTCTATTTGTGGATGTTTCTTCATGTGTCAAAAAGATATTAGGATCATCATTAATTAGTGGTATTTGAAATAGTAATTTAAATAAAAATACTTTAGCACTCGATCTTAACCAAAAAGATTTAGAATAGCTCAATTAATTTTCTGTCGGTAATAGGATTTTGTTATCAGTTATCAATTTTTCAGTATCATTAATTCCAGTTGTTGATTAAATCTGTGGGTTTTCGATTTACTTTTCAAGGCCGAACTATAGAGCGCTTTAGTGAACCAGCGACACACTTTCGTTAAATTTTCGTTCAAATTTTACTAGTACCGTTTCATTCAATTTGAAAATTTGAAGAAGAGAAGGCAAAGCCTACTTCTTTTGCTAACTTAAAGAAATTCCGTCCGGTTTCTTGACGTAAGCTCTTATAGTTGGGCCTTTATTCGGCGTGATGCACTTTCGTTGCGATATTTCAGAAAACTCATTTTGAGATGGATAGAAAAATCGAAAAGCGTAAGATATCAGTCTGAGCGTATAAGAGACAAAAAGCTCTTTTTGGTTACTTGATATGTTCATTAAAAAATCAAACAAATAGCATCACAATATAAATTATATCTGGAAACACTCTTTTCGTTCAAATAACCGCTGTAATAAAGAATTTGACAGCTCACTTCAAACAACTCATTTTCATATGATTCATGAAAGAGACCACACTTATATGTGATCTCTTTTACTCTCTTTTATGAGAGACTTTTACTGGGTGAACATGGCCTTAAGTCAGAATTATAATGGACGGAACGCCAGCACGGACGGAGCCGTCCTTAAAGGCTCAGCTATAATTCCTTAAGTGAACTTAAGCTAATGTCAAAAAACCGAACGAAAATGTCCTTAATTAAGCAAAAAAAATAAGCTTGGCCTTCTCCTCTTCAAAATGTCAATTTGAATGAAACCGCACTGTTACCTCGTGTATGTGAATAAATGAGAAAAAGCAGCAACAAAAATGAAGTAGTTTGTTCAAGTTTACTGAGACTGGTAAAAACACGCATACTCTTGCAATAAACTTGAACCATAGAAACAGAGAAACAGTGAATAGCGTTATTCTTCGTCTGATCTCGGCGCCACTGCTGTCGTTTTTGCTACTATAGTAGTATTTGACTCCTTTCGAGAGTTAAATACTACTCTACTACCCATAGACGCAATATACTCCCCAAACTCAGTGAATTAAATATTTTCCATATATTATGAGATAAGACAAGAGACGAAAATCAATATTCTCACATCTCCTAGCTACTTTCAATGAGTGGGATTGTTGGTCTAAGTTTAAGTCATAGTAAGATAGTAACGAATTTACCAAAATTGCCATTTAAAGGCACATTTAAAGTTTCCTACAACTACACGCCTAATTCGATACCTTAATAACTCGAAAATGTGAAAAAAATGAGCAAGCATTTTTTGAAACACGCTTTCAAGGATCACTTAAGTTTGCATTTGTAGTTTCGTTCATGATTTTGGATCACTACAGCTTTGAACCTGAAGATCCAGAAACAAAATTATAAGCATTTTTTTTTTTTTTTATAATTAGCACTCACTCAAGGGGTTTTTTATGCCCATATTATGCCAGAGACACAGTGAGTGCCTTAAGAAAGAGGAAAGGGGTTGGAGAGGAGGTGCCGGTGAACATTGGTCTTAAATTCCTGAACATTGCAATGATTTGGAAAAACAGAGTGTGGAAAGGTAAAAATTGAAAATTGGTGGAACTACTACAAATAGAATGTAAAAAACCTGACTCTATTTAAAAAACCTTCGTCGCAGGACAGCATTCAACTTTTTCAAATCTGAAGTGATATTTTCTGTGCAGTTCCCTTGTAAAATGTATAATTGAAGGACAACTTGGGGAAATTCAAGAAGAATAAAGAAGACAAATACTTCTTCATTATAAAGCATATATTGCTGACATAATAATATTCTTTTCGGGAAAAGTGTTCTCTAGGAAGTACCAATATAATATAATGTAGTTCGCAGGCCAAAAAGACGAAACAGGAATTTCCTTTTGTGTTCGAAGACCCGCCAATCAAAGAAATATCTCTTGGAAAAGAGGATAAACCCTAAAAAATAAACGCAAAAAATAATTGTGTATATACCTACAGACAGTGCATAGTACGTTAGATTTTCAAACTTTTTCTTTCCTTACCCTATCCATACTGTCAAAGCCCAAGCCTTCATAATTTTCTCTTCACTTTAAAAGATAACTTTAATATTTGTTTAATTAAAAATAATAACTGTTTTACTAAATGCAAGATCCGACAGAAAATTGTATGTTTAATGGTCTAACTAAATTTGTTGGCAGTTGAGAAAAAAAATGTAAGGATAAAAAGCTCCTAATATCGAACACCTACAAATGTGTAAGAAACTATCGTCTGTTTATAAACTTCAACTATATCATTTTTGAAACTTCAAAACGATCTGCAAACCCCATTATAAGTGATACTCTTTTCCGTAGCCAATTTATCGGGTTACGTACCTATAGTTGAAAAAATATACTACTCAAATAGAGAAAATACTCCTCAAACTGATTCAAAAATACTCCCCATGAAATTTTTGAAACGACAGCATTGCTCGGCGCTGGTGTTATTGCCCTCGTTAAATGTGGAGCCTAGGTAGACAAACTCCTCTGCTATCTCTACTATCTCGAAGTTGTTTGCGTCTATTGTGTCTATCTGTCCGAGCCGTCAGTGTTGGGTGTCCTTCCTCGAAGACAGCATATACTTCGTTTTTAACTCATTTAACGCTAAACCCATTTTTGCCGCTTCTGTCTCAATTCTCACAAAGGTGCCAACCTTGATGGCGCAGCGTGAGTTTTCCATTTTCATATGGCACATAAGTGAATGAGCTTGGCAGGGATGCCAAAACTAGATATAGCTTTATACAGTTCATCAGTGGAGATGCTGACATTCACGGCCTTAAAATCAATGAACGGTTGGGGGATATCGATTTGGATTTCATAGGTATTTTCCAGGATCTGCCGCAAAGTGAAAATTTGAACGATGGTTGACTTTCCTGGTCTGAAGCCATATGATAAGGACAAACAGATTGTTAACGGAAGGCTTCAGATGTTCACATATTACGGCAGAGAGGATCTTGTAGGCGATGTTAAGTAGGCTGACTCCTGATCTCCCTTTTCCAGGATCGGCAAACAATGCGGAAGTTCCATTCATCGACCATGCATACCTCTGCCCATATTTTACAGATGATTTGGTGCATGCTCCTATCTAGCTTGTCGCCTGCTGCTTTGAACAACTCAGCAGCTAGTCCATCTGTTCCAGCGGCTTTGTTAGATTTCAGCCGTAATATTGCGGTTTTCACTTTTTCTAGGTCAGATTCACGGAACTGTTGGATACCATCGTGTCCGATGAAAGGCTTCTGTCTGGCGGTGGTGTTTTGTTCGTCGTCGCGTGCCGTTATACAATCTACTGAAGTGGTCTTTCCAAATCCCCAGCATTGATTGCGATTCAACTATGATGTTCCCTTGAGCCAGCTGTTTAACCTCCCAACTTCATTCCTGCACTTCTCATGCTCTCTCTTTTTCGTCCTGAGAAGCCAGCGTTCTTCTCTCCTCTCTCGCTCGTATAGCTCATGACCAGCTCTTGTCCTTCTATGCAGCGCCGCTTTATATGCCTCCTGCTTGGCTGCATAGGCCTGCCTGCATTCTTCATCAAACCAAGGGTTTCGTTTTGGTGACTGTGTGAAACCCAGCACATTAGAGGCGGCATCTTCCACCCAGCGCTAATTGTGTTCTACACGGAAGTGTAACAGCCTTTTCTACCTACCTGCCACTGGTCTTCGATACTTGATGTTGGCGACATAGGACTCCTTAAGAGGTTACCTGACACTCGATCAGAGAAGGATCTGGCGAACTCTTGCGATTGTAGCCGACCGACGTCGAAATTTCTTGCAGCATTTCCTTGTTTTGGCCGTTGTCGGGATATTCGTAGCACTACCTTGGCTACGACGAGGTAGTGGTCCGAGTCGATGTTAGCTCCTCGGAAAGTTCGAACATCTAAAATGCTGGACAAGTGGCTTCTGTCAATCGCAATGCGATCAATCTGGTTGATGGTTGATTGATCGGGAGACCTCCATGTACCTTTATGGATGTTGAGATGTTTAAACATTGTGCTTGCTACCACAAATTATCGCCCCGCAGCAAAATCGATCAGCCAGAATCGGTTATCGGAAGTGGTGTCGTGCAGGCTGTGCTTTTCAACTGTTCCACCAAAGATGTCCTCTTTTTCCAGCTTTGCGTTTTTGGTGTCGTCCGTTTTCTCTTCTGCGGGGGCATACGCTCATATTAGGCTAATGTTGACGAATTTAGCCTTGATTCGGATTGCCGTGATGCGATCGCTTACACATCTGAATCTCAAGACTTTTCGGCTGAGTCTGCTTCCTATGACGCATCCAAAGACCCGTTGTTGTTTCTCTCGGTATATACAATGACCATAGGAGATGTCGCAGTTTTTCATCCTCCTTTTGCCCAGTCCATCCCTTTGCATTCCCTGGATAGCAGTTATTTCTGCTTTGTAACCAATTGTCCAGCAGCACGCGGTCTATTAAAGGACCTAACATTGCATATCTGAAATTCGTTGTCCTTAAAACATTTGCTTGGGTCATCATCAGTGTATCTGTCCGTTTTCGAGGTCTGTTGTTGCTTCGCAACTAAATGTTTTTCTACGTAGTCGGGAAGTCACCCCGAAGTACTACCCCAACCTGGAGTACCAAAAACTTTCAAAAACTATAACGCATGCCATAGTGTTTATCTACATTACAATAATTGTAAATAAATTGTTTATTTTCAAATGGTATCTATCTAGTCAATTTCTCGCTTCTGTTATCTCAATACGCTTTTTTCTGATTACCACAACACCCATCAACATGACTTTCTTCACGACCCAAACCCTTGGTTAACCCGCGGCCGGCGGCGCGGCGTTAGTTACGATTGAATAAGCGACTTGATCGGAATTCCAACTCGATTCAATTACGATGCCTATTCGAATTGCTAATCACTCCATTACGAACTTGGACTCGGTCAGGTGTGGTTGTTGTCATTTCCAGTCTATCGTGTCTGCGCCATGCTCAACGCTTAGCATCGCCTGGCCATAGTCAATGTCATAACATAACATTCAGCGTGATGTGTGTTGCAGTTCCAGTTATTTGTTTTACTCATCTTTTTCTCGATAAATTTGTGTTCCTATGATGCAATGTTATGCTGAATATTTTTAATTTTTTTTTTTTTTTAACAAAGCAGCCGAATGCGTTGCCATCACACCAGCCAGCTTTGTAAACACGACGATGAAGATCGTAAAAACCCAAACAGGTTACTAACAAAAAAACTTTCGTTTTCGTTTATTTGAGATTTTTGTTTTCTGAAGAGGATGAAAGCGGAATATAAAGGAGAAACGCCAAAATCAAATAAAGATTTATGCACAACAAAATCTCGCACTTTGTTGTAAAGTAAATATTTTCTAAAGGTTATGAATGGTTATTGCGTTGCTAATTCAAGGAGAGGCTTGAATACGGATTGTGAAGTGTATTGAAGGTCTTTCAGACCTATGCAATGTTATTTGTATGAGATGGAACACATTTTCAGGATAAACACAAATTGAGGTAACAAGCACATTAGATACCAATACATCATTGTTTGCGAACTTAATTGCAAAGAAGTCTTCATCCAATGTAGCATATATCAACATCACATTATTCTCTTTTCTTGATCATAAACCCATTTGTCAGGAAAATGCAAAAGAAAACAATTCGACATACCACCAGTGACCAAAAAGCCATTTGTTGGAAACCCATTTCCAGCTTTAGCATCATTGCCATTCTACGAATTGGTCACATCAAAAACACTTTAGGAATTAAAACCAACTGTTTCGTTTATCGGTTACAATAATTGCCATATGCTCTACCTTGCCGCCTCTTTATTTTGTCATGTTGTCGACTCTGCTCCAATTATTGTGTTGTCCATGCAACAAATTGCCTCGATCAAGAATCATAATCTTCTCCATGCGACACTCGAAACTTGCCATTCCCAAGTATTCATACATACATACCACACATATGTGATATGTGTTCGTGTGCAGAAGAAGAATTCGGAACTGATGGAGCAGGTGCTTATAGAAGTTGATAGCAACTGATGGTGCCAGAACTTCTATTGCCATTTGCCAAAAGCATCAGCTTCGTCATGCTAGCTGAAACCCATTTCAATATTCCGCAATTCCGGACATCCGAGACTGTTGTTCGGAAACACCATTAAGCGAGGTCCTAAGCATTTGCAAAAACAACTATCATCGACGAGGACAACGGACAGGACATTGAAGCATCAATAACTTCGTCATGCACAGTTTTACCTATACAAAAGAGAGACAACCGGAGAAGAGGCAGTCCGATTTCCACTTTGAATCGGCTCAAGTTCTTTTGTGGGCGATTTCAGTTAAAGGGGATGAGATGTCATTCTAGTCATGCAAGTCTTGCCAAAAACCAGACATCATCACACGGTGTTGTAATTCGTGTGAAAATATGCAAAGTTTGCGGATGGTTTGTCTTCGGGGTTCGTCGTTATTTAGTTTACCGCTACGAACGATATATCGTTCGGTTTTGGCAAATGGCAGAAGAGAATGTATGCGCTCTAGCAGACAAATTGAAAATTACTATGGACTGGAGTACGACGACGCCGACGTTTTCATCTTCGACACAGCGTAAAATTCCAATGAAGCTTAGTGCTTAACTCAGGCTGCGAAAGAGAGTTTGTCGTATTGTGTACTCATTTGATTTAAGTTCAATGTTTATTTATGACTTGAAAAGTTTCGTTCTTTTGCTATAACGAAGCACGAAGGTTCTGCATGTTTCACATGACTACATACCTAGGTTGTTCACAAAGTTCAGTTCAAGTATTTGGTCTTTAAAGCAGAAGCAAAATAAGTAAAGTTTTTTGGTTACAATCTCTTTGGAGGATTAAACATGTTTCTACTGATAGGGAGGTTTCCATATATGGTAGCGCTTCCTGGGACCTCTGTCTTTTTGGGTGAATAAATAAGGTAAGTGATCCTTGATTGAGTGTCCTGAATTTTCCTTTAAAGTAAAATTTAAAAAAATGTAAGACTCAGTTGCACCTCATCGCCTCAACAAACGAGCTTCGCAAAAATGTGACAACCATTTTCAGATTATCCTTCTCATTGTGGAAAACTATGAGGATGTCGTTCTTTTATATCAAATACGCAAACTCTTGCAACGTTAGTTTATGATAGTATATATGGGGTGATAGTTGATTTTGTTACCGTCACACTTAGATCAATGTAGATCCTTTCTGATACCCCGAAGGTTTGTAACTTCCTGAATAAGTTGCATTTATGAATCCTATAGCAGAACAAGCCATTTGGAGAGCTTGACAGAGTTGAGTAGGTGGTTACCTGGAAGCTCAGATAGTTTTTTCTATTCTTTAGAGAAGCAGTTTCTTGACATTTTCACAAACATCACATTGAAATCGTGAAGTGTCGATAAGTTACTGAAGAGTGGGACTTGTTTTATCTAACTATAAGGCAACGTTGCCCTGTTTAAGAATTATAAGTTCAAGGAGTTGCCATTTTTCCTCTGTAAGCTTGCGCTTGGGTTCGTCAAATCAACTTTAGCGACTTGTTTTGTTAGGTGACGAGTCGGTCGGTGAGCTGCTGGCTTGAGGGGAGGAGGTTATCGTACTTGGAAGAGCAGTCTTGACAGCTAGTGTTGATTGTGTATCGTGTTTGCGCAATATAAGGTTGGAGTAAATTTGCCATACATACTTACTTATGGTGGCGCAACAGTCCGTTGTGGACTTGGGCCTCAATCAACAGTCTCCGCCAGCTAGCTCGGTCCTTAGCTAGTCGTCTCCAGTTTTGCTTTGATTGAGGTCCTCTTCCACTTGAGTGCGCCACCTGAGTCGCGGTCTTCCTCTCCTCCTACGTCCCTCGGGAATAGTGTCGAAGGCTTTCCGGGCCGGAGCATTGGTGTCCATTCGCTCTAAATGACCGAGCCATCTGAGCCTCTGGACCTTGACCCTTCTGGCTAGGTCCATGTCGTTGTACAACTCGTAAAGTTCGCTGTTGTATCTTCTTCGCCATTCCCCTTCAATGCACACGGGGCCAAAGATGACCCGATTTTGTCAGGGTCCATGCTTCTGCACCATACAGCAGGACTGGGATGATGAGTGTGTTGTACAGTTTTACCTTAGTTGCTCGAGAGAGGGCTTTTCCACTCACTCAGTACGGTTACCACTCCTTCTAATACCTCCTCCTCCCTGATGCTGGTTCGATGCCTTGGAGGTACGAGCTGGCGACTGAATAGACCCCGCTGTAGCGTTCGACGTCAATCTAGCTAATTCCATCCTCCGTAGCGGGGTTTGAGAAAGGATTGAGGAGATGATTTTCTTCTTCCTCAGTTAACTGCTAGTCTTTCGAAGAATTATTCATATGTAAGTAGTTCTAGTGGTATCATGAAAGCTCTTTTCCAGAAAATTCTCAGAAACAGCATGGATTTGGGTGATTTTTTTTCCAATTGTTTTGTTGTTTTTCTGGAACCTATTTAAGTTCCTGCCCTGGATGGTTGTATAGATCACACTTACACCTCACATCATAATTCCTTACGGAGCAGGGTGCAACTACTGTTCCCGTATGGTCCCATTCCATTGTAAAACCAATAAAAGAAGTCATGGTGGAAATGTGTACATGTTACAATTTAGCAGTAGCCAATCAACTTTTCCAAAAATTAACCCAAACCAGCAAGTAATCCAATTACCTATACAACTTTACTGTGTAATTATTAATATTAATCCTGCTCTCCAAACATTCAATTCAAGCTAAAAAACCGAATTCGACCCAACTCAATACCGAAATGAAGTAGATTAATGGCCGAATGATTGGCATCGGGATTTAAATGAATATAATTTCAACGTGTGTATCTGCATTTGTCAACCATAACGAATTGACTGAGTCTATAAATTTATTAATGGAAACTTATCCCAATGCCAGAAAAAATAACAAGTGGCTGTTTAAACTTTCCAGACAACCTGTCAGCTGTGCCCGGTTGGTGGGCTCTAGAAATATCCTTGGATCTGAATACAATGACATCTAACACGTTTTTGTGATACAATATACAAAAGCTACATGAATTCTATTGTAGCTTTCAGCAATGTTTTGGTTGAGCAAGGTTATCGTGTGCTATCAGTGTAATGTGGGTTTTGTCATCTTGAGAACTTGAGGAAGGACAGGTTAATTAAGAATGAACGAGGGTCTTCCGATTATAATGGTTGAGGTGGATTGGTAACTATTTTGATTTCAGGGTTTTCTAGATGTTTCCGTTTTGAAATAGCTTTTGACAAACATTTTAATGGACACTTTGGTAGGGTTTTTTTTCAGAATTTTTACAAGATAGCATCAGATCAGGATCTGTTGGGGTAGCTAAGCCATGGTTTTTTCAGGGATAAACCAAATTTCAATTATTTGGAAATAACTTAATCACTTAACATGAGTCGTATCGAAAAATTCAGCAAGTATTATGAAACACCTCCAGTGGTTTAACGATGCAATACGCCCATTTTCATTTTCACCCAGAAAAAAAAAACTGTAAAATTTCCTTATTTGCCTAAGGTAAAATTTTCTTATGGATGCTATTTCCTTACATACTTTTACCTAGAACTAAGGAAATTTAAATTTATTTCAATCGAACTGTGTTTAAATTAGAAATAAAAACACAGGTCCTCTACCACCTGTGTGCTCTACCTGAGTCACGTTCTTCCTCTTCTGCGACGTCCTTCCTGGTTGGATTCGAACACTGTACGAGCTAGACCATTGTCTTGCATTCGACTCTTTGACTTTTCTCGTGTTCTCACCTCATACTGTACCTTGGGACAGACGAACTGTCTACACCCCCTGAATTACGGTCTTCACCAAATCATCGAGCCTTTTATAAGCTCACAAATAAAAATACTTTAGTTGTTTAAAAATTAAAGCATGTAATTAAAAATTCATAAATAAAAATGTAAATTGAAATATGTACCTCAAAAACACATTTTGTCTGAAAAAATACATAAAATTTATTAAAAAATTGTTGATTTTCGGATTGTCAAAAATGTTCTTAAATTAATCTAGTTATGAAGTATTCAAGGAAGTGTTAACAGATATATACCTACATTATATTTTGATTTCGATATTTAATATATCGATCCGTTTTCGAGATGAAGAATTTTTAAAAAGTTAAAGAATATTATTTCGGCAATATATACGTAGATACACTGATTGGACGAGTGGTTAAGGCCGTATGTGCGTTTACAGACAAATAGACAGATAAACAGACGGACGGAATTGCCGGACCCACTTTTATCGCCTTCTCTATCATCGTAACGTCATATTTGATCTAAATTTCAACTTTTTTTTAACGATTTAATATATATTTAAGAGAGACAATGTTTTCCTTAATTTTGAGTTGATACTCAGAAAACAAATTATTTGTTGATGTTTAGAAATGTGAACATTTTATTTTCATTCTCAGCTGAAGAGTTCACAAAAGTACCTTTACATATATGTGTAAATGACAAAAATACTCTCATAGATTTATAAATAAGTACATAAGTATTCATTAAGTCTTGTATGAGACTGAGAAAACTGATTTCAATTATTTGTTAAGGCTTGGATGTATTTATTAGTTTCCAAAAAAAAAAAAAATAATAAGGCTATAAATCAATTTGTTTCCAATTAATAAACTGTATCATTCTTCTTTTAACACTTACATTAAGAGTCAAGGTAATCCCTAGACGTTTTAAATCCTTCACCTTCAATATTGTTGGAAAGTTAATTTAACTTAAATATTAAAAAAACATTAAAATTTAAATACGTAGCTCGTAAATACATTCTATTCCTATATATTAATTTATATATAATTTTTTCAAAAATGTCTTAAAATTAATTTGGGTATGCAGTTCTCAAGAACATATAAATATGCATATTATGTTTCTATTTTGATTTTAAATATTAATTTGAGTTCAAAAATATTATTTTTTAAATCCAAAAAAAAAAAAAACAAATTGATTTTTTTCGATACAATTATTTTTTGGGAAATATTGAAATTTTTTTTCGAGAAAATATGAAAACAAAAAACCCGATCTATGAGAGGTACAGTTTTTGAGCAAAAAAAAATACTGGTTTTAAATATAATGCATGGATATTTAAAAAAAAAATAATCGGGGAACTTTTAAAAAAACTTATGACTTATTTTTGAGAAAATTGAAGTTTTGGTTTTTGACCAAAAAAGTCATATGGTGACTACCCTAAAATTTGATCTTAAAAAAAAAAATCAAAAATACTACCCACTCGAATGCGCTCAAACCTCCAATTTTCAAGTTTGAAGTAAATAGGACCCGTAGTTAGGGCTGTAGGTGCAAAAGGAATCGTCGGACACTCTTTTTTCGACTTGTCAATTATCGTGACTTATAGATTACCTATGTATGTAAATGTATTGAATTCGTAAAAAAAAATTGAGATGATGATGACATATGATATTACGATAATAGAGAAGTCGAAAAAAGTGGGTCCGGCGATTCCGTCTGTCTGTCTGTCTGGAAGTTTACAGGCATCTACAGCCTTAACCACTAAGTCGATTGACTTCAAATTTGAAAATTAGAGGTTTGAGCGAAAACTCATATCCCAATTTTTTTTATTTTTTTTTTTAAGATCAAAATTTAGGGTAGCCACCATACGATTTTTTTGACCAAAAACCAAAACTTTCAATTTTCTACAAAACGGCTACTACGATTTTTTTTTAAACATTCATGTTTTTTATGTAAAAAAAAATATTTTTGTATTGCTCCAAAACGGTACCTCCCATAGAACCGTTTTTTTGTTATTAGATTTTCTCGAAAACTGAAAGCCGGATCAGCGTAAGTTTTTTTTGAAGTAGTTATATTGTTCAATAATATTTGTTTTCAAAAATTAATTTTTTTTGTTTCAAAATATTTTAATTTTTTTTCAAAATTCTGTCTAAAAACGATTTTTAAATCCAATTGAGTAATATGTAATTTAATTTTAAACTGATACCAATTTTTAAGATTTTGAAAAATTTTATATATAAACAATTAATTAAAAATAAAACGTTTCCGAAGATTTTCAAAAAAAAAATTCGAAAAATCAAGAATAAGGTTTGAATTTGTTTGGCATTTATATTTTTGGAATTAAATGTATTTACGAGTTACGTTTTTAAATTTTAATTTTTTAAATAAATTCTAATTATTTTTATATATTGAGTTTCTTTTTTGTGAGTTAAGTGTAAGCTGTATGTAAGAGTGTAATCAGAATTGCTTAAAGTTTATCTCTTATTTTAACACTACTTTTTGCAATTTTTGGAACATAAAAATAATCATAAATATTTAGTCTTAGTATGCAGGAACAAGTTCGTACGACCCAGTCGTGCACATTTTTTCTTACGAATTCAATACTTGCCCTATATTCTTTATGTCGCAAGTACAAAAATCAATATTGAAGACTTCAAACAATCCTTCACAATGGAAGTAAGAAACACCAGACAGATTGAACCAGTTCTTAAAGAAAAACGGGATCAATGTGCAAAATCCGGCATGAAACTCCAGCCCGCAATTTTTATAGTTGGTGAGAAATTTAATTTTAAAAGATTTAATGTTTCCTTGGACAATAATAAATTTAAATTGTTTGGATTGTATTTTATACTTGCATAAGTATATTAAATATTCAATATTTGCCTCAATGCTTCTTGGTATGGGTTTTTAATCAAACCATTTTTTTATATACAGACTGTAAGAAAATACCATCGGTTTCAACTTGCATAACGATATAAATGCATATATTTTTTAAAAATACAAGTTCCTTCTATTTCCACTATAGTAAATGATAATAATATTTATCATTGATTCCTTAAATAAAAATAAAAACATCCTTCTGTTTCCACTTGAGTAAATGATAATGTTATTGTGCAATTTTTTCAAAAATGGCAACATGTTTTTGTTTTAACTTTAATAAGTATGTTAATTGCTTAACTAACTGACGAAATAAATTATGTAAATACATTAACTACTTCACGACAAGATTATAAAATACATTTTATTATAAAATTTGTTTTTTTCCTAGAAGATCTTTTCCTTCAGCTATTAATCGCTTAAGAATAATGGTAGAATTAACTTAGGAATAAGGCAATTTACCTTAGTAAATAGTTAAACAATACATTGGCGTAGATTGCTTTTTGCTAGGAATCTAATTCGCTCTTTTTTATTGCAGTTTTAATAACTCAAAAAAAAAAACAAATAACAAATTCATTGAATTCATAAGAAGTAATCTCTTCCTAATGTATCATAAAGGATTTTTGATGCCTTTAGACTCCGAAATGCCCCAACGATATTTGTGATTTCACGGTTGATACTGTTGTATTCAGTGTATTTCTGTGAAAAAAAAAAACAAATTGGAAAAACCTTATGGGAGAGTGGGAAAACTGTAAAAACAAAAAAAAGTCGGAAATTAGATTTTATTTTGCTTGGAATTTTTAGATTCAAAATGGGTTTTCGAATGGAAAAATAGAAGGTTCTTGATGTAAAACTCGGAAAACTCATTGGTTTTTTGGTTTTCAAATTGAAAATTGCGTGAAATTGTGGATGCATTGGTTTTCAAATGGAAAACTTTTAAATTGAAAATGGAAAACTCACTGGTTTTCGAAGGGAAACTGGAAAATTTGTGATGGGGAACTGACTAGCAAGAAAAAGTAAACAAAAAAGAACTGGAAAAATGAAAAAAATTAAATGCAAAAAAAAAATTGGTTGCGGGTAGGGCTTCACGGTACGATACTGATATTATTCGTTTGTATCGGTATCGTATCGAGTAACAAATTATTTTATCGTATCGGTATCGGCGATAATTTTAAGATAAATTTATCGCATCGTTATCGACTTCGATACGATACCGATACGATACTCGATAAAATATCGAAATTTTATTTTACTATTATAGCGAGGCAAAAAGTGAAACGCAAGCTATTCAAAATTAATTTTATTTGATTATAGACTATCCGAACCCGCAATTTTAAATCGACATTTGTTGAAAGCTCACAATCCCATAATCGTTCTAAGAGAAAAATATAGAACGGTGTACATTTTCGCGTGATCTGTTGTTATGGTTTCGGCTTGATACTCCAACCCCTTACAGACTTTATTTTTATAGGTGCATTTATATACATATATGACTATAGATGAAGACAACCTTTCAACCACCTATTATATGAAATAATAATCAACCGGCTACTAACATGTCTCGAAAACAAATGACGCGTTTCGTTCCAGTATCGATGTTCATCGGGTTCTCACAAAAGACGATCGACAACGAAAGCACGAGCGAACGCGTAAAAAAACAATCAAATATGTGTATTACTGCGAGTAAACTACTATTAGTAAATGCTATTGAAAGAAAATTTGAATTTTGAGCACGCAGTGTCGAAAATAGAATTCTTTCAGTCGATACGATAAATTCGATAATTATCGGCCAGTGCTTATCGGCGATACGATAATATCGACAATTTTATAAACACGTTTATCGTTTCATTCGAGCCATGAGCCTTACAATTTCTGTGCCAATTCAGTCGTTTTCAAATTTCTTCACAATTTTCGTTTTCGAAGAAGTAAGGTCCAATCATACTTCCGGACCTAAGAGCGCAGCAAACAGTGACTTTTTGTGAATATAATGGCCTCTCTTCAATTACTTGAGGATTCTGAGAACCCCAAATACGACAATTTTGTTTATTAACATACCCGCACCGACTGTTGTTCAAGCATCCATTCGACGTGAATGGTCAGCTGACTTCAGTTGTTGTGTGAGCTGGACTTTATATGGAGGTAGGTAAAGATCCAATTGCAAAAAACGCCATAATGTGCCGTAAGACAGTCATAATTTCTGAGAACGACGAGGAATCGAAACATTCGGGTCTTCGGCAACACTTTCACTTACAGCAGCTATATTTTCAGTGGTACGAGCGAAACGATGATGCACAAGTAAGTTTTAACAATTTGTTTGCGTTATGCTTTGGTTAAGTGATCCCTTTTCGTAAATGTTTCGTAAATGTTTTAACAACTTTGTTTGACGGATGTCGAATTCCAGCCCTATAATTTTGAAACCGGAAAATGGATAAAGCACATATGTATTACAGTATAATAATTTTTCATCAAAAAATCTTATTTTTATTACTTTCGCTCTAAGCAGTTATTTTTCAATCGAAACAAAAATTGTATCAATATTCAAAACTATTTGACCCTTTTGTCTTTGTTATCTAATGAGGGATTAGTGAAGAGATTTTATCACCAAAATGGTTAAAACCTCATGATCAAAACAAAAATCGATTAATAGAAACTTTAAAGCAAACACGGAACTTAGTTTATATAATTCACTTGCCAGTGGCGTAGAGAAGTTTTTTGAATTGATAATATTTCGACTCTTGAAAGATTAGAAAAAACAGAAGTAGTAAATCAGAGAGGTTTGGTACTTTAAGCCTCTTAAATCTCCATTATTGACTCTTTCAACTCCACCACTGTTTTATGACAAACAAGCAATCCATTAGACTGGTGCAGTTCACTACATCCTACATATGTCGGTGAATAATTCAAGACATGTACACATTCAACACGCACCACACATCGCATCGCCATCTCACCAGTTTAGGTCTGTGTATGTTTTGAAATATTGATGAGTTGCCAATGCTTGTTTTCAATTCATTATGCAATAGAATTTAAGTGAGTTCATTGAATCATCCAAAAATGATAATAAATGTATGCAAATATTCAACAAATCTCTCGTTTAATAGGTTGGAACTTCTCAGCTTTTGTATCTTAAATATTGACCGGAATCTATGTAAATAATCTTAATTTCTATCAATAAAATATTCAAACATACATAAATTAAATGTAAATATCTTTTGGTCGTCTATGAAATTAAATAATGCATTTCTTCGCTACGCATCTACTTATGAATGTGTTATGAGTTTATGGGTTTCTGGTTTTCCCCATTTGTATGGATGTTAGATAATTATGGTTCTTTAATGTTAAATTATTGTGGCTTTTAAATCAAAAAGTGCATCAAGATAGTTCAACGATCAACAATTAAAAGCAAACAGCTGCAAGAAAAACTTTTCTTTCAAATCATCAATAAGATCTTAAATACTTAACGTTGATTTGGTCTCGTTATACGTAAAACAAACAATTTGGATATTTAATAAATGAAGGGACTATGAGATATGAGAACAATTATGAACCTCATTACTTACTTGTATCTTCTTATTTATGTGCGCATTGTGCATGTGCATTTATGTTTTCTTGTTTGCATGTCTGGTAAAGATTCCGAATTTATATTCATGAAACGTTCAGGGAAGACACAGTTGGGAACAGGGATGGTTTCTGTGAAAACTCTTGGAATTTTTCGGACAATTGCTCTCGAATTGCTTACCGAATAGAAAAATAGAAAATTCTTGTTAGAAAAATCAGGAAATTCTAGGAAAATCAGGAACAGTCTTAAGTCTGAAAATAATTCTTCGCTTTATTCCAAAATGTAGTTCATAATGATGGAAGAATTTCAAATTTGTCGTTCATCCCTCCACAAAGAAATTTTTGGACGATGTGTAGGTAAGTGACTTGATATTTCAGTATTTGCTTCTTAAACTATATATTCTTAAAAATATGGATAACTTTTTTTTTTTAAATAAGCTTTTCACAAAAAAAAAATAAAAAAATAGTACGTATACGAGGTAGTGACCCAATCAGTTTACATTAATATTATGCCAAATAGAGTCGTGCAAATTAACTAAACATTTAGACCCATTTGCTCATTCGAAACCTTAATTTATGTTCTGTGCATTCATTGTAGTATCCGTAGCTTAGTGGTTAGGTGCGTTGGCTGCTAAGCAGAACGTCGTGGGTTCGAATCCTCCTCGGGCCCAAAGTTTTTTATTTCATCTTTCATGGACACTGCCTCTTGCGAAGAACTGACAAAACTTCCAAGAGTATCATCTGTCATGAAAAAGTGCTTCTCAACTTTGCCGTTCGGAATCGGCGTTAAATTGTAGGTCCTCTCAATTCATCACACGCACCTAGAGAATTGTTGATGAGAGTAAGCCACTTAGGCATTGGCCCTTCAAGAGCTGTCGCGCCACTCTATTCTATTCTGTGCATTCATTCGATTCCGCATCCGCAGTCCGTCTGTCTGTAAACGCCCCTACAACCTTAACCACTGGTCCTACGGTTTTTTTTTAAACTTCCTCGAACATTTTTTTTTTCCAAAATACTGATGTATTCTATGTGAACAAATATTTGTTCATGCTCCAAAACGGCACCTCTCATAAAACCGCTTTTTTGTTATAAGATTTTCTCAAAAAATAAATGATCGATCAGAGTCATTTTGTTTTGAAAGTACAAATATATTACCGAAATAAGATTTTGTATTCGAAAACATTTTTTTTTGTATTTTTGAAAAAAATATTCTTATGCCCAGTTTCATAAACAAACACTAACTTTTTTTTCAAAATTGTGTATCTCGAAAATGGATCAATAGTAGAAATCGAAATTCCATTATAAAATAAAATAAGTATTCTTGAATACTAAATAAAATACATATTCTTGAATACTGCATGAAAAAAAAAATAAATAGAGTGGCGCGATAGCTCTTGAAGAGCCAAGGCCTAAGTGGCTTGCTCTCATCAACAATTCTCTAGGTGCGTGTGAAGAATTGAGGGGACCTACAATTTTACGCTGAACGGCAAATTTGAGAAGCACTTTTTCATGGCAGAGGATACTCTTGGAAGTTTTGTCAGTTCTTCGCAAGAGGCCGTGTCCGTGAATGATGAAATAAAAACTTTGTGCCCGAGTAGGACTCGCACCCACGACGTTCTGCTTTAGCAGCCAACGCACCTAACCAGTAATCTACGGACACTACTGAATACCGCATATCCAAATTAATTTAAAAAAATTTAAATAATTGTATATTGTTTATTATTATTGCTTTTTGTTAGATTAAAAAATTATTTCACAATAAGAGATATCTTATAGATAGTGAATGCTTTACAAAGTTTTATAATATTTATATGTTCGGAGCTTAAATTAAATATTGTTATGTTAAAAGTTTACATTAATAAGAACTTAAATTAAATCTTAAGCTAAATAAATAAATAAATAAATAAGTCCTAAATATGTATCTATGTATCACTGGCAAAGTGAATGAAAAGGTTATTTTTAAAGTTATTCATGTTAGTGCTTCTCCTAAGTGAAATGGGTAATGAGTTCCATTAAGAGACGGCATGTACAAAGAATGAGCGTTCCGATTGCAAACAATAAAATCGAGGTAGAATAAATGTGGATGATCTTTGGGAACTTGCAAAATCTAATCTGCTGTACAAGTAGTCAGGTTGCTTAGTGTGCTTTATATTAAAAAAAGGTATAAGAGTTTGAACTTTGTGTGGTTGTCGAAACTTATGCCCATGATCTGCATGGAAAAGGTTGATATATGATCAAACAGGCGTTTTTTGAATATATATCTGGCCGAATTGTTGTAGTCAACGTTCAATTTCCTTCTAGTAATGGAGTCGACCCAGCAAAAGATCTCACATCCGTATAACAAGATTGGCAATAGTAAAGACTTTACAAGTAACATTTTGGTATTGATTGGCAAGCAACTTGGACCATAAGAGTCAAAGACCACCGTAGACCTTACCAATTGTATCCGAAACATGATCAGTCAAGGTGAGAGAATTGTTGAAAATAATTCCAAGATAGATACGTATTCTATAGAAGACTGACCAAGTTTCATAGGCAAACTTCATCTGGGAGTATATTTTTACGATAATCCCAGGGAACTAGCTAACAAGGATATTACATATCTTCTTCGCTTTATAAATTCATCATTTATGTCGTTTAAACGTCGACGATATTTCACTTCAAGGCTTGTGGTCTTGGACTCGGCTTACTCCATTATTCCTGCAATTTGGTCTGCCGATCCTATCATGAACTGTATCGCAAGACTTTCGAGGCCTGTTTTTCTTTATGCTCATATTATGAGCTAGGTGTCTAGCTTGCTTTTTTTGAGTTATAATGTTGATCGTAGTCTTATCAGTTTATACCAATATTTCGCAAATGATTTTGTTTATTTCCATATTGCCAACGTCTTCGAAGGCGGCCTTAAAGTCTGTATGGTTTCATTATTTAGCCGACGCCTCTTTTTTAACCCAATCCGTCTTTCTCAACTTTCATAATGCTCGCACTGTGCTTTGGCATACAAAGGGTATCATAAACCCCTTGCGTGAGAAAAAATATCTTTGAAATTCATTCCAGGAGCCTTCAAAAATGTTAAATAAAAATAGAGTGACGCGACAGCTCTTGAAGAGCCAAGGCCTACGGGCTTACTCTCATCAACAATTCTCTAGGTGCGTGTGAAGAATTGAGGAGACCTACAATTTAACGCCGATTCCGAACGGAAAAGTTGAGAAGCACTTTTTTAATGACAGATTGATACTCTTGGAAGTTTTGTCACTTCTTCGCAAGAGGCAGTGCCCGTGAAAGATGAAATAAAAACTATGGGCACGAGTAGGACTCGAACCCACGACGTTCTGTTTAGCAGCCAACGTACCTAACCACTAAGCTACGGACACTACCAAATTGTGAATCACTGAAAAAACTGCATTTATCCGAAAAAGCAAGCATCCTCGATTTAACGCCTTTTTCAAGTACTTTTGAAAAAATCAGACAGAAGTGAAAAATGTCTGTTGTTATTAATGATGGTATGTGCTCTTTTTTTGTGCATCGGAATAATTGTTGATTATTTCAATGAATCTGATGGAAATTTTCCCTTTGTTATATACTTTGATTGAAAATGTAACTTAAAACATCGGACACATAAAACGAAATATTTGTCAATACCTAAACGGAAATCAAATCACCAGGTGATGAACTAGACATTTTTAAACACAATAATGATAGTTTTATGTACTTCAACATGAAAGAAGCTTACGAAATGTTGACCAAATAATAACCTTAAAAATCTCTAGGCCTTACAAAATGTGATTTACTTAATCAAATAATATGTTAATCAGTAAACAACCTAAACGAATAGCATGTCAATATTTAAGGTGTTAACACCACATCATAAATCTTCTTTAACACTATTTTCACTTCTAAAAAAAAAATCGAACTAAAAAAACAACAAACATAAAAAAGTGAAACCCCAAAGATCTTGTAAAGTCAAATCTCATGAAATTGAATGCATTAGGGCATTCCCCAGAGTATCTGCCTCGAGACCGAGAGTCGAGAGCTACATCAAACAAACCACCAAGCAGCTTATTTTTGCACCTACTGTAAGAGCCCATGTGACCGCATCAAAGCAATTATCGTACCCTTAACACACACTCAATGCCGCATTCGTTTACTCGTTCACTATGTTAACAAGAAAATCGTCAACCGGTTGAATTCCCCATTTCTGTATGCTCTTCTGATGGAGTTTACTCCACATAACACCGTGTCATGACGATGAATAACGACGACGAATGTGCAAGTCGGTTCCATGGACGCCACAAGACAACGCTGTAAGTCATAGGCGGATGAAATGCGTGCGTGCACTTATTTTTTTTTTTCATTCATCACTCTGTTACCCCTATTGTTTTAATTTTATTGGGTTTTCGCAGTTTTTATTTGATTTTCATTTCAAAAGTGTTATGGAAGTTGCGGTGGCTTTGTTGGCTTTCCTTGTGTTACTCTTTGAGCGTACGTTTTTGTTGTTCGGGGGTTATGACGGTCGTAAGCGGCTTTTGTTGCCAGAATTTCCTACTTCAAGTGATGTTCCTGTAAAAATAAAATGAAAATGAAATTTGTTGTTTACAACACTTTGCCAAGCTTGTGAAATTCTCCTTTAATTCGTAATTTCACATAATCTGGTTCATGTACACGTTGCACTTCCAATATGGCATTGAATGGTAGAAAACAAAAACGTGCATGGCTTGACTACGCATCAAACTGCGTTTTGTGGCAGTTTTATGGTAGTTCTTCCAGATTGTGGGTGAAGCCTAAAGCTATTATTAGCTCAACAAACATTAAACAAACTCATCATGAAATTTATTCGAGTCAGGTAAGGTATCCATAGTAATTACTTTGATACGTGTTGAATTTCTAATTGGAAATAATGCCAAATAAAGAAAAAATCTAATAAGTATTTCGTAATAAGAGCTTAGTGCGTATGTGACGGTGGCGTTCAAGTCGTTGCTCTACTTATTTGCGGTATGCGGTTACTAAGTTGGTGGAAGATTGGACAGGCCTTCGCAGCGCTCGTTGTGGATTGGATAATAATTTGAAGTGAATATGGTTAAGTCGGATCGACCGGAGTTATTGGATGTTTTAAATTTGTAGTTAGTTGATGCACTACTTCCAGTTGTTTAATACTTGACCAAAAAGTCTGTCTTCGTCCTCGCCATGCTTTTCTCTTTAGGTTTGTATCCAAGTCGAAAATAAAGGTTCCGTTCTATACACGAGTCCACAGCGTTAACCAATAGGTCAACTAAGTTCAAATAAAACTTTGCAAATCCCAAGAAAATGTACTAATGTGAATCTAGAAACGAATATGGGTTTTATTGTCAATTATTTCAATTTATTGCTTTTAAGTTACAGACACAAAACGGAGCCCTGAGGGACACGGACACTCGTTGTTTTAGCTTCTTTTTTGTGTCTTTATTTTTAAACTTTTCATACCTTCAAAAGCCTATGTAAAGATAAAATATTTTGACATTTCTGAGACTTAAACTGTGAGTTAAACCAACATTTATTTCATATCTTGTTTAACTGGCGCCTGGTGTCATTAGCTTCCAACCCAATGTAATTAAACTATGTTTTCAGAAACTCATATCTTGGTGCTCCACATTAATTAAACGTTCGTTTTAACTTTGAATGTATCATGAAACAAAATTAAAGCAATAAATTTCATGTCCTTGTCAGAATTTCATAGTTATGACAACAACTTAAAACTGTCTCTGTGTTTCATAAATAACACACTTACGCTCGTGCAATTAAAATTCCAAAATATTAATCTTTTGAGAGAAAAAATAACTTAAACGAATAACAACCAAACAACGCAATCAAAGTTTTTATGTAAAAGTTATCTCTATTCGATGTTATCGATAACAATCGGCAAAACGTTACTCTATGGGAATTTAAATATCTTCATAACGTCTACCTAAACAACTAATTAGAGATTCTACTCTCGTAATTTCAATCCAATCCATTTCGCTTTGTTGTGTCTTTGTTTCCTCTTTGTTTTTGTTTTTACTTTTTTTTTGCTTTTGGAAAACGATGCTGTTTTGCCTCGAGCACGTGCTCAATCTTCAAATCTTTCTCTCTATGAAAATGTTTTTTTTTTTTGAAAACTACACCAGTGCCGTACTTACTTAATTTGTGAATATAATTTTATAGTTTGATTTGTCATGCTTATGAATCTTGTCGAAAAAAGAAAAGTCATAGTTCAAATATTAATTATACGCACGTTTTTTTGATTCAACAATCTTGACACATTTTTAAAAACACTCACAACATTACGCAATTATCACATTCTCTCTTTTGTCTTTGCAATTGTTATGCCACCCGAAGAACAGCAGATTAGCCAAATAAACTTTCTTCGGATGAATAATGCAGTTTTAATAAATAGCATATATCCGCAAACGACATACACACTCGAAATCGATTAACATTTGAATAGAAAACCCCGTTAAGCATAGAAATACAATTAAACGTTACATGCAGGTTCGAGTTATTCTAATTTTAACAAAATAAACGAAAAAAAATTTAAA
Source organism: Sphaerophoria rueppellii (assembly GCA_920937365.1). NCBI lineage: Eukaryota > Metazoa > Arthropoda > Insecta > Diptera > Syrphidae > Sphaerophoria > Sphaerophoria rueppellii. Next base: position 31,241,171 of record CAKKXW010000001.1, on the reverse strand, counting down.
TGCACAGCTGTGTCGCACGTACTAGATTTAGGTGCTATATAGCAAATAATATGACTTTGAGTAGATATTTTTTTATTTTAACAAGGTGTACAATAATTGGAGAGTGCACATGAACAGGCATACATAATTTCCATGCAATCTGTATTTAAAAATATAGACCTGTGTGCATGTGGAGGACTAGGCTATATTAGCGGAGCAAGGTTGGAGTACTTTAATTTTTTTTCAGTATGAATTGTAGGGTTGAAAGATATTCTATATAGAACGATCATAGTTTTAATCACTCAAGAGAATCTATGAGAATCATGAAGAGCGAAGTTTTCTACGATTCTAAACCTTAGTATTAAAATGAATTAAGTTACTCTTTTTTCCACCACTCTTAGAGACTTGGATACTCGAAACGGTGAGAATCACGGAGTACAAAACTAAACAATACTTCTTTACTTTTTCTGTTGAAATGTCTTTTTTTTTAGAAATAAAGCAGTCGCAGTTGGGAGTTTAAACTGGGCGCTAATTTGTATACACCAATAAAATACAAAGTTGTACTATAATCAAATACATCAACGTCGTTACTATTTCAAGAATAAAGAAATCGCTTTAACAGAGAGTTACAAATGTGTAGATATGGACATCAACTTCAATATTAATTTTTCACAATAAAAAATCTTATGGGGTCATTCATTACGTTCTTTCAAGTTGGTTGCACTTGCATTTGATGCGTGTCAATCTTATCTGTCATATGAAGTGTCAAAATGTTAGTTGAATAGGCCAGTTCCACGTAACAACATCTCACTGAGATCTCAGATATCTCCGAGATTTTTAGGTGGAACAAAAAATCTCAGCTGAGAACTGAAATTTTTTTCTGAGATCTCTGAGATGAAATTATTTTAGATTCGATTTCTCACTCAGCTATTATGACGTCACTGAAATATGTACAGCAATAATTTATAAGGTAACCATTTTATCTCAATGAGAACTGAGAATTATGTTCCACTAAATGATTTTGCCTCAGTCAAAGTGACATTGAGATCTCAGTGAGATGTTGTTAGGTGGAACTGGCCTAATGTTTGCATTTACGAAAATGGATCCCTTAACATAGAATAGAAAGCGAAAGACAGGCAAAAAACACCGATTTTCCGATCAACATTTTCTTAAACGATGAGGCTTTTCTCACTCGGTGGACATGTAAACAATCAAAATCGTCGCATATTCGACTGAGAAAACCCACAAGTTAAAGAAGAGGTTCCATTACGTTCAGCAAAAGTGACTGTTTTTTTTTATTCCAAATTCATTTTTATTCATTTTTTCTTAATACTACTTATTACTAGATAAAGGAATTCAAACTAGCTTATTATCTAAAATCTTACATTTAACCTACTGACCCCAACCGGACGCTCTAAGCAATAAAAGCGACTATTTGGTGTGCTCTATAGTCGATAGGTGTCATTGGTCTGACACAGTCAATTCGGAGAGATAGCGTCGAATGGTAACCCTTTTTTTGCCGGCGATTGCAGATCATGACTTAAGAGATATATAGTTCCAAGAAGAAGGGGCAACAAGCATCATAACACGACCAATTATGACTTTATTGCTTGATAAGTTTCCTCGTCGCGAAATTTCACGTTTTGACGACTTATATTGGCAACCAAGATCATGCTACGCAAAAGATTGTGTTCAGGCGAATAGTCTACAAACTCTAGACGAATTAAGATCCAACATTTCTCAAGTTTTGGCCAAGATACCGTCCGCTATGTGCGAAAAAGTATTTAAATATTATCCCAAAAGAATTGCATGATGCGAAAACTTGGGAGATGGCGAATGTTATTGTTTTCCATATAAAAAACTAGTAGTTAAGGCTGTAGATGCCTGTAAACTTGACGATAGACAGACAGACGGAATCGCCGGACCCACTTTTTTCGACTTCCCTATAATCGTAATGTCATATCTCTTCGTCATCTCATTTTTTTATTACGAATTCAATACTTTCCATATATTCTATATGTCGCAAGTAAAAAAAAATAAAATAAAATGGAGTGACAGCTTTTGAAGATCCAAGGCCTAAGTGGCTTACTCTCATCAACAATTCTTTTTTCATGATAGATGATACTCTTGTAAGTTTTGAAGTTTTGTCGCCAGTGCCCGTGAAAGATGAAATAAGAACTAAGGGCACGAGTAGGACTCGAACCCACGACGATCTGCTTAGCCAACGCCCCAAACCACTAACATATCAGAGAAAAACACTTTATAATGAAATAAAATTTGCATTGAAAATATTGAAATAATGACGCAAAAGTGTCCTCGCAGTATCAAAAACCCGCATAATTAAACCGGGCCCAGGAGACTTGGATACTCGAAAGTGTGAGAATCAAGGAGAACGAAGAAAAATTCTTCGTTCAATTTTTCTATTAAACAAATTGCTTTTTTTATTTAAATCAGTAGGAATTGGGATGTGCTGCAGAGAGTTTAAGCTTGATCCCTATTTTTATGAGATAATTATTATAGAAAGTAAGTTATGCAACGCTAATCAAAAAATTAAAGCAACGCTTATAAACTAAAAGATTGCGTATGTCGTTTTTACTGGAGCGTAAAAATGTTGATTCACCTCCAAAATCGGAAAAGAACAAAAAAAGAAAATGGGTTCGAATGCAAAAACAGAAGTTTTAGATTTTTACCCCAAAAACTCACTTACAAAAAAAAAAAAAAATGGGGAAGATTTGAAAATTGATTTTTAATAAATAAAAACACAAGAAAAACATTGCTTTTTTCAATCTTTTCTATCAATTTCATAACAGGTCCAAAAATGCATTGGGAAAGTTCGAGATGATTTGACATGGAGGAGGAAGTGACATAAGCCCTTTTCTTGAAAACTATTCATTTTGGGGCATTATGAAAGCTGAACAAATGAAGTAAATTATGATGCGTGCAAGTGGTAAAAAACTGATCAGTGAGTCTTTGAAGTTGTCTGAAGTGGAGGTGTTTTTACTTTTAGTTTTTTTAGTTGGTCGATCTATTTTTTTGATGGTAACTAATCCAAGTGCAATTTCTCAATCCAATTACAATAAAGGGGTGCAATTGCATTTAACTAAAACGTGTAGGTAGAAAAACTATTTTTCTGCTTGCTTGCTCATAGGTGTCATAGAATGTTCTCCAAAAGTTGATCGAAAGGAGGTTTTGACAATTATTTTGTAGGAGCAGTTGACATATCCAAAATCATGGAATGTTACAAACTAGAAGAAACAGTTGACTTTACTTAAGCTAGCTAGAAAATGTTAGTTTGGCACGTTTTTACGCTTTTAAGAAAGCACAAGTTGAACTTGGAATTGACAATTTCAAAGTGTTAAAAAAAAAAACTCTACAACTCAGATAAAAATATTTATATCGATACCTAAACGATGTTTTTTCGAAGACATGAAACTATATTTTGATTTGGAGTTATTTTGAAATATTTGTTTTAACGTGTCAAATCTCGACCTTAACCTATTTCACTTTTTACAACTAATCTGAGGCTTAAATTACTAAGGCTCATAACATTTTCTTGAATTTAATAAAAATTCCGACTCAATAGGAATCACCGTGTCTCTGTTTTTCATTGATCAAACTTTCTTTCAAAATATTCGCAACATGATGATTATTGTGGAAACATTCTGGTAAGTTTGAAATTTCAAAACATAAATCTCACGGAGAAAAGATTCAATACTGGCCCCTTTCATAATAAAACGGAAGTTTGTAAAAATTGTTTAAATTATTACATCCAAAAGCATATCAGAATTGCAAATTTCTGCGACTTGGCTTTTCGATCATCAGACGATAAGATGAGTAAGAGAAATCCAAAATAAACAAAAAAAAAAAAAAAAAATATTTCATTCAATATTTTTCTGCGTAGGTTGAATTGTAGAATGATGCCATAAAAAATATTGTCATGAATAATCAACTATGAACGGCGGACGGTATCTTCTTAATAAGACAGCTCACACCTAACCCAAGCCTAACCTCTGGAATTGTTTTAATTCTATATTTTGAAAGGTTATGAATTTTTTGCGGTAAATCAAATTTCCACTGACGCAAAAATAATATCAACGAACCAAATTATTTTTGAAAATCCCAACCGTGCGTTGGGATGAAAACCCATTACCATCGGTAATAGCATCAATTAACATGAATTATTGTGGTTTTCGTGGGTTCTTATATAATATTTGAAATTATAATAACTTCTTGTGTTTGTTGAGGTTGGGACAGTAAACAGTGAAACAGAAAGTGAGGAAACGGATACAATAAGAGTGAATACAACATTCACAAGATTATGTAAAGTCTTTCTGAAGTGTGATTTCGCTGGACCCACTTTTGGAGACCAATAATAATAATCACATGTAGTGGAACAAGCTATTTGTGAGTCGATAGAAATTCGAATAATTTAATTTACTTTTTTTTTAAGGTGTGTTCGATAGTTTTTACACATCGGGACGGAGACATTAAGCTGCTGTTGATGCTATTAGCATCAGGGTGCGTAAATTGAATCTTACGAAGTAACGAATGCGAATCCAATAAACTTGGACCAGCAATGTTGTTATGTTATGCTGACATAAGAAATTGATTACTTGATTCAATAAATTCCAAGTCATAAAGTCGAAAGTATGAAGTATTTTAATTTGAAGAAAGTTTATGTCTATACGACTTGCTAATGTTTTTATTGTTTTGCTGTACCAGTAGATACTCCTGATAAGGGAGTTTCCAAACGTACAATTTAAGAAATATTGAAACATTTTTTGGAGTTTTGAAATACAGTTCAATTGGCTTCCACTTCTCGTAGTTATGGAGAACTTTCGTAGACATAGTTAAGTTGGTAAACATCGGTCTATAGTGGTCGCTTTTGACGTTGATGGCCTGGCCAGCATCATTTTGAAGAAATACGGTGCAATGACGCCTCTAGCCCAAAGTCCGCAATAAACAGTAACTTTATTTGGAGACAGTTCTCGTGAATCTCGCGTCTATTTGTGTAGTCCCGAATCTGGCAATTGTGCTTATTCACGTACCCATTCATGCAAAAATCGCTAAAAATTCACAACGCAAAATTCGCCATGTTGTGGTCTGCGACAGGCCAAGGTCCTGTGAGCGACACGCTGAATTGACTGCCTCGGATTTTGATTCACACTTCTACTAACAGCGTCGATGGTTTCGTCAGATCTAGCTTTTCTTCTGTTAACTGGTGTTGGCTGATTGTTCTCTGAGCTGAAGGACTCGAATTTGGCCACCACAAATAGAATAGTCAACTGAGAAGGACGATCATGTACCTCATATAATGGGTAGAACGCGCACATCGTTAATTATAAAGTTTTATCATTTGCGCTGGTTGCGCTGGTATTTTGTCTTAAAAAGCATCTGCGTCCATTAAATTTAGCCATCAACAATTATTATTGTTTAAAACATTCCATTCAATTCACCGACACAACTGACTGTATCTATTGCTTGTACATTATAACCACACTTCAGACTTAACAGAAAACACAATATTGTACTTTCCAGTTCCTCCATACATCCATCCACAGATATGCAAATACTTCAATAACATCAACAATAATTGATTGTTATATTCAAATTATGCTAAAATAACTTTCTCACTTATCGAGAGCGAGCGAGTCTTTATGCCCAAGTGTCCATGTCATTCATATCTTCTTTTTTTTTTCCTCCACACAAAGTCGAGTATGAGTTTATTGTCTTGCCACGCGAACTTAAATCAGACTCCATAGACTGCCACCTACCATCAGCATTCTTGAGGTTTCTCGCAGCTCACAACAAAAAACAACAAAAAAAAGTATCCATGGCATTGGGCCAATCTGTAGGGTAATGATGACTCTCTGATGCGGCAAAATCGCACAACTTCGTAGAGGCGGAATTGATATCAAACATTTACATTTCCAGTTCCCATCGCCATCCACTATAGTCACAATGAAATTAAAAGCAAAAGTGGTAAAAGTCTTTCTACGCGGTGCTTGAGGTCTTGTTGCAGCCACCAGCCATAGGCAAATAAAAACCCAACTGGTCTACGTTTCGTCTGGCAGGAGTTCCATTATTGTCTACGGTAGAAACATTGTTGTTAAACAGGTCTTCAAGTTTGGCAGCAGAGCGATCGTGTTGTGTGGTGTGCACTTGAACGTGGTCGTGAAAGAGTGATCGCTATGGAGTGTTGGGTTGTGCTTTTGCGGTCCAAAGTTGAGAGATTGTTTTTTTTTTTGGCGCTATTTGAATATGAACGAGAAAAGATGATGTTGGTTGGTTGGGTTACAACAACCGCTTGAAAACGTAACGTTCGATGATTGTCGGCCTTACGCACCGCACTTGAAGTGCAAAAAAAAGCCCAAAAGTGGGGAGTGTCTTGTATCGATCGACGTGACAACGACCGACAAACCGACCGACAGAGCGCCACTAGTGGAGAAAATTTCGGAGTAGGGGATCACTTTTGTGCTCCCATACAAACGATGCGCTGCTGGCGCTGGTGTTTCTGCGGCAATGATGCATTATGTGAAATTCGTCATATGATCGGAACGACGACGACAAAACGGAGAATATAATACCATCCGGTGGCATCAACGGGCAGCATTTTTATTTTGAAAGTGACAAGCAACGCACGCGTTCGAAATTGAGCTTGTTACTTGAAATATTCATCCGCATCCGTTTTTTTTTTTTTAATTTCTGTGTTTGTGTTTTCGATTTCGGGACAAAAGGAACAAAACAAATCGTCGTGTGTGGATTATCGTCACGAAGCGAATATCCTCCATAAAACGAATTAAATATTTTAACAGAGAGTCAGTCATCAGTGCCGAAACGGATATAACTTCAAATCATGGTAGGAATAAACAATTGATATCCCTTTGAATTTTTAAATGTGTGTGTTTGTGTGCCTGTCATAACGTATCTCGCAAAACTGTGAAATTCTCAAACGCCTGTCTAAAATGCAATTCAAACTATTTAACCACAAATATGAATCCCCAGTGCAAAACAAAAACACCACCCTTCTCTTCAAACTCTCTCCCTAGTACAAGTAGAGTTTGTAGCTCTTAAAGGATTTTGGATTTTGCATATAGAGCAGCGAGTTATCACAATATTTTCAAAATTTCCGACCCAAAGCCAATTTTGAATGTGTGTTAAGTGTTTCTGTGTGGAGTTTATGGTGTTTGAACTATACTCACTCTGACTTTATAGCTAGACCGTGAAAAGAACTTTAAAGTAACTACGGTCCACTGTGCTGCCTAATTTTGATTTTGTTTTTATGATGCAAATGGATTTTGAGGATTACTCGGCAAACTACTAAGCCAAGGCCGGCATTTGGCTTTACTTTGCCATGTGCTTTGGCATGATTGAAATAGTGCACATGAATTGTGTTTAGGATGTTGTATGTGGGATTCAATATCCTTACATCAGGACGACCGACGAAACTATAGAGTAGTTCCTAGTTAATGAACTCTGTTGAAAGTAATTTCAACTTTGTTGATAGCAGAAAGGTTTTTTTTTGTTTTTGTTTTGGATTAACAGAAATATCCTTGTGACTAAAATATTACGGGATATACAGTTTATTTCTACGAGATGAAAGGCGAAATGTTAAAAGGGATTAGTTTGAAGTAGTTCGTTTTCAGGTGAAATTTGTTTTTTTTTTGCTAGTTGATAGTCACTTTTCAGGAAGGACTAGGTTTAGTTTTCGAATCAAAGATTTTTTGTTTTATACTCTTGTTGGAGCAATAAACTTTTTTTAACAAATAAATTTTGATTAATGTCTCTCCAAATTAATAAATCTATTTAAAAGATTTTTATGGAAAAAAATCAACATATTTTTTTGTTTAAGAAGATGAAAAGGTTGAAGAAATGAAGTCGTTAAAAATTTGTTTTCCAGACAAAGATATAGATATACGGAAAAGCGATGAAATTTTTACAACAGTACAAATAAGTGTGTTTAAACTTACTCAAATTAATAAATAAAATGTGTTGATGTTCCAATGCATTGGCGTTTCAAAATTAAAAATAAAGGAGAACAATGCATCTTCGCATTATTTTTTGGAGCAAAAAACCATTGGCAAGGACAAAGTTTATATAGATATATGCGCAAACTTTCTTAAATGTGTTAATTTAAATACTTTTTCAATGCAAATTACTCACTTACTTAAGGTGGCGCTACAGTCCATCGTAGACTTGCGCCTCAATCAACGGTCTTCGCCAGCCAGCTCGGTCCTCAGCTAGCTGTCTCCAGTTTTGCACTCCAAGTTGATTGAGGTCCTCTTCCACTTGAGTGAAAATTATTTCAATAATATTAAATATGGTGTTTTATGTAACATATTTTTTTTTTAATCTAAAACAAAACTTTAATAAGAATTTAAAGGGCTTATAATAAAACGATTTCTTTTAGCTTTTCAAAAAAATATTAATAGATATTTTCAAGGCGTAAGAAAACGATACTCATGTTATTCCAGACCGGCAAATTAAATTCTGAAATAGGAAATCCTGCTATACTTCTGCCGCAAAATTGCTACCTCTTTTTCATGACAATGGGGCATATGCATAAAAATCTAGTATTTACTAGTAGTAAATACTTGAAGTAAATACTAGATCAACAAGTAAAAGCTCAGATTTGTAGTATTTACTTCATTTGGTATGCATAAAAAAAAGTAAATGCTAGCTAGCATTTACTAGTAGTAAATACTAGATTCATCCAAGTAAAAACTATATATTCATCGGAATACTCAGGCATTTACTTACACCAATTGAAAAATAACATAAATCGGAATACTGGACTTACAAAGTAACAAGAAAAGGTCTATACTTAGCTTTAAATATTCTGATTTCATCACTTTGATCTGAAGTAATTGTTATTGATTTTTTAGTTATAAATATTCATTCTTTCTCTAATACTCAATTCATAGTCATGGCAAAAAACGAAAATAATAATTGTACGTCAGATTTTGTGAAAATGCTTGAGGTGCATTCGGTTCTTTTGAGCAAGTCTCAAGGCATTGAAAATGTTAAGAACTGACTTCCAAAGCAAAACTGGTATTTTGATGGATGCATACCCCTTTCGATTTATGTATTCCTCAGAATGCAAGTGGGGTTCCAAGGCTCCAATACAAGAAGGGAAGCTGTATTTAGAAAGCCAATCTTGTTTTGCTGCCAAATGTTCTTCATAAGTTGAAGGAAACTTTATCTAAACTGAAGCTTTCTTAACAATCGATTTTGCAACAAAAAGAACAACTCTGCAAACAGTACTTTGGTGAAATCCTGTGTCTTCACCGACGACAACCTTAAAGCCTGGATCGCCAACATACCTCAAAAAGATCCTCATTTTTTGTTCTGGGGACGAAGCTCCTCCTCTTTTTTCAGTTTCGGTTCCTTAAATTTTATGGAAAATAAAGATAAATGTTTTCTATGAATAGTTATAAGACTCATTTTTACCAATAAAATGTTGGCTAAGCCATTCAACATTTTCTTTTTAAGCATTTTGAAATTATTTGTAGCTGGAGATCTTCGTTCCTTGTAAACTTTTTCAGTATTCATGTGCAAAAACGCGGCCATTTCACAAGAATATTGAACTGATCGCCTTAAAAGTTGATTTGCAAATGAAAATGTTCGTTTCAAACACCCAAAAGTATTTACTAGCAAATGTTCAAGCTGCTCTTTAGCAACTTGTAAAAATTGAAGTAAATACTAGTAGTAAAAGGTTTTTATGCATATCATTTTAAGTATTTACTACCAAAATTCATCCGTACCTAGTAAATACTCTTACTTCTAGTAAAAGCTTTTATTCAAGTATTTACTTGAAGTTTATGCATACGAAAAAAAGTAAATACTATCAAAATTGACTAGTAAAAGCATTTACTACCGTTTATGCATATGGCTCAATATATCTACTCATTTTCGCCAATCAAAATTTTGAAAACTAGGAAGACTAAAATCTGGTATCTTTTTCGAAAACTGAAATTTTATAATACCTAAACCGAATGCGGGTCATTCATTTTTCGGTTTCGAAAGTAGCTAAAGTTAATAAAAAATATACAAAGATACATTTTCAATAAAAAAATTAACTATAAATATTGGAATTTGTTACCAAGTGTGAAAAACAATATCATTTAAAGGGCCACCTAGAGAGTTTTCTCAACATGCTATTCTTTTTGACATAATTTTGAACGTCTTTTTCAGATCGGGCGATATCTCGATTAAAACTTGAGTAATATCTTAATGCGTCTAGGGTACGGAGACTATTTTGCTAGCCTCACAGAAAAAAATCTAACGGTGACAATGGTTTTGGTGGCCAATCGACGTCGATCGGTCGGCAAAACGTAAAATTACGCGACCAGGAAACTTTTCATGCAATAAAGCCATAATTGGTCTTGTTATGTTACTTGTTGTCCCATGTTGTTGGAAACATATATCGTCCAAGTTATGATCTTCAATTGTTGGCCAAAATATCGGTAAGCATTCGACCATATCACTCAAAATTGACTGTAACCGTACTACGGACCAACGACACCTTTCGAGTTTCGATCATGTACCATAGAACACACCACACAGTCACTTATCTAGCTGCAAATGACACCTCTTGTGGGTTTTCTGAACCCCATATTTTACGACAATTTCGTTTGTTTACATACCCACTGGTAGGTGGTCACCGAGTGAGAAATGTGCCCTTAGCTAAGGAAAATGTTTTTTTTTTTTTCGAAAAATCGGTGTTTCTTGTCTGTTCTTCCAACACCAAGTTTTAATAATTTAAACGCATTGTTCGACTACTAAGCAATTAATGGCAAACATGTTACCAATATTATGACACTTAAGATGACTGTTAACTTTGACATGTATCAATCCCAGCGCTACCAACTAGAAACTACGAAATAAATTAGATACCCAAAGTGAGGAAAATACATAATTGAGGGTGGTTGAGGGGTTGAAAGACCGCAAAACCAAAACTCCGCATAGCAACATCCTGCAAAGTAATCTTTCGATTTTTCCAACAGCCCAGAGTTAAGCCACACACTTAATCAAATAAAAAAATTTTAGGAGACACAAAATGCTGAGAATCATGGAGAATGAAGTATTATAATTTTTCGTTCAAATAATTCCATAAAACTTATTAATAATCCTACTCATCTCAAGTTCTACTTTTCAATCTGTTAATCTTTTAAGAACTCTCTTCAGTATTTGCTTGTAAACATGCTGTTAAAGTACATAACACCAATGTATTTGTTTTTTTTTTTTTTTGTAAAATAAAATCTCAATTGGTTATTATAGTATGTATTCTTTAGAAAATTTAAACTGTTTTATATGAGTGTTGAAAATACCAATTTCAAAATACTTCCGAAATTACGTTAAGTGCTAAGTCGGATCTTGCTTTTTTCATCAGACATCAGACATTGTTTCTGAGAAATTTGAGTGCTCAGTCTGATTTTTGTTTTAAATAAATACTATGAAAATAACAGCAAATCTCCCTAAAAAAAAAGTAGACAGCAAGACTTTCTTGTTAAGAATTTTTTTCCAACTTAACAAAATGAAAAAAGAATTCTAGGTAAAAACTCTTGAATTGTAATAGCAAATTTGAATCACCTCTCTTTGATTTATAATGTTGCTAATAAATCTGCTTATCATGTTTTATTTCCTGTTTACAAACTTTGTGACATAATCATTTTTGCTTCCTTAGAAGAACTACTTGTCTACTTGTTTCAACTAATCACAAGATGTTCTACTCGTTTCTCAAAGAGTATTGTTGTGGGTAAGCCTATTATGCTATAAGATTACCCTTTTGTTCTTATTCAACTCTTTTGTTTCAATCATGAATTGCCATTAAAATTAGCTGATTCACAATTATTCATTTCATTTCAATTCTGTTTCATCATTTTTCTAGTTTTATGATTTTTCTACCGAATCAAAAAACACTATTGACTGAAAACTTAAGTGGTTTTCCTTAATCTCCATTGTGTTTTTCGTATTTATCTTAATAACCATCCGACAAAAAGACCAGAAACAATATAGACTTTTGTTTTGATTAGCCAAAATCATTAACATAAGTAAAATTTTCGTGCAGCACGCGTAAGCCAAACACGTGAAATGGACATAACGAAATGACAAAAAACCATTATCTTGAATTTTAATAGAATCTCGAAACATCAAAAAGGCTTCCTCTTCAGTTATTATGTCATTTTGTAAACCAAAAGAAAGAGAATTGGGTTTTGTGTGTGTTTACCTTTGTGTGATGTAATGAAGATTAAGCTTTGAATGGAAATTAGTGTTCAAATGAGAGGATTAAATATATTATGACCGATGACCAAAGACCTAAGACTTTACGGCTATTTAAAATGAATGGGTTTTAAATTAAATTCTCTTGACAGATTTTCTCTATCAAAGTGTCTGAAATCAATCTCAAAGTCGTTTTCTAGCTACGTTTTCCATTGAATGTAATTCATATTCAAAATTAACTAATTTAAAAATTTAAGAACCGAACCTGATTAAAAGAACAACAACAAAAAAATGACTTTGAGAACAAAAAATATTTTCCATTAAGGAATTAGCAGCGTTTAAGGACACTACATTTTCGCTTTTCATTTCTTATGTTTTTCTTCCACTTTCATGGCCTTGTTTGTTTTTTTTTTTTTTTTTTATGGCGCATTGTTAATTAGTCATTTGCTTCCTTAACTCCATCCAAATGCATTTTTCCTCGGGTTATTTTAATTTGTTTTCAGAGTTTTTGTCTGCTATTCTGGGACCGACCGATGCTTAGTTTGTTGTTTCTTTTCAAGTTCAAGGAATGCAAAAAAAAAGATGATGTGAAAATGGAAAAGATTAAGGAAAAACACTTAGCAACAAACAAAAAAATTTAGAGAAGCTACAGAAAGTCTTTTTCATACATACCTACAAAAGTGATTTCCTTATTTTTTTAGAAAATTGATAAAAATTTGTCTCAAGTTGAAAAGGTCTGCTTTTTTGTTTCGATCAACATTTTCAAAAAAAAATAGGCTTAGACACACTTTTTTCCTCCATTTTCTTTAAACATTTCCACAAAATACGAAAAGAGCTGATAACCCCTTGAAATATAATTAACATGATAAATTGTTGGTTTCGCGTTGACTTAATCTGATTTTCTTCTTCAGTGTAGAACAGAGAAAATGAAGGACCAAGGTTAAAACCGGAAGGAAACGATTTAATTGAATTTAATTTTTCATCCCTATGCTATCAGTCTACAAAACTTTTTTTCCGGCACAAAAAAAAAACATGTACCAATACAAAAAAAAAAGAATAAACAGACACATGAACAAAAAAGGGAATGAAAAAGGAAAATCAAAGAGCTTAGAGAATAACTGAGAACTTGATGAATGAGTGTGTTGAAATGTGTTGGAAAAAGTTACTTAAACATTTTTTTTTGATCAAGCAACGTTTTAATTCGTATTTCGTGAGGTCTTACAAGGAATTACTTTAATGAATCTAAGAAATTTGGGGAGGAAACTTTGACTTCCTGTCTAATGTTTATTGAAGGAAACAGTCATAACACAAACAATTATTAAACAAGAGAAGGGACGTAAGGCGAGAATAATTTAGTCTTCCTGTGATGCAATTTTTGAAAATAGCTTTACATTTATGGATCCAATATGAACCAAAGATATTTATTTTAATTGAGTTTTTCACTTCAGCTTACATGACTTTAACTCGCCATACAAAATTGTATTCAAAATCCTATCAGTGAAGAATAAGATTCGATTTTCTCTCACACAAAAAGTCAAACCCATAATCACCAAATTTGGAAAAAATTAACTCCTTTGTTCATGTTGACAGTTGATAAACTGTACAACGACTGGCTGAGGCTTTGTCCAAACGAAAATATTCTATATGCTGAAAAAAGTCTTAAAATTATAGTTTTCAATATTTCCACTGTAAATTATAACTGAATCCAATTTTGACTATTTCAAGAAATCCAACAATTTTTGCATGAACTCATATTTCCGTTCATTAAAAAATCGATTAAACAGCCTTGCCTGGCAACACTATTTTGGTACAAATAACCGCTGTAATATAGAATTTGACACCTCATTTCAAATCACTTCGGCACTGAAAAAAGAGACTTCACCCAATAGCTTGTTGCCTCTTACTGTCAGCCTGACGCACAGATGAGATTAAAAGGGAGATAGGAATCCGAGTTGTCAAAATGATAAAGCCTTCAAGCTATGGACCATAGTTACTGCGATAGTATGCGTGTTTTTAAAAATACTATCACAGTAAATATGGTCCAACTACTACCTCATTTTTGTTGTTTTTTTCTCACATATTCACATACATACACGAGGTAACGGTAAAATAAAATTTGAGGTATCCGGAGGGTAAAACGTAAGTCAGTTTCCGATCTGCTTTTGTCTCTGAACTGACGTCTTACGCTCTTTAATGTGATTTTTGTACCCATCCCAAAATGCAAATTTTTACAGACCTTAATAAAAGTACACAACGCCACTTTTTTCACTTTACAAAAAAAAAAAAAAAACCAAACGACTTAAGAAAATGTTCCGCAGTGTATTCTCACCGAAAAAATTTCTACCAACAAAAATTAAGTCCAATATTAACTCCAAACAAAGTCACATAAAACAAACAACAAAAACGATGCCGCATTGGGCACGAAAGTAAAAGAAGAAGACACAAAAAATCGAAAGTTGAAAATAATTAATGATGAATTTATGTTAAAGCTCATGTGCCGTAACACTCGAACAGGTTCATGGGTATACTCCTTTCTCTTCCCATTGAATGTCTGTGAAGAAGATTCCTAAAATCAAATGAGCCGGTTTCCATCTCTCTCTCGAAATTCTTCAAAATGTCTTTTACAGCGCAGTATCAACCAATAAGAAATAATAATCTCTCTCGTAATAAACGGAAACCGGAAACGTTTGGTTATCTAATTCGAAAAAAAAACCCAACCTGACTTGTGCTGAGTTGTGCGTGTTGCAAAACAAACTGCCTTCAATCGATTTTGGATTTGGTAAACAAGTCACAAAGTTCTCAAGTCACAATTCCCATCAGGTAAACAGCCAGGTAGCCATCATTATAAATCATTCATCGAGTGATTCTTAATTAATTACATTTTTTGATTTTCACTTAATTTACACCTTTCGTTTAGTTCAAATTTTGGACTTTGGCATTTTTTTATTTCCATTTCTTTTGTGTTTGCCTTCGACAAGCTTTGAGAAAAAAAAACGTGATGGAATCTGTTGGGTTATTCAAGTGCTTAATAAGAATAACGCCCCGGATGAACGATGAATGTTACATAATTGAGCGTTTGAGTGAAAATATTGGAGCGCGTACGTGCGGAGCAACAAACGAAAGCACAAACAAAAAGTAATTAATGGATATTTGTTGAAAAAGGGTCGGATTTTTGTGAAAATTCATATTAAGATGGTTTAAATTGGCTAAAGGGTCTGAGTTACATATTTTGAGACGCTTGCCTTTCAGTCTATCATTTAAAATTAATATTTCATTGCATGATTCTTTGTGTTTAGCATTTGCGTTGGAAGTTTTTCCTTTTATCGTATCATGTTAAAGTTCTTTGGTCAGAAAGTTGTTTAAGACAGTTTCAAGAGTTTAAGTGACAAGAAAAATGTTTAGGGTTCATGCAGTAAAAATTGATTGCTGTTATTATCCACATTCACTTAAAAATGCGAAAATTTCACTTTGAACCTCTTGAACGACTGAACCGATTTTGATGAATTTTTTGTAATTGTCCCTATAAAATGCGAAAGTTTAGCTTCAAACTTCTTGAACAGCTTCACTTTTAAATGCGAAAATATAGCTGCAAACCTTCTTCACCGGCTGAACCGATTTTGATGCAGTTTTTTACCAAAGTACGATTATTAATTGGATTATAAAAAATGAATTTTTTGGCAAAATTGACAAAAAGGGCTGTTTTGGAAAATGACCACAAGAAATTATATCATAATAGTTTTAGGATTTTCAAATTTCATTAAAACAAAGACTCTCAAAAACTCATACAAAATTGTTGGCTCTAATCTGTCGCACAGCAATGTAAAACACTCAATAGAGCACCACAGCAAACAACAGACGGATGGACCATTACTGTAAGTGCACTGCCACATTGACACCCGATGAAAGTAAAAGTTATTTTCATGACTTTTTTTCGCTCTTTCAACGAGTACTTTGGTCGAATTTGGATGAAATTTTCGTTGGCTGCTTGCCAGAGAAGAAAGTGAAGATGGTCAATAAACTGCATTTTTGTTTGTAAAGTCAAGCACAAAAGGGAAACAAATCGAGTCAAACCTGTTTTAATGATGGGGTCTCCCTCTCCGGAAATTTTGCAAAAGAAGATTCACAATGCACTTCATTACCGCCTCCAGGTTGGTTCATATCCGTTTTTTATTCCACAACACGATGACGAGACGGTGAGCGATCAAAAATGCAGTTTGGATGGTGTGATTGTGTTTTTGGCGGGAGATCCGAACAAAAACGAAGGATCAACTTTCTTTGGCATTTTGTGCTCGCCTTTTTTATTTAATTTTGCTCATATATTTATGCATTGAAAAGGCATGAGCCCTTTCCCTTTTTATTTTTGCAACACGAAACATCACAGAGTTTTTGTTGCAAGACATCGATGTATACCCTACAATGGCCTACATTTTTACTTTTTCTCGAAAGCGAAAGTATTTATAAATTCATCTCTTTGACATGCTAAGGCTTTTGGATGGAAAGACCCACACATCGAATCTGGGTCGACACATCGACATCAACATCACTTGTCGACTTGTCGCTCGTTCACTGCCGTTGGTAAACCATCATTGTCACCGACAACGACGATGTTGTCGTTTTAGGGGCCTTAAACCGAGTCGAATGCAATTAAATATCACAACCGCATCCACTATACTACGAATGGAACAGCTCAAGGCACAAGTTACTTTGAAGTTGGCCCTAGGCAAGCTGTGGATACAGTGTTGGTCTCAGTACATCAGAATAGGTACCTGGTAGCGGTTGAAGTTAATTGATCCGATTTTTTTTGTTTGTTTCTTTGCATAACTTTCTTATCGCTCAGAATGACTGGGTGAGAAAAAATTTAGAATAGGACAATGAAAATGAAAACGTAAATGTAAATGAAATGGAATTAATAAATTATCACATTTTTTTTCTCGTATTGCCAAAGGCTTGAAAGGCTACGCCTACACCGCCGTGAGAAAAAGTGATTTATGTTTATTCATCAAATACACGGTTAAATGAATTTCATTCATTGAATGAAATTGTACTTTTTTTTTTTGGATGAAATGAGAAATTCTGTGGGTCGTTGGAATTTCTTCAATATCATTGCCGAAATTGGTCAATGGAATAATCACAAACTAAAGGCAAGGAAATATTTTATTAAATTTGATTTATGATGGTGCGGTTGTACCTAATTATTGGGGAATTTGAATTTCACTAATTTCATACAAATTTGTTGCTTAATGAATGACAGAGCGAAAGCATAATTAATTGAATAACTTTGTTTGTAAATAAGAGCAGAGTGGTTGGTTTTTTCCTTGTTTAAAGTTTTATCATTTACATTCCTGGAAAGGTATTAGAAAATTTGTAGCGAATTCTATAGTATAATTAATAAAAGCGTGGCACTACTGCTTAGAAGAACTAAGAAGCTATAGTGATTTCCATGTTCAACAAATCATACAGTGTGTGAATGGATTTGAGGGCACCTGAAATCGTATGCCTTTGTAGGTTGTTCAAAAGAGCCAAGTAATGAAAAAAAATTACGAATTTAGGCCGAGTCAATTCTGGCACTCCATTTTTATAATATTTTGTTGAAGATTTCGGGCTTTAACTCGTTAATATTGTGATATTCTTCTTAGTTGTTTAACAAGTTTGGGGATTGTTGGCATAACATCATTTAAAGCATCAAATGAAAGCTTCAGGACCTCCAAGTGATACCGCAAAGAAGGCTGATTACATCATTCGGTAACTTGGCAAGCTTAAGACCGAATGTTAACTAACGCCCCATCCTTCCAAATCCATGAACATATTATTAACAACGAAGTAGGTTTAGAATCAACTCCTGTTGATTGAAACGTTTTTCCAAGCTTAATTTTTAAACCACAGTCCACCATTGTAACTCCCTGTAAATATGATATGATATTTATTAAATAAGGAACTTGTCTTAAGATTAACATCTTTTAGATAACTAAGCTAAAGTAACATGATACAAATATGGAGCAAATAACAAAATGTATAATATTTTCTGTAATTACAAGTATAAAAAAAAATGAAAGAATGAAAGTGAAAGCTTACACAATGAATATGAAAATAAAATTACAATACAAATTACAATAGTAAAACAATATAGATTATAGATTAACAGATAACAATAAAACGAAATGAAAAAAGAAATGAAAACGCACAGCAAGTTATGTAAATATTATTTATTATTATTAAGATGACGCAAAATAAGCAAACAAAGATCTCTTAAAACACAACCAATAAGTCTGTGCTTCTAATTTCACGCGGAAGCGCGTTCCATAAGCGAATATCGTTAATGAAAAATTGTCTTTCTGAAGTGAGACATGAAAATCGAGGAATAAGTAACTGCTCGTTTTCTATGGGAAAGTTGAGAATCGAATCTGGTGAAAGAGGTCGGGAGGCTTTTGTGTTTGAATAATGTTGAAAAGGCTTGTAAGAGTTTTTTATTTTTAGAAAATTTTCAAAAGTAACACCAAATATGCTCTTGGAATAATTTGAGATATGACAATATCGTCCCAACCCATATACATATCGAATAGCATTGTTAAAAACAACATTAAGCTTTCTGATACTACTGCATCGGAGTTGCAATATACTTCACATCCGTATGTAAGTATGGGCACAGCAAGCGATTTGATAAGCATTTTTCTTGTATTAAGTGGAATGAATTTTTTGGAAACTGATAAATTTCGAAGCATTCCATATGATTTTCCTACCACTGCATTTATGTGATCATTCCAGGTAAGGGTCCTGTTGAAATAAACACCTAGGTTCTTTGCCTTGTCTACGTATTCTACTGGAGTGCCGATTTACCTCAAGAACAGGAAAATAAGACAAATCAAGCAATGTTTTTGAGATAACAAGGCACTTTGTTTTATTTGGATTAAGTAGAAGACCATTAATGCTGGACCACTCAAAAATGGCTTTTAGTTTCAGTTTTTATACTTTCAACAACCAATCCTCAATGAGGCCTAGGTGGCAGTGCTTAATTAACTGAACATCATCCGCCAACATGCGTGTTTTCACAGTGACTCAATATCAATGGCAAATCATTAATATATGCTGAGAACAGAAGCGGACCCAAAATTGATCCCTGTGGAACACCGCGCTCAAGTGAAAGAAGCTCATAGGTTACCGGGCATAAATAAATGCAGGTGTGCCTCAGGGCTCTCTGACCCTCTTTCTCCTTTGTATAGATGATCTCTTGTCTGTAATTCCTAATCTAATAAATTGTTTCACTGACGATAGTACTTTACGCTTTTCATAATCGTCCCTCCTCTTTGGATGTGGAACTGCAACGACAAAATATGACCAACTCATTAAAATCTGAATCAATCAGCACTGTACTATGGAGTATAAGAAACCCCGTGACTTTGTAACTTATAAAAAACGATCATCCGATAGCTCACCTTTTACATTTTCACTTAACGAAATATTTTCACTTTGACTAAGTCGTTCGGTGTTTGTTGTTTGATGTAGAATTGTAATCGAGTATCGATTATTATCAAGTTTAAGTCTCTTTCATTACAAAAAATACTCTTCACTTTTGATTGAAATGAAAACGATAACAAACCCACTCGTTTTTTCAGGAAAGAAGAAAAAGTATATTATTGCCTTACAAACACGTGTATCATGAGATGAACTCAAATTTAATTGAATCACAACATTGTCGTATTATAGTGAAACATAATATCACATGTAAATATGTAACTAGTTCTTCAGAATTCAATTTATCAGCAATTATTGTGTCAACAATTCCGTCCAACAACAACTATAATTAATTTTCCCTGAATTGGATGGGAAATTAATTTCGCATCCCTAGGGGCAACTGATTGCCTTTCGAAGAGAATTTGTTATGCATTGGCTTTTAAAGGCGTATTATTATAATTGAAATTTTTACTGCATACCTATCTTGTCATATAAAGGTTTGAATGAAATGTCTTAAGGATTTAAAGCAATAAATAAGGAAAGTTAAAGCAAACAATGTTCGAAAATTCCAAGAGAATGAAGTGCTCAATTTTTGCAAACTCTATACAAACCTCAATACTTATTAAAAATTCCACATTTGTCCAGTCAGTTTTCGTTTAACCCACATAATCCCTCATTTTTTCTTTCAATAGACTTAAATAAAACTTAGTTGTGCTTCACCCACCATCACAATGCATATAATGTATCAATCAACCAGTCCCACTCAATTTTTAGGTGACAATTGAAGAACAAACCGTTTGGGTTGGGGCATACTTTCCATTTAGAATAAACAAGTTTTAATGAAATTAACCACAAACCCTCAGAGATACCTTTACACATTTGTATGATATTTTTATTTGCGAAACAACAAGTGAAAGTGAAACTCTATTAATCATCCTCTTGCCAAAGATATCTCTTACTGATATAATGTGTAGTCATTTTTGTGACTGTCTTGTGATGCAGGTAGTGAGATTATAAGTAGGTACATACCTTCGCATCTAAAGAGTTTTTTTTTATCTTCATATGAAACGCCCTTACGACAATGTAAGTGTTGGCTTGTGGTACGTGTTTGTTTAGTTAGGTTAGCTAACAAAATTCGTTTTTTTAATAGTCATTCGAAGGTCGGTGGTTCAATGTCAAACCGCATGTGGACTTTTGTACTTTTTGCATGTGTTATTGCATCTGTTGAGTTTTGACTTTAATGATGAGTTAAAACATCGGGGAAAGTATGGATATTCATGTTTTTTTGGACTGCACCTTTTTGCGTACGCATATTTTTGTGCTATTTAATTTTCCATTTTTTTATTTCAAATATTGTTTGTTTTTTGTTTAAAAACTAATTAAAAATCAAACCGTGAATTTATTTTTTCTATTTAAAAGAAATATGTATACTTTTAAAGAAGCCGAAGATTTATGTTTTTGTTCCACATACGCCCGAGTGCACTGAACATTTTTTCCTAGTAATTTTTTCTAGGTTAAAAAATATATTTTAAGACTATGTTCACGTCTTCTTGTACAGGAAAAATGTGAAACTGGCAAGATTTTCCTTATTTAACTTGAAAATATTTAAATTAAAATGTAATATACTTACTTGGGTGAGTGCGTGTGTCCCTGGTATACCGAAATGGTTAAATAGTACTGCAAAATGTCTCTTTGAAGTTATTAAGAAAACTTAAAATTTGACGGTGACATAGTCTTCTTTCATGAAAGTACAAAATACATACACAGGCAGCACTGAAAATAACAAGACAAGATTGTTTAGATGCAAAAAGTACTTTGGGGTAAGTGTTGAAAAAGTACGAACCAAAATTTTGCAAGCAATTTGATCTCAAATTATTTGTGCAGGTACTCTGGCCCAAAAATCCTACTTTTTTCATTAAAATCTCCTTTTTTGTAGGTATTCAAAATTATGAGAATTAAAGGAGATCGACATCTTGTACTTTATCATATCTTTTCTAACAGTCCCCGAATTAGCAAAAGGTCACAAGCTATATTCATTTTAAAGTTCAGAAATTTTATGAGACATGAGACTCGAAATGTAGAGAATCAGTTCAAATCTGTTCATGCAAGCAATCGCTAAATAACTCCAGAACGGCTGAACGAAGCTAAGAACAAATAAAGATTATAGTCTGGAATAGAACATAGATTATATTCGATTTTAAAATTTAATATGATTTATGAATAAGGTTCTGGCTTAACTTGAAACTCATATGACATTATGTGTGAAATTTAACATCGTTTAAATATCCGCCAGGGGTTTGCAGGGTGGCACGCATTGGAATGGTGAATTTGACCGATGGCTTTGATTTCAATTATGCCATCCTAAAGGGCCGCGAGGGATTGTTCCTTATTCACATGGACCTGCAGTTTAAGAAAGTCCCACAAGAAGAAGCGTAAAGGGGTAAAATTACATGATCTTGATGGCCAATTCTTGTCCCCTCGTATCGATTGTGTCTTGAGCAGTTTGGCACGTAGCGCCATCCTGTTGAAACCATATGGCTTCGTTGTCCATATCATCCAATTCAGGACACAAAAAGTTGGTGATAATCGACTTACAGCGATCGCCGATCACAGTGGTGGCCTTGCCAGCATAATTTTCTCGAAGATATGGGGACCGATGACGCAACTAGCCAAAAATCCACACCAAACAGTAACTTTATTTGGATGCATCGGCACCTCGTGACTCTCGCGTTGTTTTGTGTTATCCCAAATTCGCCAATTTTGACCTCATCGATAAGAATGATTTTTCGACCAAAATTGGGATCAACTTTCAACTGCTCCAAAGCCCAATTAGCGAACACACGACGACGCTACGTATGGTCGTTTGGGTCAGTTGGGTTCATGCCCAAACCACGACGAAAAATTAGCCATGATGGGGTCTACGACAGGCCAAATTCATATGGTGCGACGCGGTATTGGCTGCTTCGGTTTCTGTGGCACACATTCACGTACAGCGGCTATATTTTTGGCAGATCTTGTGTTTCGTTGATGTATGGGTGTTGACTAATTATTCACTGAGCCGTTTGACTTGAATTTGGCCAAGAAAGGTTTAATAGTCGACTTGCAAGGACCATCATGTACTCCACAAAAAGGGCGCAACGCATTCATTGTTGCTTCCAGAGATTAAACCTATTTTGATAATAAAATCTTATCATTTGCACGTATTGCTCGACGATGTTACTTGCAATGGTGATAAAAAACCAACATATTGACAGAAAATAAAAGAAACAATTAAGCTGTCAATATCAACCCGTCGCCTCTATTCGAAAACCCTCTATTGTAAAATTTGAGGTCTACTCACACTTAAGGTTTTAAAAATGTCCTCCGCCCCCTTTCTTAAAAAAATAAAACACCGATGAAGAAAGCATTTCAGAGAATACATCTTTAAAAAATTATTATTAATTATTTAAATAGAGCAAACATGGCACCCATAGTTGATTATGACTGTTGTTTTTCTTCAGTTGCTAAATTTTTTTTAAACCAAAATGCTTCTGTTGAGTGTCAACCGGAATCCTGTAAAGAGAGCGCTGCGCTAATTAAAAAAAACGATGTGTTAGTTTCACGAAAATCGCTCACTTGCAAAATCAAACGCTGGACTTTTTTCTCCCCCAGGGGATGAAAATAAATCGTCGAGGACACCAAGTTACTTTAAACTATCAAAAAAAAAACTTTCACTCCAGATGCTGTGGTATCGTCTAATGGCGTTTTTGACTACCGCGAGTGCAGTTTTGTTTTTCTTGCATTCTTTTTGTTTATTTTTTATTTAAACTTTCCCGCTCCCAAAAAGTTAATGAAAATAGTTTAAAATTTCATGATTTTTTGTCTTACTTACAAGTGAGTGAAATTTTTTTTTTGTATTTTGTTGAAAAAAAGGTTTACCAGCTGTGGTGGACAATTTTATGCAAATACCAAGAAAAAAAATTGAAAATTAAATCACACAGGGAATTAATCTGATGAATAAGCTGGTAGTTGAGTAGAGAGTTGATTAATATGCAAAAACGAACTCAAATGCGTGAAATCAAAATCAATCAACTCTCAAGGGGACGAAGGAGTGCAGGGAAATTTTCAGAACTCTCTTCTTAAACTAATTACAGACTCATTTAAGCAGAAAACTATTATTCCTTAAATTAGGGTCAATTAGTTGTTCAATTTTTAAAGGTCCTTTGATTATATTTGGACCCAAGTTTTATGTACGCAATTAACGAGAAAAAAAAACAAACTTGGAATAATTTTGTCAACAAGCAAAGTTCGTTCAGAAAACATGTATTTGCCTCATTTAATTGCTTCAATTCTCCAAAAATAAAAAAAAAAGTCGTTGGTGGTCGAACTGACAAAAATTTCGATAATTCTTCCTCAAAAACGCATTTTAAATTATTATGATAAGTTCAAAAGTTCTAAATACACATCAAAACGGCTTTCGTACAAAGTATCTTACCTAAAAGTAATTTAATTAACTCCAACAAATTTCAAAACAGAAAAAAATTACTTCAAAAACGAATTTCCCTCTCAAAAACTTCAATGCCCTTAAATTTCCCGAATCAGTACTTCTGCAAGCGTGACACAAGCTGCTTGCAATGCATTTTACGACCCCATTAAGTTCTAAAATTCAAAAAAGTTCTCATTCTGCATGAACATCAAACATCTCTTGTAACTGCCCAAGAGATACCAAAGAGCACTTTTTTCCCATACTCTATCGCCGCCAAACCGCCTCGTTTTCGCACGAATAACACAAAATGCATGCGAACGTGTTAAATGCAAAAGTAGGTTCCTTACTCAAAAACTATTTTCACTTCTTCGAAATGCATTAACACGTTTTTTTTATTATTAATAATTTCATACGAAAATTCGCAAATTCATAATTTTACCTTCCAACAAGAGAACACCTTTTAACGCCGCAGCAGCAGTTGTGGAACAAAAAGAGAGAAAAAAAAAAATGAAAATAAATTTTAACCAAAACTTGTAAAAGAAGAAAATGTGACGAACTCGTAAACACCTAATGTGTGCTTTTGAGTTCAACCAAGCGCACAATGTTGTAGGAACAGTAGCAGCAGCAGCAGCAGCTCATGCTGAATACTAATACCGTCCAGATCAGCACCTGGGTAACATATACTTTTCCCCGCATAGGAACTTAAAGGGTATAATACGTGGATAATGGGCGTCTAACCGGCATCATCAACCATTAGTGGTAGAAATCTCATTCGCGGGTTGAATTGCGGTGCAAATTTTCACCTGATTTTCGCAAGTTCATATATTTAAAGCTTGTGTGGTGGCTAAGGGGGAGGGATGTTAATGGAATAGAGAACATTTTCACAACTGCGAGAAATAAGCACACGTTCGTGACATTATGCAATTCTATGGGCAATATTAGTAATTTTGCACGTTTTATGAATGTTTCTTGTTCTCACGTTTTCGGCGAGAGAGTATTATATTATGGACGTGTATTAATTTTTGTTCTTTCTCTCGTTGCAGACAATTCTAAGGATAGCATGTATTTTGGCAATTGCATTGGTTGCACCAATTCAAGGAATATTGAGTAATGCTGATAATAATGGACGACCACCGCGAGGGGTGCCAGCCGCGTCGTATGGACCACCACCGGTACAACAAATTCGAATTCCACATCGTGAATATGGTGTTCCACAGCAGATTCCTTTCAGAGAGTATGGTCCGCCGGCTCTGAAATATGGACCTCCAAAATTAAATAATAATTTCGGACAGAATTTCAATGGAGGCGGTGGTGGTATTGGTGGTGGAGCTGGTAGTGGATTATATGATCAAATAAAATCATATTTCGGAATTCCGAAACCTTTCTATGGCCCTCCACATCTGCAGCACTCTCCGGCGCCTACATACGGCCCACCACAACTCCCACAAGGCAAACCATTTACAGCATATGGACCTCCTCCACTCAAACCCCAGGGCACCTACGGACCTCCGAGACCAGCTGCCAGCTATGGCCCACCACATCCTCAACCCCTGCCATTAGTTCAACCTGGACCTATTTTTAAACCGAATGGAGGTGGTTTCCCATCACGTCCACACACTTCATATGGACCACCTCCATCGGGTCAGTTCATTGGCAGGCCAAATCTCAGCTATGGACCACCAAAGCAGAGCTACGGTCCACCTCCATTGCCGAATTTCAACCGTCAGCCAGAAACAACAATTATTGTGACAAGCTCAAGCGGTGGCAATGGAGGCGGCGGCAGCTTCCATCATGGAGGCAGTGGTGGTCATCATTCTCATGGCAACGGTGGCCCACTCAAGCTTCAGGTGGAAAATCAAGGCAGCTCATCCGGTGGACATTTCCATACAGCTTCCTGTGACGGTTGGAAACCAATTCCGGCGCCATTCGGTCACTATGTCGAACACAACAATATCCAAACTCAATCCGGCTATAGTTCAGTATCCAATGGGCCGATACATCAGACAATTCACTACACCACCACCGGAGGACGAGGCAACTACGGTGGACTAACCGATGAGCAACTTGTTGCTGTAGCTCTGCAAACAAGTGGATTCCAAACGGCGCCTACACAATCACTTCCAGCCGCGGGGCCAGTTGATTTCCATTCCGGTGGCAGCGGAGGGGGTGACTACCATTTGAATTCAATAGAATCTGAAAATTTGCAGGTAAGCTCTACAAACACGATTAATTACTTTTCAACGACGACAAAATCGAAGTGACACGAAATTTGATTAAAATTTGAAATTAAATTTGTTTTTTGTCTAGATTTCACACGGCTCAGCTGAGGATTCCTATTTGAAGCCACCACAAGATTCATTTGCACCAAACTCGATTCACGCCCAAAAATACAATTCGATAAGCAGTGGAGAGTATGGAGCACCGCCAATAAGTGGGGACGAGCACCACCATCATTCGGAAAGCAGTGGAGGCTTTTCATCACAACACGATTCAAATCTTGGCATTCTCTATGGAACCCAAAGTGGAAACCAACGTCCCTGGTTGAATAATGCACCTCTAACTCCACCCAGTAATCCGGTTACCTATCGTCCGCCAGTGCCACAGGGACTCCTCGAATCGATTGGAGCAACAGTACAGCATTTGGATCAATTTGGGGTTAAGCCACCAAATCAACCGCCAACATATATCCCACCGCCACTAAACGAAATTGCCGAACCTGCCAGCCAATATGGACCACCACCCCAACAGCAGCTTTTGCCACCACAACAGTCTGGCGATATTGAATTCCATCAACAGAACCAGCAGCATCACCATCACCATCATGAGGCCGAAGGAAGCCAAAATCAATATCAGAACAATTACAGGGAGGAGGAACGTGGCAACACTCTGAACCAATATCTGCCTCCACCCCTTCCTGTTCCGGCACCACAACAAGCGCCACAATATTTGCCACCACCTCTTCCCGTTCTCAGTCAGCAACACCATCATCATGAGCACCAGCACCAGCATCTGCAAGGAAGTGGAAGTTCCTTCAGCGGTGGCCATCAGCAATTCATTCACACCCAAGGACTGCCATTCCCCCAAGAAGCCAGATTTAATCAACCTCAAGATTGTGGACATGGACCGAATCTAGTCGGAGCCAATTACCAATTCCAGCAACAACAGTTCATTGGCAGGCCAGCCGATTCATATGGACCACCTGGCAGTGGTCCAGACGCCATTGGATACGAATCCAAACGGTCCAGCGTTGCTACTCTCCCAGAAAATACTGTAAATGCTGAGAATCTTCCCGGCTTGGACGGACTGAATGTCATCTCAGCACAAAAAGCCCACTCAGTTGCTCTTCCAGTACAGGACTCGCACTCATCGAACTACCAAATTCAAATGCTGTCATCCAGTCCCTCGAATTCGGGGACTAGCAGCGATGGAAACACCAACCACGAAGAAGTTCTTTCTCAAGGACTTTTGCAATCTATCATCTCAGCAATCGAGCAACCTCAAACCAGTGACAACAGCCAAAACAATCAAGGGTCAGCGCAAAGTCTACAACATCGCTCTGACGTCGATGTGCATCTGAACGAAGATGCCAACTCTGACGATAATGATGCCGAGGCGAAGGAATCCAGTTTGAATGCAACCAAAGCAATCGTGCCAGAGTCAGCTGAGACTACAGACGATGCCGCAGAGCAGTCCAAATAAAACCTCATCAACTTTGAGTCTATAGTTAATTTGCTTCATTCCCAAGGAGCATTGCCCCCAGATTAATTTATTTTTTTTTTTGCAGTAATTTTAAAACAAATACTGCGAACACTCTTAGGGTTAAGTTATTGAGTTGTTTTTTCTCATGGTAAATATTATTTATTATAGAACCACTGACGGAACGTTATTGGAGAGTCGTCAGTTGCCATATCGACTGTCAGTCAGAACTGGCTGTCACACAGCTGATAAAAATAATTTAAAAAAATGTACAATTGTATGGTGTTTTTAAAGTTCATCTCTTTTGGGTCTTGAACTGATGAAAACTTATTTAAGTCATCAATAAATTATGAAAAAAAATTATTTTTCCTTAAAGTTTTTTTTTTAATCACCCGAAGCGACTTTAATTTTTTACATTTTGACTTGTAAGCTACAGCAGTGTAGCTTGGAGACGTATTCCCTGATGTGAGAAAAGACTTTCATGAAAGTTTACTTGCTGATTAAGTCAGGAAGACGGGTTGATTTGACAGTTCGTGGCGGCCAAATTATCAAAGCAAATTACAGCGGCGAGCAACACGTTGCGCCCTTTTTAGAGGTACATGATCGTACTTCCAAGTCGACTATTCAACGTTTGGTGGCCAAATCGAGTCCACCGGCTCAGTGACCAATCAGCCAACGCCCCTAGGCCAACGAAACACAACTTACCTACTTACTTAAGGTGGCGCTGCAGTCCGTTGTGGACTTGGGCCTCAATCAACAGGCTCCGCCAGCTAGCTCGATCCTTGGCTAGTCGTCTCCAGTTTTGCACTCCGAGTTGATTGAGGTCCTCTTCCACTTGAGTGCGCCACCTGAGTCGCGGTCTTCCTCTCCTCCTACGTCCCTCGGGAATAGTGTCGAAGGCTTTCCGGGCCGGAGCATTGGTGTCCATTCGCTCTAAATGACCGAGCCATCTGAGTCTCTGGACCTTGACCCTTCTGGCTAGGTCCATGTCGTTGTACAACCCGTAAAGTCCGCTGTTGTATCTTCTTCGCCATTCCCCTTCAATGCACACGGGGCCAAAGATGACCCGAAGAACTTTCCTCTCGAAACAGTCTAAGACACTTTCATCCGATTTTGTCAGGGTCCATGCTTCTGCACCATACAGCAGGACTGGGATGATGAGTGTGTTGTACGTTTTACCTAGTTGCTCGAGAGAGGGCTTTTCCACTCAATTGCTTTCTAAGCCCAAAGAAACAGCGATTAGCAAGAGTTATTCTTCGTCTGATCTCGGCGCTGGTGTTATTGCCCGTGTTTATAGCGGAGCCTAGGTAGACAACTCCTCTCTACCTCGAAGTTATACGCGTCTATTGTGACGTTCTGCCCGAGCCGTCGGTGTTGGGTGTCCTTCCTCGAAGACAGCATATACTTCGTTTTTCCCTCATTTACCGCTAAACCCATTTTTGCCGCTTCTGTCTCAATTCTCACAAAGGCGCCATTGACATCACGCTGTGTTCTTCCCATTATATCAATATCATCGGCGTACGCGAGAAGTTGAACAGATTTTTGGAAGATAGTGCCTCTGGTGTTGACGTTGGAGTTCTGCACTATTTTCTCAAGAACGATGTTAAAGAAATCGCATGACAGTGCATCATCGCCTTGTCTGAATCCTTTTTTGACGTCGAAAGATTCCGTGAGCTCATTGCCAACCTTGATGGAGCAGCGTGAGTTCTCAACGAAACACAAGAACCTGCGAAAATATCGCCGATGTTGTCCGAGGCAATCAATTCAGCCTCGCTTGCAACAATATGAACTGTCGTAGACCACAAGGATATAAAAATCCCACTGACCCAGGAACTGAAACCAAATGATCATTACCCAGCGTTGTGTGTTTGCTAATTCGGTGATGGTGCAATTGGAAGATCATCCCAATTGTGGTTGAAAATCTTTAGCGATGAGGCCTAGTTTTTGATGAATGGGTGCGTCAATAATCAAAATTTCCGGATTTTGGACGACACCAATCCACATGAGATTCATGAGGTGCCAATGCTTCCAAATAAAGTAACTGTTTGGTGTGGATTTTGAGGTGGAGGCGTCATCGGTCCGTACTTCTTCGAAAATGATGCTGGCCAGGCCATCACCGTCATCACCGGCAATCGTTGTAGGTCGATGATCACCAACTTCTTGTGGCCTGAATGGAATGATATGACAACGAAAACATTTTTGTCATCTACTTTTGGAGAAATGCTTTACGCATTATAAGGAAGTATCCATATTTTCCAGTGTGCCGCCCTCTTAAAGGTATGGTTACCTTATCATTGAGGCTAAAACTCCCCCTCGGGACCACATGCGCTTGTGGTCTGTCTTTCCTCAATTAGTCCTCTTGTTTATTTGTTTTCATGATCTGCGTAAGATGTTCGAAGGGTAGACACGGTACATTCAAGAGAACATAAGCGTCAACAGCAACCTCTGTCTATCAACTCCTACTCTCCACCTCCCCGCGGTGAACATCAGGTGCCTAGTACCTCAACCGAATATTATGTTCCCACCCCAATGGGAAGTTGTTAGCTGTAACAAAGAGAGAGAGAGAGGGGGAGGAGGTATGCGTCCACTAAGGCATGTCTCCTTTTCAACAGGTGGTAGCGGAAGAACTCTCTAAATGGAATCAATGGTGGTGTCTTCAGTTCCAGTCAGGATGAACAGCTTATAGGGATACTATGACATATTCGGAGCCCAGGCCTATGATGAGCGGTTTGTCCGGCTCCCTGTCTTTGGAGTAAAGCTAAAGACCTGGCTCTCCAGCTGGGGTAGTGCCTGGCCACATCAAGAGGAGATAGTTCTTAAACACTAATAAGCCTCGGATACGGACGGAATTAATGATGACGACCAATGCATACGATTTAAGGACAACGAATTTCGGTTTAGTACTTGGAACGTTAGGTCCCTTAGAAGACCACGTGCAGCCGAAAAATTAGCGGAAGCCTTTGAATGCTATGAAGCAGAAATAACCGCCATCTAAGACATGCGATGGGATGGTCCGGGCCTACGAAAAAAAACAACTGTGATATCTACTATACGGTGACTGCTACCGGGAACAAAATCATCGTCTATTATTTGGATATGGTTTTGTAGTTGGGGTTTGACTCAGGAGAAAGGTCTTGAGTGCATCAAGAAAATCCGAACATTCCGAGGTGCCAACATCGATTCGGACCACTACCTTGCTGTAGCCAAGGTACGAATGTGGATATCCTGATCAAGGCCAGCCCGTGATAATGCTAGGAGAAAATTGGACGTCAAACGACTACAATCGCAAGAGATTGCTAGATCCTTGCCCGATCGGACAGCTAGCGAGCTCTACGAGCAGAATAGGAGAGAGAAGCAACAAATTCTCAGAAAGAAAAAAAGGGAGCATGAGAAGCGCACGATCGAGTAGATAGAGGGATATCACAACTGGAACGAGGTGCGAAAGTTTAACAAAAAGGTAAAACAAACCACCAGGGGTTATACATCCCGAACCGAAACATGTAGAGACCATCATTGAAACTGGTAGTAGAACCGCAGTCAGTACTGAGGATATGGAAAGACCACTATTCCAAGCTGTATAGTGGCGATGACGAGCAAAACTCCGTCAGCAATACGGAACCATTCAATTTGGGTGCGGAAGGCCAACAATTCCACTCACCCGACCTTGACGAAGTGAAGATAGCGATATCTTAACTTAAGTCGAACAAAGCCGCTGGAGCAGACGGGCTAGCCGCCGAACTGTAGAAAGCAGCTGGAGATGATTTGGTAAGGAGCATGCACCAGCTCATCTGTAAAATTTGGTCGGAGGAAAGCAAGCCGGACGAATGGAACCTCAGCATCGTATGCCTGATTCTCAAGAAAGGAGCTCACCTGAACTGCACCAACTACACAACTACAGAGATATAAGTCTTCTAAACATCACCTACAACATCTTGTCTGCCGTGCTGTGAGAAGATTTGAAGCCTTTCGTCAACAACTTGATAGGTCCTTATCAGTGTGGCTTCAGACCCGGAAAGTCCACAATCGATCAAATGTCCACTCCACGGCAGATCTTGGACTTACACCCTTTCATTAATTTCAAGGCTTTGTGTGACAGTGTCTATACAGACATTAAGATGGACAATGTGCAATGTATAGTTTGGGTATCCCAGAAAAAATCGTCTATCTGTGTAAGATGACAATGGAAAACTCACGCTGTTCCAAGGTCGGAAAAAACCTAATGGACGCAATGATGTCAACAAAGGCTTTAAAAAGGATTTCTTCAACGTCATTCCTTAACAAATTGTGCAAAACGTCATCATCAGAGGCACAGTCTTTCAAAAGTCCGTCCAGCTACTAGGATACGCAGACGACATTGACATAATTGGAAGAAAGCATATCAGTTCAGCGTTTTTGAGTCTTAAGACGGAGGCCAGGAAGATGGATCTAGCGGTTAACGAGGGCAAGACCAAGTTAATGCTGTCAACAAGAAAGGACAACCAACATCGACGTCTTGGAGCCAACGTATAGACAGAAGTGTAGTAAACGAGACTATCGTACAACCCAGCGCTGATATCAAAGGAAGGATCCCTCTTGCCAATCCAATCGCTGCTTCTTTGAACTTAAAAGGCAATTGAGTAGTAAAGTCCTCGAGCACAGTTCCATACTATAATCTATATCTGAGCTAAATTTCATCCCGATCCGTTCAGTCGTTCTGAAGTTATTTAGACTTTTCTAACATGGACAAATATTGACGAAGAATTAATTTGCTTCGTTCTCCATGATTTTCGTCATTTCGAGTCTCATGTCTCATAAAATGTTTCAATTTGAAAATGAATGTAGCGTGTGGCCTATGGTCTAATTCAGGCCTATTTAACACATTGAAAAAAGTATTAGCTGTCAATCTCCTTAATCCTGATAATTTAAGGTGACGGAAATAAGTAGGCTGTCATGAAAAAAGATAAGATTTTTTGCAGGAAAATGGCTTTCGGGCAAAAGCACTGCGTGAAAATACTTTGAGATCAAATGACTTGCGGGAGTTCGGCTTACGGTATTTTGATTTGCTACCATTCGCCCCCAACCCTTTTCATAAAAGAAGAGTATGTAACCGTCAAATTTAAAGTTTACTTAAGAAGTACATATTAATATTTTCAGTAACACGCGCTTACCCCAAATCAAGTCCTGAACAAAAAAACAAACAAACAAAATAAAATACAATTATTCTTCCAAGAAAATCAGTTCCTGAGAAAAAAATCGAAGTAACTCGTTGTTTTCTAAAAAAATATTTGTGTTCCAAACCAAGTTTCTTCAATTCTGTTTTACATGTGGCTGCAATTGTCTGCTTACTCGTCAGGAAAAGTCAATACAATTTACAAGCCCTCAAGAGACATTTAATAGATATTTAAAATTCTGTGAAGTTCAGCCATCATCATCGTCGATAAACAGTAAGTTAGTATTTGATTTTAAAATATTTCCAATGTTTTACATTCAAGTGGTAAACAATTGAATAAACTTTCTTTCTTCTGGTATTTTTATTTTATTATTTGAATTGAACGAATCAATGATTTTTAAATGGCGAAATGTAGCTAGGAAATAAAAACATACAAAAATACAAACAAATAAAGTTTTGCAAATCAAATATCATCCTTTTACGTGACTCAAATATGTGGAACGTTATAAATGGCTGGAAACTGGAATGGTACATCGCACAAGTGTCATTGGCAACGATTTAATGTTTTTTCTGTTTTGTTTTGTTTATCTTATTGCCATTAAAAATTTTTGATTTTTATGTGAAAAGTTTTATGAGAACTTATGAGATTGTGTCTCATGTTTATTTCTGCGTGTACGAGGCTGTAGATGAATGTGAGTTTTTGAAAAGTTCATACAAACATAATTATAGTCCTCTAGGTATAGTTTTGTTTTATTTGGTTTGCTATCTTAAGCGATTTTCACACAAAAAAATGTGGCAGATTGTGTAAAGACTCTTGGCGCAAGATTTTCACAAAAACCGAAGGGTTGGAGTAGGAAGAACGGAACCCTCAGTCGTTTTTCTTTCAAAAACAATCTGACTATTACGAAAATTACAAAACCAAGATTTATGATCCAAAGCCAAAATCTTCTTTTGAATAATTAATAAATCCAAACACTTCAAGGACATTTTATTGGCCACCGTAAATCAGATCATGTCACAATCCCTATCATTAGCATCACGACAGATTATCCCCTCACTCTCTATTCATGAACACAATAACACTTAGAGCAACTAAAATCCCAATGGATGATTTTAAAAATTCAACTTGCTTCTGCTCCCTAGCCGCATGCATATCTTATTTAGCCATAAAATCGTTTTGTTCTCTTTTTCACATCAAACCTTTTATTGTGCGTGTACCCACAATCCAGATGTACCTATGATCTTTGGCCGGTTCAAGCACCATTTGTCCTTCCGTTCTTGGTCATATATTCGTTTTTGGGAAACACCCAGAAGCACTTTCATTTTTCTTCTTTTTTTTTTGGCACCGTACAAAAGGACACTTAACTGGAAAAAGACGACGACCGAGGACGAAACGGGCGCAACAGCACAGCAAATACAATGTCGAGCACGATGTGAATACGCCATCACCTTAAACCAAACGAACCACAGTTCGCAGCCAAGCTAACCAGGACGAGTAGAGTAGTGTGGAGTGTGGACATTACACGTTACAATGGTATCCAAAATTATAATACTTAAAATCGTGTACGTGATTCCTTTTTGCATTCAACTCCATATTCGCAAGCAAAAATTGTTGGATGAACGGAAACAAACTATTTCCCTGATTTTATATCTCATTGCACATATTTATGCATGTACGTATGTGAATGGAAGGTACTTTGTGTTGAATACAATGGCAGTCTTGCCCAGTGGCGCTCGTGTCATAAGTACACGCAGCAGTTATATGGGAAACAGGAACATGTGCGGGATCTCATTTTGTCAGAGGATAATACAGAAATTGGGCAAGGCGTCGAAATAAGGGATCGTGCTTTTTTTTCTCTTAGAACAGAGAATCTTTAATACCAGGTTCTGGATAAGAGTATGCAAAGTACCGACGATAAAGTCACTTTGGTGCAATCTACAAAGACACACGACGAAGACATTCGAAGCAGAGAAATTATAAGGAAACTTCCAAGGTCGTGCCATAAAGTTGTTGCCAATGGATCTACCCATCTTCCAACCCAATTCTACATTTTGAAATCAGCCGATTTATAGAAGCAATCTTCTGAACCTAAGAAATAGAATTTGAGCCTATATTGGGCTTGCTAGATCATAAATGTGCCGAGATCAGACGAAGAATAACTCTTGCTAATCGCTGTTTCTTTGGGCTTAGAAAGCAATTGAGGGGAAAAGCCCTCTCTCGAGCAACTAAGGTAAAACTGTACAACACACTCATCATCCCAGTCCTGCTGTATGGTGCAGAAGCATGGACTCTGACGAAATCGGATGAAAGTGCCCTAGGCTGTTTCGCGAGGAAAGTTCTTCAACGACATGGACCTAGTCAGAAGGGTCAAGGTCCAGAGATTCAGATGGCTCGGTCATTTAGAGCGAATGGACACCAATGCTCCGGCCCGGAAAGCCTTCGACACTATTCCCGAGGGACGTATAGGAGGAGAGGAAGACCGCGACTCAGGTGGCGCACTCAAGTGGAAGAGGACCTTAATCAACTTGGAGTGCAAAACTGGAGACGACTAGCTAAGGATCGAGCTAGCTGGCGGAAACTGTTGATTGAGGCCCAAGTCCACCACGGACTGTAGCGCCACCTTAAATAAGAAAGTAAGATCATAAATGTAATACAATTCACGATAGCCCACGAGCCAGAAACTTTTTTGGTCTGTGCTACTGGTAGCTGATTAGTTGCTGACTCGGCGGAATCGGTCAGCAACTGATGCCTCTACGAACAGGAGGCACATACTGTGAATTATACTGTATGAAGTTAAAAAAAATAGGCTTATTGAGCGAATGTGTAGTGAATCATTACAGAATATTGTTTTTACTAAAATAAAAAATAAATAAATAGAGCCAAGGCCTAAGTGGCTTGCTCTCATCAACAATTCTCTCGGTGCGTATGAAGAATTGAGGGGACGCCGATTCCGAACGGCAAAGTTGAGAAACACTTTTTCATGATAGATGATACTCTTGGAAGTTTTGTCAGTTCTTCGCAAGAGGCAGTGTCCGTGAAAGATGAAATAAAAACTATGGGCATGAGTAGGACTCGAACCCACGACGTTAGGCTTAGCAGCCAACGCACCTAACCACTAAGCTACGGACACTACTTTTGTTTTTACTGGCGGCCTAAAATTGGATACTGGACTTAGACAATTCTTTCAAAAATCCCAAGCAGACAAGAGACTTCTCTACTGGATTCTTGGCAGCAACTTATGTAGGCAAACGGGTATTTACAATGGCGCTTTTATATTTGTCCATTAATACAAAATCATGCATAACTACGAGCTGATTGTTTCTAAAGTGTTCGTCACAGAAAACCAACCGAACAACGGCCATTGTATTCTCAAGAGTGCGGCCCTGACACAAAAATCAATGCAGTGAGCTGATTCTAAGAAAAAAGTAAAAACAGTTACATTGCAGAATTCCTTCAACCTTGAATGTATTTATCTTTAGTATGTTGCAACCAGGTTATGTACACAATGTCCGAACCCATGCTTACGCCTTTCAAACACAGAAACGTCCTCTGAAGCAGGTGCGTAGCTCTCATATGCCACGTGACCTAATGATCCTTGGCCATTCGTTTAATGCAAACGACCTAACAGCATGACACACATCAACAAGAATCGCATTTAATTTTTAGAAAAAACCCTCTTTAACATTTTGCGAAATGTAACGAGTCGCATTTATAGCATGTAATGTTGGCAATTTTAATGAATATTTAATGACAACTAACAATTCACCTTCTGACACGTCTCATCCCTCCATTTACACTCTCCAATGCTGATTCTGCAACAACTGAGACTTTTGAGTTGTGACTCTCGCAGGGCACGGCAAGCGAGGGAGTAGAGAGTGTTATGTAGATTTTAAGCATAAGGACCTACCATGACACTTTTGTAATTACAAAATGAATTATGAAGGAACGGGGATTCCAAAATCAGTCGCAAAACGGCGCACTCTCCATTCCATTGAACATCCGCAGCGACCATGTCGCGTATGCTACTCACATGCACAAACTCTCGCAATATAAGTCGATGTCCTGGGAAATGTGTATGCGAAATTACTAACGGTAATTGTATTAAATATTCTTGTAATAATAAGAAGCAGAAAAAAGGAAGTTTTCTCAGTCACAAGTGCGGGTGTAAATATAAATGTAGTTTGATATTTTATTGCTGCCCACGGACGCACCGATGACAAGGGCACACACGAAGCCCAAGCTGGGCTGGTTTTAGCGTTGACAACGTTGTTTTTATTCAGGAGCAGCGCTTTCGACAGACAAATTGGATTAAATGGAAGTAACTTCAGATATAAATAAATGCTATGGATACACTTTTACTCTGTTGTTCTTTTTTTTCTGCGTAGAGATATTCGTACGAGTATAAGAGGAGTACCTAGATAGGTGGGAAGGTTAAAACGGAACGTGGGCATAAATTCCAGTGAATTACCTCAAAGAAAATGAAATTGGAAGCAAAAGACACATAGTGACAATTTTGCTATAAAGCGAACAAGAACAAGGATAGCATAGCAAAGAGCAGCAGCAACCGAAGTCGAGTATTCGATATTGGAATTCTTTAACTGAAATTAACCTGGAGTTGTTGATATGTGTGTGTATAGGTGCTTTTGGTTCCTCTCGTGTTTTATATTTCCTAAAGTGGATACGTTTTGTTTACTTTGATGCTTTGTGCCTTAGACTTTTTCTCGTTCGTTTTTGTTTTTCTTCTTGAAGATACCATTTGGGAGTTTAATTGCTGAAACATAATATGATACGTGCTTGTTAGTGAAGAGCACTTCCGGTTAGGAATTTACAGGAGTTTTGTGTGACGTTCAAGTGCGGGTTTTTAGTGGGGTGGGCTCTTTTATTATTATGTAGATATGTGTCTGCCTTGAGAACGAAAATATAATATCATCAAGGATGTTGATGTCTGCAATTTGATACGTTTGTGTTCACTTTAAATAAAGAAACACAAGTCTCAAGGACCAAGCGATTTAATTGAATGACATTTTTCTTTGATTAATGATTTTGAATGAATCTCGAGTTTATAATTAAATTATTGATTAATAGAAGCGAATGGCAACGCTTGAAGATATTTTTTTTAGCGAATCTACAAAATTAGCCTGGTTGTGAAAAGCTTTTTCTTATACAAAACAAGGAGCAGTTAGAAGTTAAGACACTGTTGTGAAATCAATGGTTAAATACTGATGATTTTGTGAGAATTTCTTAGAATTTAATCGCAAAATTCATGAAGATGAACATTAATAGCCGTCACTGTCACATGAAATCAATAACAATTCAAGGAATTCAAAATTCTTGGTAAGAATCAAACACTGCTTTAATGTTGTAGAAAGAAGCAAGGCCCTCGAGCTAGATGTAGAAAAATTATGTCCCTTTTGCTGTTATGTGCTTATTTGAAAATTTGTATTCTTCTGTTCACGGGAAAAATGTCTGGTTGTTCATTTTTTGATTCAGTTGCTGAATGTCGAAGGTATAATTCTCATAAACTTCTCTAGAAGAAGTAATTGCAGTAATGGGCGCGATATTGTGAATCCCAACTGTTTGCATATGTCTATGTTTCCAGGTCACCAGAATTCGCGTGGGTCATATCCTGCATGAAATTTCCGCAAAAGAAAAGTGTCGGCACGATGAGTGCCACGTTTGCTCACTTCGGTAAAAAAGCGCAAACATGAAACCACTTCAGAGCAACGTTTGACGCTGTTTAAACGTAATCTTAAAAGTTTCCGTCTCGTTCTATAACCAAGAAACAGTGAACGTGCTCTGTATTCATAAGCTATATTCCAAATTGACTAATTGGACAAAGGTACAGGTCTGTTCTATGCCGATTCAAAACCAAATTGAAAAATAAAAATATGTAAACGAACTTGCTGCTGTATTTCAAAAATTAACTCACAAAAAACCATTAAAAAAAATTAAAATAAAAACAAATAAAAATATGAAATTCAAAAACATATATAAAAATTTAAGTTTAAATATGTACCTCAAAAAACATTTCATCTGAATAAAAATTGATGCCATAAAATTCCTAAGGAAATTGTTGATTTTTCAAATTTTGTTAAAAAAATTCCTTGAAGAGGTTTTTGTTTAAATTAATTTTGTATCTAATATATACTACTCCTCCGAAACGGCTTGACCGATTTTGATGAAATTTTATATTGAATACACATATAGAATTTAGGTTTAACTGTATGTATTTAGGAATAAGTGTAGGTATGAGAATAGGTTCATATCTATTTTCTATACCACTTATTGTTAAGGAAGGCTCATCCACATATTTTGTTTTGGCATTTTTGAGCAGTTTTTTTATTATAATTTTTGTATGGTGCGGCATTAAGAAAAAACATTCAATCCTTAATTTTTAACTTCCTACCACTTACCCCTACTTTTTAAGAGCCACTTCTTAATGATCGCAGTAGTGACATTGAAGCTTATTATCGTGAAAGGTAGGTTAAATAATAAAAGGTAAACAAACATAAGCATGGCGCTCATGCGGAGTATAGGTTGGTAATGGTAGTGGAGTGGTGGGATATTGGTTAGCGGGTATCGGTTACTGGGGTAGCTCAAAGCGGGTAGCGGGTAGAGGGAAGTGGGTTAACAGGTAGAAGGTAGCGGGTAGAGTAGTAGCGAGATACCAAAGCCTAGAACTTTTATTTTTCGATTGAGGCAGTACGAAGTCTGCAGGGTCAGATAGTATATGTTTACAATTTTTCATAAATGTTCTAAAATCAATCTGGGTATGCAGTATTCAAGAACATTTTAATGTGCGTCCTAAATGTGAACTTGAATTTTTAATATTGTCGGTTTTTGTGATACGTATTTTGAAAAAAGTGTAAGATTTTATTTTAAAAATATAAAAATCCAAAACATATTTCATTGAAAACACGATATTTTTAAGGTATGTGCTCCTCAAATAAAAAGGACTCATCGTACTGTTATATTTCGAGATATTCTTATAAAAAAAAATAAACAGTTCTATAAGAGGTATAGTTTGGGAGCAAGACAAAAATAATTTTTTACAATACAAATATCAGTTTTC
Source organism: Sphaerophoria rueppellii (assembly GCA_920937365.1). NCBI lineage: Eukaryota > Metazoa > Arthropoda > Insecta > Diptera > Syrphidae > Sphaerophoria > Sphaerophoria rueppellii. The sequence goes on along the minus strand of CAKKXW010000001.1, from coordinate 31,201,138 downwards.
GAAAGAAATTTTTGGAGGATGTTTAAAAAAAAATTGTATATGTGGCAATTATAAACGGAAAAAATGATGTACCATTAAACCTCTTACGATCAAATTAGTCAAATTGTGATTCGAAATACTACTCCAAATTCTCCAAATTGGACCCCGTTTATTTAATTAGTAAAACACAAGTTGAAATTTGCATCAAATACGATATAACGATGATAAAGAAGTCAATAAAGTGGGTCAAGCAATTCTATACGTCTGTCTGTCTGTCTGTAAACTGACTTACATCCTTAACCACTTGTTCGATCGCCTTCAACTTTGGAAATTAGTGGTTTTAGCGTAGTTGGGTTTGTCGTTTATTTAATTTTATTCTTAAGATAAACAATTTGGGTAGCACCATACAATTTGTTACTAATTTGCTTTATGTAAGGATAGGTTACTACGGCGTATACGTAACACGAACCAATGGGGAAGAATTTGCTTCCTTCAACTGCGCCTTGGCTCAAATCAGCGACATGAGTGTGTAAGTAGAAAGTAAAACCAGAGCATACGAATTTTTTCTTGGTTAAAACGTAGTTGAGACACCCTATGATATAGATCTTATACGGAGATATCAAATAGTCGAATTTTCCGTGTTGACAACCTAAATTTCTTGTCTGAGAAAATAATCACTAGGTGAGATCAACCTTGCCATTTTCGTCTGAACCGCCAAAAAGATAAGATCGAACAGAGCGATTGTTGAGGAGTAGTTTTTTTTTCCTCGTGTTAAACTAAAAAAAAAAAATAAGAAAAGAAAACCAATCGGTAAATATCCTTTCTATCGAAGTTAAATAAATATAAAACAAGAAAAAGGTGGTTAAATCTTCAATTTTATAGTTACGTTTTTGCCCGATTTTCCACAAATTCCGCGTGGGAGAGGAGAACTGACGACACCACGCTTTCATCTAGAATTATTCCATTTGTCTGATCCCACCAGGTAAAGTGTGCCAAAATTTAAAGGCGAGAATTTGAAAAATATAAACGAGTGAATTATTATAGGTGTGACTGTATTAAGGGAATTTATAAACTATAGTATTTGACTCTTCGCACCAAGTGCACAGCAAGTTCCGAGAGAGGACATCTGGAGAACCAGGAGGGCTGCAGCGAATTCCCCTAAAAAAACTGACTCCTGTGGACTTCTCGCTTTCAGAGATCATCAAGCGAAAGGGCTCAGAAACAGAAGAAAAAGGGGAAGAGCGTACACCTAAACAGCATAAGACGTTGTCTACAAGTTCTCTTCCAGCCTTCAGATTCAGTCAGTTCGCGGAGTTTGGCAAAATCGGGTGACATAACCGGAGCGTGGGTCAAAATCGGGCGACTAAACCGAGAACGTGGGTGTAAGGATAGGGAAGAGGAACGGGGAGAACAAACCCTCATATAGATCCCTGGGAAAAGTATAAAAAAAAACGGAAACCGGGAAAGCATAAATACAAAAAAGAAAAAAAAATGTATGTCAAAAAAAAAAATACAAAAAAAAAGTTACAGTAGTGATTAGAGTTTACAAGTAAATATAAGAAAAAGAAAAGATAAAAAAGGAAAGAAATAGAGCAAGTGCATGGTAGTTTAAGCTAATTCATAGAGTGAAAAGGTGATTGTGAGCAAGCGGTGTGACGTCACCGAATAACATCTACGAAATTAACGCCTACCAGGAGAGTGTGCACAGTCCCGTAAGCGGTAAGTCTAAGAATTTTGTTTCTCTTTTTATTAAGTTCAAGCTAACGTATTCTTGCCCACAATCAAAAAAAAAAAGAAGAAAAAGTTTGTTTACGTTTTGTTGTATAACGGAAATTTTCTGTTCATTAAAATTAAATTCTTTATTCTATCATGCATAATATATAATAATCTATTTAAATTCTAAAAGCATGCAATGTTTAAAAAGTAGTTACACACCATATTATAATTCGAGAAACATTAGGTTTAAGGTTATGTCACTTGAAAAGAGGTTGACTAGGTTGAACTTCAAATAAATCGTTATACTTAAGGAAGATGTTTTAAGTGAAGGGATAAGAGCGTAAGTGTGGAAGATTTCGATGACTATGACATGGATTAAGCTCGACCACTAGAGCGTTTAAGCAATTAAAGAAGGGGCATATCCAATATTTCGAGTACGCGAACTGTCAAGGCGTTTATATATGGGGGAGGAATCAAATGTACTCGAGGTGACCATCCACCTGTCACCCACGAAACCGGTGTTGAGGTTAGTAGTCTGTCCATAAGCGAGAAGAGTACAAATCTTGGCATGAAATAGATTTTTTTTTTATACGAAAGACGAGGTAAGGGAACAAGAACCACCCCACCGGCGCACTAAGCCGTGCTTATGCAAGCATGCCAAGTCCGTTCCTGAATCACCGAATCAAATCCAACATTCGTACCAATTTTTTTCGGCAAAAAACCAAAAGCTTAAATTAAAAAAAAAAACGGCTTTTAAGATTTTTCAAAACACCGCATCTCTGATAGATCCGTTTTTTCTACACAATTTTCTCGAAAAATAAAAGTTCGATCAGCGTATTTTTTTTAATGTACTAATGTATGCTGCTAATATCTTGTTTAAAAAAAAAAATTCTTAAACCTTGTTTTTATATCTCGAAAACGGACCAATATTAAAAATCAAAATTCTATTATGAAATGTATATTTATATATATTTGTAAATACTGCATACACGAATTAATCTTAAGACATTTTCGAAAAATTGTATACATATTTATAGAATTATTTAAAAAAAGCGCTCCAAGAACAAACAAATTCTAAAAATCAACAATTTTAATAATTTTAAGAAATTTTTTGTAATCAGTTTTTTTTCTTTTGATACAATGTATTTTGTAGGTACATACATATTTCAATGTAGTGTCCGTAGCTTAGTGGTTAGGTGCGATTTCTGCTAAGCAGAACGTCGTGGGTTCGAATCCCAAAAGTCTTTATTTCATCTTTCACGGACACTGCCTCTTGCGAAGAACTGACAAAACTTCTAAGAGTATCATCTGTCATGAAAAAAGTGCTTCTCAACTTTGCTGTTCGGAATCGGCGTAAAATTGTAGGTCCCCTCAATTCTTCACACGCACCTAGAGAATTGTTGAAGAGAGTAAGCCACTTAGGCCTTGGCTCTTCAAGAGCTGTCGCGCCACTCAAAAAAAAAAAAAAACAATAGCGACGACGTATCGCACAAGAACTTTCATCCCCCTTTTTAACCCCTATCTACTGGGTTCAATATTTTCAAACTCTTAAATTTCCTATTTATTGATATTTATTCAGAAGCCCTAAACATAAGTTTCAAGTTTCTAGCCTTTTCAAAAATTACGTAACCTATGTGCAACTTTGATCTAATATTTCAACCCCTTGTAACCCTTTTGTTCCATTTTATTGCGTTAAAAAGTAGCCTCTGTTCTTGCTCAGGCTCAAGAATATCTTTTTACCAGATTTCACTTAGATTGATTCAGTAGGTAAGACGTTATTGAGAGGTATACATATGCATTACCCTTCACTATTGTTATCGTTACTTTTCACTTTTAAATAACTTTCGACACTGCGCTGTTTATTAAACGAAGGTGTAAGCTCCAAAACTGGGTAGAGTCTTTTATTATCATCCCAGGTTTGTTTTGATGTGAATTATTTGATTAAATTTAAGATTTTTGATATAACGTTTCTGTATTTAATTCTGATGATGAAAAACTTGCCCTCCACGGGGTAAGCCTTGACGTGGCGGAGCGGCTTACGGTAACTACTACTATGAAGCTTAGAGCTATGCGATCGCGAAACTTGATTTCGCAGAAGGGCCTCCCATGGTCGACAGGTCGAAGCGGAGTAGGCTGTTACTACCAATTACCCCACAACGAAGGAGTGTTCCCACCAAGGCACTCCCACCGAGGGACGGCAGCGAATGAATTTCTTCTTTGGAATCAATGGTGGCGTCTCCAGTTCCAGTTAGGCCGAACTACTTGGTGAACACCTTTACGGGCTACTTCGACTTATTTGAAGCCCAGGCTGTAAAAGGAGCGGTTTTTCCGGCTCTTGGACTTGGAGTCACATCAAGTGCCTGGTACTCCAGGTTGGGGGTTGTGCGTTGGGGTGACTTCCCGACCACGTAGAAAAAATCTACATTGCGAAAAAAATAGGCCTCGGAAAACTGATTGATGACCCAAGCAAATGTACAAAGGACAACGCAGTTAGAGATGACGCCTCTAATGTGCTGGGTTTCACACAGCCACCAAAACAAAATCCCTGGTTTGACGAAGAATGCAGGCAGGCCCATGCATCCAAGCAGGAGGCATACAAAGCGGCGCTGCATAGAAGGACAAGAGCTGCTCGTGAGCTCTACGAGCAAAAGAGGAGAGAGGAACGCCGGCTTCTCAGGAGGAAAAAAGAGAGAGCATGAGAAGCGTCAGATCGAGGATGTTGAGAGAGCCAACAGGTTTTACCGAAAGGTTAAACAGCTGGCTCAAGGTCATCGAGCAAGAACCGATGCCTGCAGAGATAAACAAGGGAACATCATAGTAGAATCGCAGTCAATGCTGGGGATTTGGAAAGACCACTTCTGTAGATTGTATAACGGCGACGACGAACAAAATACCGCCGTCAGACAGGAGCCTTTCATCGGACACGATGATAGCCAACAATTCCGAGAACCCACCGGACCGAAGAAGTGAAAACCGCAATATCACGGCTGAAATCCAACAAAGCCGCTGGAGCAGATGGACTAGCTGCTGAGTTGTTCAAAGCAGCAGGCGACGAGCTAGATAGGAGCATGCACCAAATCATCTGTAAGATATGGTCAGAGGAATGCATGCCCGATCCTGAAAAAGGGAGATCCTCTAAACTGCGCCAACTATAGAGGAATCAGTCTACTTAACATCGCCTACAAGATCCTCTCTGCCGTAATATGTGAACGTCTGAAGCCTTTCGTCAACAATCTGATTGGTCCTTATCAATGTGGCTTCAGGCCAGGAAAGTCAACCATCGACCAATTTTCACGTTGCGGCAGATCCTGGAAAAGACCTATGAACTCCAAATCGATACCCACCACCTTTTCATCGATTTTAAGGCCGTGTATGACAGCATCTACAGAGACGAACTGTACAAGCTATGTCTAGTTTTGGCGTCCCTGCCAAGTCGTTCGCTTGTGCAAAATGACGATGGAGAACTCACGATGCTCCATCAAGGTTGGCAACGAGCTTACGGAATCTTTCGACGTCAAAAAAGGATTCAGACAAGGCGATGCACTGTCATGCGATTTCTTTAACATCGTTCTTGAGAAGATAGTGCAGAACTCCAACGTCAACACCAGAGGCACTATCTTCCAAAAATCTGTTCAACTTCTCGCGTACGCCGATGATATTGATATAATGGGAAGAACACAGCGTGATGTCAATGGCGCCTTTGTGAGAATTGAGACAGAAGCGGCAAAAATGGGTTTAGCGGTAAATGAGGGAAAAACGAAGTATATGCTGTCTTCGAGGAAGGACACCCAACACCGACGGCTCGGGCAGAACGTCACAATAGACGCGTATAACTTCGAGGTAGTAGAGGAGTTTGTCTACCTAGGCTCCGCTATAAACACGGGCAATAACACCAGCGCCGAGATCAGACGAAGAATAACTCTTGCTAATCGCTGTTTCTTTGGGCTAGAAAGCAATTGAGTGGAAAAGCCCTCTCTCGAGCAACTAAGGTAAAACTGTACAACACACTCATCATCCCAGTCCTGCTGTATGGTGCAGAAGCATGGACCCTGACAAAATCGGATGAAAGTGCCTTAGGCTGTTTCGAGAGGAAAGTTCTTCGAAGGGGAATGGCGAAGAAGATACAACAGCGAACTTTACGGGTTGTACAACGACATGGACCTAGCCAGAAGGGTCAAGGTCCAGAGACTCAGATGGCTCGGTCATTTAGAGCGAATGGACACCAATGCTCCGGCCCGGAAAGCCTTCGACACTATTCCCGAGGGACGTAGGAGGAGAGGAAGACCGCGACTCAGGTGGCGCACTCAAGTGGAAGAGGACCTCAATCAACTTGGAGTGCAAAACTGGAGACGACTAGCTAAGGACCGAGCTAGCTGGCGGAGACTGTTGATTGAGGCCCTAAGTCCACAACGGACTGTAGCGCCACCTTAAGTAAGTAAGTAAGATGAAAAACTTGACATTTTCAAAAAGCAATATAATTTCGAGTGGAAAATAACTTTGTTCAGTATTTTGCCACAAATTATTTGCCTGCACTAACTTGCAGGCCCATGGAGCCTATAGAGCACCTAATAGTTGCAACTCTATGAAAACGCTGAAAGCCATCTTTGAAACCCTTAAACGAAAAAGTTTTGAAATCAATTGTATACAGACTACTGATTTATATCAACGAAGCTGATTTCGAAGTCATTCATCATAAATTACTCATTCGAATATTCAAAATTTCCATTGGTCCAAGACTGTCCAAGAAAAATGCTACTTAAAAGTTGTACAATCAAAAAGGACGAACTTTTCTGATTTTACGACAACCGCACTCTTGTAACGTACCAACTCTTTTAAACAAATTCTGGTAATACATTTGCTTAGATGCAGTCAGCACATTTTTTGCTGAATCTCTTTTACAAACTCAGTTTCAAATACAATAAACTTTGATGACTTTAATCGGCTTACGTCGCCGAGTCTTCGAATTTATCAGCAGCAGCATCAAAAACTGCATCATAACTGTCAAAACAAGTCTTTTCAAAAGAAAAACCATTAACATTTAATAATCTTGAAAACATTTCCGACTCCCAAGTGCATTTAACTGCACAAAAAACCCGCAATATACAGGCAAATAAATGAATTCTCAAAATCTAGATTGCAATTTCCAAATAACTCACAATATTTGCTTTTCCAGAGGTAAAACTTAAACTATGCTGTTAATGCAGAATTTCATGGGTTCCTTATCCCTCATCTACCCAGACGAGTTATTGATTTTCTTTGAGAAATGCGAATTCAACCCAAATCTGCATCAAGAAAGTTCTATAGCGCTTAAATTCAGATAATCCGGCTTCAAATGAAATCCGAAGCGATTTCTATTTGCCACGACTAAAACTTATCAGTCTTTGTTTAGGTTTTCGCTTTAGCATAGTAATCGCTTGTAAATATGCTGTGTCAAGGCAAAGGCAGCCAAGCCCATCCGAATAAAGAAAACTTCCCTAAATACTTAATTTATACTTGTTAACTAATTCGAGGAAAGTCTACGCGTCGTAGCTTCGTTTTGCGATTCTTTGCGCAGAGAGTATTTTAATTTTGCGAAACAAATATTCAGCTTTGAAAGTGTTCTTCCATGCAATCGTATGGAATACTAAGTGTTTTCATCTGCAGAATGAATAGGTTCTTCATTCGCACATTCTTGCTCCTCTTGTTACAATTTCTATTCTACTTCTCGCACTCTCTTGTCGCACCGAAAAGAAAAAAAAACAAAAACTCAAACTCAGTTCAAGGTGGTTTGCTTGTTCACTTGAACAAAACAAAACTTGATTAGTTTCTGCCACAGAAGTTTGGCAAACACCTGAAACTACCTTCGTTATCGCCCCCCCCCCTCGAGATAAGTCAGGTTAGATTGTAGAGGTGGGTATACGACGTGTGACTACCGAACTTCCTTCCTTTATAAAGTTGGTTGGAAATAGTCTTTGTACGAGAGAGCCAGGCGTTACGCCAACCGCTGTAGATTGCGTGGATACGAGTCAATTTAAAAGCGAGATGTGACTGACTTACTAATTAGCTAGGACTTTTTTCCGATTTTGGTGTGGCAGAGAGAAGTGATGGAATAAAGTAGATGCGAAGATGGTTCTGACAGGGTAGAATTTTTCATAACTTGGATTGAACGGTGAAGGATCTAGGAGAAATAAGTATGGGAACAGATCTGGGACAGATGGCGCCCTGGATTATTAAGAAAATTCTGTATTTGCAATAAGAAATACACAAATGTCGCCTTGTTCTTTTATTTCATTTGTAAGTCAGTATTTTGTGTTTGAGGCTTTGATTAATAAAGTTGTTTTATTATTATTGTCAACGTGTCCACTTTTCTGGGTCATCCAAGGCCTATAAATGGTTTTTGTTTACTTTTACGTTTACTACAAAGTGCACATATGTATATGTATTATGTAGGCAGTACTGTGAGTTCACTTTTTCCACATATCATCAGATCGCTTCTATTTCTTTCATGGCTCTAATGTCCTCTTAAATGCAAATTAATATTAATTCTTTGTATGCTGACTCCAGTTCAGCAAAAAAGTAAACTGCTTCAGTGCTGACCGTTGTTAATATTCTTTTAGATATCCATGGCGTTCAGGTACCTTGGTTTGAGATGTCATTCATCATTGGTCATGCTTCTCATCAACGGATTAGGGTGATTGGCAACATTTGCAACCATCTTCCTGTGTCATCAAAATAAATGTCCAGTGGCTTGATTCAGGCTTCGTCAAAGAGTTTCTTTTTGTTCCTAAAGTACTTGAGCCTCTGCCTATCGAAGTGCAGTTCTGTGCAAGTCCTTAGCAGTTTCCATTCATACAGTAAAAGTTTTTGCATCGCTGCCTTGGACTTGGCGAAGCTTACTTGAAAGCTGTATTCGATCACTTGCCTGAGAAGCATGCTATAAAATCAGCAACTTGGTTGGCTTGCTTAGTGCGGTCTTCTTCTTCAAGAGAGGATTGATACGGTGGAAAGCTAGGTTAGCTTTGGCTAGTACTGATCTTGACTGCGAGTTGAAGCGAAACTGTTCTTTAAATAAAGTTGAATACGAGGTATTTAGCGTTCTTTTATTCATGAATGTTGGATCTATTTGAGAACTTCAGAATTTGGTTCCTTTGGTCCTTCGAAGCATACCCACTCCGACTTGGCGGTGATGTCCTTATTACCCATTTGGTAGAGCACGTACTCTACAAAACTCTACACGTAGAGTTCGCTAGGTTGCTCATGTGGGCTTCAACCTTCCGCACTGCTGTCATAGGTGAGATGATTAAGGCGTTTGTGATTGAGTCATCTGCAAAAAAACATATTCTAACAATCTGATGGCACAGGTTTGTCCGAGCTCAAGATATACATCAAGGTAATGTATTGCGCATGTTCTTATCCTATCTTATTCGTTCAATACTGGGACCATTATTGTTTTCCATATATATAAATGACTTGCCTGCTTGCTTAAAAAATAGTCAAGTAGATATCTATGTATACGAAGAAAATGCAGCTGTTGAGGTTAATGAGGATTTAAAGAAAGTACATAGTTGGTGCCAGGATAATGGACTCTGCATGAACCCACTTAAGTCCAAATGCTTTGTTATATCAAGGAAGCTAATTGACACTCATGACTTTCCCAAAATATACTTAAACTAGCCGACCCTGCGAACCTCGTCTCGCCACCCTTCAGAACATCTTCAGAATAATTATAATTAAAACAGAAAGCTATTGTTAAAACGCAATCTGATTTGCCCGAATCCAATTGAAATAGAGAACTACATATCTGAATTTGTCCAAGCTTTACAAATAACTTTCTACTTTCATTTAAACATGCAGTAAAGAATGTGCCAAAATATTGCTTTTACTTGGCTATATCTACAGTGAAAATTTTATAAAAATGTATTAAGGATTGAGCGGATTTAGAATCCAAACTGGACATTAAAACAAACCAATGAATTTAAATTCCATGCAAGAACTTGATTTTAGGTCTTGATATACTTGGTGCTCACGCAGAGTTTTTCGAGGTCCAAATCCAAAGTTTTGCATTTAAGAACCAAAGCACTTACAATTATATGCAATTTTCCCATTGAAAACCAATCATCCCTATCGCCAATTTTATGTTAACTTTTTTCCCAGGGAAACAAAAATTACCCCGGAACAGAAGGTTCCCATCGAGAATCTCCCAATAAATTTTATTTCCCCGGAAAGAAATTATACCAACCTTAAAATATTTTACTTATTTTCGAAGTTATTTTGAAAGCATTATTGTGGCAGTGTCTGTGACTTCAAAAGCGCTGCACCCGTAAAGCAGCAGGGATTCAACATTGGAGCATTACAATCGAGGCTTGGTCTTTAATCTATAAGAGTTGTCCAGAAATATTTACTTGAATTGATGATTTAGTTCTACAGATGATCCTTTAAGTTTTTCTGAGTTGATCTTTAGCCCCACGACTCCTGCACGTATCTCCAGAAAAAAAGAAATAGTCTACGCATTTCACTTCATGGTGATGCACAACAAAGTTTTTCCCTCACAACGACTCCTGCACGTATCTCAAGAAAAAAAGAAATAGTCTACGCATTTCACTTCATGGTGATGCACAACAAAGTTTTTCCCTCACAACTAACTTGGGGAAATTCTGTTCCAAATAAGGAAAAATTTCCCTGGAAAAAATTATTGGCGATACGTATTTTTCCCCATTCTCGAAAATTATTTATGATAGCAAAGTTCCCAATTTGTGAAAAAACTCCAGGGAAAATGTATTCGTAATAAGGCTGAATGAGTTTTCCGAGTTTTTCATCAAGAACTTTCTATTTTTCTATTGAACGAATGTATAGAAAGAATTAACCGAGACCGAATTGTACCATATAATCATAATGCGAAATGTACATTAAAAAACGGAACATAAACACTGAAAAAAAGTGTTTAACTTTTTGAAAGTTAATTATAAGCTTGTCATTAAAACGAATTTTCATCAATATTTTTTTGATGAAAAATGCATTCAATAATTTTATTTTCATCAAAAATATTCTTTTATTGGATTATTTTTCAACAGAAAAAAATATTTCAATGGATTTGCCATCGGTTGGTATGAGATTGATATATAAAATCACAGTACAATACACCACACTATCAAAATTAAAATGTTTAATAATAGTTTTTTATGATCGCTATAACTGGCCCCTAAAATAAAGAAGAATTAATAGAAAATGAACTGAAACGAAATGGAATAGAAACAAATAGAGAGAAATTTCAAACAATTGTCGTCGGTTGTCAGTTTACAGAATTTAAACAAACATTTAAATCAATGTTTTTTATCATTAATTATTATTTATTTTATTTTCAGAACCTCCTATTACACAATCAGTACATAGCAGAACCGTTTTGCAGCATTTATAAAGTAAGACTTTTGTTTGTTTATGAGTTTATCGACTACAAACAATACAACGGAAAATCAAACAAAAGTCTTACTTTACCCTGGGGCCACACGAGCAAGTTCTGGGGTGAAATCGCCTAACGTGATTGTTGATTATCACTTTATTGATAGTCAATTTTGATTATCAACTTTATTTTGCTCTGTGTAAATCGATCAATAAAACAATTTGAGTTTTTGGCAGCACCTACAATAAGCAATGTCGCTTTGCTCAATCTTTGCTTTTTTTGTTGCCAGATTGACAACTAAAATAAATTAAATTAAAATTGAAAGTTAATAAATAACTTCACACAGAAGTTTTTATTGAGTTGTTTGTGTTTTAAAATTGGTGTTTAGATATAAGACTATCATTGTAAATTGGCCCCGGTTTCTACCTTTTACCGTGGCTCTAAGTATAACATTCCTATCGAAATTGGGACCCAGTGTTTCAAGAGCAAGAATATCCAACATTTTAACTTAGAGGCTCGACCAATAAAAAGGGGATGTCGGTTTATATTGAAAGTAAAAGTGATAACCAAGGGGACTTACCAAGGGAAGGATGAAGTTATTTCTACTTTTTGTGCAAGTGGGCGGGCGATAAATTCCTTCGGGGAATCGACTAACTATGTTCTCTAACAATGTGACGATCGAAACAAATTGTCAATAGTCGATTTTATAACAAGCATTTCACCCGTCCGAAGAGCTTAAATGCGCACGTGGAAGTAGAGCTGCATGCCGGTACAAAGAAACTGGGACACCCTCTCCGAAGATTGGCCTAGATAGTCTGATCGAATAGGCGTATACATAGAGCTAAAAGATTCAAACCAAAACCATTTAAAAGCCTTTTATTGAAGCCCTAGTCTTGGGAATCGTACACTCTGTTGCATCTATATTTTTATTCAAATTGAGCCAATTAATGTAACATCCGATCCTATAAAATTATTGTTTTTCAAAAACGCATTCGAAAAACAAATATTTTTTCTTTAACCCTTATTGGTTTTATATATTACATTATTTCAATGAACTGAACATTCCGGTTGTCTTAGTGTATTCGTTTTATTTTTTTACACTTTGTAACCCACAAATAATTTTCTTAAGAAATTGATTGAAGCCAACCCAAGGTTGTTGCTTACAAAAATATATGAAAACGACACCAAAATAGCTATCGCTTCCAAATGTATGGAAAAAAGTGATTATCGTTTTGATAATCACCTTACGTGGAGCAAAAACAATTATTTTGACTATCAACTATCAACTATCAGCTTAGCCGATTCCACTCCTGGCTTGCCACTTTGCCAGTAGCCTACATATATTATTTGTCAAATCTCTATCGGTATACTTGGTGTGACGTAGGTGGCACAAAACTTCCTAGTCAACTTGCCAGCAAGTTCATATATATTTTTTTTTTCATTTGAATGATGATGTCAAATTAAATAAATAATAAAATAAAATTTGACTTTCGAAGATGTCGCCAACGAGAAAAGAAATTAAAACACTCGCTTCAATTAATATATTAATTGAGTTACGAAAAATTAAAGAAGCTGAGGAGAAGAAATCAAAAATACAAAGGAAATATTGAGTAAAGCCCTTATTAATGAAAAGGTTTGTGCTTTCTTTTGAATAACGTACACTTTAAAATTTAAACATCTTTTTAAAAGATTGGAACACGATTTAGAGGCCCATTTGATCAAGGGTCTGCTGTGGGAGGAAGACGAGAAGGACTTCAAGAACTTCACAAGATTAACCATTGCTCAGTTCGAGGAAGTACTTGATTTGGACATGGACATTTCCTTGGCGATTCTCTCATATGCCTTCAACTTCAAATCACTGCGGCGATATGAAGATGAAGACATATTCCACAATAAGTTTTCGCCTTTGAACAGTTCTTTCAGTTTAGATAAATTTTCCTTTGTTATTTTAATACTCATTTTTTTAAATATCGTTTTCCACTTGCAATATATTTATTTTTAATTCTTTGATTGACAAAACCTGTCAAATTACTTCCCTTTTTACTTGCTCGTTTACTGGCTTCAAAATTCGCAAGCCAGTTGACTGGCCAGTACTAAAGCAAGAACTAAAAGTTTGAATGTGTGAGTAAAATATTTGATTGTATTCCAACTTGCTAGCCAGAACTTGCTCGTGTGCACTGATCAGTTATAACAAGATTGGAAACCTACCTACGTTTTACCCTCCAAATACCTCAAAACTTATTTTATTTATTTTTTTCATACACACATACTCTTTCAGCAAACTTGGTTTTTATTGTGTAGGCAATTGTATCATGTCATTTTGACAGCAAGCTTTCCCATCATGTTATAACTGATCAGTGCTCGTGTGGCCACCAGGTTATATATAAGTATAAATAATAAGCAAATTGAATTTGTCGATTTAGCTAAAAACTTAGGAATTACGTTAACAAAAACACTTACCTAAAATCACCATATCAGATTAACAATTGAAAGGATTAACGGGGGGGCTTCGTATGATATGGACTATTCAAAAAATAACAACCTTAAAAATAAGAATGATAATAACCAAAATGCTGTTGATTCCTATTATGCTCTTTGGCTGTGAGATATTTAATAAATGTGATTATGAGCACAAGCGTACGCTGAACGTTGCAACTTTTGAAGCATTTGAAATCGTGCCCTCATTTAGCCCAAGCAAATAAGAACGCAAACGATATTTAAACTTAGGTGGGCTTGGATGATCGTATATCATCCCCCTTTGGCTCGTTTTATTCCACAAAACATTTCAAAAAGATCATGATTACAAACAATTCCTTAAAGTATTCGAAAAGCATTTTAAGCAAGTTTTTGCTCCTAAGGATTCCCTGTTGAAATGGTTACAAGTTCTTTATTTTGCTAAATCGCATTTTCATCACAAGCCTTCCATTTAATCCAAGATAGCATTATGGGAGTCGATTTCAATTCCATACGCTGACTTTTTTGGCCTAGAGTCTATTTTTGGAACTATTGAATTAAAGACGTCAAACCATGCATCAACCTGTAAAAAATAAAGTAAAGGTTAAAAACAATTGTATTGAGAAAACTATGATGCCAACCAACCGTATTGAAGACTTCAGCTAACTCCTGCCAATAAGATGATTTCAGTATTCCTAGCACTGATCAGTTATAACAAGATGGGAAAGCTTGCTGTCAAAATGACATTTGCCTACAAGCTATGGAGCAGGTTAGCTGTAAGAGTATGCGTGTAATACAAACTAAAAAAAGCAGGTTAGCTGCAAGAGTATGCGTTTTATTGTAATAATGATACAATTGCCTACATAATAAAAAGCAAGTTTGCTGCAAGAGTACGCGTGTATGAAAAAAATAAGTTTTGAGGTATTTGGAGGGTAAAACGTAGGTAGGTTTCCAATCTTCTAATAACTGATCAGTGATTCCTAGCATTACCATTCATTTTAAGGGACTCGAGTTTATATGTGTAAAGAGTTGTGTTTCATATTTTACCTTTATTATGGGTATAAGAACGTACAAACATCAAATTAACAAAATATGAAATGGAATACCTTCTGCCGTTTGTTACGTTTCACAGTTAAATGTTCTAATGTAAGTCGAGGTGCAATTTTTAAATCATTGTGATCATCGTGTGATCGTGAAGTTCAATTATCGAGCCATTATCACTTGGACATACTTCCCGGCCCAGTAAGCATGTCCGTATGTTTGTCGCCTTCGGAACAAGATTGAATTTTCATCTCGTCTGCCAATAACAGGCGAACTTTGTCACGTTGAGAAAGGTTTGCATTTTTCATCAAATTGAAAACAGTCTGGAAGCAGACGCCACTGATAATTACATTCTGAAAGCAGACGCCACTGTTTAAGACCGAGTGAATGAATTTCAACGTCCGTCAAAATTTACGACAGGACCTTCCCTAATACAACAAGTCTGATACTAAACCGCTGGGATATTATCCTCTGCTTTTGCCTTCAAATTTCTCTTCTATATTCTATTAGCCAATTTCGTGCCAAAACATGAATGTGAATTATACTTGCAAACAAACTGATTCTATACATCTTGTATCTCTCTGATATACAGCGTATTTGGTTGTTGGCTGATTGTAATAAACGAATTGGTTTTGGTTGCGTTTGTACAGCTGTTGTTTGTCAGCTGTGCACTGCTACTGGTTGTCATCAGGTCGGTTGTGGAGTGGGATATTTATTATTTGTTGCGTTACAACTCGCAATTTTTCGTTTCCAGCTCCGTAATACTTGCATTTTTTAAGATTAAATCCTCCTTGAAAACAATTATGTATTTCTTCCTGCAGTTAAGATATAATTTCCTATAGCTCGGCAGTCGATTTTTCTGTTCTGCAAAATGCATAAATAACAATAATAAATGATTTGTTTGTTACAAAAATCTTACATTTTGCATATACTCGGTTGTTCTTCTTCGTCGTTCTCTAAATGTTTCCATTTCCAATATTTCTTCTACTTTCTGTTTGCGAATCCTTTTATCCACTCGATTATTCCGCTCATTGGTTCGGTTTCATTCTCTTTGTTATGAGAAATGGAAAAAGAGAGGTTTGCAGTAGGAATCTTTTAGGAGAATAATAAAGGAGTTCGTGTCGCAAATTTCGTAAGTATTTATCCGGACTAAAATGTCTTGAGCAAATATAAGCTGCTTTAACATTTATTTTGTCTTTTTTATGACAATTTCTTTCCCAAACTTTTGCCAAAATATTGTCTTTTGGAACACGAAAAAATTTTACACGTTCACTGTGCACTACACATTCCTTTCTCTTATAGTGTTGTCTGTTGAACAGTTGAAAACCGAACAAGTAGCCATACTCAAAGAAATTTATAAAACACACGCCTATTACCATTACAAAAGTTTAAGTATAAGAACACGCGTATTACAGATTTATTTCATTGAAAAAAATAAATGAAATGTCAAACTAGTGTTATTCAAATGACGTCATGCTCAGAAGATGAACCAAAAATTGTGCGAGGATATAGTACCTTGTATTCTGTACATCTTGGTTGGTCCAAGCTTCGAGCCCCTCAAAGTTGTAACTATGCTGTTGTGTCGTTTGCAGCTTCTACGAAGAACTTCCTGGAAAAAAGAAAAGAAAATAATATTTTGATTAGTGGCTAAGAGATACCTGTAAGGCGGAGCTTATGGATGAGAGCGTCAATCCAAACGCTGTCAAATGCTTTCTTGACATCCAGAAAACATTCAATCGTAATAAGGTGACTATTCAGAGCAGACTTCCGACTTTAATTTCAGCAAGGAATGTAGCATGGAGTGGCCTTTGCGGAGTCCAAACTGCATGTTGGGGATGACGGATGATGCAGCGCTTGGTACAGAATATCTGATGTTATTCAATACAGGTTCAGTTTAGATGATTTTTGAAATCTCCTCTTGACTGATGAAAAATTTATGTTCCACTTGATCATCTGCTAAACAAGCATCGATCGTCCAACTGAACTGCTTCCATATTTGTTTGTTGAATTAATTGGATGAAGGCTTCGATATCCATTCGGAAAGCCGGGTCTGCCGACGGAGTAGGTGTGAGGGTATGCTTAATGTTGTTTAATGTATTGTTGTAACTGTTTGTTTACTGTGTGCATTACTTCGGGTAGCTGCTTTGTTTTCCCTTACTAGGCGATTTATCTCCTCAAAAGCGTCTGGTCCTGGTTTGATGCAGCTACATGCATGCCATTGTGGTACCGATGTCATTGTGGTACCGAATGGTGCTTCGGAACATGATCTTGGTGTACTCCAGTTCCTTTTTGCATATTCTGTACTCCAGATAGACGGTGTTGAGCTCCTGATATAGTATCCTTTGGAGATGCCAGTAACATACCCCTCTGGGATCTATTTATCTCGGATATGGCTAATTCAAAAACTTTAAACTCTAATAACTTGCAGTAAATTGAGCTCTGTCAGGCAAAATTCAAAGTTATTATGAATTTATTTAATGTTTAATCACCCTGCTGTTCCCAAATAAAAAAAACACAGAACAAAACTAACAGCGCCTTAAAAGTCCTATCCCTCACAAAATATCAAAACCCCCACTGTGAAAGCATTTATAAAAGTCTTGTAAGTATAAATGTTCACTTACTCTTTCACGAACAAAAGCAAGGAAAAAAAAAAACAAAATAATAAAACAAGCAGAAAAGTAGAAAGAAAACAACAAACAAAAATACTTTGGCTGCAAAGTTCTTGTTGAAACGCTTGTAGGTCGAATGCTAGCGGAACGTGATAAGAACACAGGAAAACACAAATCGGAAGTTAGTAAATTTGTCACACTCCATCATCGTCATTGAAGTTTCACGATATTCTTCAATTATTTGCACATAAACTACGTTCAGGTATCCCCGTTGAATAGAGGGGTTCCATGCCGTTCTACTCAAGAGACGCCTCACTGCTGTTGGTGCTGCGGTAGTTGGATTGGTCGGTGGCAGAGAACGAACGCAGAGAGCCAAATTCAAAATCGGTGTAGATAGCGCAACTTGGGTAGGATAGGATACTATCATTAGTGAGTGTTTTTTGGCGTTATGCTCCATTGCACCACAAAACCCCTTCCAATTATTTTCATAGTCGAAAATTATAGGATCAAAGTTTCGTGCTGCTTGAAGGCTTACCTGTATACCCGACTGCCTTTTTGCTACTTTGTGAGTTTTGGATACAAATTCAGAGTGGGGTGCATTTGCTAACAGCATTTCTGAATGATACCACCACCAACCCGGTCCACCATCGGCACCATTTCATAGTTTGGTTGGAATTTTGACGTTCTTTCGATTACCGCAACTAAACAAAACTTTTTGCTGTTTTTGAATGGCAGCATAGCATACGGGGGGCGAACGCTGTCGCCGAAGTCTTCAATGACATGCAAATATCATGCATCTTAGATGTTTTACTTGTATGATATTTAATTTTCTGTTCAGTTAACGGTTGATTTTCGATAGGAAAACAGAGAAGTTAGAAGGGTTTTGCAAAACTTCGTTCACAACCGTTTGTTTTTTAGAGTGCTAAGCTATGAAAAAATGCAAGATAAAATGAACGTTAGTAAACGTTTGCAGTAATTTTGAACAGTGTCAAAATGCAGTGGAATACACACATTTCAACTTAATTAATTGCGATTTTTTTTTTAATTTAAGAAATTTTGACATGAACCTGTGTTGTAAAGTGCGTAAATGGGTTTCAACCTGTCGTTCACATACAAAATCAGAGTGAATTATCGTCTCAAAATATTTTTCAATTTTTGTCTAGTGAGCTTGTCAACCCTTATTTAGACATTCTCTTTTTATTTAATTATCAAAAGCTCATAACCACATCATCATAGTCGTTATGGCCCATAAAGTGTTTGACGGGTCCCGGCATCTTTCATAAAATTCCTTAAATAGTTCCGATGTCATCCTATTTCTCAACAGAGTTGCAAAAAGCTCACATTTCAGCTCAGCTCACAGCTCAGCTCATTTGAGCTGAGCTGAAAGTGAGCTGAGCTGACCTAAAAGTGAGCTGAAAGTGAGCTGAGCTGAAAGTGAGCTGAGCTGAAAGTGAGCTGAGCTGAAAGTGAGCTGAGCTGAAAGTGAGCTGAGCTGACCTAAAAGTGAGCTGAAAGTGAGCTGAGCTCAAAGTGAGCTAAGCTGACCTAAAAGTGAGCTGAGCTGAAAGTGAGCTGAGCTGAAAGTGAGCTGAGCTGACATAAAAGTGAGCTGAAAAAGAGCTGAGCTGAAAGTGAGCTGAGCTGAAAGTGAGCTGAGCTGACATAAAAGTGAGCTGAAAGTGAGCTGAGCTGACCTAAAAGTGAGCTGAAAGTGAGCTGAGCTGAAAGTGAGCTGAGCTGACCTAAAAGTGAGCTGAGCTGAAAGTGAGCTGAGCTGAAAGTGAGCTGAGCTGACCTAAAAGTGAGCTGAAAGTGAGCTGAGCTGAAAGTGAGCTGAGCTGAAAGTGAGCTGAGCTGAAAGTGAGCTGAGCTGAAGGTGAGCTGAGCTGTTGGCTGAGCTGAGCTGCCGGTGAGCTGAGCTGTGATGGGTGGGCGGTTGCATTGGTTTCATTTTGTAAAATATAATGAAATATGTATATAGATATTTGAACTTTTGTAAAACATCATAGCTTTAGATGTTTGGTTCTATGTAATTATTGGGTCAGTTAGGGTTGGAATATTAACAAAATTATTATAATGCATCTTACATGATGTAAACCAAATCATAGCTGTGACGGTTACATTATGATTTTGTTTGATGAATCGGAGTTTAATATTGATTTGTTACTGGGGACATCCCAAAGACGAAGATATGCAAAGTACAGGCTAGTGTTTTGTTTGTTTATCAATGATTAAAATGTGAGTTTTTGAAAGGGTTGATTGTTATGTTGTTATTATGTAATTAGCAGCATTTATTTTCATTTAGGTTTTTTTTTTTTTTGAGGAAAAAATTTTTGTTTGGAATTTTGAAGATTATTTTTTATAGGGTTGAAATTGTAAAATGTTTATGACGCGTTTGATTCATGAATGGTTTGAACTTATTTTTATCACAGGTCAATGAGGAAGATTGCAATGTGTAGGTAAGTGTGTCGTACAATACGGAGAGGATGGGGTAGGAAAGGGTTTGTACTTATTTCTTATTTTATTACTGTTTCTGTTGTGGTGGATTATCTATGGGATTATTGAAAAGCACTTGCAAGCTACCTGATTTCGGAAATCCGTTTTTTGGATGCGTATATTATTTTACCATTGCATAAAAAAATAAATACGCGTTGTATTTGAACCTATGTGTAGGTATGCATGTTTGCTTAAATTTTACAACTTATCCTACAGGTAAATAAAAATTTAAAAAAAAATGCTATATAAACATTTTTTTTTTAACAATGACAATCAGTCAACTCTTAGTGCCTTTAATAGCAAGCTAATCTGTTTTAAAACCGCAGTGGAAAAAATACTTATTAAAAATGAGGCAACTTTCTGAGTTCTATAAAAAATATTTTGAGGTTTGTGAGGATGAGTCGGAAAAAAGGCATTCCACAAGCAAAACGTTTTTCGTCAAGTGTAAAATATTACACTGTCCTAAAAAAGAGAAAGTGATTTCTGTAACGGAGAGCAGTACTTTTAACCTGCTAAGACATTTGCGCGTAAGTAAATCCTAAATATATGCATATATATATTTATATCCCTTCACGTATTTTCAATTTATAATTCAAAATATTTCAGACTTTTCACAGGGAAATTCTTGACAATGGATCCCAGTCACAAGAAGATCCAACCGTTGAGACACTCTCAGTCAAAAGAACGAAGAAACCCTCGGACAAAAAAATCAACGACCTCCTAGTTGATTACATTATTGGGGACTTGATGCCATTTTCTTCCGTTTCATCGGAATGCCTCCAAAACTTAATCAACGGAACGGCAGGAAGAAAAGTGGATATCATATGCCGTGCAACAGTGACGACGAGGATAAAAGAAAAGTATGAAGAACTATATTGCGGACATCCAACCAGCTTCAGAGACAGAACCATCTTTGCCTGACTGTGGACTCCTGGACTTCCCATCATAGGTCATATTTGGGAGCAACATGCCACTGGATAAACGACGAAATGCAGCGTAAAAATTGTGTCTTGTGCTGTAAGCGTGTGGAAGGATCTCACACGTTTGATGTTTTGGCCAAGGAAATCCAAAATGTGATGAAAAAATTTGGAATTGAACGCAAGGTTAAATATATTGTGACGGACAACGCTTCAAATTTTGTGAAGCTATTCCGATTGGCCACTGAAAGTACACGAGCTATCTACGATGCTTTGATGGAAAGTGAGGAGAATGAAGAGGATCTACGGGATATCAGAGGTATCTGCTGGGCCGAAGACAAAAATATTTATGATATTTTGAGCTTAATTGATGAAGGAGAATTCATAACAATGCCCACACACATACGCTGCGCCACCCATACGCTGAACCTCATAAGCTCTTCGGATTTCAACAGGGCTTTGCGGACGGATTTCAGCGATGAACTTAAATCCATGTATTCCAATGTAGAGACAAAATGCTCAAATATATGGAATATGCAGAACAGATCCTCCCAAAAAGCTGACGTCATTAAAAGTAAGATGGGCAAGTACTTCAAAACGCCAGGAATGACCAGATGGAATTCACTATACGATTCCTTCCAAGATATTAACGTAGGCTTGAAAAAGAAATTCAACGAATTTAAGGTCATGTGCGAAAATATTAAAGTAGATGGCTTTTCCGAAGAAGAGATTGCTTTCCTAGCAAATTTGTGTGACGTAAGTATACAAACTTAAAAAATATATATTTTTTCTCTTTTGAATATATAAATAATTATGTTCCCAATTAGATATTCCAGCCTATTGCATTTGCAGTTGATATTTTGCAAGGAGAGGAAAATATTTTCATCGGATCCCTGATACCCGTATTATGCAAAGTTAAGGATAAATTGGCAAAATTACAACGCAACCATACGGGTATTTGCGGCGAATTAGCATCTTTCTTAAGCAATTCGTTGGACAAAAGGTAAAATGTCAAATTTAAAAAAACTATTAGTACGATTCATGACCTTTTCTTATAATTTCGTTTAATTTTCATTTCAGATTTTCGGATGTGATGAACAATTTTGATTTTCTAATGGCAGCAGCAGTCCATCCACAATTTAAAGTTGAGTTTATAAGGAAACACTTCCCAAATAAGGCTCGAGCAGTAGAAGATTTGCTTATTTCGAAAATCAACATTCACCACTCCTCAGAGCCAACGAATCCTAGTTCTCAAAATGACTCAGCGGCTGGAACATCATTTTGGGACTCAGACGAAGAAGACGTGGAAATTTCTTCAAATTTGGGAATGAAAATGCTCAACGACTTCAACTACGACAAAGACAGAAGTCTAAAAATATTCGAGAGGAAACAGTTCGGAGCCATTAAAAATATTTTCATGGAGTACAACGCGGCCCTTCCAAGCAGTGCGGCAGTTGAGAGATTGTTTAGCATTGCTAAGCTTGCCCTGACCCCAAATAGATGCCAACTTAAGGACGAAAATTTCGAAATGCAGCTTTTGTTACATATTAATAATAAAAAACACTAAAAATAAATATTTTTTTTTTTACTTTATAATATGTATTATTTATTTTTTGTATTAAATATGTGATAAATTTTTAGTACATGTGTGTTTTATTTATATCCAATAATAAATAGCTTATAACTTCTTTTTCCTCATCCAATAATGCAATCCAATAATCTACCACAGACTAAAAACTACATGTTTTTTTTAGAAACTATAAAATCTATTATGCGTATGATAAAATTTAAATAAGATTTCAACCCCTTATAAAACAATATCTACAAAACAGTACCAGGAAAAATATTTATTTTGTTATAAAAAAACTACCTGATTGAAAAAACAACAGCACTCATTCAAAAATAAACGCGTGACAGCAATAAAGTAAAAAAAATAAATGCATACCCTTTCCTATCCCATCCTCTCCATATTGCACGACACACTTACCTACACATTGCAATCTTCCTCATTGACCTGTGATAAAAATAAGTTCAAACCCATTCATGAATCAAACGCGTCATAAACATCCAATTTTCAACCCCAAATTCTTCAACCCCCTCAAATAAAAAAATAAATAATACTTCCAATACATATCCTCAGACACAAAACACTAGCCTGTACTTTGCATATCTTCGTCTTTGGTATGTCCCCAGTAACAAATCAATATTAAACTCCGATCCATCAAACAAAATCATAATGTAACTGTCACAGCTATGATTTGGTTTGCATCATGTAAGATGCATTATAATAATTTTGTTAATATTCCAACCCTAACTGACCCAATAATTACATAGAACCAAACATCTAAAGCTATATGTTTTACAAAAGTTCAAATATCTATATACGTATTCCATTATATTTTACAAAATGAAACCAATGCAACCGCCCACCCATCACAGCTCAGCTCACCGGCAGCTCAGCTCACCCAACAGCTCAGCTCACCTTCAGCTCAGCTCACTTTCAGCTCAGCTCACTTTCAGCTCAGCTCACTTTCAGCTCAGCTCACTTTCAGCTCAGCTCACTTTCAGCTCACTTTTAGGTCAGCTCAGCTCACTTTCAGCTCAGCTCACTTTCAGCTCAGCTCAAGTGAGCTGAGCTATTGTACACAAGCTCAAATTTGAGCTGAGCTGTGAGCTGAGCTAAGCTCACTTTTGAGCTGTTAAGCAACCTTGTTTCTCACAACAAGACAACGAGCTTTCCTTACTACGCCTTCGATAAAGGTTCTTGAACTTTGATATCCCTGAAGCAGTACTATCAGATATCAAAGTTTCTCTTTATGCACTTCAATACCCTTATACTGGTACTAACTGACATTAGCTTTGTTCAGCGAGAAAAAAGACAGCACAGTACAGCACAGTACAGCACAGCTTCATGAGAAATGTCAGAACAGTTTGGAACAGTTTAGAAACACAAAACACAGAAAATCCTGTCCTAAACTGTTCCAAACTGTTCCAGACAAACTCAATGAATACCAAATCAGAACAGTTTGGAACAGCAAATGTGTCAATGAACACTAAAAAGCTGTACTTTTCTGTTCCAAACTGTGTGTGCAGAACATTGTCGCTGAACATACCTATTGCCATTGGATCTATCCTTCAGGAAACTGTGAATAGAGCTTTCCACAATAACATAACTGACACAAAATTAAATATCCGTCTGGCGACCTTTGATTCATTAATTGTCAATTAATTGGCAAAGATTTTGACGGATTGAAACCTCATTTTTTCCGTTTTTAAAGTGTTTTCTTGATTGATTTTTGGGGCAATTCGAGTGGCAAACCGAGTTGACTCGTTCAACTCGAGTTGGACATACCGAGTTGCAAGTCAGTTTACATAAAAATCAACTCGAGTTAACTTGGTTTACAGAATTTACTGTTCGACACTCAATACCCATCTCAATAACTCAATATTTAAAGCATTGGTCTCTCAAGAGAATTATGTTATACAAAGATTTGGAATCGATAATAATTGTTGCAGTCTAAGAAACTAGAATGAACCTCAATATATTCTTATAATCAATCGATCTACAGAGCCTTGGAAAATGATGGATCGACAATAACAAATTACAGTTTTGTTCATTCCATGTATTGCGTTCAAAGCAAAGAAACACAATAATAGGAACGAAGAATTAATTTGCTTCGTTCTCCATGATTCTCAACATTTCGTGTCTTGAAAAAGACTGGTTTGTTAGAAAAATCGTAAGAGGTAGCAGACATCTTCGAAAAAAAGTATCATTCGGGTAAAAGTGCTGCGGGGAAGTAGTTTGCGGTCAAATGCCTTGCAAGATCTTGGTTTTAGGTCTTTCGACCTCAACTCATCTACTTTTGTAAAAAAGTTGTGTCTTGATTTTGTTACGTAATTAAGCTTAAGCATGGAAGAAAAATTAACAGTTCTTAACTATTGTAAACTGAGATAGTGTACTTTCACTTTTCCTAGAAGAATTTCTGCAACACATTAAGTTTCAGCAAATAACTCTTTAAGTAGAAAATAAATGTTCAGCTCAGTACTTGAACATGAAAACAATATTTGTGTAGGTAAGCCGAATGAATGGTGCTCCTGTACAAAAATTGTCTTCAAGGCACTTAAGAAGCGATTTTATTTTGTGTACCTCCAGCCATTTCATCGATTTATTTTCAGCTAAGAGCAATCAATCATTTCGTATTTCTTCTGAAAGAAAATAAAAACAACCAAACGAAGAATGTTTTTTGGTGAACCCGAATTCCTCCCATCATAGATTTCGACAAGCGAGAGGAAGATACTCACATATCAGTGCAACACCACTCGGAAACATTATTTGTCACTAAATTAGAGACTATAATGTCCCACCAAACAGCGCAACGAAGTCAACTTTCCACTCCATAAAACTCGTAAAAAGGATAACAGCACAGCAAATAATAACAATACATTATAGAAAAGAAAATAGTTGTTGTTCTTGTAGTCGGAAGTGGCAAGTAAGAAAATCACTTAAATTATAGACAAACACATTACACAATTTATACTTACCCTCAATACTCAAATCTATATATCACTATAAAAAGCACTTGTCGAAACTGGTGTCTTAGATTGAACATGACGGTACCACCAATATATCGATATAATATTGCCATTATTTGCCAATTGCTTTGGTTTGTTTTTGGCCGCATTTTAAGTAAGTGTATGTGTTGTTATCATGATTCCGGAATCGTGTCCTGTTCATTAAACATTGTCGTCTCCGCGTCGCCAAAGTCGATGTCGTTGCCATACTACCGGCAATTTTGTGAAATTTTCAAGTATCAGCCAAAAGTTAATGTGCTTAATGTTCGAGGATACAATAACATCGTTTCGCCTAGGGGTGCACTCATAAACGTTGTATGTTCAGAGACCTAAGCGCCGAAGATTAGGGGGTGCCAAAAAGGAAAGAAAGAAAATTGTACCCACAGAAGTGAGAAGGGTAGAAAACGCATAATGACATCGAGAATGACTGTCGTATTAACATTTTTCACTTAATGCTGATGCAAGGATAAGGCATTATCCCCATAATGAAATTTGTTAAATGGCCTTAGCCTTATTCAAATGAAAATTCAACCCGGACATATGGAAAAATAAAACTGGAAAACTGTTTCGACAGAATTAAACTTCATTGAAAAGATGTAGTTGATAAGGTTTTCAAACAAATGCATCGCCTATGTCGGTCCTTGAAGGACACCAAAGACTTGCCGAATGACCTACCGCCAATGTTAATCGATTTCGAACTCCAGTTCAGTCCAGGAACCGGAATTTGCAATGATGTATATATTGGGGTTAAGGTGAAACAACATCGATAGTCCTTTCTGATGCCACATCATTATTTTCAAACCAGAAACTGTTTGTTGCTTGTCGAAATGGGAAATCGAAGACAATTTTTCTTACATATCGAACAAACCTCTACAGAAGTAAAAAGAGGCGAATATGGGCGGCTTGAAACGGAAGGAGGTTGATCACGATCTGATTTAGCACGAAGAGAGCGCTCTATATTGTCGTTTGTAATTTTAACGGCCCTCAAGTGTGACCATTACAACTCGAGAAGACAACAAACAACATCTGACAGTACTTTCTGTTTGTGTATAAGTGTGTATGTGGCTTAGGGGGAGGCAAAAGGACTGTATCAACCTGGACGAACAGAGGGCATATTATATAAACTTCAATGTGTCCTTTTTAATACCTACACTTTAGATTTCTCTTAGTCTGGTCTAGTGCATGTTTATATGAGCTGTGGTTCTCAGAAAAAAAAAACCCACATGTCTCTCTGTGGAACAGGAACTGAAGTCCTTTGGTCCTTTTCGAGTTTTTAGAAACGACAGAACGTTGTCGTCGTCCTCTACAAAACTACTATATACAATAAGAGTGTATAGGACATTGAGGACGACTTGGGAGAATGACTATGAAGAATGAATCTGGACGTTGAATTCGTGTAGCAATTTCAAAATGTCACACATGTGCTCTCGTAATGGTTAATTAGAGCTTCTGCCATTTGAGAAGCAAGCGTTTCGGTGACTGGCCAACGTTAATTTATTCCTGTCATTGTGCTTTATAGCCACCATTATGATATGTAATAGTAAAGATTATGTTTTGTACAAAGTTATTTCATTTGCGTGTTTTCGGGTTGGGTGGTATAATTTTTTACACTCGTGCTTGTGTTTAATTTAACTTAAATGTCTCAAGGAATTGCTTTTTTATGGTTATAAGATGAAGCTGTGATTTGAGGGTGGTTCCTTAGGGTGAAGTGGTAAAGTATTTAAGGGATTATGTTTTTCTTAAACTGTTTCAATTAAATTTCTAATGATTTAAATTTATAATATTTCTATTTAAAGCGTTTGAATCATATATGATACACATTTGGAAAATAACTGCATTTTTATGAAATTCTGTTTTATATATTCCCTAGATGGAGAAGATGGAGTCAACGATGCGTTTACAGGTTGAATTACTCAGTAAACACCTTATACGGTTACGGGCTACTTCGACATAATATTTGGAGCTCATATCGTTAAGGTTGGATTTAAGAATCCGTTCTTCGGGGAAACTTTCCAATAAGCTAAGGAAAGTATAGTTTTGGAACAACAACAAGCCTCATGATTCGGATGGATTTATTGATGACGAACCATGCAAACAAATTAACAGATCACGTGCATTGGATATATGCAATGGGATGGGACAGGCAAAAGGAGAATGAAAAACTGTGGTAACTGCTAAGGCAATTGCTACAGAGAATAACAACAGCGTCTGTTCGTTGCGGCTTGCCTTCAAGGCAGCTCTACAGCTTCAGAGCTTTAAAAGAGCGCCTCACGAGGCTAAATTTGGCAACATAAGCCTAATATGCGCTCACGCCTGCACAGAAGAGAAAGATGACGATACCAAAGACAAGGTCTACGCGCTCCTTGACAGACATACGAGCAAAATCCTATAGTTTTGACGTTATAATTTTCTTTCATCTATCAACCAGATTGATCATATTACGATCGACGTAAAACACTCTTCAATCATCATTGATTTCCGAACCTCCTGAGGGGCCAACTTTAACTCGAACACTATATCTCGATAGCCAAGGAAGTGTAGCGGATATTTTAACCATAGCCAAAAAGAGGAAGTGCTAGAAGAAAGTACGACGTCGAACGGCTAAATTCCCTTGTGCCTGGAAGATTGCTTACATCACGCCTGTTTTTAACAAGGGAGATAAGTCGCATATTGTTTAATTATAAGCCTATTTCTACACTTTCTTGTATCCCTAAACTGTTTGAACAAATAGTGTGTGACAGTTTATCCTTTTACTGTAAAAACATGCAACATGGCTTTATGCAAAGGAGATCAACTGTCACAAACCTTCTTGCCTTTACGCATAATTGTCTGAACAGTTTAGAACATGGATTTTTCAAAAGCTTTTGATCAACTGTCTCACTCAGTTATCAAGTTGAAACTACAGTTATTAGGCTTTCCCCCTGGGCTGGTTTCATGGATTTCTTCTTACCTCGAGGATAGAACTTATCAAGTTAAATTCAGAGACATGTTTTCGAAGACTTTTACTGCTAAATCTGGTGTTCCACAGGGTAGTCATTTAGGACCTCTTCTCTTTATCTTATCAATAAATGATGCACCGTTATGTGTTCGTGACAGTGAAATTCTTATTTTTGCAGATGACATGAAGATCTTTAAGAAAATTACATCTAACGATGATCGCATTCTTCTGCAAAATGATATAAATAGGTTTTCTGTATGGTGTAATAAGAACAGTTTAAATCTAAACCCGTCGAAATGTCAGACAATGACATTCTCAAAAAAACGAGCATCTTCGACTTATGAGTATTATATATCTCAGCAGATTCTTTCTCGTGTTTTTAAAGTAAGGGACCTAGGGGTTCTTTTTACACCGAATCTTGATTTTACAGAGCACATTAACAACATTGTTAATAAAGCTAATTCTATGTTGGGTTCGTTAAGCGTTGGTCAAAAGAATTTCTTGATCCTAACGTCACCCTTTCTCTTTTAATTGCCTTGTTCGTCCGCATCTTGAATATGCTTCACAGATTTGGAGTCCTTATTATGACGTTCATATTGACAGGTTAGAATCGGTGCAACGTAATTTTACTCGTTTCGCATTAAAAGGTATTCAATGGCATGATCCTCAAAATATTCCTTCTTATGAGGATCGATTATCACTTCTTCAAATGCAAACGTTGTCTCAAAGAAGGACTAACAATGATTTAGTTTTCCTTCATCAACTCATAACAGGCGTCACAGATGCACCAGACCTTCTTAGTGCTATACTTTTTTATTATCGGGGAGGAGGTTATCACCTTCGCAGCATCGATCTATTAAAGTCCCAAGACATAGGACCAATTACGGAATGCATGAGCCCTTGACAAGGATGAGTAGGCTTTTGAATATATAATACGGATCTTATTGACTTTCATATTAATAAGAATAAATTAAAGACTATGCTTAAAACCAGTGTAGCACGCTCTTAATTGTTTTAATTGTTGTCTAATCATGTATTGTTTTTTATTTGTTTGTATTTGTATAATTTTGTCATTTCTTGTGTAAGTGTTCGTTTGTTTTAGATTGCCTACTAACAACTAACACTGCACTAAGTGATGAGCCGGTCTGTTAACACAGTTTTCTGGGTTAAAGACTAATGGTCGTTAGATGTTGCTTGCTTTAAGCTCTCTTCGACTTTATCTGATAGTGTAAAAAAAAAAAAAAAAAATGATTGATGATAGCGAGTTTTTCTTATACGGATGAACTATTTTAGGGGGAATATGCAGCTGGCTTTTTCATATGATCATTGACCGTTAAAGTAAAACAGTTTTTGCTTACTATCCAGGAGGCATATGTCATTGAAGCAAAGATGAGAATCATACTCAATCTTTAGACGTATAATCAAAAGTCTTGTATATAGAAGACAGGTCAGTAGCGGAGAAGAAATTTTGTTCATCGATGTTGATGACTGTTGTCTACTAAAACACTAGTACCAAGGGCCCTAAGGACCGCACAAACTTGTTTTTACTTGGTGGATTCTGAATTCCAACCTTAGACTTTTGTCACTTATTTTGGAAATAAGTTTAAACTTACGTTGACTAATTTCAACGTGTGTGTGATCGTGAATTTCTGTCGAAATTTCAAACTTAAAACAGTTCAGTGTCAAAATAACCTTTGATTTAAATTAAGGAAATTTCAAATAAAAATTAGCTGTTTCTCTAACTCATAATTAATGTTTTTTCTAACAGTTTAAATGAGTTCTTTGTATTTTCAGTTTTTAACTAGCTATTTTGTATTCAAAAAGTTATACTGATAGTTATACAATTGTCCATTTAAAATATCGATGTTTGCTTTATGGAAAGCACAATTTGATGTCATATGTTCCACGTGAACGAAAAAAATACCAAAATACAAAACATTATTTCGTTCCATATGTTCTTTGTCCATCTTTTGGTCACGGTCACCCCAGAACAAAGCCCAGCATTGATTTAATAACCTTTTTTTGTTTTGTTTAATTTTGTTTCAAAACCAATTCAGACGAACCATTTATTATTGTTCCGCCATTTATACGCGGCATGGGAAATTTATTGGCAATTCATTGTGGATGGGATAAAACAATCTACCGGCCCATCTCTACACCAAATATCTGCTCAAACGAAAACTATTCCTGTTCCTTTTTTAAATATTGATCAATTTATTTAAATTCGTATGTGAGGATGTTATGTTTTTTTGATTTACTTTTTTTATCTTGCGAATTTGCCAGGTTTTTTCTCTTTGGAAAAAAATTGTACTGGAGAGGAGATGGTTTGAAAATGTGAATTTTTTTGCACCCTCAAAAACGAAGTAGAAAAGCTTGAATACGTATAATATGGTAGGTAGCATATTTTTGAATACTTTTCACATGTTAGGAAGTTCTCTTTTTTTGTATGTAGTGTGTCCTGTGTCTGCAAATCTATATTTGGCTGATAAATTGGAATGTCACTTTTGCTTAGGAATATTTATGGTATTTCAATATGTTCGAAACGTGTGGTGTGTTAGGCTTCAGATGATCGAAAAGTCACATATAAACAAGCATCTATAATCGGTACATGTGCCTGATGAAGCAAAAATTAAAAAAAATTTTTTTCTCTTATTCATAAATCATCTGAAAAGTTTTATATTGAATTAAATTGGATTAACAAAAAAAAATTAAATTAGTTTTAGTTCTGCTTGGAATCATACCATCCCTCCCGTTTTCCGACTGTCCCATTTATATTATAAAAACTTGTAGCAAAACTAATGAATTTTTTTGTATAAAAAATTGAATTGAAATTGTTTTGTGAGAGTCATACTCAAAGCCAAACTGGTATTCAGTTGAAGCGTTAAATTAGAAATGCTTCAAATTCTTTTTTTGGAATACTTTTATTGTTGCTTCAAACTTGTTTAGCGTAGGTTAGCTTCTACAGTATTTGCAATATAATGTTCATTTTGAATTACAGTAACAGTCACTCCTACAACATCGATATCACACCAAAAATACTGAGATTCCAAGGAAAAAATATAAATATTAAAAAACTTAAATTTATTCAGTTTAGTGTTTCCAGCCAAATAGTCAGAAGAAACAGACGTACAATTATTAAGAGATAGAGTTGTTTATTATTTCAATACCTGTCTGCATCCCGGGAAGTGCAACACCAAGCGCGGAAATACTACATATCCGCCCGAAACATGACGGCTGCGCCATTTCAATGTTTCAGATAAGGCGATGAAAATTGATGTACAAAGCTCCAACGTCAACACGAGTAGCACAACCTTTCTACAGCCCGCTTAGCTACTAGAATACGCAGACGACATTGACATAAAGACACAAAGTGATGTCAGTGGAGCGCTTGTGAGCCTTGAGATGGGGACAGAGAAAATCGACCTAGCGGTTAATAAGGCGAAGATGATTTTTCTTACTTGCTTAATCAAGCGGCTTCCAATCCATGAACGATCTCAGCCTGAGACACTGCAGCCTTCCATCGGGTACGCTCTGGCATCCGCAGTCACTTTGTCCTTGTAAGGTTCGGTCTCCCTTGACGTCTCGAAACTGAATGCTGCGATGGGAAGACTTTCTTGGCTAGAGCGTTGTCGTGCATTCGCTCGATGTAGACGAACCAATGCAGTCATCTTTTCTTGACTTTCTGATAATCCACATCTTGTTATTGCTCGTTCAGTTCAGGGTTGAACCTTCGAGCCATCGTCGCATACGGGGCTGAAAACCCGTCAAAGAATTTTTCTTTCAAAAGTGCCATCAGTATCAATTACCTTTTTACTTATCGTCCAATATTCAGCACCGTAGAGTAAGACTTGTAAAGGCAAAGTTTTGTACAGCAGACACTTTGTCTTTGGAGTGAGTAGTTTTGAACCCGTTCTTTTGCCAAACCAAAGAAGCAGCGATTTGCTAGGTTAATTCTCTCGTCTTATCTCCACTAAGGTGTCGTTTGTAAGATTGATGGTTGTTTCAAGGTAGGTGAACTCCTTAACTACCTCGAAATTGCTGCTACCAACAGTGACGTTTTGTCCTGGGTGTTGCGGTCATAGATGTTGTTTTGATTGCTGATAGCATGTACTTTATTTTGTCCTCATTCTCTTCAAGACCAACGAGTTTCGCCTGTTCTTCAATTGTTGTGAAGGCCTCAAGTACAGCTCTCTTGGATCGACCGATGATGTCTATGTCGTCCACATAGCCTAGGAGCTGGGTGGATCTGTTGAAGAAGTGTTTTCCGCACTGACTGCTTGCTCACTATGCATATGCTTCAGGACTATTTGAAGAAACCACATGACAACGCATCTCCTTGTATAAGCCCTGCGCATGTTTGAAAAAACCAGATGAGCTGTTACCTATTTGCTCACTGTACTGCGTATTGCTTAGCGTCATGCGGAATAGCTGGATCAGTTTGTTCGGGATCCCACATTGAGAAATAGCTACTATAAGCTCCTGGTGATGCATGCTTTACTTGAAATTCGTTCTTTCTTTTTCAAGATTTGCCTTAGTGTGAACATTTGGTCTATCATTGTTCTGCCTGGCATAGAGTCACACTGGATTATAGTGCTGCAAAAAAGGTTGAAGTAACTCAAACAGTACAATGGATTGGATTTTTTAAGCAGGAATATAACTCGGTAGTTTTTTCATGAGATAGGATCGCCTTTTTTGTAGGGGGGCATATGGTGCTTATAGACCCGTCAGCGCGCACGTATCCTTCCCCCTTTGAGCAAAGAAACTGCGGATGTTCCTTCCTTCCTTTGCAGGGTATTTTTCTCATTTATCCATTTTGTATTTGTTCGGCAAACTTATCTTGTTGCACTTGTCTTCCGTCACAGAATCTGCAAACGTGCATTTTCCGTCTCTCTTTTCAATAACGTGCATTCATCATGATACCATGGGTTGGCTGGTAACCTATAGAAGCCTCAAGTGTTTTCGACAGCGGGCGATTATTTTGGTTATTAATATCTCTAGAGGTCAGGGACACGGTCTTTTTCGAAGCCACTTAGAAAAAACATCCAACAGTGTCCAATCGCATGACCTTGGTGGCCAAATGACGTCGCCAAAACGTGAAATTAGCGCTCATACAGCAAAGTCGTAATTTGTCGTGCTCCGTGGCTTGTTGCCTTGTTGCCTCGTCTTGTTGAACCAAATATCATCAAAGTCCTGATCTTCAATCGCCGTCCAAAAACATCGGTTATCATTCGACCATATCGCTCCGATTACCTGTAACCGTTCGCCAGCGCGCGCCGGGTCAATTCACTATTCTTGCATAGATCACACCCAGGCTTCACGATACGATACGAAATTTTATTCAGTTAGTTTTCCAGCCAAATAGTCCAGAAAGACAGACGTACAATTATTAAGAAGATAGAGTTGTTTATATTATTTCAATACCTGCCGGCATCCCGGAAAGATATCCACAATGTCTACTCGGATATGGAGGACAAGTGTAACACCAAGCGCGGAAAATACTACTTATCCGCCTGAGAAAAAAAAACCCGAAACATGACGACTGCTGCCAGTGTCAATGTTTCAGACAAGGCATGAAAATTGATGTACAAAGCTCCAACGTCAACACGAATAGCTCAACCTTTCTTTTTCTACAGCCCCGCCTTAGCTCGTATAATTACGCAGATCGACATTGACATAATTGAAAAGACAAAAAAGTGATATCAGTGGAAGCGCTTGTGAGCCTGAGACGGAGGCCGAGAAAATGGATCTACGGTTAATAGGCCAAGACGAACTTTCTTACTTACTTAACTATCGGCTCCCAATCCATTGAAGAATCTCAAGCTGAGTCACTGCAGCCTTCCATCGAGTACGCTCTGGATCATCCCAGTCAACTTGGTCCTTGTAAGGTTCGGTCTCCCTTGTCGTCTCGAAACTGAATGCTGCGATGGGAAGACTTTCTTGCTAGAGCTTGTCGTGCATTCGCTCGATGTAGACGAACCAATGCAGTCGTCTTTTTCTTGACTTTCTGATAATCCCATCTTGGTATAGCTCGTTCAGTTCGGGGTGAACCTTCGAGCCATCGTCGCATACGGGGCTGAAAACACGTCAAAGAATTTTTCTTTCAAAAGTGCCCCAGTATCAATTAACCTTTTTTACTTATCGTCCAATATTCAGCACCGTAGAGTAAGGACTTGTAAGGCAAAGTTTTGTACAGCAAACACTTTGTCTTTGGAGTGAGTAGTTTTGAACCCCGTTTCTTTTGCCAAACCAAAGAAGCAGCGATTTGCTTGGTAATTTTCTCGTCTTATCTCCACTAAAGGTGTCGTTTGTAGGATTGATGGTTGTTCCAAAGTAGATGAACTCCTTAACTACCTCGAAATTGCTGCATCACCACGACGTTTTGTCTGGTGTTTCGGTGATAGATTTTGTTTTGATTGCTGATCAGCATGTACTTTATTTTGTCCTCATTCTCTTCAAGACCAACGAGTTTCGCCTGTTCTTCAATTGTTGTGAAGGCCTCAAGCACAGCTCTCTTGATCGACCGATGATGTTATGTCGTCCCACATAGCCTAGAGCGTGGGTGGATCTGTTGAAGAAGTGTTTTCCGTCAACGACTGCCTTGTCACTATGCATATGCTTCAGACTATTTTTGAAGAAACCACATGGCAACGCATCTCCTTGTATGAGCCCTCGCATGTTTGAAAAAAACCCAGATGAGCTGTTACCTATTTGCTCACTGTACTGCGTATTGCTTAGCGTCATGCGGAATAGCTGGATCATTTTGTTCGGAACCAAAAATTCAGAAATCGCTACTATAAGCTCTTGGTGACATGCTTACTTGAAATTCGTTTCTCTTTTTTAAGATTTGCCTTAGTAAGAACATTTGGTCTAGCATTGTCTGCCTGGCATAGAGCCACACTGGATTATAGTGCTGCAAAAAAGTTTTAAAGAACTCAAACAGTACGATGGATTGAACTTTTTACGCAACATTAAGCAGAAATATAACACGGTATGTTTTTTAATGACTTAGTGTCGCCCTTTTTGTAGATGATGAGGCATACGGTGCTTATAGACCCGTAAGCGCGTACGCATCCTTCCCCCTTTGAGCAAAGAAACTGCGGATGTTCCTTTCTTCCTTTGCAGGGTATTTCCTTCTCATTTATCCTCTTTGTATTTGTCGGCAAACTTTTCTTGTTGCACTTGTCTTCCGCACAGATTCTGCATAACGTGCATTTTCCGTCTCTCTTTCAATCAACGTTGCATTCATCATGATACCATGGTTGGCTGGTAACCTATAGAAGCCTCAAGTGTTTTCGACGAGGGGCGATTTATTTTTGGTTATTAAATATCTCTAGAGCGGCAGGACACGGTCTTTTTCGAAGCCACTTAGAAAAAACATCCAACAGTGTCCTATCGCATGACCTTGGTGGCCAAATGACGTCGCCAAACGTGAAATTAGCGCTCATACAGCAAAGTCGTAATTTGTCGTGCTCTGTGGCTTGTTGCCTGTTCCTCGTCTTGTTGGAACCAATATCATCAAAGTCCTGATCTTCAATCGCCGTCCAAAAACAATCGGTTATCATTCGACCATATCGCTCCGATATTACCTGTAAACCGTTTCATTCACACCCAGGGCTTCACGATACGAAACGATACCGATATTTTTCGATTGTATTGGTATCGTATCGAATAACAAATTATTTTATCGTATCGTATCGATATCGGCGATAATTTTAAGACAATTTATCGTATCGTTATCGAATTCAATTACGATACTGATACGATACCTCGATAAAATATCGAATACAACAAAAAAGTTAAGACGGCAAGCTATTCAAAAATTTATTTTATTTGATTATAGACAATCCGAACCCCCAATTTTAAATGCAGCTCACATCCCATCACCGTTCTAAGAGAAAAAATATAAAACGGTGTACCTTTTCGCGTAATTTGTTTTTCTGGTTTAGGCTTGATATTCCAACCCCTAACAGACTTTATTTTTATAGGCAATTAATATATATAGATGAAGACATCTTTCAACAACCTTTTATATGAAATGATAATCAACCGGTTTACGAACATGTCTCGAAAACAAATGACGCGTTTCGTTCTAGTATCGATGTTCATCGGTTCTTACAAAAGACGATCGACAA